>CM032058.1:61098114-62298114 GCA_018831715.1 Matsumurasca onukii
CTGACACGATGAATAATGAGATGGTCAGCCATTGAGTCGATTATACGTCAACATGGGACCGACAAGCCACCACATGATGTATTTTCCATCATTACTCTTCGTATTTACTGCAAGCACCAAAAATATTTTATTCCAACCCAACAAAATGAAACTGCACATATTAAATAGTAGTACAGAATATGTCTTGCTGTTTATTGGCAAGGTTTTAAATACGTTTATATTGGTTTTAATTTTAATTTTACCGATACCTTTATATTTCCTACAAACAAAACATATTTACATTAAGAACTGTTTATGTTAAATGTCTCATTATCTTATCAATAGTGAGAAATTTATTTGAATCGTGGTTTTATAACGAGTAGAAACTTAAGATTTATTGAACAAGTAAAACAGTAATGTACCTTTTCGTGCTTTCTCCTTTGACTATGGAAAAGTTCATAAGGCTATTGAGAAGAAAAAATTAATTACAGAAAAAAAAAGTGTCAAAATATTCATACTTGTTGTACTTGGTGTGGTTATATCAAAATACAACTAAGCTCAAAACAGAAATACTAACTTTAAAATGTAAACAGCGTAATCACGTCAACAAACAGTTATTTATATTGAAATTTAATTTACGCTGTCTTTTTTGTACAAAGCTAGGAACCTGAAGTGAAAGTGCTTTTGTTCACAACTGTAGACAGGTATTAATTTCTACAGAGACAGCTGATTTTAGATGCTTTAGCACATTGTTTTAAAAGTAAAACCGACTTCAGAGAATAAGGAAAATATACTAGTTTATCTCGATTTTGTAACAGATCCGGTGATTTTGTCATTGTTAATTTTGATACGTGTAACTTTAAAAACCAGGCCGACACGCGGCTAAACATTAAAACGTCACTGGCCTGAATGAATAGAATTTCCTTTGCAATTTGTTAATCTAAACCACTGCACTTACAGCTTCGCTTCGACCTCCGGCCTCAGTTTTATGTTCTGTAACGACAGATGTCAGGAAGTGACGAGTAGCTGGCCTCACTCTTGATCTCCTGTGATCACGGGCGTAACGGGGTGTTCGCTAACAGCCTCGCTTCTGCGCGGCTCAGCTTGGCCCCCTGGCTCCTGTATGATCACGGGCGTAACAAGGGTGTTCGCTAACAGCCTCGCTTCTGCCTTCGGCCTCAGCTTGGCCCCCTGGCTCCTGTATGATCACGGGCGTAACAAGGGTGTTCGCTAACAGCCTCGCTTCTGCCTTCGGCCTCAGCTTGGCCCCTGGCTCCTGTATGATCACGGGCGTAAAGGGTGTTCGCTAACAGCCTCGCTTCTGCTGCCCCGGCCTCAGCTGAGCCCCCTGGCTCCTGTATGATCACGGGTAACGAGGGTGTTCGCTAACAGCCTCGCTTCTGCCTTCGGCCTCAGCTTGGCCCCTGGCTCCTGTATGATCACTGGCGTAGGGTGGCTAACAGCCTCGCTTCTGCCTTCGGCCTCAGCTTGGCCCCCTGGCTCCTGTATGATCACGGGCGTAACAAGGGTGTTCGCTAACAGCCTCGCTTCTGCCTTCGGCCTCAGCTTGGCCCCTGGCTCCTGTATGATCACTGGCGTAACAGGGGTGTTCGCTAACAGCCTCGCTTCTGCCTGGCCTCAGCTTGGCCCCCTGGCTCCTGTGATCACGGGCGTAAAGGGTGTTGTGCTGGCTTCGCTTCTGCCTTGGCTGGGCCCCTGGCTGTATGATCACTGGCGTAACGAGGGTGTTCGCTAACAGCCTCGCTTCTGCCTTTGGCTCAGCGGCCCCCTGGTCCTGTGATCACGGGCGTAACAGGGTGTTCGCTAACAGCCTCGCTTCTGCCTTCGGCCTCAAGCAGCCCCTGGTCCTGTATGATCACGGGCGTAAGGGGTGTTCGCTAACAGCCTCGCTTCTGCCTTCGGCCTCAGCTTGGCCCCTGGCTCCTGTATGATCACGGGCGTAACAAGGGTGTTCGCTAACAGCCTCGCTTCTGCCTTCGGCCTCAGCAGCCCCTGGCTCCTGTATGATCACGGGCGTACAGGAGGGTGTTGGCTAACAGCCCCGCTTCTGCTGGCCTCAGCTGGCCCCAGCCCTGTATGATCACGGGCGTGACAGGGGTGGCCAACAGCCTCGCTTCTGCCTGGCCTCAGCTTGGCCCCTGGCTCCTGTATGATCACGGGCGTAAGGGGTGTTCGCTAACAGCCTCGCTGCTGGCCTCAGCTTGGCCCCTGGCCTGCATGATCACGGGCGTGTACAAAGGTGTTGGCTAACAGCCTCGCTTCTGCCTTGCGGCCTCAGCTTGGCCCCCTGGTCCTGTATGATCACGGGCGTAACGAGGTGTTCGCTAACAGCCTCGCTTCTGCCTTTGGCCTCAGATAGGCCCCTGGCCCTGTATGATACGGGCGTAAAAGGGTGTTCGCTAACAGCCTTGCTTCTGCCTGGCCTCAGCTTGGCCCCTGGCTCTGTGATCACGGGCGTAACGGTGTTCGCTAACAGTGCTTCTGCCTCAGCCTCAGATTGGCCCCTGGCCCCTATGTATGATCACGGGCGTGCAAGGGGTGTTCGCCAGCCTCGCTTCTGCTGGCCTCAGCTGCCCCTGGTCTGTATGATCACGGGCGTAATGGGTGTTCGCTAAGCCTCGTTTCTGCCAATGGCCTCAGATGAGCCCCCTGGCCTGTATGATCACGGGCGTAACAGGGTGTTCGCTAACAGCGCTTCTGCTGGCCTCAGCTTGGCCCCTGGTCCTGTATGATCACGGGCGTAAGAGGGGTGTTCGCTAACAGCCTCCTGCTTCTGCTTGGCCTCAGCTTGGCCCCTAGTCCCTGTATGATCACGGGCGTAAGGGGTCGCTGTGACCTCATATGCTTCTACTTGTCTGGCGCAGCCCCTGGTCCTGTATGATCACGGGCGTAAGATTCGCTAACAGCCTCGCTTCTGCTGGCCTCAGCTTGGCCCCTGGTCCTGTATGATCACAGGCGTAAAAGGGTGTTCGCTAACAGCCTCGCTGCACTGGCCTCAGCAGCCCCCTGGTCCTACTGTGATCACGGGCGTAAGGGTTTTTCGCTAACAGCCTCGCTGCCTTTGGCAGCTTGGCCCCCTGGTCCTGTGATCACTGGGCAACAGGTGTCCCATGTACCAGCCTCGCTTCTGCCTGGCTAAGCCAGCCCCTGGTCCTGTGATCACGGGCGTAAGGGTGTTCGCCCTCGCTTCTGCTGGCCTCAGATGAGCCTGGCCCTGTATGATCACGGGCGTAAAGAGGGTCCGCTAACAGCCTCGCTTCTGCTGGCCTCAGCAGCCCCCTGGTCCTGTATGATCACTGGCGTAAAGGGTGTTCGCTAACAGCCTCGCCTGCCTTCAGCTCAGCAGCCCCCCTGGCCTGTATGATCACGGGCGTAACGAGGGTGTTCGCTAACAGCCTCGCTTCTGCCTTCCAGCGGCCCCTGGTCCTGCCTGCTGCGATCACGGGCGTAAGGGTGTTCGCTAACAGCCTCTGCTGGCCTCAGCAGCCCCCTGGTCTCCAACGCCAGTCCTGCAGGCGTAAGAGGGTGTTCGCTAACAGCCTCGCCTTTGCCTGGCCTCAGCAGCTGGCTCCTGTATGATCACGGGCGTAACGAGGGTGTTCGCTAACAGCCTCGCTTCTGCCTTCGGCCTCAGCTTGGCCCCCTGGCTCCTGTATGATCACGGGCGTAACGAGGGTGTTCGCTAACAGCCTCGCTTCTGCCTTCGACCTCAGCTTGCCCCCTGGTCCTGTATGATCACGGCGTAAAGAGGGTGTTCGCTAACAGCCTCGCTTCTGCCTTTGGCCTCAGCTTGGCCCCTGTATAGACGGGCGTAACGGGGTGTTCGCTAACAGCCTCGCTTCTGCTTCGGCTCAGCTTGGCCCCCTGGTCCTGTATGATCACGGCGTAAAGAAGGTGTTCGTAACAGCCTCGCTTCTGCCTTTGGCCTCAGCTTGGCCCCTGGCCCCTGTGATCACGGGCGTAACGAGGGTGTTCGCTAACAGCCTCGCATCTGCCTTCGGCCTCAGCTTGGCCCCTGGTCCTGTATGATCAGTAAGGGTGTTCGCTAACAGCCTTGCTTCTGCCTTTGGCCTCAGCCCCTGGCCCTGTCACGGGCGTAACGAGGGTGTTCGCTAACAGCCTCCTCGCATCTGCCTCGGCCTCAGCTGGCCCCTGGTCCTGCTGTATGATCACGGGCGTAGAGGGTGTTAACAGCCTCGCTTCTGCCTTCGGCCTCAGCTTGGCCCCTGGCCCTGTATGATCACGGGCAAAGAGGGTGTTCGCTAACAGCCTCGCTTCTGCCTGGCCTCAGCAGCCCCCTGGCCCCTGTGATCACGGCGTGTGGCGAGGGGTGTTCGCTAACAGCCTCGCTTCTGCCTGGCCTCAGCTTGGCCCTGTATGATCACGGGCGTAGGGGTGTTCGCTAACAGCCTCGCTTCTGCCTTCGGCCTCAGCTTGGCCCCTGGCCCTGTATGATCACGGGCGTAAAGAGGGTGTTCGCTAACAGCCCATTCTGCCTGCCTCTGGCTTGGCCCCCCCTGGCCCTGTATGATCACGGGCGTAAAGAGGTGTTCGCTAACAGCCTTGCGGCTCAGCGGCCCCTGGCTGTATGATCACGGGCGTAAAGAGGGTGTTCGCTAACAGCCTCGCTTCTGCTTTGGCTCAGCTTGCCCCTGGCCCTGTATGATCACGGGCGTAACGAGGTGTTCGCTAACAGCCTCGCATCTGCCTCGGCCTCAGCTTGGCCCCTGGTCCTGTATGATCACGGGCGTAGGGTGTTCGCTAACAGCCTCGCTTCTGCCTTTGGCCTCAGCTTGGCCCCTGGCCCTGTATGATCACGGGCGTAAAGGGGGTTCGCTAACAGCCTTGCGCTTCTGCCTTTGGCCTCAGCTTGGCCCCTGGTCCTGTATGATCACGGGCGTAAGGGTGTTCGCTAACAGCCTCGCTTCTGCCTGGCCTCAGCTTCCCCTGGCTCCTTGTGATCACGGGCGTAAAGGGGTCGCTAACAGCCTTGCTTCTGCCTTTGGCCTCAGCTTGGCCCCTGGCCCTGTATGATCACGGGTAAAGGTGTTCGCTAACAGCCTCGCTTCTGCCTTCGGCCTCAGCTTGGCCCCTGGCCCTGTATGATCACGGGCGTAAAGGGTGTTCGCTAACAGCCTCGCTTCTGCTTGCAGCCCCTGGCCCTGCCGATCACGGGCGTAAAGAGGGTGTTCGCTAACAGCCTCGCATCTGCCGGCCTTGGCTTGCCCCCTGGCCCTGTATGATCACGGCGTAAGGGTGTTCGCTAACAGCCTCGCATCTGCCTTTGACCTCAGCTTGGCCCCTGGCCCTGTATGATCACGGGCGTAAAGGGTGTTCGCTAACAGCCTCGCTTGCCTGGCCTCAAGCTTGGCCCCTGGCCCTGTATGATCACGGGCGTAAGGGGTGTTCGCTAACAGCCTCGCTTCTGCCTTTGGCCTCAGATTGGCTGGCCCTGTGATCACGGGCGTAAAGAGGGTGTTCGCTAACAGCCTCGCATCTGCCTTTGGCCTCAGATTGGCCCCCTGGCCCTGTATGATCACGGGCGTAAGGGGTGTTCGCTAACAGCCTTTGCGCCTTTGGCCTCAGATTGGCCCCCTGGCCCTGTGATCACGGGCGTAAAGGGTGTTCGCTAACAGCCTTTCTGCCTTTGGCCTCAGCTTGGCCCCTGGCCCTGTATGATCACGGGCGTAAGGGTGTTCGCTAACAGCCTCGCTTCTGCCTTGGCCTCAGATTGGCCCCTGGCCCTGTATGATCACGGGCGTAAAGAGGGTGTTCGCTAACAGCCTCGCATCTGCCTTGGCCTCAGATTGGCCCCTGGCCTGTATGATCACGGGCGTAAGGGGTGTTCGCTAACAGCCTCGCTTCTGCCTGGCCTCAATTGGCCCCTGGCCCTGTATGATCACGGGCGTAAGAGGGTGTTCGCTAACAGCCTCGCATCTGCCTTTGGCCTCAGATTGGCCCCTGGCCCTGTATGATCACGGGCGTAAGGGTGTTCGCTAACAGCCTCGCTTCTGCCTTCGGCCTCAGCTTGCCCCGGTATGATCACGGGGGTGACGGGGTTGTGAGCGCAGTGAATGTACTATTGAAGGCTGAAAACTGCAGCTAGCGTAATGTGGTTTACTCCAATACATCTTCAGTTTTGCTTAAATTACTGCATATTATATTTAAATATTTTAATGATATTTTAAATGATTTGCTCATACATTTATTATGTTTGCCAAAGAACAAAGCGTATTTAAATAATTGGTTGTCATAGGTAACAATATAGATCCCAAATAGACATGTTTATAATCCAACAGTGGGTGTTGTTTGAGTGAGTATTTTGCCAATTAGTACATAGATCAAAGCATACATCAATAATGTGGTAAACCACAACCGTAACTCTGAATAGTGGTAGACTTGGTTGCGCGTTATAAGGCAGGATACATGTTCTACACCTGTACGAGATATTGCTAGTTAAAAATGAATCATGCAAATTGTAGCGTACCTAATTACACTGTTTGAATACTCACACCTCTATAACTTGACACACTTAGTGATGATGGGTCACAACTGAATGTGCTAGCTGCTTTAGTATTTCAAATTGTTCTTTATTAGCCACTGCTGCACGATTAAACAAATACAACCATAAGTTCAATTCTCGTAAATCGTAAATATCTTTAAAACAAATTTTAACATAGACTGTGCAGTACGGAAGGATAACAGCCAAAAATGTGTTTGAAGTCTTTAAAACGTCGTAGTTGTAAGTGATTGGACTAGAAGTGGATTTTATTTTAATTAACTCAATTAGAAAACGTGAACATACAGTATTTTATGTACATAAATGCATTTTATAAGTGAAATTTTAAAGTCATCGTAACAACCAACCTTAGATATTTTTCCGACATAATTTAAAATTATGATACATACAGAAAGTTACTTGTAAGTATTTTTAGTTGCAACTCCTTGGAAAAAGGACTGCTTGTACACCATTTTAACAAGAAGAAGTGGGGTCGTAGTTCTTAGCTACTCAAAAACGTGAAATTTGTTCCGTCCACATATTCATCGGTCATACTACATCGTACCTTTTGACGTCTATACTCTCTACCGTTAACGTAAAGGTCTGTTGTTGCCAGTATTATTTTTAATATTCATTAAATGCGTCTAACCATTGCTAATACAACCACTATCAAATATTTTGTGACTAGTTAGTCAACAAAGTATGATAATATTGATGTTAATGTTTTGGGTAGTCTTGACTCAACAATGCTTCTAAATGATTGCCCGGTACGTTTCTGAGTACTAACCGAACACCGAACAAAGTATCAACAATGTTTACCGGTTGTACGTAGTGTTTTGTTTGTTTGTTGACCTGATTTCCTGTAGATTGATACATTACAGACTTGTTGGCGGGGAGTCTCTCTGCAGGGATGCTCTTACTCTGAATACACAGAATTTAATCCCTGTCAATCCGTACGTAAGTTCACATAGTTTTCCTTGACTTTACATAATATTTTAAATTCGTCTTGCATCTAAGGGTTTGAATGCAGCATAACACTACACGATAATATAGCATGATAGAGATGTAGAAGATACTTAGTGTTGCATGTAAACTGATGCGGTAGTTAAAGTAAAGTAAATATTGTAGCAAACAAATGATTACGTAGTATTTAATGTTGGGTAAACGGGCAAGGAAAAGTGAATTTGAAAAGAGATGAAACATGAACATCTTTATAAGAGGCGACTAGGTTTTAATACATCTCTTCTACTTAACCACAACGATACGGAACTAGTTAGATAACCATACGAAACAGAACAACTACAGAGCAACTAGCAATACAGTATGTTACATACAGTACAAAAATATGTATTTAAATTTTAATCTCCTCTTCATACAAACTTATGTTTTAAATTATTTTATTTGTTTATGTTTGTAAAGAATTGTGCAATTTTATTAATAATAATCAGTTTTTTCCTACAACTACAACCAGGTTCTCATTTTTATTTCTTTTAATTTATTAATGTATACTTCCAAAGTATAAAAATATTTACAGTATATGGATGCAGTAAATGGATATTTTATATGTACAGAAATCAATTACAAACTTCAAACACGTTACTAAGCTGCATTTTATCGTGTAGAGTCATCACACAGTATTTAAGGTACAGTAACCTTTTCAAAGTTTACTTTTGTTATCTTAAAATGTAGATGTAGGCCAACGTGTCATAGTATATTTCGTCAAAATGTAGACAACAAATGATGTAAGTATAAATACTGTAAAAACAAATCAAATATCGTAGATTTAGGTGAACAACAAACTAGTTATTTTCTTTTTAAGCTCGTAGCTGGTTCAGTTAAAATTAATTTTCTTTACTGATGTACACTCATCAACACTCAAAATGACAAATTGTAAATTATCTCAAGTTTACAATACACATATAAATTCAATTGCCAAAGTTTTACTAAAACAAGGTCTGAATAACGCAAAATGCAGTAGTGGCAGACCAAGTAAAATGTTAAGTAAATATTGTGACTTGAGTTCAGATGTAACCTTTCCTCTACAATGTTCGTGTGTGCAGCTCATACCATACAGCTTTACCATACATTGCTCAAGTATTATGCATGCCTTTCATAGTCAACTTTAACTTTGTAAAATATTAGTTTACCTGCATTTGGCACCAAGTGTTTGTTTTAGAGTATGTAGAATTTGTTTCTTATGAACAAAATTGCAGGATGTATGAAGACGTTACAGAATCATCACTGATACCTTAGTTTTTTTTGAATCCAGAACTTCTTGTTGGTTGTGTTTGTGATATGGCTTCATTACAGATTTTCTTGAGTTGTAAAGAACATGGAATAATATATTTTTAGCTGAATTCAATGTTAAAACAAGGTCTACATACCAGTAATTTACGAGATATAAGTTTAAAAATCGTTTTTATATGCTTAGGTCGTAAATGTTCAATCGTTCAAATAACTAAAATATAAACAACTAGCTGTCAAAACGATGATTAGACATATAAATATCCAGCTAAATGGTGTTATTCAAGGGTATGCACACTTTTCGTGGCCTGTACATCAGCTGTTTCAACGATTTGGTTTTGAATTTTAACACTGACTTATAGTAAATCAGTGTAACAGTTGTCTTTAAAACCATGAAATTTAGACTGCTGGGGTAAAAAGATGGCATTTTTATTTCTTTTATTAAAACATGTATTAATAACTATTATTTACATCATGACAAAAGTATCCTTCATCACTTGAATCGAAAGTGTCTTTTTGACCCTCTCGGTCATCAACGTCTTATCAGCTGGCCAAAAAAAACATAGTATCAGTCACGATGACGGCAGGGAAGACTGGAAGCTACAGGTGGTATCACGCAACCTTTGTGAAACACGATATGAGATATGTACAAGTCAAGGCTACTTCAGTCAGTAAAATCCGGATATTTCCATATTTCAAACATATGGATTGTGAAATGTCGTTTTTCAGTACGAACAGGTTTGCAACTGGAAAGCCCTTGTGAAAGTAAATTTATTATCTCTAATTACTTAAATTAAACTGTACGTGAAAATAAGTCGTTAAAGTTAATTTTCAAACTGTACATTTTAGTTAAATGTTTTACTTGAAAAGTAGACATACTAATTAGGTTTTTCTTCCTGGCCTCAGGGTGCGCAGTAGTGACTGTGATCTTGAATTTCGTCCCATAAGAGCAATGTTAACACGCATTTTCATGTTTTCATCGGATTTTTAATAAAACAAACTTTGTTTTAAAGTGAATTAAATATTTTAGTGACCCCGTTGAACTGAATTTACATTTTTCATTTGTCAAACCGTAACACCAATCAAAATTGAAGAAACGTTATATTTGAATTTCTAGGTTTTACTATTAAACTAATATCATTTTCAAAAAATAGTAGTCAGAACACTGCAGTACTTCTATCAAATAAACATGTTTCAAAAATATCTGATGAAAGTTGGGGTGTGAAGTGTCTCAAGCAAATTCTTGTTTTACGTTGTTCTTATAGTAAACGAAATGGTCGCCTTTAACTCTTAACCTTTAACCTTTGGTCGAGATTCGAAAAAGAAAAAGTGTAGCCTGGCAATTTTGGACAGGTGAAAGTTTTAGGCCATATTGGTGAGGTTAGGCGTGGTTTTGGAAAGAGGTGGCACCAAATGATATTCCATCTTTGAACGTAAGATTACATTGATAGTGGGAGATATAGATAATGAAAGTTACCAAATGAGTATATGTAAAACTCAAAAACTTGCGTAAACCCATTTTACAAAATATAAACAATTAGGCCACTATGCAATCCTCAACATGAATTTCAGTGTTTTCATATAAAATCATATAATGGTTAAAAGTTGAGAAAGAAACGTACAAACAATGCAGTTTACACTACGCTTTGCAAGTAGAGAATGGTTTGAGGTTTAATATGTGTCAGTAAGCTCAGGCTACGCGTGGACGCTCGAGCACATATTGCAAACGTACATTCTGTGTTTTATCCAGCTTCCATGTAACAATCAAGTGATTACCCTCAGCCACAGTTAGTCTAGTTGAAAACCCGTTCCCCACATTTGGAATAACGATTTAAATTACGTAATGTTTTGTTTAACAATTTATTTAACAATCTTTATTTCCGAACAATATAAAATTGTGTTGGAACATTAACAATAAAATATATGAAAATATGAGTCACTAGCCTTATTATACAATAATTTTAAAACTTAATTTGATTATAAAATAACTATGCAAATTGTCCAGACTTTTAAGTAGTAAGCGAGTGCTCTAAGAACTCTTCTATACTATAAAATGATTTGGATACAAGGTAGTTTTAATTTAGTTTTAAATAATTTAGAATGTTTAAAAATTTTTTATAAGGGTAGTTTTTGAAACAATAATATCCTGCTTGTGATGGTAACTTTTTAAATAATTCCAGTCTATGGTATTCAACTCTGTAGTTGTCTACCGACCACGTACCATCATTATGAATTTCATTGCCTTGTACAAGGCGGCATTTATCAAGGCAGAACATGATAGTTTCGTAAATGAATAAACTGAATTTTCCAGCTACTTCTGGAGAAAAACTACCCTAACGTTTCGGGCAGTTAAAACTCCACCCGTCTTTAGAGGACTACACTAATATAGGAACTAGATTTAATTAAATTTAACTCTTGGGCTTTCGCAGTCAGAAACAATTCTAGTTCTTCCGGTTACCGCGTCAAAACATTATAATAATTAGGTGAAATATCGGTCTCGCTGGAGTCATCTTCCTGGCTGCTGAAATGAGTTTGCTGTCTGCTGGGCCTTTTATCTCCTATTGGTGACAGGGTGCCAACCGTCGAATGACGGAGTGCCAACTGCCGAATTCTTATTGGCTGTTATACTGTCAAAAAGACTCTTCAGGACTGGCTGCCAGCTTCTGGAAGTTTCACACTGTCTTCTTTGTTGAAGTTGTTGCCATTTCCTGCCAGTCCTGAAGAAGTCTTTTTGACTGTATAACAGCCAATAAGAACTCGGCAGTTGGCACTCCTACGCCATTCGACGGTGGGCAGCCCTGTCACCTATAGGAGATAAAAAGGCCCAGCAGACAGCAAGTAGCTCAGTTTCAGCCAATCAGTGACTGAAGATGGTACTCCACAGCGAGACCGAAATATTTCACCCTAATTATTATAATGTTTTGACGCGGTGTGAACCGGAAGAACTAGATTATAGTATATTTAATTACATTACTTAACTTAAGATCTTACCTAAGACTTTACCAAACAATACTTAAAAATACCCCTACATATTCCAAATTATAGCTTGTCAAAACACAAATTAGAATGAGAAACAAATAAAATGAGGAAACTACATGCTAGCCCTGACATAATAGGTAAAACCTAAGTCTGAACTGCCCGAAACGTTAGGAGTAGTTTTTCTCCAGAAGTGTCTGGAAAAGTCCGTTTCTTCTTTTTACTTTCAAGTTGTTTTGATAAATAAAATTGGTTTAATCATGCATGTTAATACTCGTAAATAAATAAATAAATATGAAAACTAGTAATTGGGTAATGTAATTGTTACGTTTCATGAATATTTAAATGGACAATAAAATGAGGGCGTTAATCCGTCTGTTTTTGAATGAGCTTAGGCATACAAAAACTCGGAAATGGTTAGCCGAAAAAGCCTGAAACCTTTTCAAATGCTCTTGTAATCCCATACCACAAAAGGTTTTACAAGAGTCTGCTCAAAAGTTGTATTAAGAAAAACTACATATATTCTAAAATGCTAATGGGATGTAGGTGGTCATGTTTATAAAGTCAAACAGCTGACACGATGAATAATGGAGATGGTCAGCCATTGAGTCGATTATACGTCAACATGGGACCGACAAGCCACCACATGATGTATTCATCACATTACTCTTCGTATTTACTGCAAGCACCAAACATTTTTTATTCCAACCCAACAAAAATGAAACTGCACATATTAAATAGTAGTACAGAATATGTCTTGCTGTTTATTGGTAAGGTTTTAAATACGTTTATATTGGTTTTAATTTTGACGCACGGTTTACCTTATATTTCCTTTACAAACAAAACATATTTACATTAAGAACTGTTTATGTTAAATGTCTCATTATCTTATCAATAGTGAGAAATTTATTTGAATCGTGGTTTTATAACGAGTAGAAACTTAAGATGTATTGAACAAGTTAAAACAGTAATGTACCTTACGTGCTTTTCCTTTGACTATGGAAAAGTTCATAAGGCTAGTGAGAAGAAAAAAATTAATTACAGAAAAAAAGTGTCAAAATATTCATACTTGTTGTACTTGGTGTGGTTATATCAAAATACAACTAAGCTCAAAAAACAGAAATACCACTTTTAAAATGTAAACAGCGTAATCACGTCAACAAACAGTTATTTATATTGAAATTTAATTTACGCTGTCTTATTTGTACAAAGCTAGGAACTGGAAGTGAAAGTGCTTTTGTTCACAACTGTAGACAGGTATTAGCTTACACAGAGACAGCTGATTTTAGCTGCTTTAGCACATTGTTTAAGAAGTAAAAACCGACTTCAGCGAATATACTAGTTTATTCGATTTTGTAAAAGATCTGCGGTGATTGTTGTCGTTGTTAATTTTGATAAGTGTAACTTTAAAAACTAGGCCGACACGTGGATAGACATTAAAACGTCACTGGCCTGAATGAATAGATTTTCCTTTGCAATTTATTATTCTAATCCGCTCAACTTACAGCTTCGCTTCGATCTCTGGTCTCAGTTTTATGTTCTGTTACGACAGATGTCAGGAAGTGACGAGTAGCTCACAGCCTCACTCTTGATCTCCTGTATGATCACGGGCGTGACGAGGGTGTTGGCTAACAGCCTCGTTTCTGCCTGACCTCAGCTTGGCCCCCTGGCCCCTGTATGATCACGGGCGTAAAGAGGGTGTTCGCTAACAGCCTCGCATCTGCCTTTGACCTCAGCTTGGCCCCCTGGCCCCTGTATGATCACGGGCGTAAAGAGGGTGTTCGCTAACAGCCTCGCATCTGCCTTGACCTCAGCTTGGCCCCCTGGCCCCTGTATGATCACGGGCGGGGTGTTCGCTAACAGCCTCGCATCTGCCTGACCTCAGCTTGGCCCCTGGCCCTGTATGATCACGGGCGTAAAGGGGGTGTTCGCTAACAGCCTCGCATCTGCCTTTGACCTCAGCTTGGCCCCCTGGCCCCTGTATGATCACGGGCGTAAAGAGGGTGTTCGCTAACAGCCTCGCATCTGCCTTTGACCTCAGCTTGCCCCCTGGCCCCTGTATGATCACGGGCGTAAGAGGGTGTTCGCTAACAGCCTCGCATCTGCCTTTGACCTCAGCTTGGCCCCCTGGCTCCTGTATGATCACGGGCGTAAAGAGGGTGTTCGCTAACAGCCTCGCTTCAGCCTTCGGCCTCAGCTTGGCCCCCTGGCTCCTGTATGATCACGAGCGTAAGGGGTGTTCGCTAACAGCCTTGCTTCTGCCTTTGGCCTCAGATTGGCCCCTGGCCCTGTGTGATCACGGGCGTAAAGAGGGTGTTCGCTAACCCTCCTTCTGCCTTGGCCTCAGCAGCCCCTGGCCCTGTATGATCACAGCGTAAAGGGGTGTTCGCTAACAGCCTTGCTTCTGCCTTTGGCCTCAGCTTGGCCCCTGGCCCTGTATGATCACGGGCGTAAAGGGGTGTTCGCTAACAGCCTCGCTTCTGCCTTCGCTCAGCAGCCCCTGGCCCTATGATCACGGGGTAAAGAGGTGTTCGCTAACAGCCTCGCTGCTGCTCGACCTCAGCTTGGCCCCTGGCCCTGTATGATCACGGGCGTAAAGGGGTCGCTAACAGCCTCGCTTCTGCCTGACCTCAGCTTGGCCCCTGGCCCTGTATGATCACGGGCGTAAAGAGGGTGTTCGCTAACAGCCTCGCTTCTGCCTGACCTCAGCTTGCCCCCTGGCCCCTGTATGATCACGGGCGTAAAGGGTGTTCGCTAACAGCCTCGCATCTGCCTTCGGACCTCAGCTTGGCCCCTGGCCCTGTATGATCACGGGCGTAAAGGGGTGTTCGCTAACAGCCTCGCATCTGCCTGACCTCAGCTTGGCCCCTGGCCCTGTATGATCACGGGCGTAAGAGGGTGTTCGCTAACAGCCTCGCTTCTGCCTCGGCCTCAGCGGCCCCTGGCTCCTGTATGATCACGGCGTAAAGAGGTGTTCGCTAACAGCGCTGCCTGCCTTCGGCCTCAGCTTGCCCCTGGCTCCTGTATGATCACGGGCGTAAAGGGTGTTCGCTAACAGCCTTGCTTCTGCCTTTGGCCTCAGCTGGCCCCTGGCCCTGTATGATCACGGGCGTAAGGGGTGTTCGCTAACAGCCTCGCTTCTGCCTCGGCCTCAGCTTGGCCCCTGGCCCTGTATGATCACGGGCGTAAAGAGGGTGTTCGCTAACAGCCTCGCTTCTGCCTGGCCTCAGCGGCCCCTGGCCCTGTATGATCACGGGCGTGCAGGGTGTTCGCTAACAGCTCGCTTCTGCCTTCGGCGCGGCCCCCTGGCCCCTGTATGATCACGGGCGTAAAGAGGGTGTTCGCTAACAGCCTCGCTTCTGCCTTGGCCTCAGCTTGGCCCCTGGCCCTGTGATCACGGGCGTAAAGGGGTGTTCGCTAACAGCCTCGCTTCTGCCTTCTGACCTCAGCTTGGCCCCTGGCCCTGTATGATCACGGGCGTAAAGAGGGTGTTCGCTAACAGCCTCGCCTGCCTCGGCCTCAGCTTGGCCCCTGGCCCTGTATGATCACGGGCGTAAAGAGGGTGTTCGCTAACAGCCTCGCATCTGCCTGGCCTCAGCAGCCCCTGGCCCCTGTATGATCGGGCGTAGGGTGTTCGCTAACAGCTCATCGCCTGCTGACCTCAGCTTGGCCCCTGGCCCCTGTATGATCACGGGCGTAAAGGGGTGTTCGCTAACAGCCTGCATCTTCCCATCAGTTGGCCCCTGGCCTGTATGATCACGGGCGTAAAGAGGGTGTTCGCTAACAGCCTCGCATCTTTGGCCTCAGCTTGGCCCCCTGGCTGTATGATCACGGGCGTAAAGAGGGTGTTCGCTAACCCTCGCATCTGCCTGGCCTCAGTTATTTCTCCCCTGTATGATCACAGGGTGATTTCGCTAACCCTCAGACTGCCTTTGGCCTCAGTGGCCCTGGCCCTGTCTTGTGATCACGGGCGTAAAGGGTGTTCGCTAACAGCCTGCTCTGCCTCTGACCTCAGATTATTTCGGCTGTAGCGATCACGGGCGTAAAGGTGTTGCTAACAGCCTCGCATCTGCCGCCCCAGCTCAGATTGGCTGGCCCCTGTATGATCACGGGCGTAGAGGGTGTTCGCTAACAGCCTCGCTTCTGCCTGGCCTCAGATTGGCCCCTGGCCCTGTATGATCAGGCGTAAGGGGTGTTCGCTAACAGCCTCATCTGCCTGGCCTCAGATTGGCCCCCTGGCTAATGTGATCACGTAAAGGGGTGTTGCTAACAGCCTCGCTTCACCTTCGGCCTCAGATTGACCCCTGGTGGTATGATCACGGGGTGACGGGGTTGTGAGCGCAGTGAATGTACTATTGAAGGCTGAAAACTGCAGCTAGCGTAATGTGGTTTTACTCCAATACATCTTCAGTTTTGCTTAAATTACTGCATATTATATTTAAATATTTTAATGATATTTTAAATGATTTGCTCATACATTTTATTATGTTTGCCAAAGAACAAAGCGTATTTAAATAATTGGTTGTCATAGTAACAATATAGATCCCAAATAGACATGTTTATAATCCAACAGTGGGTGTTGTTTGAGTGAGTATTTTGCCAATTAGTACATAGATCAAAGCATACATCAATAATGTGGTAAACCACAACCGTGACTCTTAATAGTGGTAGACTTGGTTGCGCGTTATAAGGCAGGATACATGTTCTACACCTGTACGAGATATTGCTAGTTAAAAATGAACCATGCAAATTGTAGCGTACCTAAGTACACTGTTTGAATACTCACACCTCTATAACTTGACACACTTAGTGATGATGGGTCACAACTGAATGTGCTAGCTGCTTTAGTATTTCAAAGTGTTCTTTATTAGCCACTGCTGCACGATTAAACAAATACTAACCATAAGTTCAATTCTCGTAAATCGTAAATATCTTTAAAACAAATTTTAACATAGACTGTGCAGTACGGAAGGATAACAGCCAAAAATGTGTTTGAAGTCTTTAAAACGTCGTAGTTGTAAGTGATTGGACTAGAAGCGGATTTTATTTTAATTAACTCCAATTAGAAAACGTGAACATACAGTATTTTATGTACATAAATGCATTTTATAAGTGAAATTTTAAAGTCATTGTAACAACCAACCTTAGATATTTTTCCGACATAATTTAAAATTATGATACATACAGAAAGTTACTTGTAAGTATTTTAATTCCAACTCCTTGGAAAAAAGACTGCTTGGACACCATTTTAACAAGAAGGAGTGGGGTCGTAGTTCTTAGCTACTCAAAAACGTGAAATTTGTTCCGTCCACATATTCATCGGTCATACTACATCGTACCTTTTGACGTCTATACTCTCTACCGTTAACGTAAGGGTCTATTGCTGCCAGTATTATTTTAAATATTCATTAAATGCGTCTAACCATTGCTAATACAACCACTATCAAATACAATTTTGTGACTAGTTAGTCAACAAAGTATGATAATATTGATGTTAATGTTTTGGGTAGTCTTGACTCAACAATGCTTCTAAATGATTGCCCGGTACACGTTTAAAATTTCTGAGTACTAACCGAACACCGAACAAAGTATCAACAATGTTTACCGGTTGTACGTAGTGTTTTGTTTGTTTGTTGACCTGATTTCCTGTAGATTGATACATTACCCAGACTTGTTGGCGGGGAGTCTCTCTGCAGGGGATGCTCTTATTACTCTGAATACACAGAATTTAATCCCTACATGTCAATCCGTACGTAAGTTCACATAGTTTTCCTTGACTTTACATAATATTTTAAATTCGTCTTGCATCTAAGGGTTTGAATGCAGCATAAATAACACTACACGATAATATAGCATGATAGAGATGTAGAAGATACTTAGTGTTGCATGTAAACTGATGCGGTAGTTAAAGTAAAGTAAATATTGTAGCAAACAAATGATTACGTAGTATTTAATGTTAGGGTAAACGGGCAAGGAAAAGTGAATTTGAAAAAGGAATGAAACATGAACATCTTTATAAGAGGCGAAGCTAGGTTTTTAATACATCTCTTCTACTTAACCACAACGATACGGAACTAGTTAGATAACCATACGAAACAGAACAACTACAGAGCAACTAGCAATACAGTATGTTACATACAGTACAAAAATATGTATTTAAATTTTAATCTCCTCTTCATACAAACTTGTGTTTTTAAATTATTTTATTTGTTTATGTTTGTAAAGAATTGTGCAATTTTATTAATAATAATAATCAGTTTTTTTCCTACAACTACAACCAGGTTCTCATTTTTATTTCTTTTTAATTTATTAATGTATACTTCCAAAGTATAAAAAATATTAACAGTATATGGATGCAGTAAATGGATATTTTATATGTACAGAAATCAATTACAAACTTCAAACACGTTACTAAGCTGCATTTTATCGTGTAGAGTCATCACACAGTATTTAAGGTACAGAAACCTTTTTCAAAGTTTACTTTTGTTATCTTAAAATGTAGATGTAGGCCAACGTGTCATAGTAAATATTTCGTCAAAATGTAGACAACAAATGATGTAAGTATAAATACTGTAAAAGAAAACCAATCAAATATCGTAGATTTAGGTGAACAACAAACTAGTTATTTTCTTTTTAAGCTCGTAGCTGGTTCAGTTAAAATTAATTTTCTTTACTGATGAACACTCATCAACACTCAAAATGACAAATTGTAAATTATCTCAAGTTTACAATACACATATAAATTCAATTGCCAAAGTTTTACTAAAACAAGGTCTGAATAACGCAAAATGCAGTAGTGGCCTTGACTCAGAAGTACCAAGTAAAATGTTAAGTAAATATTGTGACTTGAGTTCAGATGTAACTTTTCCTCTACAATGTTCGTGTGTGCAGCTCATACCATACAGCTTTACCATACATTGCTCAAGTATTATGCATGCCTTTCATAGTCAACTTTAACTTTGTAAAATATTAGTTTACCTGCACTTGGCACCAAGTATTTGTTTTAGAAGTATGTAGAATTTGTTTCTTATGAACAAAAATTGCAGGATGTGTATGAAGACGTTACAGAATCATCACTGATACCTTAGTTTTTTTTTTTTTTTTTGAAATCCAGAACTTCTTGTTGGTTGTGTTTTGTGATATGGCTTCATTACAGATTTTCTTGAGTTGTAAAGAACATGGAAGAATATATTTGTAGCTGAATTCAATGTTAAAACAAAGGTCTACATACCAGTAATTTACGAGATATAAGTTTAAAAATCGTTTTTTATATGCTTAGGTCGTATTTTCAATCGTTCAAATAACTAAAATAAACAACTAGCTGTCAAAACGATGATTAGACATAAAAATATGTCCAGCTAATTGGTGTTATTCAAGGGTCTGCACAATTTTTGTGGCCTGTACATCAGCTGTTTCAACGATTTGGTTTTGAATTTTAACACTGACTTATAGTAAATCAGTGTAACAGTTGTTTCTTTAAAACCATGACATTTAGACTGCTGGGGTAAAAGATGGCTTATTTTTATTTCTTTTATTAAAACATGTATTAATAACTATTATTTACATCATGACAAAAAGTATCCTTCATCACTTGAATCGAAAGTGTCTTTTTGACCCTCGGTCATCTAACGTCTTATGTTATAATATTAAAAAAAAACATATTATCAGTCACGATGACGGCAGGGAAGACTGGAAGCTACAGGTGGTATCACGCAACCTTTGTGAAACACGATATGAGATATGGACAAGTCAAGGCTACTTCAGTCAGTAAAATCCGGATATTTCCATATTTCAAACATATGGATTGTGAAATGTCGTTTTTCAGTACGAACAGGTTTGCAACTGGAAAGCCCTTGTGAAAGTAAATTTATTATCTATAATTACTTAAATAAAACTTTACGGAAGAATAAGTCGTAAAAGTTAATTTTTAAAGTGTAAATTTTAGTAAAATGTTTTACTTGAAAAGTAGACGTACTACTAATTAGGTTTCTTCCCTGTAAGCCTTCAGGGTGCGCAGTAGTGACTGTGATCTTGAATTTCGTCCCATAAGAGCAATGTTAACACGCATTTTCATGTTTTCATCGGATTTTTATAAAACAAACTTTGTTTTAAAGTGTATTAAATATTTTAGTGACTCCGTTGAACTGAAGTTACATTTTCTCATTTGTCAAACCGTAACACCAATCCAAAAATTGAAGAAACGTTATATTTTAATTTCTAGGTTTTACTATTAAACTAATATCATTTTCAAAAAAGTAGTCAGCGATCTTTCAAATAAAACGTGTTTCAAAAATATCTGATGAAAATTGTGGGTGTGAAGTGTCTCAAGAAAATTCTTGTTCTTATAGTAAATAAAACGAAATGGTCGCCTTTAACTCTTAACCTTTAACCTTTGGTCGAGATTCGAAAAGAAAAACTGTAGCGCTTTGGCAATTTTGGACAGGTGAAAGTTTTAGGCCCGATTAAGTGAGGTTAGGCGTAACTTTAGAAAGAGGTGGCACCAAATGATATTCCATCTTTGAACTTAAGATTACATTGATATAGTGGGAGATATACATAATAAAAGTTACCAAATTAGTATATGTAAAACTCAAAAACTTGCGTAAACCCATTTTACAAAATATAAACAATTAGGCCACTATGCAATCCTCAACATGAATTTCAGTGTTTTCATATAAAATCATATGATGGTTAAAAGTTGAGAAAGAAACGTACAAACAATGCAGTTTACACTACGCTTTGCAAGTAGAGAATGGTTTGAGGTTTAATATGTGTCAGTAAGCTCAGGCTACGCGTGGACGCTCGAGCACATATTGCAAACGTACATTCGTGTTTTTATCCAGCTTCCATGTAACAATCAAGTGATTACCCTCAGCCACAGTTAGTCTAGTTGAAAACCCGTTCCCCACATTTGGAATAACGATTTAAATTACGTAATGTTTTGTTTAACAATTTATTTAACAATCTTTATTTCCGAACAATATAAAATTGTGTTGGAACATTAACAATAAAATATATGAAATATATGAGTCACTAGCCTTATTATACCAATAATTTTAAAACTTAATTTGATTATAAAATAACTATGCAAATTGTCCAGACTTTTAAGTAGTAAGCGAGTGCTCTAAGAACTCTTCTATACTATAAAATGATTTGGATACAAGGTAGTTTTTTAATTTAGTTTTAAATAATTTAGAATGTTTAAAAATTTTTATATGTAAGGGTAGTTTTTGAAACAATAATATCCCTGCTTGTGATGGTAACTTTTTAAATAATTCCAGTCTATGGTATTCAACTCTGTAGTTGTCTACCGACCACGTACCATCATTATGAATTTCATTGCCTTGTACAAGGCGGCATTTATCAAGGCAGAACATGATAGTTTCGTAAATGTAAATTGATGGAAAAGTAAGAATGTTTAGTCTTTTGAACGAATTTCGGCACGAATCTCTCAGATTAAGATTGTCTAAGATTCGGACGGCATATTTCTGTAAAACAAATATCCGACTTACTTTTGTTTTAGCACAGTTTCCCCATTAACATGTTCCATATTTTAGATACGGATAAATAATACCATGATATGCTATTTTCAAAATGTCTCTGGAACAATAACCTGCTAGGTTTCTGAGCATAAAGATTCCTGTTGAAACTTTATTGCATACATGCTCGATATGAGAGTCCCAATTTAATTTTCTATCTAGATTAATACCTAGAAAATTGAAATTTTCCACTTCTTTGATTTGGTTATTATTTAAAAGTACCAGTGGGCTTTTTTTGTTAAGGGACATAAAGTGTTTTTAATAATTGGCTTTATTCAATCAGTAGGAAGTGATTTGCTAGCACGAGTCATAGAGAAATGATAAGCAAAGTAAAAAGTATAATTATTAATACTTGAATGATAGTTTCTTTAAATCGAAATAATATGATTTATTTATCATGCCATAAAATAATAAGAAATTACTTATTATATTTATTGCTTTCAACTGAAGGACATCATTGTAATCATTAATCATTAGGCGTGGAATGGCCTTTTACGGTTTGGTATAGCCTACCTGGTTCTTATATCAACTAAATGTCGAACTCTGATAATTTAAAATAATTATTTAAGTTTAAAAATCAATAATAACTTCGAGCTAGCGCATGACACTTCGCCAAAAAAACTAGACAAATGAAATTCACTATCATACATATGTTTTCCTTTATTGGCTTTAATTCAACACACATAGAACAGTTTCCGTGTGGCTTTAGTTGTTTTAAATAACTAGCTACAGAAGGTTAGGTTTTGTGGCATTTGACTCCAAGGACTTGACGTTATTATGTCGTGACCGCTGTGTAGATGTTTAAGTCAAGTTGCATTCTAGAATTTTCGTGAGTTCAACTCATTTCACGTGTATCTTTTTATTCGAAGTTCATGTCTAGTATTACACGGTTATTGAAAACACGCTTTTCTCAAACTTAGAAGAAAGTTGCTGTGCAATGTATTTATGTCTCCACCTAAACATTTTACCAAATATTGACTACTTTAACCTACAAACATATTAATGTATAGGTCTTAGGTTAGATCTTAAGTTAAGATATATAATTAAATATAGTTCCTATATGAGTTTTTAACTACCCGAAATGTTAGGATACGTTTTTCTCAAGAAGTGGCAGGAAAATTCCGTTTCTTCTTTTTTACTAAAATACGTAATTGGTAAGTTGTCATCTAAGCACATGACATTGTAGGAGTTAATCCTCTACCTCCAATTACGTTGTGAGTTGTGGGGAAAAATTGGAATGTTTACGGATAATAAATAAAGAAAATTTGAGCAGTTTTTGTATTAACATTCTAGTGCTACGAGTTTCTATAGTAAGCCATTTTAAATAATATTTAAATTATGTTTTAATAACAATTTAAAAATTTACTAGTCTATATACAAGCTAGGAGTTTCTATGATAGTCATTTTACATAATATTTAAATAATGTTTTAATAATTTACAAATTAATAGTCAATATACAAAACCTACTTTGTGTTGACAAAAGAAAAATGAATGAGACAAAGTAATTTATAACAACCAATTATAGAAAGGGCTACACATGCGGATTTTGTAAAGTAAACATAATTTATATTATGGTTAATTATTATGATCCATAAATTCACCTAAACTGTAAAATATCTAGATAGTGTTTTAATTTTGATTTGGAGTTTGTTGAGCCTCTTAGCGATTATATTTCATCAGGAAGTGCTTCGAACAATTTAATAACTGCCTGAGATGGCCCTTTTCAAATAGACAAAGGTGGTGAGGGGTTGATCTGAAAATTGATTCTGTATCGCGTTTCATATTCGTGTATGTCGATGTCTTGTTGTAGGGAACACTTATTTATAATAAGCATTAAAGTCTCATGCATCTCATGTACAAAAGCAAGGTCAAGTAAATATCACACACCTTTTCAAGGCATTATTCTCTTGAAAATATAACTGCCACACATTGTAAGTTGCTCGACATCTGGTTAGTTCGTAAGTTGTGCAAATCATTCCGTTTATTTTTTATACGTTTTGCAAAGAAGTTTACAACGTTACGGAGTAGGTTTACGAACTTATTTTAGACTGTTAGTTAAGTTTTGACGAACATCATTTTTATTATAGTTAGTAACTGTATGTATTACTTTAGGGTAGACATAATCACAACGCAGATTCCGAAACAGGTTGAGATCTTTCGTTTTTTGTAGTGGAAGGATTAGAAAAGATAGGCACTTTGTGTAAAAGGGAAGGTTGACGAAATTTACCTAAAGTTGTGCAATTGATGATCCTACATAAAAGCTAAATGAACCACACGATTTAATGGCCATAGAGAACTCTTCTGGTATTCTCTATCCCCTGCCTATAAACAACAAACTGAAACACTTGTTTATCACTTATCGTTTAACCGCAATTTGTAGCTTTTATTTAGCAATACGTGACTAATTTCTTACATATATATGCTTTTATCTTATATAAAAAACACGCATACTTCAAACTCCTCAAACGGCCTCCAACCAAGTAAGTACAATCTGAACTGCAGTAGGCCCTACTCAGTACGAGTACATAGTTGTAGAGCGAGCAAGGTTGCGCGTGTCTGGAGACAGTTTCCTTCAAGTTTCTCTTCAATATCCCGCAAACATTCCTCCCCCTCACCCTCATTCCCTTCCATCCCTCTCTCTCACTCCCTTGGTATCTTTCAATCTTGTGTCTACAAGTTTGCTCTGTGTACTTTTAATCGTTGGTGTATGACATGATAGGGTTGACAACGCCACATTTGACATGTCATACATACATTGTAGGCCTATGTAATGGAAATTTGGTTCACCTTTATAGCGAAACCTTTATAGGTTGGTATGGCGCCTGACTCCGGAATGAATCACTTCGGTGGCACGGGATCGATCCCTGCAGTAACTACTACTAATTTGCTATGTGACTACACGGTGACGATAGGCAAAGGTCGAGGTTCGGTGGTAGAGAGGATTTCGTAGTTCTAACTATTCCTAGTTAAATAAAAGACAAACGTTATCTTTTTTTATCTATATAAAGCCGCTTTGACATTAATATTTTCCTAATTAATTTTTAACTAGTTACCATTTAGCAGAGTTCTTCTAGGTCTACATTAGGCTGGTAAATCCCCTAAGTAAAAACGTGAACTGTAAAATAATATATCGGCAGTTATCTGAAAACACATGGAAAAGAATATTTTAATTTTTATCAGTATACAGTTCAATATTGCAATAAAAAATATAATCTGTAATGTCGATACTAACCTGTAGATTTGATAAACTTGGCAGAAAACCAACAAAAATGTTAAATTATGCTAAAAGAAAAAAACAACTGGATATCATGGTAATAGACGTAACAGACAATCGTAAAAAGATATTCTATTCAACAAATATAGTTTCAAACACTATTTACCGTTAAAGAGGTACAAATACTGTAACTGGTTAAGTAAAGATGTTTCTCCGTCATTGCTTTGAAGGCAAAAAGCATACTAATCCTGGGATGACGGAGGAGTGAAATTGGATTATCTTGAGAGCTCTGCTTCTATCGTTCTGAGCATTTCAACATTTCAACCTTCAAGTGAATATTTCCACGCAGTATATCATCGAAAGTGAGAAGACCTTGCAACGATAATACTGAAATTCGAAATTATTACAGTTTTTTAACGAACTTAATGTAAACCATACCAACAGGTTTATCTTAGAAGCAATGAACTGAGAAGTATGTTTTATTTAACAAGTTTTAAAAATAATTATTGTTTTGTTCATTATCAATATTTTATTTGCATGGTTCGCAAAATTTATAACCGTGCAACAGTAAACACTTGACATGTTTTGGCTATAACGCAATGATAGAAAAATAGAAAATAGAAGAAAACAAGAAAAAAGTAGACAAAACCATGGTGTTACACCATGGACAAAACTACACCTCCTACAAATGTATGAGTTCTCCAAAATTCATAAACCTAACGATCAGCTTACGCCTAAAATCGGTTTTCATGCCTCACCACGTCGGGGTTTTTATACAGTTGTGTTAATCATTAGACATTCTTAAAAGTGTTTTCGAACTGTTAACAGTTCACAGAGTTAACAATTCGAAAAGACTCTTAAGAACTTCTTTTCCATTGGTTAATTATTTTTGTGTTCTCTGTTACAGTTGTCCAGTCCGATACAGGACTGTGATTGATCGTCCACTGCCCCGAGCCAGCCAATGAGGCAGTTAGTGTACAGCTGTCACTGGTGTGGACGTGCTTGATTTATCTATTTGTTTTTCGTTTCGTAAAGTTATTGTAAATGTTATATTGTTTTCTGCGCTAGCTGTTGTAAAATTAACAAGTTTAAATGGAGAAAAGATAGAATTATTCGGTGCTGGGTGTCTGGTCAGTTTGTGCTGATTACTTTTAGGCAAGCTCTTTTCCTAACGTGTTGTGGTATCTTTTAGGTTACTTTTTACCTGAAGACGGGTTCAGATTAAAGATCCCAAAACGTCGTGTATTTTTTGTTCACTTAAAAAGATGGCAAACATCCGTAATAGTATTTCAACCTTACACTAATCAAATATTGATCATACCACAATGACCTAAGGGGAAATGAAGCTTAATATAAACACATATAAAGTATTCACCAATCAGTACGTAGTACGTGTAATGGCCCTGTAATAGTCCAGTACTTCTTTGTTTGAAGTTTGTTGTTGACGATGGGAGGATTTCAGAAGTTGAACTATTATTGCGGACATTTTCCATCGTTAGTAAACAAAAACCAAACCCAAAAATGGCACTCAGGAATCTAAAAACTGTATTTACAGTATTAAATGTAGCTGTGATAGAGAGTACATAGGTGAGACAAAAAGACCATTAAATGTAAGAGTTTAAGAACACAAAGACAACATGCGAAAGGGTTTAACAGAAACCTCCAAAATTGCTCAACATTGTTGGTCTGAAAATCACACAATGAACTGGAATGAGGCTAGTATAATACATGGGGAACGTCACTTCTTTAAAAGAAAAATAATCGAGACCTCATACATAAAATTAGCAGACCGTCCAATCAGTCAAGCTTCAGTTGAAATAAGGCCCCTCTGGTTACCGCTCATTAAAAATGAACTTAAGCGTAGGGACAAACATAATATTCAAGTAAATGTTTATAGCATGGTATTAAGGACGCAAAACAGGCAACAGAGAACTAAACTCACGTAAACCGCCCCCTTCTCCCATTGGCTGTGCATAAATAGGGATTTATGTGTTTCTTTGTTACAGTTGGCTAGCCTGCTGCTAGTGTGTGTGATTGGCCTGTCACCGGCCAACCAGTTAGTCTAGGGTTAGCTCGTTCAGTTAGTGGACGTGCTTTGTGATTCGTTTTAAATTTACTCCGGTGACTTGTTTACTTTCATAGTGTGGCTTGTGTTTGTAATATTGTAGTTTTGCTTTTCTTTAGGCTATTACTAAATTCTAAGGTTTAATTTGTTGTTTCACTTAACAACTACATGTTGTTTGGTAGAGTTTGACTGGTCAGCTAAGCTGACTACTTTAGGCTAGCTCATTTTCTAATGTTCTGTGTTATGTTTTAGGTTATTTTCACCTGAAGCAGATTGCAGATCCCGAAACGTCGTGATCCTTTTTGTTCACTAACGATGGAAAATGTCCGCAATAATAGTTCACCTTCTAAAGTCCAGTACTGATGATAAAACATTACACAAAAACCATTTTTAATCTATGTTAGGATACTTGATCTTTATGATTAAAGGTATATCTTAAAAACTGTATTTTGATCTAAAACTATGTGTATCTGAACAAGATATTTCACTGTGACATAATCATGTGGTACCAAGGGTTGTAACTCTGTAGTAACCGATGCTCTAGACCCACAAAGATAACCAGCCGAAACCCTCCAGTACTAAACACGTAAAACATTTTCTCTTTACTATTTCAAGTAATACCCCTTAGATGGTAATTTATCTTTCCAGTGAAATAAATAATTAAAACGCATATTTTGGTTAGGTTTAGGTTATAACGTATGTGACTTTAAAAATAGAACTGTTGTATATTTTATATAAAAGATGCGTATTAATCGTACATATCCTGTTACATAAAATATGGAATGACAAAACTGTGAGAGTGCAGAGCCGATCACAGGCGACCCAGCTGAAAGAGCAAATCGGTACTGGGAGGCTTATTTTAGGTTTATATAGGCTATATTTTCCCGGTCGTATTTGACGCTTTTTAGAGTGGAAGCTAAATATTTCAGACTGAATCCTGTACATTCCTGAGCTAAGGTCACAAATAATGAACGTACCTTTTTGCAAGTTCACCTGGTTACCCAGTCATCTACGTTAACAATCTCTTTTTGCTGTGCCCCAGTATCAGGTTATCTACACAGGAAAAGAGCCACGTAGTTTTCAACTGATAAAAATACGAGATCATATTATACCTATTAACGATACGGTTTGTAAAGATCCATCGATAATGATTGTATGCATGTATTTAAGCCTTCTTTAAATCACTACATCACTATTTGAGATGCCGACCACTCTCATGAGGGTATTTTAAGGCAAATATGTGGTGAAGGATGAGTGTGATGAGTGGTAGTTATGAGTTATGAGGTGTAGTCTTGTTACAAACTAAGGCTGACTCTTCCTTAGAATGGGTCATTAATTAATAGCCCAATGACCAATGGAAATACAAGGACCAACGGCTCAACGTGACTTCCAAACCACGCAGGTGATGGTCTGATATGTCTAAACGATGGTTGGAGTTGATGTGGGTATCATCATATGATCACTGAGCCTATCTGAGCCACTTTAGACCTATACCATCCTCAAAACCTGTCCTCCATGAAGCTGGATTACAGGAGCACGCCACGAGTCCCAGTTTATACTGCATCTCTGCATAAGTTATTAAACTTAAAGGTAATTTAAGTAAGTTTAAATTTTTTTGTAAGTGCAGTTATGTGTAAGTCATCGTCCTTTTCAGGGATAGCATATTCCCGTGGCGGGTTGGAATCGTGCGCGACTCGGAGCTGATCACTCCGCTGGCGCGGGTTCGATCCCCAGAGTCACCATATTTTACATTTGTAGTGCAATTATACGGTAACGCTGGGTAAAGGTCGAAGTTAAGTGGTGGTAGAGAGGACTTTATAGTCCTAACTTCGCCTCGTTGAACAAGACAAACTATACCTTTTTCTTATAATGGTACAGAAGCTAGCACATTGTTATACATTTAAGTGGGCTAACAGCTGGTATAACTTGGTCACTGTGGATGCTCTCATGTGGAAACTCTGGACTTGACTTGTAACATTTAACCAACCGGACTTGTCAGGTCACTCGTGAGTCCAACTTCACTCGTGTTCCATGTCAAACTGTACACAATTAAATACGAGTACTACACTGTAGTTTTCCGTCAAGTGGATGGTTAATTTTAAAAACCGTTTTATAGTACATTTTGCAATGTTTTAATGCTTTACCATTATTTTGTAATGACCAAAGGATTACAATAGTAAAACCAAAATGACCACTTCTTCGAGTCAAGGTGACCAACCACCATTTTAATAATAACCAGCAAATTAGACCTACCGTAAGTGGCATTTTGGGGTGCGTTTTACTCAAAAAAGTGGGTTTAACATATATTTTCAAAGCGAATTTCAACAATAATAAGTATAACCATTCATAGCACAGTGACTGACATAAGTACCAAAAATCAACAAAATCAGTACAAACACACCATAATCGCAGTGAAAAACATTTTTCATTTGCCATCTTGGTGTGGCAAAGCGGATTTTGTTGATTTTCATGGCACATGTTAAGTAATTTGCTGGGACTTGTGGCGTGGTATTGTAATCCAGCTTCATGGAGATCAGGTTTTGCGGATGATATAGGTCTAAAGCGGCTCAGATAGTCTCAGTGATCATCTGATGATACCCGCATCAACTCCCACCATCGTTTAGACATATCAGACCATCACCTGCGTGGTTCGGAAGTCACGTTAAGCCGTTGGTCCTTGTATTTCCATTGGTCATTGGGCTATTAATTAATGACCCCTTCTAAGGAAGAGTCGGCCTTAATTTGTAAAAAGACTACACCTCATAACTCATTACTACCACTTTTCACACACATCCTTCACCCTATTTGCCTTAAAATACTTTCATGAGAGTGGTCGGCATCTCAAATAGTGATTTAAGTTATTACAAGTGTTTATACTAAGTTTAATTAGAATCAGTTCATAATTATTTGGGGAAAACTCGTTAGGATTTACGTTAGCGCTTGGGGCTTTTGGCTATGTTTAAAATTGCTTTATAACAATGCTTTTGAAAATTATCTCATTCAGCCCTAAGGTCGAAATCTTCAATCTTATTCAGTGCAGAGGGAATACAAATTCCAGCTTTATCCGGGCACACACTATACTTGAATTCAATATAAAGGACACAATAGGTACACTCGAATACGATACAATCGATAGCTACAAAGAATGGGAAAGGAGAAGGGCTGATTGAATGCTACAGGTGTCTACATGCAAGGTTTGAGAAACCTGCAATATGAAACACATGTTTGTGTCGGTATATTGCTTCCAACAAACATGATACTGTATGGTATCAGAGTCACACAAACATCAACTATTACATGTGGAATATACAGATGGTCTGTCAATATAAGAAGAAGAATGATCAATTTACACATTTGATATTACAGTATTTGTTGACATACGAGTATACTGTATATAGACAAAAACATGTTCTCACATTTACAGAATCATTCTTTGACCTTAACCTGTCAGAGCTGTCTTCAAAATAATTACGTAAAATAAAATGTTTGCTTATTACCCCTTATTTTGACATATATAAAAGTTTAGGGCCTCTGAGGCACAAGACTTGTTTAGAGGTTCCTTATTATTGAATTTTCTTGAATGCAGCGTTCAGACAGACAACTATTGTATAAGTAGGAAATATTGTAGTTTTACAATCAAAACTTAACAATTCAAAATTTATATGTACTTTTTACAAATAGTTCTTAGTACATTTGGAATGACCCCCTTCCATCCCCTATTTTGAAAAGGGGGGCAAAGGGTCAGTAGCCATTAAAAGGTAATTTTGGTTCCTTTAATAAAATTTACCAATTTCGGTTACGCTGAAAAACCTGGTTAAAAAGTTATAAAGGCGTTCCCACACTTTTTCCAGACTCTGTATAGTAACGATCTGTGTTAAATCAAACAGTTCACCCTCTACATGAAAAACTATCATAAAAACTGGTTCAGTCGTATTTGACTGGGTGAAAAATAAATATGTAGAATACCTGTGCCTGAAATACTTGTGTGTGTTTCTTCTTAACACGTTGCCTTTCTGTTTAGTATCATTCAAATAATTATTATAGTTATACTTCCGTAATATTTAAGAGAGGTGAACTTTTGTTTTTAGTTTTACATAAGGAGCTTAAAATGTTAGGTTTTTAATGAGTCTTAGTTAGTCATTAGTAAATTTATTAATTGAACACTCATTTTGCAACTAGTAAAGGCTTTAATCCAAAAAAAGTGCAGACAATTAAGGTTTAAAGATCTAAAATCTGCCCCTAAATTAATGAAACACTAATTATAGTAAAATAAAGTGTTCATTAACTTATAGCTTAGAGGTTATTTAAGAGGCAGGACTTGTGAAATTAGCAAACGAAATACGTTGCCAAAGGATAACAACAGCTTTTAGACTAACAGAGAACGTTAATTATATAATATATCTCTATTTAAGAAACAACTACAGACTAACACAGCAAATTTTAGAATTGTATGAACCTTAAATTAAGACCAAAGTAAAATCAATTCAAGGGCGGCAGTTAAAACACTTATTACTTCACGGACATTTATGATGGAAACACATCCAGTAAAAAGTGTTTGTTTGGAAAGTTGGTTAGAGGAAAGTTACTAAAAGGAGAAAAATAGAACTAATGAAAGAAACAGAACTCACTCTGAAACGATGAAACAAGTCAGAGCCCAGAGAAAAGCCAAGCTTTTCAAGACGGTGTCAAAGTACTTTGTGTGGTAAGCCTAGGCCTATACGTGATTAAAAATGATTTAAAAAAATATCTTTTCAAAATGTAGACACACGTATAAAACTACATTAATATTTAATTGCAAACGTAGGTTACACGTGGTCGTAAGAGTATAAACAATAAACAATGTAATTTCACATAGGGTTCTCATAATGCTTCCCATTTGAATTCGTCGTTTATGTTCTTTCAATTAAAACCATTGAATTGAGTTATTTTAAAAAGAAATGGAATTGACGTTTTAGTAATATTTCTTTCCAAACATATACAAATGTAAAATACTGTTATGTTACCAAAAATGCTTTCTCATTATTTTTACTTTGGAAAGTTCGGCTTTAAAGTTTGTCAATCGTAAAAATATAGAAAATGTTCAGTTTCACTATTTGTGTTTAAGTTCTAGAAATATTTGTACTTTGTAAGTAAAACGAGAGCTGCCCTTGACCGCGTTGTCTGGTGGATAACTGTCCTGTCTTGGAGTAATACTATTTGAAATGTACATCGTGACCTTACTTTCTCAATAGTTTTTTATATCTTGGCGACAAGTTGCATTCAGAACCTTTCTCGAGTTTATCTTATACTGTTTGTACGTTCAAACCCAACTACTTTGCGGGCCCGTGGCGGGTTGGAATCGTGCGTGACTCCAGAGCTGATCACTCCGCTGGCGCAGGTTCGATCCCCGCAGTCACCACTTGAATTTGAAATGTGACTATAAAGTTACGCTAGGTAAAGGTTGAGGTTGAGTGAAAGAGATGACTTTGTAGTTCTAACCTCGCTTTGTTAAACAAGACAAACTTTACCTTTTACTTCGCGGACGCCTAAGAGCAATCTGTAATTTACGTGGAAGCTGATTCAACTGTCAAGTCTTAACATTTTAATCGCAGTAAACGTGGATAAAATTGGTTTGAGTTATCGTGATAAATAATAAACACTAATTATGTGATGTTTGTAAAAATTTGGTAATTTTTCTATTTTTGACTAAGATCAACTAAATAAAACACGTTCAACACTGGATTTAAACATATCTTATTAATAAGTTAAATCAAGGTTAAAACTAGAAACAATTTAGATTTCAGTTTCAGGTTTGTTATTGACCATTAAAAAATGTTTGAGTTTGAAATATTATTGCAGACGTTATATTTTTACTTTTGGGACCAAGATGAACAAGTCGTTTCTGGATCAGCAATCACATATCGTCTTCAGGTAAAACGTAACCTATAACCCAACACAATACATCAGAAATTGATCAGCTTACAAACATCAACGAGAGCTAACCAGTCAAGGTAACGAGACAACAGCTGATGTGTAGTTTTTAGTAAAACAAATGCAGTCCTAAAAATTAGCATAAAAAACGTCACAGCGTGAAAAAAACATAAAATAAACACCATCCGGACAGATTTAATTTTACGTTTAACACATACATGGTCGATGGCTGCTTCCCCCGATTTACTAGACTGTTCAGAAGGCTTTCAAAAGTTGATGACAGCTGTTCAACAGACTGACCAACAGAGAAACATAAAAATCCCTTCTTAAGCACACGTGATGGAGGACATAGGGGCATACTACACAAGTTTGAAGTGACCTGTTTTAAACCCACTTTCAACATGCTGTAAGTATCGTCAGCTATTTTTTGCTGAAAACTAGAATATACGTTTTATATATTCTTTAAGTTTGACATAAATTCATTGTGTGGTTTGTATTCAGTACATTTTGTAGTTAGTTAAATATAATCAGAAAATTCTTAGTTACATGTTTGGGCTCTGAGGCTATGATCTATTGTTTACCAGGTTTTTTCTGTTTTAGGTTATATTCATATTACTTACAACCATATCATCACTTTGATTTCCAAATTAATCAGCACATTTTTATTTAATCGACAACTAATTACTTCCTATTAACTAAAAAGCGACACTCGCTTGGCCGTTAGCTGAAATACCCGCAAATGAATAGAGAACGTACGTTATAGAGGAACATAGAGCTTTCCATTCAGCTAGCAGACCCTGCTTTGATACAGAGCTGGCTTGACAAGTGACTGTACCTGACTGCAGAAGGGACTGTACTTGACACATATGTATATATGGAACTAACTGTAAGAGAACAATGTTACCTTCTCACTAGTGAAACTCGCTTTGTAGAGTGACACTTGACATTATGCAATATTCCAGAAGTTATCTAGGAAGATTTCTAAGATCTATAGGAAGTCCATTGAAGATTTTCTGTATGTTCTGAAAATTACCACGGAAAAAGAGATCTAAAACAGGTTCTTGCAAAGTATGTCTATGTTATTCCCTATAGCGTTATGTTATAAATTGTGCTAATAAATCATAATTATGTACTAGTTGTACGTATATTATTGTTATGTAAAAACCATTTGTATACAATTTATTAATTGATATAATCTCATTGGTTTACTATAAAAGTAAAAATAAAAAACACCTATATTTAATTTTACTATGAATTTTGATTTGTATAAACTCTAATAGCTAACTTATTACTAAAGAAATTTGAAGATAAAACCTTTGGACCAAACCTCATACTAACTTTACTATGGAGAACCTTTTGACAGCTGATCTAATCAGATAATTGTAATTTTACTAGCTACTGCGAGGTTATCTGACGATATCAGTTTTGTTGTCGAAATGCACCTCATAGTAAAGTTATAAATGTGTTAATTTTTTTATGAAATCATAACCAAATTTCAACAACGTAAGAAGAAATGTGTTTGTTTAAAATTTTGTTTATTAAAATGCAATCTTGTTTTCGGGCGTTCCTTTTCCTGATCGATCCTGAACCAATTTAAAAATCTCGTTTTCTTTCATTTGAAAACAAGACTAATGCATAAATATTGACAATATTTCGTTGATACATGGTTCACAAACACGCATGAGTTAGAGTCACATACGGCACGTGGGACTAGTTATTAATCAAGCTGATTTACCTGATCATTTTTCACTATCACAAAAGAGGTCGCGGGTAGGACAGGCACGTGCAATCTTTGTAGTTTGTCAACCTCGGGGAGTAATAGAGAATATGTCATATGTAGGCTCGGCATTGTTTACCACTAACCTAGTCCCCTGGTCTACTGATCCAGATCGGCTTGCCCCAGACTACTTTCAAGTAACATTGCAGTATTCACATAGTGTCGTATGAACGTGTTAGGGTAAAAGGTCAGTTTCTAAGATAATTGTTATGAACGTTGATAACTTTCCTATTGTAGGCCTATAACTAATTAGGATAGGACTATTACATTTAGAAGAATTAATCTGTTAGGCAGTTAAACCGCAATTATGTAAGATTTAGTTTAACTACGCACTACGCGGGATTTTCGTCCGGTGGCCGTCTACGAAACATCGCGCACTGGGGGATGAATGTGCGACTGGCAGGTTGGAGGTGTGCTCGTGCTGGGGTGCGGGGGCTGGCCTGGGAAACCCATGGCCGGTTTCTCTGTTTTGTGTGGTGGTCACAAAAAAACCTGGGGTTGGCCAGCCCCACACCCCAGCAGCAAACTTCAGTCTAGTGCCGCGATGTTTCAAACACGTAAATCTTTTCCCCGTTACGTGTATAAGACAATAATTTAGTGTAAATAGTGTACCATATATTTTAGTTAAGGACAATAAGATTGCCGACGATGCGGGGCGAAATGCGCATCCACACTTTATTCCAACTGTAGGATCTACAGGCACAATACAAGGTAATTAATATTATTTAAAGTTGAAAATGTACTGTAGTGGATCCACTAACCTTTTTTTGAAAATTGTATTAGTTTACTAGTAAAAATTCAAATACAAAGTTTGCTCTAGTTTTGGATTTATTTCTTGGTCTTTTAAAAAGAAAATCGAAATTTGGCTCACTACAACATTTAATACACTTTTAAACCCCATTTTGTTTCATACAAATCCGAAGAAAACTGTAGGTGTGAAGTGTCCGAAGAGCACGTTTTTAATGTTTTATACGACGAAATTCAAATTCACAATCACTACTGCGCACTTTTAAGCATGTAACACGTTTAAGATGATTGGGCTAGGACCGATATTGTATTAAACGCTCAGAACTCATTTCAGTAGACGTGCAAAAAACAAAACTAGTTTTCAATCTCAAAAGAGTGAACTATTCAGTAATACCCTTGCAAGTTTTGTATCGTATCCGCCATTATTCAAGAACTTGTAGATATTATCCTACATTTACTGAATAGCCTGTATACAAAGAGGACCGAGAGTCAACAGCGACGCAGGATATTGGAGACAAACTACAAAGTTGGCGAGGAAACTGTTTCTAAACACGACATTTTCCGCTCGCTTCACCTGCCAAGCCATTTCTGCACTAATCACTACAGTTCTGTCTACTTGGTTAAGGTTTCTTAAGTTTTATGTGACAACCTAACTTGTAGCGTAAACTTCATGAAATGCAATTCACATGATATTACAAGGGGGACGTTTATCTCATTTCTTCAAACGTACATTTTCGAACCTTTGAGTGTGTTATGTTTAGTTTATCTTATAAAAAATGAGTCTAAACACTTCATTTTCATGGACTTGAAAGTCTGCTTACCACTTAACCTTGACCTTTACCTAGCGTTACCGCAGGGATCGAACCAAGGCAGTAATGAGGTACTGTACTGTGATAGGGAGTGATAGGTACTCATCACTCCCTTGGCGCGGGTTATAACCCCGATGTTACCACTAACAATTTGTTAGGCGACTACTGAGGTGACGATAGGTAAAGGGAGCTTGCTCAGAACTCAGATTGATGCGGCTCTATATTTTGCAACAATAACGATGATAATAATATCTAAAGTCAAACTTCACGAGCCATATGTAGACATGTTTAAAAATTATGAAATTACCTAGTATTTATACTCGTGAAAGAATTTCATTTTGCTTAAAATAATAAATTAAAAATAATAAAATAAATTAATAAGTGTAGTAAAGTGTCAGGAAATGACATTCCCTTTTAACGCAACAGACAAAACTATTAGTTTGGAAATAAATACCACAGACTCCAAACGTCGCAAAAGTCTTCCTTGGTATACCAAAACAAAACTGTTTAGTAATCATCCCCTAATTTTAAAATTAAAAAAAATCATTTGACAATTTAAAAACTAGCTTAAAGAAGTTTTGGTTGATAAAGTATACTAAACCGTTGATGGATTCTTCTGGCGCCTTTGACTAGTTTAGCCCACGAATGGTATTAACTGTTTTGATATGAACTTTGACACATTGTAGGTTGGAGAGTTAATGGAACTTACAATAGGTCTTAGAGGAAAGTTGTCTTTATGAATTTTTGGCAGACCGTACAGTAAAGGTGGTTTTGGATCTGAGACCAAAAGTCTTCTTTGCTGGTCGGTATCAATGGTTGTAGTATATTTCACCATTCTGTTAACGGATTCTGCAATTCTTCTAGTTGGATTTTTTATCTTCTTGTAAGGGCCGTTATCAATCATGGTTTTAATTTTAGATTTGTATTCAGCTGTAGTCATTATGACAGTTGCATTGCCTTTGTCTGCTGGAAGTACAACTTTGCTATTGTCCGCCTTCAAATCTTTTAGAGCCCGAAGTTCTTCTTTAGACAGGTTGGATATTGGTATTTTAGCTTTTCTTAAAAGAGTTGAAACGTCTTGTCTTATTTCTTCACAAGCATCATCTGGTAGGTGTGTAATAGCACTTTCGACAGAACTGATGATATTTTCAATTGGAAGATAATTAGGCGAGACTTTGTGCTTCATTGACTTGGTCTGTTGTCAAGTTTACAATTACAGATTGTTCAAAGGTTCTCAGAGCTTCTTCTTCAATGGCAGCATTTCTGTCTACAATAGTGTTATTTAAATCATTAACATCCCTTGTTTTGCTGAACATGTGTACTGAAGAAATTCTTTGGTTTTCTTTAAGATTCTTAAATTTTTGCACTTGGGTGTTCTTAGTTAATTGATACGTTGGCCTTTTCATTAGTTAATCTATTTATCAAATCAGTCTCATCATCCTTTATATTTTTCTTGTACTATACGTTCATTAATATTCGGTAAATGTAAGTTGTTCCTAGTCTCATTATCTGATTTCTAACTATTGACATTTCAGCATTGAACAAAATATTTTAATGGATTTGTTAGATTATGAAAAGTTAACTTTGCAAAATTGGTATGATATTGTCATCTCTACACCTCTTAAGGAAAGCTAACCTGTTTAACTCCTTACCTTTCTTGATTCTTGTATTTCAAATTCTTTCATTTCTTAAATGTATCCTCCCCATAGAGGTGAATAATTTTCAAACGAAGGCTTAAGTTGGTGAGACATTAATTAAAACTGTTTTATGGGTGTACCACTATAAATAATAACGAGATGTTACAAGACGTTTCGTCTGGACTATGCCAGACATCATCAGTTTAATTTTAATATTTAAATAATTGTAGAAAAGAATAAACTTGTATAAAATGGTTAAAAAGTACAAAGGTAAATATAAACAAGCAATTTTTTCCAGGTTGGATGTTGGTATTATCAGATGACAGTTTTCACATTTTGAATAAATTGTCCAAGATTGTGACAGTTTATATGAATTTTCTTTAGGTTTAAATTATTTGGGTGTTTTTTAATTTCATTTGCCTCTCTCACAATCTGGACAAATAGTGATCTTCTCTAGCCAGTTGTTTTTATCTTCAAATGCAATAGCGTGTTTCAAGTCAAAATTCAAGTCTAAAATACAAGTCAAAATTAGACCTTATTTGTAAACAGTGATTTTATTCCGGTAATTTAATTTCTTTTTTGGTTTGTTATTTTATGTCATATCAAAATCAAATCTAAATCAAAATCATTTATTGTAGAAAGACAAATATACATTTGTATTACAAACGTCAACATATCAACACTAAAATTCACCATGAAAACTGAAATAAAACATCCTTAATAGATTATAAAATAAACAAGTTGATAATATTATTTAATAAAATAATGAAATACAACTAGGTATTGGACAATTATGCAAGTAACTTTGAACTATTCTATACATCTATTTACATAATATAAAGTTAAGATGAGTTGAGGAATTCAGTTACAGGTAACAATCTGTCATTGGTTATAGCATTTTAAAATTTTTTATATGAATTTTTGCGTTTGATTTGCAGAGGTAAATTATTTGGTAATTTAGGACCGAATTTTTGTGGTAGTTTAGCCATTGATTTCAAGTCCCATGGGGAAGTTGTCTGTGATTTATGTCTGTCTAGTGTTGTAATCGCCATGGGTATCTGCGCCAGTTACATAGATGTGGTACATTTAAATTTGTAAAACATTACTATTTCAAAAATATATATTGATGGTAATATCAAAACTCTTAGGGTTAAAAGATTTCTATTGACATCCTGTATATCCCACCATTATACGGATTGCCCTTTTTTGCAGAAAGAAACATACCAAGGATTGTTGATGGTTGAGCCCCAAAGAACAATACCGTATCTTAATCTAGATTCTATAGCAGTGAGAATAAATTAATCTCATAAGAAATAACTTTGATAATTAACTTGGAAAACCTACTCAGCAAGAATAATTGGGATGGTTTGGAACAAAGTGTATTAACATGAGATGTCCACGAAAAAGATTCATCAAAAATACGACACCTGGTATTTTTACTTCAAGTTTCTAAAGGTAGTTCAAAGCTATCCATAATGCGACAAACTTTCCTGCCCTAAGAACAAGTTTGGCTCGCACAAATAAATTTACCACAGACAACTCAGCCTACCTATTGGCTGGGTATTATTCAGGGTTCCGGTATTTACGGGCAGGACCTCTGTAAACAAAACACCACCACCAGAATAATACACGTAGCACAGTACCTCTGACAGAACTGGTCGCCTGCACACTCCAACGCCTTGGTGAATACACAGCGGAGGTCTTTAATACCCACCGCTTCAACAGCTATCGGGTCCCCATTTTACAAGTTCCTGAGTTTCGTACTGTGCTTATTATTTGGTCTTCACACGCCGGGCCACAAAGCCTATACGCTAGGACTCCGGTGAAATGGACCTCTACACTGCCCAGCTACGTATTAACTGCAAATCCAACGGCAGGCCTCAAACCCAAATTCACCTAGTAACCTGAAACTCAAATACAAACAAATCCGCCAAGTATCTAATATTTATATACCCAAAACAATCAATGGGGCACTGTTGTACCCACTATGTAGCCGGTGCAGGACCTTGACAGACTCAGACAATTTATGTCACTCTGTCAATCAAACTCAATACTCTGCCAACAACTCGACTTATAGGCTAAAAGACCTGCTTTTAAAATATTAACCTGTAATATTATTCAGATATACATAACTCGTATTTAATTATTATTATTTATATTTAAATGTAAAAAATCCATAACCAGATCAGGCGGCTCTCAATATAAAACTTGCCACAACAGATTAGTTCTTTAATATTTTAGATTCAATGAGCAAATAAAATAATTATAGATAAATATGCTGAATTAATAGGCACGGGTCAACTCATTAGAAACACTATTATCACACACAACAATCCTGTGTCAAACAGTCACCACCGTCTCCACAGACACGCACAATCTGAATCTACTGCTTTAGAACACACACCTGGACACAGAGACTCCCTCTGTTATCTCTCTGTACCCCTCTCTACCCCTCTTTCAGTGTGCACTGCTCACCAGCTAGGCCCAGCTGTTCACACTGTATGAGCTTCATGCCAATTACAGTCTAGCTGCTGGGCCTTCACTCTCATACAGGGAACTTCATGCCCAGTACAGCCCAGCTGCACAGGCCATTCACTGTCAGAGACAACGACTTGTTACCATTCCACAAATCAAGAGATAAACAAGAAATACCCCCTCGGCCAAATGACTCATCACTATGTTATATGGGGATAGCTGAGAATTCAAAGGAATTTAGAAAATAAACGCAGCTGGTTTATTTGGGTTGACGTGTTGAAGTTATTGGTGTTAAAGTATTGGTAAGGTTTGTTAGTTTTAAAAAGCTATCTATTTCCAAATCTTCTATGTTATTGTTTTCAAAAATAAGAGCGACGTCGTCAGCGTACATGGTAGTGTTTAGGTTTGTAAATGTTTTTGTGATGCTGTTGGTGTACAGAATATATAGGATATATCGTAAATACGTTTGTAAAAATGTTTTAACTTTTCACCTTCTATAAATGCCAGAAAAAGCATTTTCTTGTTGACTTTACGTAAATACTTAATTTTATTTCCAGACACAAATTATATTTTAATACATTTGCTTAAATGGTAATTAACTCATGCTTCAAACTCGACTTCAACAGGTTAAACCCAACACCAAGATTTTCTATACTACTTGAATGTAACGTACCAGTAGTCATGCACATAAGCTGACACTTAAAAAAAGCTTGCACCCCATGGATAACACTTGAAAATTCACATTCACCACAGCACCCGTCAGGCCACAAGTGAGTATGAAAATATATCAAAAAAAGCTCTGCACTATGCAAATTACTCTATATGCTTTTACACTCTTCGTAGTTTCGACAACATACGAGTAGAATGGCTCAGAAACATGTGTCTACTTTACTCTTTATATCACAAATACATTTTCTGTTGCTTTGGACTGGGTCAACAAATTCAGGAATGATCTGATATGTAGTGAAATATAGCAACGATTTAGACAGATCTTTTCAACCTAACCTTGCTCGACATCTTTAGGACCGACATTTTTATGTGGGTTATATTTTTTGATCGAGCTTCATAGCAGGAACAATAGCACTCAATGTCTACTATTCCTTTTTATTGTTGTACTAAAACCTCGAAGCTTTGGGGGAAAACTCATGTTTTAAAGTTGTTATTCACATGTTATGCAATAACTTATTTTAGCATATTAAAGTGGTGCATATTTTAGCGTTGGTGTGCGTTTATGGGAGTGGATTGTATGAAAGGTTTAAGTGTGACTGGTTTTAGGGCTATGTTCATTAAATCAAATTATTTTATTCTTCAGAAGTTTTAGTTAAGTTTATCTTATGATATATTTAAATACCTAATTTTGAAATATCTTTGTATGTACTTGTATTTACATTGAAATGTATATTGATTTGTTGTATTGCTATTGTATATATTTAACGTGGTTAAGTGGTAGAGAGGACTATAAAGTCCTAACTTCACCACGTAAATAAAGACTTTTTTTTCATTCATTCATAAAAGAAAAACACACACACAGTTTTTATGCATTACTTTCATAGTCCGTTTATCGCTAACATGACCTTTACAGTTATTATTTTGATGGCAGACCAAACAAAACAACAAACAAAACCTTTTTACACAAATCGATTTTTTCTATGGGGTACCCTATCTGATATAATCAGGGCCAATAAATGGTATATTACAGCTTAAGAGTTACCTAGTACTTTTGGAACATTTTCCTGAGCATGGCTCTGCTTTAATAGTCAAATGTATCATGCAGGTTTATAATAAAGTTAAAAAAAGGTGTCTAGATTATTTTACTAAAGATAACCAATTAGCATTCGATAAAAAAAAATTAATACCAACCAAGACAATGCCTCATTTTTAGATGTCGAATTCATAAAATGAAATGTACAAAACATACTCCCAATCAAAGCACATGTATTATAGACTGATACTACTTAGTCAAATAAAAATAAAAGCGTTGACGATACATCTAAACCTTCCACGAATAAAACCAATCAAATGCATACACATTGAATGAAACCCAATAAAATACCCTCACAAATCAGTCCTAAGCCTAACCTATGACATACACAACCGTATAAAAAATCCACCAAACACACAACTCAAATCCATTACGGGAAAAGCATTCCGAATGTCATTTATTTCGCAGAGGATATGTTATCAATAAGGCAGCGACGTCCTTGGCCTATAAAAAGCGTCGGTTTCCGAGGTCTGTAGTGCCTACCTCCACCTGTTGTGGAGTCTAGGGAGCGCAGTCGACCAAACCACATCGATCCATGAACGTCGTCCCTGCTGTCTGGGTTAGTATCCTGTGTGAGTCCGTTGTTGTTTGACGTAGTTTGAGTAAGCTGTAGGATATCGCTCTGGCAGGTAAATGGTATTGATATTTAGGTGGCTAATTTATGTGCAAAACCATAGTTGGCTGAGGAGGGGGGTTTAGTTGAACTCGTGAAATCATACTGGCTTTGTGTTTAACACACTCTAAAAAATATATTTTGCTTAAAAATTCTGTGTACGAGCTTTGATTTTCTAACATTTTTATGTTGCAACTTTTAATTAAAAGAAAACATTTAAGGATAAAAACACATTCCAGAGCTCGGCCATTGACTTGTTGGAGCGAATGTGGTACTGATTCATTGTAGATATTCATCACAATATAAAAAAAACACATTAAAACATTTACTCACATTGACTCATGAAAAAAAAAATTAAAATTGTAATACAAGTATTAGTATAATTATTTTGGAACATTTATTTTGAGTTTGTTAAATTTCAGTAAAACACAACTATTCTTAATAATTTATACTGAGATAATTACCCTACCCTACTTTAGCGATGTTGGTTCAATTCTAACATGCAATGAGGGTGAGCATTACATTCATAAACTTTATTAATTTGATTTTAGAAATAATATGTTTCGATAACTACCAGAACTAAATAATACATATTTAGGCGGTGAAACGCACCTATAAATTAGGAGGTAGGTTAAAAAAGTACAAATCTTAGATTTAATTTAGTCATGGCCTAACTCTGTATATACATGTACAAGTACACCGGATGTACTAAAGGTCCAGTCTTCTCCTAGTTTTTGAATAAATGAACAATTTGGAACACGTTTAAGCACATGTTTATCAAGAGGTCAACTGAAGTACTTTTTGGCATACTTTTTGGGCTCGCTTCCTACCTCTGAGTAGGGAAAGTGGTAGTTTGACCCTTAGCAACATTTGTATTTTCTCCTATCAAGTGACCCTTAACTTAAAATAATGTAATGAGAGAAATTCTTTGTTACCATTAACCAACCCTTGTATGAAATAGGAGTAAACGAGTATTTTATTGTTTATTGCAGATGAATAAACATCGTCGCTATCGGTTTCAAATTTAAAAAAAACAACAGATACTATGATTTCTGGTTTCAGGACCTATTTGAAGAAAATTACCTTCTTCGTAGCCAGAAATTCCAAAAGAACTTAGAAGCTAGATGTGGTGCTGACGATCGTTTCGGTCTAAGAAGACCATCTTCAGAGCACGACCACCAAACTCAAATTGTCACTGTAACAGTTTATACTGTAATATTATAAAATATATAATTTAATACATAGACATTAAAAAGGATAGAAAGGAAGAAAAGGGGGGTACAAACAAATCTCGTTTTTTATTTTATCTTTTACAAAACTTTGACAAGAGGAAAGAGAGAAGTGAACTTATTTACAATACAAAACATTAAGTAAATAAATAGGTTAAATAAGTTCATTTCTCTCCTTTTTCTTGTCAAAGTTTTGTAAAAACCGAATTATAGAGAGTTTTACCCCTCTTTTCGCTTTCTTTCTATATTGTTTAATGTAATATAAAAGCCTACTGGCATTTCCTTTTAAAGTTATAATATATAAACAGTTATAGTGATTGTTTGGTTTAGTGATCGTGCTCTTAAGATAGTCTTATTAGACCGAACGATCATCAGCACCACATCTAGCATCTAAGTTCATCAGGACCTTCAAGCTACAGAGAAGGTAATTTTAAACAGATACATTTTTTGGATAGCGAAAGCCTTAAAATGGGTTTCAACTGGATAAATTTTGTTCACTTGAAAAAACTGTCACTTCCTTTGAATTTTTTATTTTATTTTCAAGCATATATTTTAAAGCTTCGATTACCTAACACTGAAACCGTAACTGTTGAAATGCATCGGTGCTCTCACTCATCAGTCACGTTTCATCCCTCGCACACGATGTACCGCTGCCGCTCTCTCATCATCGCGTGAACCACGAAACATGAGAGTGAATAGGTACAGAAAACAGCAAGTGATGATGAGTGATGACCACTCTTGTGACATTTTATTTGAAAGGGTATAAAAACACAAACTCATTGACACCGTTAAAAAAACTTTACGAATTTTCTGTACAAAATAGTGGCTCAAAACGTGTTTCAATTTTTAAGCAGATAACTGGACGCTGTCGCTATATTTTCAAAATAAAAAAATTGGAGATTTAGTTTTTGGGTACTCAAAACTTTAAAATGATAAACTACAAGATTCATTTTTCAAACTTTTTAAAACTACCTTTTTTAAAATTGTCAATTTTCAAAACTTTGCAAAATAGATTTTGTAACATATTATTTTAAAGCTTTAAGAACCCAAAAACTAAATCTAAAGTTTTTTTAAAATTTTGAAGATATACCGACAGCGTCCATTTATCTGCTTAAAAAAATTAACAACGTTTTAGCCGCCATTTTAAACAGAAACGTTCTAAAACTGTTTTAATGGAATCAATAAGTTTGTGTTTATATAAAAGTTTCTAAGGGGGGGGTCGTATTTTAAAACTAGGTGGCCCTCCCCCTCGATTTTTGGGTGAGGTGGGTAACGAATGGTACCAAAAAAAAACTTTGGAGATCCTATAAAACACATTCCTTAAGGAGTGTTTTTTTCTAAAATGTTTCCCTGTTCAAAAATTAAGTTGGGGGGCATATAAATCTCGCCCTGTATATATTTGTATATATAGTGTCTCTAAAATAAGAAATTATTGAAAATAAAAATATTCTGCCAGAGGCTCAATGTATGTCAAAATGTACTTCATAAAGTCTAAATAAATATAAAGAGTACGTTGGCATAATTAAATATTAAAACCATCAGATATACCTATTGCCAAATTAGGCTAATATTTCGATAAGTAATTTAGGTAAAAACTTACAAAGCTCTGTTAAGCACTAGATTAGTTATATTATCTTACTAGATGGAATAAAACACACTCAGTGTACGTAAAGTGCAGCGAAAAAATCAAAATTCATTGGTCCAATGTAAAAGTTAACATGTGTTGTCTATATCAATTCGTCTAAAGGCTTGTTTTAAATAATTGTTGTCAAGAAAATCTTAAGATAAGATCGAAAACAGTGCTAAACACGTTACTCAATGTAAGTAAATGCCAACACAGCAGATGTAATAAATTTTATCACAATAATAATATGTTGGGCCTGACTAAGTTTTTAGACTTACAGACAAATACCACAATCTGAATGTTGCATTCACTTCTAGGAAAGTTTAAAAGCATATAATTGGTGAGAACATTTTCAATTTACTCTGCGAGAAAAAGCATGAGGCAATAATGCTGAGAGAGGAGAGTTGAAGTGAAATCATTTGAAGCCACAGAAAAGTTAATGAGAATAAGTCACGGAGACATGCAAAGTTGACCTGGTTAGAAATCCTATTTATTCTTTACCTTTGGTTGTTACCTTTCCTTAAAGTCTTGCTCAACTTATAATGAACGTATCAAAGTGTCAAACTTCGCTAGCTAGATTGACGTCTTGATTTACTCGAGGTGAAAGTGTTAAACAAATATTTAAATAACCTGCGTGCAAGTATCAAAAGAATTTATAGTTTTGTGTTTGACTATTGTTTTGGTGTCTTTAATAATAAAGATAAATACATTCGTTTACCAGTGTTGGGATTTATTTGTACCTTTATTAGAACCTTTGATATGAAAATACATTTTGAAATTTAGAGGTTCAGTTTAATCGCAAGGAGACCTGCTGTGAAAATACAAATCCATCTTTTATTAGACAAGAAAAGAAAATCAATATTACTTAATGTTAAGTGTGTATAATTTAAAAGTTTAACGTTGAAATTATAAGTGTATAATAAACTACGTGATTGTCACTTTTAATAAATTAGCTATTAAGTGTTAGTACAAATTATGTCATTTGACATATTATTGAAATATCTGTGTAATATTTCCAGCTTGATATAAAGCCGCTATTGCCAGCCACAGTTAAGATACGTAACTATTTTTAAAAATAATGACAACTTTTTATCGTAATTTACAAAACCAATTGTGTGACGAAAAGCAAATTAGACAAATATGTGTGACAATAGTATATTTCATCACTAGGTCCTAAAGTGACACTTTTTGATAGGAGCGAGGATCAAAAAGACACTTTAGGGACGAGTGATGAACGATACTTTGTCATGATGCAAGTCGAAGGAGTGGTTAAAATGGTTAGTTAGTTAATTGTAAAAATTTTGTTAAATATTTTAGAGATTTATGGTAACAAACGCTACAGTTTTTATTTTTCATTGTTTTGTATAAACAACTGTTCATTTGATTTACCAATGCCAGTGTTATGATTCGTTATTAAATCGACACATCGCACTTAATCTAAAATTAAATTACCTGCGATTTAGATTGATATTCACAGTTTAGTAGTTGAATCGACTATAAGCAATAATCGAACAAATCATTCAATTACAGAGTGAGTTTTGAATCCCCCTTTGCCTTAACCTTTGAAAAAGGTAACATCTTTCAATACTCTTTAGGTAATGTTTTTATTAGATCCTCAAGTTTTTTTATCGTACTGTGCGTTAAAAACAAAGGAGGAGAGCCCCTTACTTTTTTAAATACAAGCCCGCCTCTTGTGGCACCTCAAAAGTAAGGGAATTTCTATACAAATTCAACGACCAAAAGAAGGTTTTTTTATCTTGCCTTGTTTTTGTGTAGTGCCTATTTAAATATTACAAGAATCAGGTTTAAAATGCTACATATCACATGTAAAAAAAAAAATATTATAAATTTCTTTGGCAGAATCTGTCCTCAAAATATTGTATAGGATTATATTAAAGGGTTGTGATATTTCTCTCAAAATATTTTCAAGAAAATCTGTCATTCAAAAAGAATTATGACAAATCCTTTCTCCCCGAATTTTGGGCGAAGGATGGCTGACGCAAAGTACGTCAAAACGAATTTCAGAATCCTATAAAAACATAACCCAAAGGGTTTTAAAACACTTTTCCTTTTTCAAAAGCTATTGTGGGGGCATTCAAAACTCACCCTGTATATACCGGTGGCCACGATAAAGGGTCCTACACGGATTACTGGAGTACTATTGGAGCTAGAATGATGAAAACACCTTTTCTCCAGAACCCGAACATGGGGATTTAAGGGAAAATATTTTTAAGATTCTCAGTATACAGGGTGTGTCAATACTGAATCTCACGGAGTCAAATTTCGAGATTTTTAAATACAAAGGTGGGTCATATTGTACATAATTTTGAAGAAACAATTTGTTGGATATGTTACCCTGTTACCAAACTAGAGCTATAAACGTGAATCACGTAAGCTTTTACGAGTCGTCCTGTAGTCAAATTATCAATTCGATTACAAATATGGTGCTTACGTATTGTTTCTAAGAATATGACGAGCTTTCAACGGTATGTCGTAAAACCATGTTTTGGAAACATTTCTCAGCTGAAAATGGATGTAAACATTGAAGTTGTTCTATCATGAATAAGTCAGAATCATTAAATACTAAGGTATATCTTGTTGCATATCACTGTAAAGATAATTGTAATATGAACAATTTTTGTATTGAACACAATTTTGTATCTTTATTCGTTTAAGAGCTATAACAAAAAAACCTATTTAAACCTCGATTTTGCCGGTATTTTAGTAGTGTATACGGTCGTTTGACCTGCTTGGTAACAAAACTAATAGCAACAATTCTAAAATAGTACTTTTTCTCGGTAAAAACTCATGAAACTACTATATCCATACATAATTAAGAATATCACAATATCTTTAAAAAACATAGTTGCGAAAGAAAAACCAGTTGTCATGGTTATGTTATTGCGCACTTTGCAATATGGTATCTGTTGTGTTATTATTATTTATTATTTGCTGTGTGAAACGATAATATGTAAACACCATATTTGTAATCAAACTGATAATTTGACTACAGGACGACCCGTAAAGCTTACGCGATTCACCTTTATATAGCTCTAGTTTGGTAACAGGGCAACATATCAAAAAAATTGTTTCGTCAAAATGTCGAGAATTGTCTTTTGTTTAAAATTATGTACAGTATGACCCGCCTTTATATTTAAAAATCTCGATTTTTGACCCCATGAGCTTTAGTATTGACACACCCTGTATACTGAGAATCTTAGAAATATTTTTCCTAAAATCCCCTTGTTCGGTTTCCGAAGAAAAAGTTTGTTTCATCTTTTAGCTCTAATAGTACTCAGTAATCTATTTGGACACTTTATCGTGGCCACCCGGTATATACGCTATTTTGTATATATAAACATAGGTATTCATATATTTTTCCCCCTCAGATCCCCTACCCGCGGCCGGCGGCCAGTGTAGAGTTGAGATGTGGTGTCTTGTACAGCGGCTGTCAGTGTGTCAAGAAGAACGGACTCCAACAAGACTGCCCCCGCAGCGAGTGCCAGGTACTCCCATCATACCCAAACACCGCCATGTCCTAAAATTCATAAATCTATTCAATTTATTTTATTTTAACATTACCTTGCCGTTATTTTTTGGTAAACTTGCCATTTTTCAAATCTAAGTGCGGTCTCGTAAGAGGATGTGACATCCACTTTAATGAAACTAGAGGCAGGGAGAACTTCCGAACTGGGAAACACAGAACGGCAGTTCATGAACGTTTACCTTCTCAGGTAGAAGTTCAACTAATCAACAGGTTACCAAATTCTATTAAGGTTGCCCAAGAGCTTAAGGCTTTTCAAACTCGTTTGAAAAAGGTTTTGACCACCGAAGCATTTTACAACCCGGACGAGTTTATGGCACATGACTGGGAAATCACTAACTGACTACTGGATTGTAGTTGTATAATTCGAATGAATGAGAGAGAGTGAATGTCAAAAATGTATGTCTGATTTGGATTTTGATGTTAGAATGTGTGGAAAGTTTTAGCTTTTCAAAAAAATTGACGTTTGTATAACTTGTAAACTGTTAACACAATAAACTATTTATCTATTTATTTACATAGCAAATAATGGTTTACAGAAAAATAAAACTTTTTTAGTTAATTATTTTACAGCCATTTTACACCCCATGATAAGATACATCCTCATTGCGATGAAATACTTGTCAAATGTATCCCTTTCATGATATCCAGAGGTCAAATAGCTTATCTACAGCTACGTCAAAAACCACAGCTATGTAACTTTGTGGACGTAGCCTGACCTGGCTACACATTTGGCCTTGTTGTATTATTCTTCAAACATCATTACGTTTGTTTACAGTAACCTTTATTTACATTTTATATGAAAATGTGTTGCGAAAGCATATAAATAAAAACAATTATATCACATAAGCTACATTGACATGTAACAAATAAAATGTATTAAAGACAATTGTGGATACTCAAAGACGAAATAATTACCCGTTGTGCAACAAATTTCAAGGACAGGTTTTTAGTGAAAGTATTAGTTTCCAAGAATTTTATATGGAAGCCATAATACTCGTACAGCAGTCATATAGATTCTAGATGATCATTGTTTATTGGACCGAACGAAAAAATAGTGCTTTGATTGGTCTGCGTTTTTTGGTCGTAGTGTTTAAATATTATATGTATTCCTCTTGATTTTAATATTAATCTAGTCATCGTTTCCAGGGCAGATCGTCGTGTCTGAACTACCCGGCGCCGACGTGCGTGCCGAGCGGTAACGCGCCCAAATCCTACTCCTCACCCTGCGAGCTGCGTTTAGACGGGCAGTCCAGTTTCCCAGGCAGGAACCAAGCCAGGAACCAGTACTTCCAGTACAAGCGGCAGTTGGACCAGCAGTACGTTCAGAAGGCGAGAGAAGGCTACAGAGATCATCCAGCAGTGCATCCTCGGCATGATATCCCATGCCGAGTGCACCGCAAGGAGTAGGCTCGCCATGAGAGTTCTGCAGGAAATATGCCGGCGAACAATATTCATAAGGAACTAATCAATATTGTATACTACACTTTATGGCTCATTAATGTTCAAACTAAACAGTGATTAACTCGTATAAGGTGGTGAAAGGTAACGAGAATAAATACATTATCGGAAGATCCAACCAATTGTCAAGGCTCTTAAACAGAAATGTTCGTCTTGCAAGAGGTTATATAGGTTTTTGTCTTTTAAAATGAACAGAAAAAGCAGAATCCAAAATAGTATCCAGGGTAATCAACCACTGGTTACTGTAAAAGTTAAGGTACAGCCCAGACCTCCCCAAAGGAGGTTCATGATGATATCTTCATATAAGATCACTTCGTAGACACTGGCACTCGAAGGTGCTTGAGTTTTTAATATATATTAAATAAAGGAAATCACGACGGTAGTTCAGTTTTATGAAAGCTGAACAGTTTCAAACTGTTTGTCAAAAAGCTCATTAAGGAACTTTTAAATGAAAACTTTGTAACTTCCCATATACAACCAAAGATTTTGATTTTTTCAGATTTGTGGATTAATCCTGACATACGTAACAAAATGTAGCTTTAATTCTTGAAAAACTTGAATTTAATTGGAACAAGAAAAACTTCGGAAATAAAGGCAAATAGGCCTAGTATACGGAAAATTTCAACACCCAAACATAAATAAAGCTTAATATTTTATAAATAATTATATAGGTTTATAAATACTAAAATATCTCAAGAGGTAGCACTTACGTGTACTATTATTACTTAAACACTCTTCCTGTAAGGCACGAAAGCACTGTTGTCAATATAAGTCAACTACGTATTCAATTCACTAATATAACTCTAATCGCACTTATTTGACTGATTTCGGAAGCCTTTATTCATTTTAACAAGTTGATACATACAGTTCGATCATGGATATTCCCATTTTACAGTAGGATTAACAGTATTCACCATCAATATGTAATTCATACAAATACACAACACAATATAAATGCAGATAATTTGTCTAGTTTCTAGATCAAAACTTACGGTTTACATTACACTACTTCTAAATAACCTTACTTTTTATATTACATTTAATAAATGCGGCATGTCAATGATGGTAACCAGTGGCGTACTGTGATAATTTAAAACCAAATATTGAAATAGGGATGTAAGCAGAGAGTCAAACTGTAATTGGACATAGGGACTTTCCATATACCAACCTTACACACCTAAACTGAACCGTAAACTTGAATGTTGGTGGGTTTCAACAGTTCTTGGTCAATAAGAGAAAACTATTTCGATCAATATAATTGCTGTCCAATTAGCGGTCAGAACGCAATCTGTGTAGTTCTATCTTCAGTTTGATCGAATTTAACAACGGATTTAACTAGTTCTTTACTTGTCACCCTGTATTAATATTTCGTAGATAAATCAACAAATATCTAGTTAGAATAATCAATTTTACAATGCTCAAAGTGTGTTTAATTATTTCACAATGATCATCTTTTAGTTTCATTGTGGTTTATTTATGACGTCTTAGCAGAGTAATACGTATACAATATGACTCGACTACATTTAAACATTTTTGTTTGTTAACATTTAGAAGGGGAAATAAATATGTTACTATAGGAAAATCGCATTTATCCATCTTTAAGCTTTAAGTGTAAGTCAAGCTAGTTCTGAAAATTATGGTGTTATAATAATGGGTTCACATTATACTATGTGTTATAATAATAATTATGTTACAATGATCATAATTACAAGTAGAGGTTACAGTTAAATACTTTCCAATCAGTTATAAATATTTGATGGGTTCTATATACACTTCTATACAGATTTTGTTTTATCTATGAGTTAAACAAGTCTTTTATACTACAATGATTGAAATAAAATAATTAAAAATTGTTATTTTTCGGTATTTGGTTAAATTGTTTATTAAATGATTTAGGGTCGATCCTTAAAATTAGTTAATTGCAGTACGTAAAATGCCAATAGTTAATAGAACCGTTGGTTGTTAGACTTTACATTGTGATTTTAAAACTTTCTAGTCCCTTTAAATTAAATATCTGAATGAGGCTTTGGTTGTTTCACATTTCACGTAATAATCAGTTATTACCAAATATATTTTTCACAACGAAGGTTTTATATGTTTAGCCTTTTCCTTCCTTTTACCGTTGTTTTGTGATTAAACGATTTCTGCCCAAAACGAACTTAGAGTATTTATACACTTGTCAGATCGCTGACAAACCAGATGTATGGGATGTGCCAGAGAGAATCTCTTGATATATTTGACAAGTGGCTTAAATATCCCGTAATGATGGAAGAACACGGAACGTTCTTAAAGTAGCTCCGAAGTATGCAATAACAATGGCGAGGAGCTATTCCTGGCAAGAAGTTATATTTAGGTAGCAATAACAACTTGATTTAAAAACAAAATTGGTTCTATGATATTTTTTAACTCCTGAATGCATGTTGTATTAAGATATCCTTTTAAATGTAGTAAATAGTAAACGAATATTGTCTTAAATTATCAAGGAAAAGTTTAACGAACAGTTTAATAATGAATGTTTTTGTTAAGGCTGTTTTAGCTTCAAGGTACAATTACATCAATTATTGAGTTTGTCGAACTAATAAACACGAGTATATCTGATAAAAAAACGTTATGCTTTATTATAATTTTATGAAATCTCATAGCTTACAATTTTACTTTGATGTAAATACACAAAAACAACCAACTTTCAATGATACAACAGAGTGAAGTATGCACAACGCTTTAATGACCTACTTAAATAGATTTAATTGAAACCAAATAATATTTAAATTTTAAATTTGAATAATTTATCTCAAATGAAATTAGGCCTGTGAATCCTTGCCTGTCAAGCATATAGTCAATCGTCAATGTTGTTGCATTGTTTTTAGCATTACCTCAAAGTTGTTTTATGCTCAAACGAAATAGAAACTTTACAGTGTTTAATATTGCACCTTACTGAGTTTTCACTGTAATACAAATGCACATGTGAGATAATATACATTTATACTGTTATTTTTAGGTGTTAAATACCATTGTTATTAAACGTGATTATTAAATTGTTTTTTTGCTGGGATCGAAAAGAGCTTTCCTTTTAATATGTTTTACATATTTCCTTTACGTTTTATGACATTGTAATTCGCTTTAGGCGTAGTTTGTTGGAAATTCGTTGTTAAGAAAAAATCCTGTTACCAATAATTCTACACTAAATTATTTTATAGTTTGTCATTTTACTTCATGTTGCCCGTTAACGGAGATTAAAACCCTTCTGTATAAAACCTTTCTTACAAAAAAAAAGAAAAACTACCGACTAGAACCTTATAGACTCTTTTGCAGGAAAGGAGATTAAGATCACTAATGAAAAGTTGATGAGGAAATCTCTTTCAGTCTTCAGTTTCCTTTTAATTAGTCCACTGACTAACCGCGTTGAATACTGCTGAAACATTATCACTGAACACAAAACATTGTTGTGTACCAATACAGTACTATAGATTAATGGTATATTACAGCTTATAGAGCCAGAGACGTTTTGACACACTTTTAGTACTCGGTTATGCTTTTCAACCCTTTAAATAGTTACATAATTGGATGCAGCTAACTTTTGAAACAGAACTTAGGAGAAAACTGTGCTTGAACACACTTCAGGTTGAACACAAGCAGATCTTTTTCCAAATGATATTACAGATGCCCCAAGAGCTTATGTACTCGTATAAGTCAAAATTGCTTGTAACTGTTATATTCTACTCTCATTCATGTTATGCAAGTAAATATTATCATCCATCATAAGACCCTTTTTCATATATTTGTATCCGTTATCAAACTGGCGTTTGCCATATATACGAATATATAATAAAAAATAAAGAAAAGATCTGAAAAAAAACAACATGGTGAGTGAGGAGAACAGAAGATGTGGTACTAACAACCTTCAAACACTCATAAAAAATATCCTTTTTACAGCATGCGTAGAACAAATAAACCTAGAACAGATAATAAGTCCAAATAACAAAACGCACACAAATCAGAATAATTTAGTTCTTCCTGGCTTCACACAGTTTACACTAGTATAAAACATCTTTATAATACGATAGAAATAATCTAACACAATATTAATATACTGTAAACTATGTAATCTTAAGTATGGGTTTTCCCTTAATTAGTTTTCTAGAGGGGATAATTTGTAAACTGCTCGTACAAACTACTGCTCGTTTTTACATTACTCTAAATGCTGTTGTTTAATACTCTTATAAAATAACACTGTTGCAGTAGTATATTCTTCAGTCTTTATAGTTGCATTGTACCCAGTGTGAATGCACCGTAGAAGGATGGTTTGACCATGTGGTATTGACAGTCCTATTGACAGGCAGGTTAGCCAACCACAACTGAGAACAGTTGTTAAACAATGTGGCTTCCTGACAAGGACTTGTCTATCGGTATACACTATACAGAACCGCTTGTATTTCACCGCTATTTACAATCCTAAAGTGGGATCAGTGAACAATCCATAACTGATTTATGCACTTGGGCAGGGGCATGTGGAAATTAAAAACCCCAATTTTGATTCACATTGTTACAAAATAAATTTTACTTATTTATTACGCCTTACAAAAACATTTTTTCGGCTATACAATTTAATTCATATGAAAAACTACCCATTTGAAAGACTAATTTTATTTAAAATGTATTAACAAATTTATTTTAACCTATGTACTAAGCGCCACCAGTAGTAACAGTTACTATCAATTAACTCAAAACCCTATTTACAAAAAAAACACACACACAAAAAACACATAATAGAACTGGTGATGACAGTTGACAACATGCATAGTACAAATTGAAAATACGAAATTCAGACGTCCTTTGGATAAGTACACATAGGTCGGAAGGTCTGTCTGCATATCAATAGTTGGCCACTTGACGCGCATCCTATTCAAGAAACTAATATGACCCAATTCGATACCATTTCATTATAAAATAACAAAATCAGACAATATGACCGATCAAAAAGCAGTGGTATCATACCTCAAGAACTATGTCTAACATGTGCTAACAAAGTCGTTTGACCAAAGCTTAAAACTGCGCGGAGTATTTATCATTGTCCCTTGAACACCGTTTGCAATATTGTGTGAGATCAACCGAACTGCTGGAAATCGCTGACGAACTACGATTAGTTGAAGGTTCGGGTGCGTCATTGTAGTTTTTGACAGCAACAATTATTTTAGACGGTTGGTTCCGTATAATCAGGAACTAGTGATGTGATTGGTTGGTAATTTTCAACAACTATCGAGTCGTTTTCCCGAATGAAACGTTTATTTACTCAGCAGACGTCCGAAAATCGTACTTTAAGCTGCCTTGAGCAGTTTGCAAAAACTCTTCATGAACTCTTCGGTTGGAATAGAGTGAAGTAATGTCTGGACACTGATTCACCTAGATGGGCAGAATACTCGTATATCCGCGAAGTCAAGTGAAACTGGGACTCATCACTCTTTTGGTGGTAATTTAAGTGGTGGGCCAAAGAAATTTCTAAAAACTATGTTGTAGCAAATTTCAAGTTGTGTTTAGTCAGCAAAGCTAAATGCTCTATTGTTCTCCTCAATGCATAATCACTAATAACAATGATACAAAATGGCTTAAACGAACTCTGGAAGCGTACGTAGACTTTTACAGGAACATTAAACATAGTTTGAGATTCATAAGAACAAGCGTGTTGTAGAAACAATCACTATCTGGTTATTTCCATCAAATTTCTCTAAAATAAACGTATTTTGTCTAGTACAGAGGCTACACTCAAAAACGCTTATTTCAAACTTTCCTTTTAGTAGAAAGTAATCCATTTTTCAACCATCGCTATTAGAAGGCAAGTAAAATAAATAAAAAGAAAAAAGAAATAACAATTAAATGTAACAATGAGCGGAGCCGAAACGTACAAAGGAAGGCGATGTCAAGAGTGTGCCGAGTGAGATTATGTGGAGTGCACTTCGTCATTTAGCAAGCAAATTGTGCCTCCATCTGGCTTCAAAACAATGCGTTACTTCACCCAGCTTTCAAACATACAATGTGGAGGACAATGTTATTGTGTACTGTAGAGAAACCATGAACCTTTAACTTGACTTTCAAGCTTTTGTCGTCACTAAGATCTAAGGCTTCCGGTTTACACCGCGTCACAGTTGAAACATAAGTACTGCTAAATGTTTCGACCTCACTGTGGAGAGACATCCTCAGTAGCTGGTTGACTGGCTGGTATTTCTTCTGTAAACTTGCAAATCGGTGGTGGTATTAAATATTTTGAAATGGTCAAACCGAAAACTTACAACGTTAGTTTTTATTTAACCAAGTACTTTAGATTTGTTTACAGTCATATTCACTTTCGACGAATTATTAAATCCCGTTTTCGTTTAGAATGTTCAGGAAAATCAGTTCGATAGTCAATGTGTGTTAAGACTATGTAAATTAGCGGCCTTTAAGTAAATTTTGTACCCGACTAACCCATAGAAATATTTCATCAAAATTAAACCAAAATGTTAAGAAATTGAGTGGTTAGTGTTGAATGAGGTAGACATTTTTAAATAAGGCAGGACATAAGTGTGTTTGAGGTGTTTATCTAAATATTCTGAAGCCAAATTAATTATTGAAAGATTATATTATAATTAGTTCAGTTATTTGCATCACCCGAAGATGAGCTCAGCTCGAAACCGGTTGTGAAACAATGAAATATTCAGGGTACTAAGTGTTTTAATTGTATCACTTTTGTTATAATTTAGTTATTCTTACACGAATTTTATATTCTAGTTTCGATCATTAGACATTCGAAAACATGAAACTGCTTACTTATTTCAAACATTTGGACAACCTCATATGTTGTCCGACTGCATCTTAAGTATTTTGCATTTTGAGGTCAACCGTTATGTAGTTTTTAAGTTGTAACCTAAACATAAAACAACAGCTTACAAATGCAAAAAAATAAAGGAGTTAAGCACTATTATTGATTTTATTTTAAAGTAATAATTCGTTGAACTCCTGGAAACCTTACTTGAAAATTGACTTGACAAAACTTGTTAAACACTTAATATACAAATATTGTTGGTTCAAATATTTGTTAACACTCATGTGACAAAATGTTCACTGGTACATATGTTCAGTTCTGTTCCGGTTCACGTGCAAAAGTGTAACACTGTTTGATCCTCTTTCAGTTCATTTGCTCTGTGTATTTGCCAGAGAGGGGAAAAGGGGACTTTGCATCAAATATGAAAGGTTTAATGTAAGCCCTATGTGTATCTCGACAGAAATTCAGACACACATGTTCATTTTGAATGAGAGCTCTACTAGGAATATAATAATTATAAATTAGTTAAGATTAGCTAATTGCCGTGCTAAATTTACTATTAACGTTCTGCTAGTCGTTTCAGGTTTAGTTGTATTTGGTAAGCTGGGAAGCCAACTAGCAATTAGTGTTCTCAACCCTATACAGATTGTTTTAAGCCTAAGGTAAAGCAATAATCAACTATTTTACAAATGTTATTATCATTATCTTAATGCTGAAGGCTTTCAAAACTAGTCCAAAACAAATAACAATAACAAATCACGTATTATAGCATAGACGAGTTTATGGCACATGACTAGGAGGTCTTGGACTCGCGTATGAATGAGAGCGAGAAATTGAACGAAAATGTATATTAAAACGGTAATTCGTTGTGAAGAAGCAAGGTACACTTTAGCTACATATAAAGTACTGACGATTGCATAGCATTTTCCAACGTTTTCACAAGAAACTTGTTATTGATTCACTGCTGTGATGACGTCGACGTTGCTCGGGTTTGCCTAATCGATGCAGCACTTAAAGATATGTGTTATTGCAACACAGGTTTAGCTTTTGTTACGTACTGGTCTTAGTGTGAGGGTTGAGTGTTGCACCTGGACATGTACAGTGGATATGTAGCTACACTGTATACACGGTACAGCATATCCTCCTCCAATCCTTCGTCACCTACAAGTTACATTACCTTGTCTGAGTATATTCAGCTCTGGGTGTGAGGAGATGGCGGAGAGTGGCGGAGGATAGACTGGAGTGAAGGCGAATGGTCATGGAGGCCGGAACCCTACAAGGAATGTAGCGCCGAGGAGAAGAAGAAGAAGAAGAAGTTTATATTCAGCCTGGGACTGAAGAGGTTAAATAGTTACCCCTACGAAAAGACTCTGTCTAATCACATGCAAGACTCCTGGGGAGTCGAGAAGTCAGGGACATAATGGTATTTTAAACAAAAATCAGCTGGCAAATATAATAATACAACTGGCTAACTATCATCTGTCGTTTAATAGCTATCGTAAATGATAATATCACTGAGTCAGTGTCATGCCGTTAGGGTTGATATGAACGTGGAAAACGTTATCTTATGAAATCAGGTTCCTAACAATTATCTAGAAGAAAAGGTGATTCATTGGCATCAATATCCAATAAAACAACTGGTCTGAATTTTCTTTTAAAAGTGTAATACCCAAAGCTTCTTCAAGAAATATACAAGTACGCTTTCCGTTCTCAAGTAGCAAGAGTAATATTTAGTCCTTTGACTCTGTAGCCAATGTCTTTGATCTTAAGTAAGACCTTTGCAGTCCTTTTCCGTACGATGACGTCAGCTCTAGATCTTAAGGGAGAAGATTTAAAATTATTGCTCCAGAAATGCTTAAACAAGGACATTTGAGTTAAATGAATATTGTGCTCATTCTAGGCCTGGAAAATACTGGGATTCAAAACCAATGTTATAGTTTTATTAATCAGACATAAATGTGCACATTTTAAAATGAAATCAAGCGTTTCTAGAGCTTTATGAAAAGGTGGAAGGTTAATTAAAATCTCGTTTTACAAGGAAAATAAACACGATATACACAATTTCAATTATAAAGAAAAGGTATTAAATATAATTTGTAACTACTATCTTTTAAAATTGTGTAGTTTGTCCTGATATTTAATCAAAATCGATGACATACAAATTAATTTGATAATTTAATATGAGATTTAATTGGGATTTAAAACTTATGTGGTTTGACATGATTGGAATAAAACATTTTGTTTATTTCACAGCATAGTCGAAACGTTTTGTGTTAATAAAATCACTAAATCACTATTTGAGATGCCAACCACTCTCATGAGGGTATTTTAAGGCAATTATGTGGTGAAGGATGAGTGTGATGAGTGGTAGTAATGAGTTATGATGTGTAGTCTTGTTACAAACTAAGGCCGACTCTTCCTTAGAATGGGTCATTAATTGTTAGCCCAATGACCAATGGAAATACAAGGACCAACGGCTTAACGTGACTTCCGAACCACGCAGGTGATGGTCTGATTCGTCTAAACGATGGTGGGAGTTGATGCGGGTTCATCAGGTGATCACTGAGACTATCTGAGCCGCTTTAGACCTACATCATCCTCAAAACCTGACCTCCATGAAGCTGGATTACCACTGTATAGTTTTACATTGTGGTTAATCGAAAAGTGTTTACATTAATTAAAACTTACTATGTTTCTACATTAAAAATAATCAAAAATACCCTTAAAACCATGAACGCCTTCATAAGGGCTAATTTAACTGGTAGAAATTAGTTTCTTAAAACTTCTTTGGGTAAAAACGAGTGTTTAAGCCGTCTGAAACTGCACCCTGAACCGATCCAGTTGCCATTTTCTTTTTTACCACACTGTGTAAATTTATTGTTAACATGGAGATCATAGTTGGGAAAAATAGATAAATGAATCCAAAGCTTCAGGTATGAACCACCGACATAGCCAAACACACATTTATATACAAGTAATACATTAAGTTATCTCAATTTTGTGTGCAGAAACAAAACAATGCACATTTGTAATACACGGAGCTGCTGAATATTAAAGTGGTTTGCAGCCATTATTGTAAACATAAGTGAGTAATAAGGTCGGTTGATGAATAATCTATATTTACATACCGTTGATTGATTATTGATGCACATTAGCGGGATCGTCAATGGCGATGGGATAACCGACTCGTTTACAGCGATTGAATAATTAACTGGCAATGTTTGTTTGTTAATTTAATAATTGGTGGTTTACATTGGATCCCACATTTACTTATTTCGACTACGAGGTCACTTATAACTTGTTCAGAATGTAAAGGGACTTTCTCACCACATATCAGTAGCAAGGAAGCAATCATCTAACCTAAAAGAAACAATAATCAGTGTTTGAGTTGTATACTGGGACTCGTGGCGTGGTCCTGTAATCCAGCTTCATGGAGGTCAGGTTTTGAGGATGATATAAGTCTAAAGCGGCTCAGATAGTCTCAGTGATCATCTGATGATAACCTCATCAACTCCCACCATCGTTTAGACATATCAGACCAACACCTGCGTGGTTCGGAAGTCATGTCAAGCCGCTGGTCCTTGTATTTCCATTGGTCATTGGGCTATTAATTAATGTCCCATAAGGAAGAGTCGGCCTTAGTTTGTAACAAGACTACACCTCATAACTCATCACTACCACTCATCACACTCATCCCTCACCACATATTTGCCTTAAAATGCCCAAATGCCCTCATGAGAATGGTTGGCATCTCAAATAGTGATTTAGTGATAGTTGCCCTAAAACAAAACATCTTAGGCAACTTGTACGTTATAATACCTCAATCTCGTCCAATTATATACTCGACAGGCGTTTTTGAAGAGATGTAGGGACAAGAAAATTACGCCTAATTGTGTGAAGTTGAGTCATGACAACAGGTCGTCAAGATCAGTTTCTAGGAAGTCTGTGCATAATTAATGCGCGGTTGAGTTGGTGGAAATGCAGAGATGCCTTGGGGATCACCCAATGAAGTACGTCGGCGTCTATTGATTGATAGCGGCAGCTTCGCCCAACACGTACCTCATTACGTATGCCGATCTCTCAACTACGGTTGGTACATCTGACGCAAGAAGGAAAGAGTTGGCAGCACTGCGACGTAAAATATATAAAAACAAGCTACTGTCACCTGAACCAGAATCAGCAAGTCCACTGAAGATGCTCAATTATTGCAATTGCAAAATTAGCGAAACGTTTGGCGCTGTATGTAGTTTATTGACGCTGTCTGTACCGGAATCCTAAGATATAAGATATAGGTATAAAATAAAATACTTATTCTTTGTAATTAATTATATGTCTACATAATATATTCACTGAAAAAAAAAACTAAAATCGATACTTTACGGACACTATATGCTTTTAATAGAGGTGTGACACCATACTTGACTATATTTTAGGAGTAAAGGTAAAAGGTAAAGTTTGTCTTGTTTATCGAGGCAAAGTTAGGAGTACAAAGTCCTCTCTGCCACTCAACCTCGACCTTTACCTAGCGTTACCGTATTAGTCGCATTACAAATGTAAGTGGTGACTGCAGGGATCGAACCCGCGCCACCGGAGTCGCGTGCGATACCAATCCGCCACGGATCCGCTAAAGTTGATCCGGGAGTACTTAACGTCCTTTGACTAGACACAACTCTTCATACCACTCAGTGAATATTATCGGGCAGCTAAGCAATGACGAGGGACTGTCAATGAAGTTGCTCTCAGAGGCGTTAGAGCGCAGCACTGTGCGGCGCATGCGCGTCAGCACGTCTCGGCGCGTCAGCTGCTGATCCAGTCGCCGGGGGAGCGCGTCAGCGTCCACAGGTGCAAAGTGTGTTAGTTCTTACGTGCGTCATCACTTTGGTATGCCTTTATACGTGTTGAAACAACTTGTTGGGAATCTGTGTGAGGATTTGGCTTAACATCTGATAGGTGGGTGTTTAGATTCTAAAATAAATTAGTGCTTTGCATGTTAAAAGCTTGTAGACGAAGAAAGCCAACATATTATTTTTATTATTTGGAAGAGTTATTTTTATGTCAGCCACAGTATGTAGTGTTTGTTGTCATTACGCTAAAAATGAACCACTTTTATAGATATTTTGTTGTCAAAAGTTATTTGAGTCGGAAAACAATATTTTACAAAGGCAAGTCGTGTTGACAGATAATGCGTTTCAACAGATGGGTCGCTTCTAGCGATGTAGATTGCTCTGCACTAAATCTCTACTTAAAATAATGGGACTATAAATATTAGAAGTTAAATTTCTTGTCCTTAATGGTAAAACTTAAACACCTGTTATTACCGTTATTAAACCTTTGATACCAGGTTTGTGCCATTGTTCTATTCAATCTACGCTTTTTAATTTGAAACTAAACCCACCAACTAACTTTATCTTCTCTAACGAGTGGCTTTGACTTCCCCCTGAACTTAGGGGAAAATGTGTGTGAAGAGACTAAATTGAGTTTGGTATCAAATTACAAGGCATAGTTAGAAAACAACACAGAACTCTACCTAAAACCGGATTAATCTAAACGAACCTTAAGCGTTTCAAAGTTTTAAGCTTTAAATTTTTTAAGATTATAAACAATATTTTACCGTTCTAAGCTGTTTTAAACCCTCTTTGTGTATAACTGTGTAATATTGTCCTATCTTCTAAATGTTGTTGTATGAACTTTGTATTAGCATAATATGAAATATAAGACACATTTTCAGTTAAATAATTACAATGCTAGTAAACCACTCGTATAAGTGTGTTGAACAAAAACGACTTTAATACAAATCTAGCATTCTTACAATTCTTACAATTAGCAAAGGTACAAGTACTCAAATGTCTTTTTTTATACAGGTATTGATTTTATTTATAAATACACAGGGAATACAATCGAGTGTACATGGTTAATGCATAAGTAAGTTCATTTAAGTGTTGTCTTTAGATAGGTAGTCATTTTTATTTTCTCAACGGTAAGTTAGATACGAGTACATATGTCCAAACTGAAAAATGCATAGCTGTTTTACAGTTTGTATTAAATACGACCGTAAACATCTCTCATTTAGCCTCAATTAGTATTCCTAGACGCACTTTACTTTCTAAATATGAAAAAGGGAAAACAACTCCCAAAAGACTGAACATCGAGTCACTCTTTAATGAGAGTGGCTGGGTTTTAACACCCAAATAAGTGAAACTTGACTCTTTCAGAGTGGCCTTCACTTCTTCATTTTAGAGTGTAACTAGCCTATGACACATATTCGATCAATTTAATCTCTAAACAGATATTTATTCAAAAGAGTAATATCTGGATGTCTAGGATAGTACTTCAGTGAACTGGTGAAGTGTTTGTGTGTGTTTAAGAGCGATTCCGTGAGACTAAGTACCGGTACTTAGCACGACTCGGTTAAATCGACGTGTTCAACGTGAATGTGGAATGTCAAGAGTTAAGCCTCAGTCAAGACACGCAACACCACAGTCACCACTTGTAAACAATTATTATTTTGTGTAACTCAAATCAGTAATAGGTTATTTAGAATAAACTATAATCTAGCTCTTCCGGTTCACACTGCGTCCCAACTGCATAATTAGGTTGAGATATTCCGGCCTAGCTGTGGAGTACCTTCTTCAGTCACTGATTGTCTGAAACCATAAACATAATAATAATTTACTGTCAATATTTACAACCAAAACTGTTTTTTGACATCAAAACTATAACACATATAAAATAAAACCTATTACCACTGGTAAGACTGTAATAAAAGTTAAGCTTAAAGAATAAGTATGCTTAATTTAGCTGCCAGTGAAATCCTGTACCTTGTAAAACAAATTTAGAAGCAAGAAATTTTTAATTTTGGTTTTAAGTTGATTTAAATCTATATATTTTACGTGGTTTGATAATTTATTATATAATCGCCTATTATCACACATTTGTAGTATGTAGTAGGTTGGCCGAATTGACTGATTTCTGGTGTTGTATGCAAAAACAACAACGTTTGTAATATGTATAGGGATATATAGGGATGATACTGGCAATATGGATAAAGATTTGAATACTTCTTTGCAAGATTTTCGGTGTTTAAGCCTGGCTATTATTCTATTGCTTTCTCTTAGAAGTACAATAAATAAAGAAAGCATTTAGAATAATAGCCAGGCTTGAATAAATAGTGCCCACGTTGATTTTGGTTTGAGCAATGATTCGAGTTTAATGGGACTTATTTTTAATTTTATACTTTTGGAACTTTACACTTTTGCAGAGTCTGTGTACAATGTTGGATTACGCTCCGTATTAATAAAGTATTAGAATTAGATTACTCGTTTAATAATGTTAGTTTTTGAGGTACTTTGAAAGGTATTATTCAAATAATTGAAAGAGATCAGCGATGTTTATGATACGTTTGCAAACATAAATGGTTTAAACAATTGATTCACCAATTTATCGATACCAAAACCGTCTAAATCTCTTGAGAATACTGAACTGCAAATTAAACATGATCAAAGCCGGTAAATTTACTTATAACTGTCCAGCTTGTGTCTATTTCATACGGTACTTCAAGTTTAGCTAGACAATTATTTTAATTTAGTAAATAAACCATGTGAAAGTTTGATTTTTTCCTACTTGTCAAACATATTATTAGTATTGATGGATCGAAATGAAATCTCAAATCCCGAGCTATTTTATTTTAAATGAAATTCGACACATGTAATCTTTAAAATTCCTTAGTCATAAATTAACTATTTAGCGTTTATTTAAATTAAGATCTAAATAAGTAGCATGCGATACGTTTTTACAATCAAAGAGTGGTTCTGAACCCAAAAAGCAAACTTTCAAAGCACTCTACAGTGTCAACTTGATTCACCAGATGAAACAACTTTCAAGAATATTGGATCTAGAAGCTCGGTTCAGACATACAGAATTTTCATTAAATCAAAAGCTCCACATTTTGCAGACATTTAAATTGAGGCAATACATCGAAGACAACATTTTAAAATGTTTGTGGATAGTAATTATTTGTTATTATTACTTTTTTCATTCTACACCTAAATTGTTTTAGTTAAAAAAGGTTATTCCAAAAATATTTCTTGTTTCGTTTTAAATAATATAGTAATAAATAAATACATTTTATTCATTAATCAGTTACATCTAAGTTGAATGATTTAACATACCTGTTTGTTGTGTAGTTTGACCAGATAACTTACACTCTTCGTACCAGGTAAAACATAACAGACAATGTACCTTTGTTAACCTTTGTCAAAACAGGGTGGTCCATAAGTCAGTTGACCGACATGCATTCAATGAAATGCATGCCTGTCAACTGACTTATGGGCCATCCTGTATATTAAACACAAACACAGTATACTAATTTTATTAGTAAAGACAATGTAGTATGTAAATACTATATTGAAATTATTTAAACTATATTTCACTACGATAAACAAGCTTTAGTGAAATTAACACGCTTAACAAAACAATTAAGTTACTGTAGAAACAAGGTTTAAGCTAAGCAGACAACAAAAGCTTGTATGTTAAATTTTAGCTAATGTTATCATAGGCAAAGCAAATGTTGGAACATAAGCTCTTAGTTTATAGCTTCAACATGAGGATTAAACCTTGTAAAAGAATATTTAAATCAAATACGCATTATTTTATACACGATACTAGTTTAAACTAACATCATGAAAGCGAAAATTTTAATATAGGTGTAGTGATTTTAATGCTCATCTCACAGACATTATTTATGCAAAAAACATCAACTGTTTCAAAGTTTTTTTTGCAAAATGTCATTAGTGTTCAGATTGCAATCTAAGCTGTTAAGTACACCAGCTGATGTGAGTTTCTAGTCACGTGACGTGGTATAAATGACGTGTGTAGTGTGCTTGGTGAGCGTCATTATTACATCTCTGTTCAACCAATACATGAGTTCAATCACTGTCGTATACCCATTTGGGAAAATTAAAAGGGGTTTTATTAATTTCATAATGAGGATATTGGGGATTCATCTTGTTTAACCTTAGTTACTATTTAACTATCTGTGAGATGTCCCAAACTTTCCCCGTAAAACTCTTCTAAAAACCACTGTGGTCTAGTTCTGTTGTGTCGGCCTATAACTATGGCTGGGACATGATCCAATCCAAGTAATTCAATTGTGGAGTTCCCCAGGGCAGTATTCTCGGACGTTTACTCTTCCTAGTGTACATAAATGATGTAAATTCAGCTCTTCCCATTGCAAAACTAATTCTCTGTGCGTATGACAAAATCCTTTTGTTTCGAGGTTCAACAGTTGATCTGAACCAACGAGTCGCCGATTTGATGACATCTTTTAACACTTATTTATTAAGAAATAACTTAATCTTAAATTCCGAAAAAACAGTCTCCATGAGTTTCCTGACAAAAAATAAAAGTTTTCCCCACTTCGACCTCTATAGCTTTGGAATAAAGGAGGTCTTAGCCACAAAGTTCTTGGGCCTGACCTTCGATACTGGCCCCACTTGGTCTGCTCATATTACCGGACTATATGGTAGGCTCAGTCGCATTAGTTTTGCCTTAAGACCTTTGTACCCATTTCTAACTACAGAAAATCTCCCCTGGTATATCATGGTTGTTTCTCATCACTAATGTCTTACGGTGTTAAGGCATGGGGTGGATCCTCTTTTTATTCTAAAGTTTTCATCGAACATAAGAGAGCTATAAGAATTATAAAAATAATTCACCTTTGAGTTCATGTAGAGGCGTCTTTAGACAGCTAAATCTCCTAACTTTTCCTTCCCTCTACATTCTCAAAGTCATAAGTGCCACCGTCAATTCACGATCCCATCCACAAACTGTTGGTTCAGGGCACAGGTTCCCGACACGTCATGGAGCTGATCTCCGCACCCCCAGACATCGCTTGGCTCTCTCCCAAAGAGACACGGTGTGCGCTGGTGCTATATTTCCTAATGCTCTACCCCGATAATTAAAATTATGTAAGGGAACACTTTTTATTCGGCGTCTAAAAACTACCTCATTGATAAAGAGACTTATAGCGTTCAGGAGTTCCTGTCTGGCTGAACCAATTCAGTTGGTTGCCTTTTAGAGGATTAACTAAATTTAATGTAAATGTAATAATTTAATGTAAACTTAATTTATTTGTGTAAATTATATGTCTATTAATTTACATAGCCCAGTATTTATTTATTGATATAAGACACTAATGTCCATAATTGTGTTCATTATTTATTACTTCTATTTATTATTATGACGATTGAGATGTGCATGCATGTACTTTATTAAATGAAGATATTAGAATTTTCTTTAGTAGTTTAGTCTTTTACAAAAGATAAACGACCCTCAGATGTCAAAATAGTGCTTACGTAACTTGTTATCTACTGTATAATGAGGTGTTTCTGAGACCTTCGTTAGTAAAACAGTAGTTATTTAAATAATTAGTGTCCACGTTCGATGTTAATTAGGAAAGTGAATAAAATACTTTACTTGTTTACCATAAACAAGCTTCAAAATCTGTCTTTTTATGAAGGTCCATTAAATTATGGTTATTACGGTCGTTAAAACAATAGGTTTGAAAAAAAACAGTAAAAATAATTTGTTTAGCAGATGTTCAGTGATATTCTTGGTTGTTTATAAATGGTTTAACGTTTAATGTACACATAAAATAATTCGGACAATTTAATTATAAATATACATAAACGTGAAATACGTTTATGAGACCTAGTGAGGATTACACATAATTCTTTCTCAACGTAAATTGTAGTTTTTTTAAACTCTTGTCATTGAAAGTATAAGTTAAAGTAAAACATTCAACCGCCAAAAAGACATGTTAAGATAAATGCTCTAAACGAGTAAATAATTTAACTAGCGAACTATCACGTTACTTAGTCTACCACACGTTTCAACTCTGTGCGACAAAACTTACAGTACGAAATGCAAATACAAAACATTTGACAGGAAAAACTGAAAATCCTTGATTGTAATTCACTACAATATTACAAAATAATACTATTTGGTCTATTGCAAACAAGTCATTTCGAACAGTTTAAGAATAACATTACATACTAGTCTCAAAAGAGTGAACAAATAAAAACTTGTGATGATTTCAACTCCCTACCAAACCCCTTGTAAGATGTGACGGTCATTCAAAGTTGCGACATTTGAGCCACTCTCCCGAATACAGCTGGCCACCGTTTTGTACAAGGTTGTCCTGGAACTCTAAAAATGCACCTTTAGTAATTTATTTACTTGTATTATTAAATGTATTATTTAAAAATGTTAACGTTATTCCTAAATTTGAAGTTAAGTTCGACATGTCTTAACACACCAAAGGAAGTATGTAATCTTTATGAACATAATGGGTTTCGTAATTTGGGTCACATTTCCACCGATACAAAAGATATGTCCAACATTATCTCTTTTGGGCCCCTTATCCAACTTGCCTACCCATTAAGTTCACCTATATTATTTTCTTAATAATAAACGCAGGTGTAAATAACAATATTAATAATTATTAGAACCACGCATTTTATTACAACAACCAAAATACAATTTCACTGACATTTCTTTATATGACATAAATATTGATTACTACAGTAAAGCTTTGTAAAAAACCCGTCTGATTTTATAAAAAAAAAAAATATATTTGTTATGAGGTTGATAAAGTACATTTTAACTGAACCAAGACATGAAACATAAATCATCAATTAACAAACAGCCCAAGCTTACCGTACGTTTACAAGAAAACTCAATTTCCTCTCGGCAAATATCAAAGGTAAAGTCGCTCTAGTCAGTCGTATTTTCCACGAATGTCAGAGAAAACTTAGAAATCCTTTCAACGATTCACATTTTCCGGTGCTCAGAGATTGTATAAGAGTCATACTTTGGGCTTCGCGTCGGCCCAAACTTTATTCATGTATCAAATAAATGTGTTTTGACGTCATTCTTTTGACTGCCTTGAATATCTTCGGTTGACATGTCTTTACAGGTTCAATAGACCTATTTGATGTGTTCGATGTTTCATTCATATTTGAAATGAATAACAGGTTCTTTCTTTCCAGGTTTTTATTTAACCTGTTTTCTAAATAACTTTGTAGTTAAATTTTGTGTTTGTACATTGTTACCGTTATTATTATCGTAATTGTTTGCTTTATAGTTTAATACTGACCATAAAGCCATAGTTTATATCCCCACCCAATGCATATACGTTAGCAACGTTATAATTCTAACTTTATCAACCATAACAATAACAATTTATTAGTCAGTTTACAAAAAGAAATGTGTTGACTATAAAAACACACAAAAACAGACTATAACCAACAACTAACATAAAAAATGATAAAAAAGTGTTAAAACCTATGGTACCGGGACAGGCCGAGTCGAGGTGTAATAATGAGTTTCCTTTGGGAAATCCTATATTCATGCCGTCAGCTTGGTAAGGCCTTTACCATTGGCGGGGCCGAGCAATGACCATGAAGTGATAACGAAATACTGAGACCTAAGGCTGAAGTGAGGCAGTGAGCTAATAAACCATAGTTACAATGTACACACTATCAGAGGGTCTAGACAAATAGAGGTAATGTATTCCTTCAGTCTAGATCATCTGACGAAGAGTACATGATGAATCAGTGACAATCTTCAGTCACTGATTGGCTGACACTGTTTCAGCCAATCAATGACTGAAGATATTACTCCACAATGATACCAAAATATTTCACCCTAATTATTATGATATTTTGTCGCGGTGTGAACCGGAAGAACTAGATTATAGATTCATGTTAAACTCTGCTTAGATCACTACAGCTTGATATAAAACGTTTTATATTCGATGTTAAACATTTGGGGGTTTCTGCAAAATATTACTTTTTTGTTGCAAAAAGTAATTTTTTTCAACACATATTGTAAAATTTTGAAGTTTTGTGACTAATATAATGTTTGTAGCTAATGTCATTTAAAACGCTGTTCAAATAAATCCTCAAAGTCAAACCCATTTGAACTGCTCACGTATTGTATAAAGATGATGTCCCGTATAGTATGGATGTGGTATTCTGTACTGCGGAGTCCCTTAGAGAGCGACTGCAGTGTCGTCCTACTTTAGATAAGGGTTAACGTGCTTCTTCAATGTTCTCTCAAACTTATGGCACTGTACGAGGTTTACTTTAGCAAACCCAGTGCCGATAAAGATGCGTCTTTACTTGGACAACATTTCTTTATTAAATTCAAACTGGTTACGTAACATCCATTTGTAAAATGGGGTACTCATACAGATTTCTCAACAGGTACAGATTAGTTATTACTTTTTTTGTACATAAAATCACTTAGCATTATTATGTCATAGTAGTTAACATATTGGTGTATTGCTACTACACCATCTGGTCCATCTATTTATGCTCTCGAATTTATAGAAGTACTTATATCTAAAATGTGTATCTAAAGCATGTGACTGTAAACAGCGTCTTTCAATAAAAAGCTGGAAATATTACAAACATAGTTTAAATTCCATGCCCAAAGACTTATTAGAGATGTTAATTAGTCTCAACACTAGTAGCTAATTTATATGGCCTTGTATGCCCACCCACGGCCGCTAGAATTCATGGTTTGCGGCTGCGTGTCAGCTATGTTCGTCTGTTTGATGTGCCTTTGAATACTCTCTATAAAACATCAAGTGCGATTTAAGAAAATGCACATATTGAAAGCTTATTAAATTAGAACGGCTTTTAGGAAAAGCTAAAGCACTTGTCACTCTAACGTTTTACATAGTAAAGTTTTTAAGTTTCAAAACGTACGTGCGCCTTTTGGGGTAAAATATAGTATTTTGAAAAGTTATACCATTACAATCTGAAACTCTTTCCCTTTCAGAAGAGGGAACTCAGTGTACAACTCTTGATACTTTATACTCATAGTATAAGGTTAATTTTAATATTGAAATATTCGTCACACGCTGATATGTGACCCACTTGAAATATTATTTTAAAAAGAAACATAAAATAATAATCCCACATATGAAATCCAAAATTACGGTAATTAATTTTTATCTTAAATTGATCAAATTTTGTTTTAGCGCGAGCAAATCCTGCAAGTACCTTGAGAGCAACTGTTGGGGCATTACCGATGGCATTGTGAAATTCATGTGTTAAGTTATACAACCTTTTATTGGTTAAGAGTAGAACACTTCATTGAAATAATGGAATAATCAGTATATGCAAAACTGAAACACAAGTACCGATATAAGCATAACACAATGAGAAAGCAGTACACAGTAGAGAGCGCCTTCACACTTGTAGCAACTAGTTCCGCAGTACAGCGCTGTAGTCAGTTTGCCTGCTGCGCCGTGTAGTACACTGTACACACTACACGGTGCACTGTACTACTAAATGTACTACCATTTTTTAAACTAAGGTAACACTGCAAAATTTAATAATTGGTTACATAACTGTACAACCCACCTTTAATAAAGATTTCATTGTGCTGCAACAAATATTAAAGCCTGTAGAAAGTTCCGAAATTAAGCTTTGGTTCGAATATGGTGAAAGATGTTTTAGGCTTTTCAGACCTGAACATTTTTACTAATTCTTTAAAAATAATCGGCTTATATGTTATTACGTGGAATTAAACGGAGAAGCTTTGGTGTGATTGCCATAATTTAGACTCACTGAGCTGCGTATTGCATCTGGTAGAACTCAAGTGTTGTGGGTGTGTTGCTCTTTGAATACAATAGTAGTTTCCCAGTGTATACTGAGCAGCTGAACAGGTTCTAACTGAATTGATATAACTATAAAATATAATAAACTGTAAGTACAGCACAAAGCATTTACAGATTAAAGTTTATAAGTAGCTAATTTATACAAATTAATATATAAATAAGTAATATGAAATCTTTTAAAATAAAAGAGGGCACAAAGTCAATGGTTTCGAAGCCGTCTACAGTGTCAACAAAGGCTTTTGTACAGCGTAAACAAAGACAGTAGGGGCTCAATATGAGATAATTAAGAAAGCTAGTTAAAAATGTCAAAACCAATATTACGTTGATATTTATTTGGGCGAAGCCTTTCAAAGACAATGCCATTATCGTCACTTTTTATTTGAAATTTCTCGTTTTTATAAATATTTTTAATATTGGTTTAGATCTTTAAGATATATTTCAGTATAAAAAGCATTTTTTTAAACTTTTTTTAGAGTAGCTTCCAATAGAACATAGCCGACATGGATTTAGCTACTGGGAATTCCAGCTATATGGAAAGATAATTCACACAGGGAGTGCCCGTTTGGAGAAGCTTACAACTAGGAGTTACGCTGTACAACTGCTTTTCTAATTAGATTCCTTTCCACCATAGTTTAAAAGATTATGTCATCGAATCCAACATGTGTACAAAATATCAACACAATCCGGTCGGTCAGGCCAAGACAGTGGCAACATCTGCTTTCCATCGCTATCTTGATCTTTAGTGCTCGAACCACAAAACCTACAGTATTTTGTTTTGCATGAAACCCCATTCAGCTGCTTCTGGATCCAATTTGTATCTCAAAATCCCATTTTATTCAAAATTCGACTCCTAACTTTAATCCTATTTTATCTTATTTCTTCAAAAGGTGTTAATTAAAAGCAGACAAGTGTATTTGATTCAAATCCCTTTGGTATTATAGGAGCCGGGCTAAAAAAATGTTTTCCGAATTGTTTGAGATTTTATGAATCGGGCTTGAATTATTGCACTGAATGCATGTTTGGCCATTGTATGACATTTGTATAACTTATTAAATCTCTATTATAAGCGTAAAGTCTAGTACAGGCCGTATGGTATATACAAAACATAATTCACAAAATAAACAATGTAAGTTTTCTGTACATTGAAAATTCAATGAACTTTGAAACTTTCAGCTATTAAAATGCTAACAAAAGTAGTAATAACTTATTCTGTAGGTCAGCAGTAGCGTTGCTTAGCTTTTGAAGTTGTAATTGGGAAAAGCATTGTTCATTGTTTGACCTACCCACCTCAAATTCCCTAGGTTCCCCAAACTCAATCTAAAAAACCAACTCTTTTACACTTGACTTTACAAACACTTCTTGATTAAGTCACCTCTTGTCTGTTTCCCTTGGTAGTAGCTAAAACCGTATTCAAATAAAACAAATCTCGTTAAAAGGTGTTTTCTAGCCAGGCCTAAAGTGTGCTTTTATGTGTCAGAATGTTGGCTTCGTGTGTAAGGTTTAGCTCAAGGAGGCAGTAGACGGACATTTTTATTTGTAATGAGTTTATCTCGTAAAACAAGAGTTGTATCGAAATAATTTAAACAATAAAATGAAAGCTGCTCAGGTTTACAACAAAGTAATCCATCACTAGTCTCTGTACTTATCACATTTACAATGTATACTATTACATTTGCTGGGTGGAACACATGGGTTCTAAAGATATTTAACAAGGATCTACAATCTGATACATATCACCGTTATTAATTTATTGTCATCATTGGTTATTGTTGTTTTATGCTTATCATTTTTAACAGGTCATTTCATTATTACTTCCTAAATAAATAATCTACTGGCGAAATAAAAAAAATAATGAATTTCTTTAAAATATTTTTACGATATTTTAACAAAAGCTATTTTTAATGAGAAACACATATAATGTATGAGAAACAGAACCTTATGAGGTTAAAGAAGAGAACAAAAGTCAAACTGCCAATATGTACGTTTCAAAACATGTTAGTTCAGCACTTTATGACACGAGGTCAAGTTAAATTACCAATGGTCAAAAAGTGCCACTTTCGGGCTGAGTGATGAACGATATTTTTGTCATGATGCAAATAATAATGAGAAATAAATCAGTAAAGATTTTAATATTATAAAGAAACTTAAGTAAGCATTGTTTTGAACTAAGCAGTCTGAATTATAGTGTTTTGAAGATACAGCTGTTACACTGATTTGCCATAAGCCAGTGTTGAAATTCAAAACAATCAAAACAAACTCGTTGAACCAACTGATCTTCATCCCACAAAAAGATCATTAAAATGATCAAACTAGTACATTATTTACCTGGCTGCAAAGGTGACACTTTAGGACTGTCAATGCATGTGTTCTAAAGCAGCTGTTTTCAGAGCAGAATGACAAAAACTGTATTTTTTCAGGATGTGTGATTCTCGGATGCGGTTGTTGGCAGGAGTCCATTTCGTCATCAGTTTCGTGCTCTGCCTGACTTCCAAACCAGGTAAACATTGGAAATATAACACACTTTATTGCAGAGGAGTGAATTTAAGTCCTGTCTACCTTTAAGAACCAACAAGGAGTGGGTTACTATTTATGAGATTTTTACTACCACATGAACAGTATGATTATGCAGAAATTTCTTCTATCGATAGTTAACACGATGAACATGACGTTTTGAGATCTACAATCTTTTCGCTTCTTCAGGTAAAAGCTAACCTGGCAAAACATACATTAGAAATTGAGCTAACCAAAAGTGAAATACAACCAAAAACTGTTAAAGTAAAAATATAAAATCTTAATGATATTCACAAAAAGCATAAATAAACAATCAGCAAGTAGATATACTCAACAGTTCCACGGCCAGTGACTAAACGCCTGACTACCTGGTTGGGAGCAACGGACGACCAATCATACTGTGTACCAGGCCGAGTTGACGTTTTTTGTGTTTTTCTAACAGCTAAAATGTTGTTGGGTTGACAATCTTACGCTAAATGTTTTGTGTCAAAGTTTCAATTGCTTGTCCTCTAAATATGAAACCATATTGCAGATTCCAAAACTTTGTGTTATTCTTAACTAACGATAGAAAATGTCCGAAATAAAAACTCTAACTCAGAAATTTGCGCATTGCCATCAACAAACTTAAACACAGAACATGCTTTTGTTAGTTAATAATATTATTATACACTCCAGCACATAACTGATCCACTGGACACATCGTTTCGCTCCAAATATCTAACTTTTAGTTGAACACAACAGTTTGTTTATACAAACTCTCAACTCTGAACTCTACAATATGTGTAGAATCTATCTCTCTCTCTAATCCGTTGATGCAAATGCGCAGTTGAGCTCTGATTAGGGATTCAATTTGAGGTAGACATGTCAAAGTTTAATTAATTTCTCTTGTTTCGTCTGATTACGCGTTAATTTCATATGCGCTCCTTAGCGGTTCTCGGCGTATTGCTTCATTCCTAATGCGATTGCCAGCTTTTGTGCTGTGAAATGGAGTTTGTTGGTTATAAAACGTTGTTTTTATTTTACAACCGTTCAAGTAGTGGATTTAATTTTTATTGATTGATTTATTTTGCTTTTGAAACTGTTTACAAAATTTACTTTTGTGTGTTATATTCTACCTCTTGTGAACAATTTGATCCTTTTACAGTCACAATTACAGTAAGATTTCTAAAATTTACCACTGATTTCTGCAGCTTTGTAAGTTTGGACACTTCAAGCCCCCGATTTCTTTCACAGATTTAGTTAGGAAAAATTAGGAACTATACCTTATATTTTCCTTTACACTGGCATGTATATAATTTTAGAGTTCAGAGGTGCCTTGAGGTTTTGAAACAAACACTTTGCTTTTTTAGATACACCCGCAGCCAACAGTCACGCTAAAAAAGGGAGAATCAGAAAACACTAGAACCATAGATTGTCTTTGAGCAGAGTGATTGGACTTTGCAGCACACTTCGCCGAACAGTTCCGATACTTTTCGGTGTAGGAACTGAACGAAGTCAGCCAATTGGTTTGATCTTCATACTAGAAGCTGCATTTAGGAAGTTGGCAACCCGATTCAGAATAGTGGTATGAAAAGGAATCACTCCATAACGATCAACGTCGAAGTGAACGCGAAACAGTTGTAGAGTTAAAATATAAGCCTAGACTTGTTGTTTTTGGAAAAGGTATCAACAACAAAAGAACGACAAAGCGCCAATTACTGGGGATCCTTGAATGTTGATGTATACTCACTAAAATCGATGTAACAAGAACAATCGTTTACTGCAACAATGAAGTCTTTAGTCAGCATAAAAGCTGATTTACTAAAAAACAAAACCCTTAGTTTTTTGGCGCACTCGTTATTACTGTTTAAACCTACAAAGCCTTAAACCTACAAACTGCAAATGAAAAATGTTATGTATAAACGTACATCCAGTTATCATCCAATAATTTTCAAACTGGTGATTACTGGTGATTTTAAAGTGTTGCCAATATTACTTTGATATCCATATGAAAAGAGTTTAACTTACAATAGATAATTCAATAAATGTATTTTAAATTTTGTTTGCACGTTCATTTTTACCCCGAACAAAGTCTGTCATTAAAAATGTTCAAAACCGTGTTTTTTATTTCGTGTTCAACAAAATTGTATAACGGCCAAAACACGCTAAAGACAACTTGACATCAGTTAACCCGCCGAATTCCAATTAACAAGTTGTAGCCTTGTGTCGTATAATGGAAAAGACCCAAGTTACTTTACAGTTTACTAGTGACGTAGAATTTTGTTTGCACGTTAAACAGGCAATGTTGCGGTTGCGCCAGTGTTTAGCGATGAAAGTTCTTGTTGTCAACCGAGTCACGAAGTTGTTGGCTGTTAAAAGCGATGTTTCGGTCGTTAGCAGACAGCTGTTCACAAGTCACAGCAAGAAACTCGCTTAATACACAAGACCGTTGACACCTTTCATACTGCCTTGAGGAGGATCTTAGCAACAGCGATAGTGTGAAACGATGTTAGTTCAGTCATCATCTTTATTGACAATTTTTCTTGGTTTTTGTTGGGATAAATTAAATAGCCCTAGGGTGGAAATATTTAAATTAGCACTTTGAGTACGTCCTTATAAACGGTGAGATTTTATAAAGAGCATGAGTTTGGCATTTTATTCCACTCGCTAAAAGCAACCAAAGTTACATAACCTAATCACACTCAATGACAGTATTCTTATTTAAAATAATTAAATAAAATACATTTCAAAAACTAACTGTTTACTTAGTTCAGTAATTATAACAACAACATCATGTAACCAAGGTGATACATAAATAAACTTAACAGCTGATAATATCAAAACTATTATACTGACATCCTCCCTTTTCACTATTTAAGCTGAGGTTGTTGAGGTACAGTATGTTTTCTGATAAACCAAGAGTTTCGTCTGTAGGTGGTTCCATCTTGAGTTTTGATTATGTACGATCTCGGCTGTGGCCCAACTTGGACAATCGTAGCTGGGATCCAACACTTTTGTTTGGATCTGTACCACACCTTTTCCCCTTCTACAAAGCTCCCTGGCTTTGATTTATTCCGATCAGAAAATAACTTTTCTTTCTCGTGTATTCTTTTAAGTTTCTGGGAGACTCCAGGAATCACCACTGGCAGTAATGCTTGCTTGCTTGTCGGGATGGTCGTCCTTGTTCTCCTGCTCATCAACCTCTGCACTGGGGAGCCGAGCTGTCCTCGAGGTGTGTTGCGATGTAACAACAAGGCTAGCTGAACATCAGAGTTCTCATCTAAGCACTTCAGTATCAGATTCTTCGCCTCCTGTACATATCTTTCTGCAAGACCGTTAGATCTGGGGAAGTTTGGTGAAGATATCCGATGAGAAAACTGCCATTCTTCTTGGAACTGTTTGAATTCTCTTGATTCATAATTAGTTCCACCGTCCTCCTAATTCTTCGGGGATGCCATGAGTAGCAAACAACTTTTTCAGATATTTTATTGAAGCCGACGAAGTTTTGGATTTTATCTCCTCAAAATCAAAATACCCTGAGTATGCATCTGCAGCAACTATAAAGTCTTTGCCTTTTACTGTACATATGTCTGTGGCTACAATTTCCCAAGGTCTGCTTGGTATATCTTGAAACAATATCTGTTCTTTAATTTTATCTCTGATGTTTATTACACGTATTGCAATACAGCGGGAAAGTTACATATTGTAAAAATGTTCAATATGATGCTTAACTAACTTCAAGTTTAAAACAAGTCGACAATAATGAAAGGTCAACAACGTTGATTAAATACCACACCAGATAGCCTAAACTAGTGGACAGTTAGTAGTTGAAAACCACGAAGTAAACCCGGCGTAAGAGTAGGACTTCACTGTCACACAGCTAACGGGACAGCCTTCCATGTTTAAGCACTGACAAATTTTCCTAAATTAAAACCCTGTATAAGGATATATAAGAAGTTGTCTTACAAAGTCAAACTAAAGCGTGCTTTCCCTTACACCAGCATCATTCATTATTAATGATATTTTTCAACTGGGTGAAAGCAGTCGTAAAAGACCCTCCCAATCAAAACAACAAACACAGTTTATTGATTGATATGCTATTAACAAACTACAAAATTTATAAAATGAAAAACACATACCCAGTTTCTATGAAAATAACTGTAAATGATTATGAATGGTTTTATAACATTCATAAACAAAAACTGTAATAAAAAAAAACTTGTAGAAACACTAAACTTTGAGACCACTGCAAACGTGCAAACGTGTAACAAAAACGTTTGTACTTTGTTAAAGTACGTTAGTCAGTAGATTTAAAATTAAGAAAAGTGTATTTTCAGGTGGAGGTTTTCTGAAGTCTGAGCCGTTTAATTTATCGTCATTGTTCACTGACGAGACTGACCAATCCCTTCAGGATCTCACAGGGTTTTGGTCTTACAACGACACTTCCGACATTTCAAAGTACGAAGACTTCGACCACTCAAAACTCTTGGGTAAGTTATTCAAAAGGTTATACGATATAAGTATCTTGTAAACAGTTTTCAACTAAGTCAAGCGTTTGGTTTGAATTACTGGTTTAATGGTGGTCATTATGACTTGTGTATTGTTGTTTACGTGGCTTGTAAGTAAAACTTCTATCATTTCAAAGGGGAGAAAACATAATCATTGTAACTTCTGTCCTAAAAGACGGATATCGTGAAAAAATCAATTAAAAATTTAACGTTTGCAACAACATTTTGTACCTAAACAGAGAAACTATTCTGCATAATTATGTTTATACAACTAAATCTAATAGTTCTTCCGGTTGAACGCGGGAGTCCGGGTAGTCTAGGACGCGGTGTGAACCGGAAGAACTAGATTATATTCAGAAATAACACATACAAATAACAAATAACAATTTTTAAGAAAAGGTATGTGGTAACTATAGGCAAAGGTACTCCACCTCGTAAACAAGACCAAATTTATTATACATCTTTTAACATTATTTTCTTGTCGCAGAAAAAATTGTGCCGGTGAATAGCCCTTTTAGACGAAACACACTGGAAATCACACATTCTACACGTTCATTTTTTCACGTCCAATTAAAGTGTAAAAGCGTACAGGCGAGAGTGTAAACAATGGCCGAAGCGAGAGAAAGTCAAACAAACAAGAGTGTGTAACTGCCCACTGCTGGGAGCTGTGTGTAACAAGCCTCTTTGTTTTAGGAACTCGAGGAGTTCAAGTGCTTTCTGCCCTTCAGGGCAGTGCTATCTTGAGTTGTCAACGATATTTAAGAAAATATGTTCAAAAATAACGTATATTCTTGTTTTTTAATTAGAAAAACAGACTTATATAGAAAGAAAACTACTCCCTACGTTTCGGGCTGTTGGGAAATCCACTCGTTCTCAAGGAACTAACCAACTTACGCTACATTATAGATAATACTTGGCCTAACCTTAGCCTAAAAGGGACATAACAAATATCCTTGTCTTTTTGGTGAGATCAAACCATGTGTTCCTTTTCATAATATTCGGGCTTTTTTGTGTACATATTTTCATCATGTCAATATTTGTCTAACAGTTTAGCTGTTAATATTTCATTTTGTCTTTTCCTCCTAGGTTAAGGTTAGGCTAGTTATTATTAATGTAGCTTAAGTTAGGTTAGGCCCTTGAGAACGGGTAGAGTTTCCCAACTGCCCGAAACGTAGGGAGTAGTTTTCTTTTTGAAATGGCCGGAAAACCCGTTTATGTAATTAAATTGACTTTCGCTACTTGTATAAATTTTAAATATAGTATTCTTGTAATGTACATTGTATTACAAAATGTATAATTTAGTCGACAGCTTAACTGTGGGATTTGTTTAGAAGTTGGGTTTTCATTTGACATAAAGTAACTTTATATGTCAGATTTAGGACGTATCCATACAATAAACGTTACACCAAATATTACACTTTTTAGAGAAATGTGATGCCACAAAATTAGAAACATGTATCCAAGTAGATGACAGTGGAGTCTTATTTACTGTCTCATCAAATTGTTGATGTTAGAAGAAAATATTTCTTTAGATTTGTTTGTCAGATGTTGCATTGGGCTCTATCCTTCTTTCAAAAGTGTTTGATTCTTTCTTTATTTTATAAATGTCAGCTGTTAAAGAAGCCATATGTTTCAGGCATCCCAGGGCTCAAGCTAGACCTCGTGCCTCCCGGGTTGGATGAGCTGGACGCGGGGAGTCCTGCTTCTCAGGAGGCTCCAGTATTTGACAAATCTGTCACAACAAACGTGTCAGTACAGCTGGGTGCTACTGCCTTCCTCTACTGCAGGGTCAAGAATGCCAAGGACCTCAGGGTAAGACTTCCTCCTTGGACATTTCACATACCGAGTGCTCTTTATAGTATGAGTTACTTAAAGGTTGCTCGATGAATGCACACAGACCAATTTACATACGTTATTACTCATAAGGTGCGTATCAATATTCTGTAAAGTCTGACTAGTCATATACTTGTACAATAGCGGCAAAAACAATTTTTTCGCCATCATTTTGTATGGCTGAACGGGTTTTCTTAGTTTTTAGTATATATTTTAGTTACCGAGAGGAAGGTGCAGTTTCAAAACATGAACTACTCTTTCGGGGGAAGTCCCCTTTGTGACTGATACATACTGATACATACCGGATGTAGATGGATATATTTTGGAACAATCATTGACGAAAACTTACCTAGAAAACACGATTAACTTAATTCATAAGCGGATGGCCTCCCGGATTCCCCTATGCAAGAACTATCTTCAAACTGCAGCGAAGATATTTTGAGAATGTTTACATACAATCCTTCACACTATGTGGTATTATTTTGTATGAAAAGTGAGGAAGCAGAACAACTTATAGATTAGAGACTTTAAAAAAACTGTTATATAAATAATACCATAGCTAACACAAAAATATTCCTGTTGAAATTCATTTAAAACAACCAAAATCAAACAAATAAAATTAACTTTTCATACTTTTATGTTCTGTAGCTAGTAGGTATGTAGGATTGTAGGTATGTAGGATTGTAACTTTTTTAACAATTTGTTTGTCAGTACTATACATATATTTACTCTAAATTAACAAATAAATGTGTAATCTAACTTATAGTCAAGGTAATGACAAAATACAGAAACTATTGACGCAACTATAACAACACACAAGATAAATAAGAAGACTTAAATAAATAAATAAGAAGTTGGGATTTTAATTGAATGAAGGTCATAACTGCTTTCCGTTTTCTTCGATGACCTTTCCTTCCTTGCTTTGGTTAAAAATATTAACAACTCGATTTCCTGGAATTTCACTTACAGTTGTTGTTTATAGGAAACAGTAATATAACGGTAACGTTTTCTTATTTTAATGAGGTGATGTTATGACTACCGGGTTCTTTTTGCCTTTTGCTCTCGACCTTTATCTACTTTTACCGAATAAACCGTTGACAAAATTGTCAGTGGTAAATGCGATGATCGAACCCACACCACAAGAGTAGTGAGCTCAAGAGTCTCTCTTTATACCAACCCGTCACGAATACAGCATTATTGTACCAAGATTAAATAGGTTAAGAGATGCTACTAGCAAATTAAAAAGACTCTTTCAATTGTAAGGAAATATAATAAACATGTATGAATTTAAACTAGTTCCTCTGATTCACACCACGTTAAAACATCGTTAAAATAAGCGAGCTGACAATTAGTCCTAAAGCAGTCTTTTCGATATTATCAGAGCCAATGAGAACATCGACATTTGGCATCCCTGCTTCAATAAACGGTCGGCAGTTTCAGCCCATCATTGATTGAAAATGGTTCTCCACAGTGAGACCGAAATATGTCAAGCTAATTATAATAATGCGTTGAAGTGGTGTGAACTGGAAGAACTATATTACATCTGTGACACCGGCCACAAAAGCCTACAAGTTAAGGTGTATAAGTGTTAACGTTAATTATAATAATGCAGTTTAAAGCCTTTAACATTTCGGCAACATACATTATTCAATCGTTAACGAATGCAGTTTTTGCTATTATTAGTACTTCCTCGCAGTAGACCATATGTTCAACCTATCACAAAACAATAAAGTAAATGCATCTTTTATTGAAGCACATGTTACACGAAACATCAGCTTTTATTGTTCTAAAACTATAAAGTTTTATTGTTTTATTGCGCTGTACGGCTGTAGTTACCAAACAGCAGTATTGCACCGATGTTATGTTCTCAGCAATAACTTTATAGATGATTCATCATAATTCGTAACTCTAATGGAAAAACTGCATTATTATTAGTACTGAAAAGAAAATCGGTATTGAACATTGTACAAACGATATAGTTTAAATTTAACTCTACACAATACAAAAATAGCACCTTGTAATTAAATTAAATCAAATATTTCGTTTAACCCAAGATAAACGGCTGCTGTCTACAAAAATGGAATCTCACACGGTCAAAATTTCTTTGAAGTTTGTTGTCAACAACGGGATGAATAAGTTTAAAATATTATTTTGGAAATTTTTATAGTTTTGAGGGCGGTGTTTTGGGATCTGCAATCTGGTCCGTTTTCAGGTGACAGGTAACCAGAACAGTTACACGCAACATTAGGAAAACAAGCTAGCTTAAAATAACCAACGTAAAAACGGTTTGTTTACTTTTAAGGTTACCTTCATCTAGAGACGAGATCAGATTGAAGAACCTCGTTCTTCTTGTTTATTATGTTTGAAAACTCTGACCTATTATTCACTAATTTCCTAGAGTAAACTTATTAGACTATTGGACTTAAAAAGAAGTTTAATATATTATGTACGATCGGTTCTGAACTATACCCAATGGTGTGTGGAAATAAATATGAAAATGGGTACCAGCACGTGCAATAACGTGAGTTACACTGTACCTAGTCTGATATTAGGTAGCATGGCTATATCGGAATACTTTAACGCGACTGACGACCATCGGCAGTTAAGTAATTGTTTTATTTTATTTTCAGGTGTCTTGGGTAAGAAGAAGGGACTGGCACATCTTGAGCTCAGGGTCAATGACCTATACGAACGACGAGAGGTTCCAGGTGGTGCATACCGAAAACACGGACGACTGGGATTTGCAGATTAAATACGTACAGAGGAGGGACAATGGAACGTATGAGTGTCAGGTAAGATATTTGTGTTCCGTACTGAGTTGGATAGCGAGGCATACAGGCCTATAAGGTATTTTGTTAAGCACCAAAGGAAAATTTAAATAATTTTAAATATTAATGTAGAATAAAGCAAAACAATCCTCCTTTTTAACTTATCAAGGTGCTGACAAGATTTGACATTCTCCTCGAAGCATCCTCCCATAGCTTCCTTCTTGAAGTATCAGAGTCAGGAGTGAACAGTCTTTATAATATATTCTTATCAAAAACAAAGATCTGTACAAACCCAATACATCAACTGTATCCTCCTAAAAGCGTCATTCCCGAGTATCCTCCTTAATATACATCTAACGGTGTCTTTCTACACGTACACTTCCATTGGTATCTTTCTAAAGACTTCAGATAAGTATTTCCAAGATAATATCTCAGAGAGCTAAGATGTTATGTTTTTAAACATATACGTCAAACGGTATCTTCTCGGAGGACTGGTAACCACTGAGACCTCTCCTTTTCAAGGCGTCCTCCCAAAGGTACCCTCACCGAGGTATCATCTTATAGGTCCAAAATATCTTCTCAGAAGTATCCGACTAAGATATATACGTAATTTGCAATTCTTACTATCGTGTCGCTTATACTAGTTTTAAATCTTATCACGCACCAGCAGATTCTGCCCATACTTGAGCTTAGCTTATCATTGAACTCTAGCTAGCTCTCCAATATGGATAGGGAGACTACGCTTTTAAAGAAAATACATCAATGATACAAACTATAAGTTATGTCAGAGTGATTGAAGTTTAATATGAAAACAATAGCTAAACTAAATATGCACGGATTTAACCTGTGATTGTGCAAAGTACTATATCATCAGAAATATCTTATAGTTATGAGTTCCACCGATAAACTCATACCTTATCTGTTTACCGTAAAACAGATACTGTGCATGCTAAACAATATGAAAACACTGAGCCAAAGTCAACATTTTGCCGAAAATAGATTTGAGATCAAATGAGCTGTGAAGTTCGTTCCGCTAAGAATACTAAGATAAACTGTTCTCTTGCCTGTTGAAGTAAGAAGTTTCACTTGCAGACCAAACACTGCTACTTTACTAAACTTCAGCTGATTGCCAAGTTTGTTCAAGAAGGTGTAAGACGAGCTTTGAAAACAAATTTAAAGTCGAAGTTAAATTGGAATAAACTTTGAGGAACGAGCGTTGGTTGCTAAGCGCTGTTTTTCCGAGAAACTTGACTGTAATCTTAGTTCCAAGATTAGCCGCTACTTAAATTTGGGGCTCTTTTTAAGATGAAAACAATTTTTATCTTTACAGTTTAGGAGGTGTTCTTTGGAGCTAAATTTAAATAGTTCTATACTAAAAACGTTATTTACCTTTATGTTGACAGTGTTTTTCAATGTGTAGTTGAACCGTATTGTTTTCAATTACGTAAAACATTACTAATTTTTTTTAATCCTATTGAGAGGCTTAACTTTGGTAATTACAGAATTTTCCAGAGAATCAGACCTATTGTTGGTTTATGTTCCTATGATTGTGTTCAAAATTACTTTTTTAAGATATTTTAAATTAGTAAATGACTTTATTTAGACTTAATATTACAGTTTTAGATCAAATACATAGCCTTACAACAACCTACCTTTAACAACGCAGAGATAAAGTTATGTCTAACTAAATTTTCATTTCGTTTAAAAACGTACGAGCATTTCAACGTTGTTTGTTATTAGGTAGAGAGTTAAGTAAAGTTAATAGCTATTAGAATGGAAAACCCTATCAAAACCAGAACTAAAAGATGTAACTTAAACTGATAAAACTAGCGTTCATTATTCTAACTACTGTAAGAAAAACTAGTAGTTTACTTTTAACCGTTTAATTTGAACGATTTGCATGGTCAGCGCCAAGACTTTATGTATTCTATCCAACATTGTAATATACGGTATATCATTTTCTAAACGCCTTTTTTAAGTTTAATGTGACCTGTTACTGCTGTTTTCAGGTAGCCACAAGTTCCGGCATATTGTCCCACTACTACAACCTCCATGTGGTCGTGCCTACAGCTTTCATACTCGGCAGTGGGGAGTACCACATAGGAGAGGGCTCCACTATCAGTCTTGTGTGTATCATAGAGAATGTGAGTACAGTATAATACAGAACAATAATATAACAATAATTATATAATTATAACGTGTTTGGGTCCCGGTTCAGTCCACTAACTTTGTCTTCAACTTTCCTAAGTAATAAATTAGCTTTTACACAACATAAGATCAATAATAAGTCATTTAAAATAATATTAAACTATGTTTGTAGTCTTTCCAGCTTGTTGATGTAAGCTCACTGTTTGATAGTGTCATGTTTCGAATAAACATTAAGACTTAAATACTTCTAAATTTGAAGGAATAAACAGGTGGACCGGGTGGTGTAGTGGTCAGCATAATCTCCCGGCTAGTGCCAGGAGGTTATCTGGGTTCGAGTCTCGGTTCGTTTCCCACATTTTGTTTTCAAATTTCTCATTGATAAAAAAAACAAATAATAGTATTATTACAGAGGGTGAATTACATTGGCTGAGGTCTTTTGATCCGCAGTCTCATGTCGTATTGACTCAGTCGCCAATCCGGTAGCTTGCATTCCATTAGCTAAACAACTGCATGATTTAATAAGTTTAAAGTACTTCGTTAACTTTAAATCAGTAACTTTCAAATCACAGCTTATTCAATCACTTTTGACGGTTAAGTTTTTTTATTTTAGTTTGAACATGACTTGATCTCTGATATTAAAACTAAGCGTACGCAGTCATAAAAATAAGGCAATTATTACGAAGAACCATTAAAATATTCAAAATTAAAACAATGGTTGCCGTTTGAAATATTCTAGAAAGATTGATTGATGAAAACCGATTGAAGTGGTCCACGTGCCTCCATCCATTTGCCAGGCTGGTAATCTAGTCGTAAAGTGTACATAGTAAAAAGGAGTTTCAGTGTATATAGTAAAACTTTTACTCTAATTAAACATAGCAACAATCTTGGGAGAGAAAACTCAAAGAAAAAAAAGTCAGTTACTGACCAAATTCTTAATATTCCAGAGCCCAACACCCCCTCAGTACGTGTTCTGGTACCACAACGACAAGATGGTGAACTATGAGTCAGGCAGAGGAGGAGTGACTGTGAGCACCGAGCCTGGGCCCAAGACTCACAGCAGACTCCTGGTGAACAGAGCCACTCACGGAGACACAGGCAACTACACGTGCAGAGCTCCAGACACAGACCCAGACACGATATACGTGTTCGTCACTAAAGGTGAGAACATAATTAAATGAGACTGAACTAAGAGACGACCCAACTCTGTACTCATGAAATGTGTGAAAAACAGCTGGTTTTAAGAAAATGGAAAAACGCCATTTTTCATAAGTTTTTAAGGAGCAAAGGTTTCGTGGAAACGGAGTTTGGAGGTCGATCATGCTCTGATTTCATTATGGATGCTAGTTCTAAGAATTGGAGAACCATTTGAGTTCAGAGTGGGTCAGTTAACCATTAAGAGCCACCGTGTGTATACAGTATATAAATAATTGGATGTACGGAGCTCGTGTTTGGGGTTCTACGAAACTTAAAGTGGCGACCCTACCTGGCTGTCTCTTAATGTAAGTCTCCACTACACTAGCTTCAAAGAGCTGGTTTCATACTAACTCAACATAGCTTTTTCAATTCTAACAGCTTCACAGAGCTAGTTTAATATTAGCTCAACACAGCTGTTTCAATTCTAACAGCTTCACAGAGCTAGTTTTATATTAGCTCAACACAGCTGTTTCAATTCTAACAGCTTCACACGGCTCATATCCAAAGCTTTTCATAACAAAGACCTCTTGAAGAGTGGACAAACGTGCTAACACAAATACAAGACAAAGTGTTCAATAAAGTTTTAACTTAAGTAAACGATACAAAAGTTAGAACTAAATATTGAGAACATTTTCCAAGCTTATGAGCCAACCTATTGGGTTAAATAATCTTATTTACAGTCAGCTATTCAACTTTTACCCTTTTAGCTACCTTTTTATGTTACATCCAAGAAAGGGATAAACTAATTAACATACCAGGAAAGTAACAAATTCATTTCCATCAACCACAGATATAGGTGTGTGCCGAAAGTTATTAAATGTAGTTTTATCACATTATCAAATTTTATTGGTTTTTACATTTATTGTGTTTTTGTTACAGAAGGAGAAAACACAGCTGCAATATCTCGACAAGGCGTGGCTCCAAATTGTAAACCACTTGCAGAAGTTGTTCTTCTATTGTCTACAATCATACTGTTTGGTTATGCTTTATAGTTGGACTTCTTGACACTTTTCTATCTGTAAAATACATATTTGTAAAGCTCTTTTGATTTTGTTCTGACCACATCCCTTTTAAGCTGCAGACTTAGTCATCAATTTCGGCAACTTGCTTGATCTAACTTGGAAATGCAAAGTTCATTTGAGTAGGAAAACATGAATTGGAAAGTCTGCCAAAGCAAATGTAATTGGCCAGCTATTGTGCAGCGTTCTTAGGTGGAAAATAGTCGTGACAAAACATAACCGTTTGATCCACCTGAAATAGTTTTATTTTTAAAGAGTGTCTATATTAATTTTGAAAATTAAAATGTCAGAAGCAACGGTTCAAAAGACGAAGACGACCTAAACACGATTTTCAACGCGTGGAAACAAACTCGTTCGACTCAAGCTGAAACTTTCACAGAATACTTACTAGTACCTCCTGAGCCCGATTTGCTAGATTTTGGACGCCTTAAAAGTTAAATAAGTCATTCATATTTTATTCATGGTATGCGAGTGGTTGTTTAGTATAATGTTGACCAGCTGTTACCTTAAAGCTATTCAATATGTGTGGACATACTTTTAAAGAAATCTTCTTTTCAAGCTGGATCCAGCAAAAGTATATCTAATAATATTATGAAACTTTTGATTATTAGTTATAACGAATTGGCATTTAACTAGTAATTAGTTGTTAAACACTAACTCATTTCATTCAAAAAGCTACAGTTAGTAAATCTTTGGTCTATTTTTATAATTCAATGTTAACTGGACGAAATAGTTACTTATTACAAATAAACTACTATGGTTTCTAAAACCTTATCCTTTTTAATCGTGTCTGTCATTGATTGAATCAGTCATCTGTCATCTTGCAAACAGTGTCTAGATGGTATCAGTGAAAAGCATGTGAAAAGTTCAGGTTGGGTCAAACAAGTTTATACTTACGAGTTAAACTTAGTTTTTGAGATGGTCTGCCAAACTAATTGGTGAGATTTTCTGGCATTGCTACTTTTAAATTCAAGTAAATTGATCTACACAAAAAATATTTCAGTTTGGATCAAACTAGTTTTTTTCATGATTTTTGGACTACCGGTACTTAATAGGCTGCAATGTAAGTAGCCAACCGCTAATGCATTCGTAGACTTGTTGGTCCTTTTTACTTACTTTAATGATTACTGAGCTTTGCGTTTATTATTTCGATCTAGAAAGTATTAGAAACGTACTGAAAGTTTTAGAAATAAGTTTTAGTTTTTAACACATGCATTGGGTCTCAAAATTCGTTACATCGACCCGACGTTTTATAGTGGAGACGATAATTGAAATCGAGCTCAATAGAATCTGTTGATGATAGATAGGGTTTAAAAATATACAGCCTTGACCGATCTTTTACTATTTAATGTTACTTATCTCTGCGGCTATATTAAAAATTGTACGTGTAATATCTTTTATTAAACTATACGATGTTAACAAAGTAATAACAGATTTCATCGAAAAAAAATATTTTTAGGTTTTACCAGTGATTTAAGATGCTTGAAAACGATGAAACTCCAGAAGAAAATATACAACCAAACACATAACTAAAACACGTCGAATCAGGCTAAAATATATGATTTCCACCTAAGAATTCAGCAATAGTAGTTACATTCGCGGAATGTTTTAACGTGAAAACATTATCAGAAGAGTGTTCTAGGAAAGACGCTTGTTAACTTCGTTATTAAAAATGAAATTGATACTTGAAGTGTATCGATGAGTTAAAAAACACCGAGATAAACTCGACGATCCGTCGCTGTGTTAGAATATACTCGTATTATCCTGAACTTAAAGTAAAACGTTAAGGATTATATCAGTACGAGTATTGTTTTGTTGAAATGTCCTTTTGATACGTTTCTTCACAATGCGTATTAGCAGTTTGCATTTTGCATGATCGTTTTTTTTTCTTTGTTGTTAATGTTTTGGAAACAGTGATTAGTCAGGACATTATTTTGGAACCAAATTATTATTTAAACTTTGTTTTAAAGTTTTTATACACATGAATTATGTTGATGTTTTCAAATATTAAAATTTATATAAATAAAGAACAATATTGTTATTTACATTCGACCTGAATCTTGTGTTAAATGTGTAAAATCATATTATATTTATGTTAACATGAGTTATGGCCAGAAGGTAAAAAGGTAAGCTCTTTATTGCTGTATAAGAGGAGGTATTTTGCCTTATCCTAAATTTTGTAATCGGTTTATTAATTTCCCTAATTATTAAACCCCATCCAGTAGATAATGCATTAAGCCATGTTGTTTTAAGCTGACCGCTCGTCTAATGCAATACCCGCAGGAAACTTGAAGAGAGCATTACGTATTATTGTTGTGTTGATCGATTTATAATCCTTCAAAGAGAAACTAATCTTGATAATTAGTTCTAGGTTTTGACGTCAAATAGCTAATATAATGAAAAACTAATATTTGCATAGCAATTGCGATTATAAAAATGTTAATATTATTTTTCATATTGTCTTTGTAATTTATTAAAATTGTCCACTCCATTTTGAAGTTTGTTTACGTTGCATATAGATACTATAGAACTAAAAAGTATTTTACTTAATATTTTTGAACTCTTGTAAGGTAAACGAAACTCTAATTTGCAAAGAGCTTAAAAGACATTAGGCATGCCAGACCCTTTGAAGTTTTTAATACATTATTCTATGGTAATAATGTTTCTCTAAACAGATAAATGAGGGCTTCAAAAATACAAAAACACATATAAGGCACTCATCACATAAACAGTTATTTAAGGAAAACTATAGTATACATCATGAATTGGTCCTATTCAAAAGCTACTCGTCTTACAGTCTTATACGGCTAAAGATCCGACTACGTACAAATACAATAAAAACAACCTAAAAGTTCTTATATTAAAAGAAAAATGATTCTGGTAACATGAAAGCAACATTACATTTTGGAGTATTTCAAAATAAAATTAAGTGAACGAACTTCCAAGAAGAAAGTTGGGAAGTATCGATTTTTAATTGATTTCAATAACTTAATAAGTATCGATTTTACTACTTCCTTCCCAATTTTATAATGACGATAAGTGAACACACTATACTTTCTTGTAGTGAGTTTACCTTTTGTATCTACAAACCTTTAATATTTTAAAGGTTAAATTTACCTATAATATTTAGAATATTATACTTTAAGCAATACTAATTCATTTAGGTTAAAAAAACTACAAAATCAACAGTTTGGAGCCTAACAGGTTGTAGTTAGTGGTTAACTATACTACTGAAAGTAAAATTAAATAAAAGAAAAATAGTTAAGTTAAAGGTAAACGTGTGTCTTGTTTAACATGAAAAAGCTAGAACTGCAAAGCCCTTTCCTCCAATCAACCTCAACCCTTGCCTAGCGTACGAGATCCGGAGCAGCGCACGATTCCAACCTGCCACGGATCCAATGATTGTGTAATAAAGTGTTATAACACGACGTAAATAGCAAAATGGTACGAATAACAAACACCCAAGCAATCAGGGATTCAAGCCACGAGTGAGAACGATAACGTATGCAGTGCGGCGACCGCGATGTGATTCTATGGGGTGTCATTACCCTAGATAACCGGCAATATACACTTTAACACTTGAAATATATGAGACCATTTACCATTTGTTCAACTCTTTCCTGACTTGTGAACTGTGATATTGTTTGCTTTAAATAAACGTTATGCTCAAGATTTGTTAAAATTTTATTTGTAAATTAACCATATAAAATTATGTTGATAAAAAGGTGAAAATGATACAAGCAGAGGTGAAATGAATTAATAAATAACAGGTTTTTTTACTAATGTGCCAAGGTTATTAATAACAGATTTTTGGTATAGTAAAAACTGTTGGTAATATACGAGATTGTCGGTTATAAAACTCACGTACAGTAAATAATTTCAGAATAAAATCCGGGACAAAATTAAGCAAGAAAACTATTTTTATATTTTTTTAGACTGAAACCACTCCACTAAATATGCAGGCACCAGGTTTTTTAATGTCTTTGTTTGAACATACATTGTGGGTAAAATTGAAATGTTATATATATACTTTAACGTTAACAAGAGAAAGATTCAAGAAAGAAATTCTAGTTTCCCTACAACAGACAAAAGGCGATAGTTTTAAAATTTAAACTATAAGGGACAAAATATGAATTTTGTATTTTCGGCCAGTGGGTTTATTTATGTATAAATTAGAGAATTTTAGAAATTTTGTACTACGTTAGGTGAAATTTATTAACGAATTACGGACATATGAGAGAAAGTTCGGCGCGAAACATACAGGTAGTGTAGACACATTTGTAAGATGTAAAGTGTAAACAAAACGCGTAAATCAGGTTTCACGGCACAGTTCCCTTGAGATTTCCGTTATTTATAGATTTCAATGTGTCTGGTGGCAATGGATTTGTGATACAAAGATTGTAAAGATTGTACAATGTAGTTTAGGTCTGCAACTTTAAGGTTGTTGTGGTTTATCAATGTAAGAAAACCACTAGTTTTCTATATTTACTATAGTTATGTGAACCTTTTAAGTGTTAAGAAGATTTTAATAAGATAATTGGCGTGGTTCTCGGGCCTATTTTATAGTCAAGAAATGATTTGGCTTGTGTAAAAAGTTGATGGTATTTTATTAAATTCACTGCATCTGCCAAAGGAACGATTTTATTTTCAGGATTTAGTAGAATAAGCATAGATCATTCAAAGCATTTGATATTACAAGGGATAAACGCTTATAAAACACTAAAGGGTATACTTATTAAGTCCATACCTGTGAATAACTGAAGGAGCTTGTCTTGTTTTACGTATACAATTAAGTAGGGCTTAAAATGATTAGACCTTATTACGGGTTGCAATCATTTAAATAACTCCTCGATCTTTTGGCCAAATATGGAGTCATTCTAACGTTTCAGAAGATTCTTTTGCAGAATGAAATGTGTGATTAGCGCTTTGAACCGAGTATGCAAAAAACCTGTCTACATCTTAAATTCCATTTTACTTTTATAATTAAATTTTACCTCGAAGATAAAACTTATCATTGTTTTTTCCTTAGGCGTGTATTGCTACGCCCTGTAAAATTGCATGCATATTAGATTAACTATAAAACTTAGGGAATACCCACCTTAAATCCTTATTTAGGAAAAAGAATAACCCTTTAGGTATGTCAAAATGATTAAAAATACTTTTACTTCATATACAAAGTGTGAGATAAATGTAAAGTCATCAAGACGTAAAGTTGTTATGAGGAAACTAAGTTTGCTCACTAAGATCCGGTACATTAAGGGTGTAAAGTGGGAGTATATAAAGTGTATCCTATCCTGTTAAGGATATTATCTGTTTAACGTCAATCAACTGAACTACTTTGTGAAGGGTGCGTGCTTCGCTTGTTAAGCAGTTTGCAGTGAATCCACGTGAAAAGCAAGTTTCGAAGTAAGTTCCTTCCATCTATTTATAACGTGTTCTCAATTTGTGTAAACCTTGGGAAATATTTACAAATAAATAATAAAATACATATCAGATAAATTATTTGTCCACTTTTGACAATACATGAGGTTTTGAAAACAAGGACTTGTGTTTATAGCAGCAAGTCTAAAAAAATTCAACACGATAAACATGTGTTAAACGTGTTGAATAATTTGTAACATATATATTGAAGAGCTGGATCCTATTAGATTATTTAGAAATTTAAAACATCACACTGTCTAATAAAGAAAATAGTTTAATTTAAAATGCGTGAAATTCATCGTCAGACTCTCTGAAACTGAAGGTAACAATAATTTTAAACTAATAGTTATTAACACATGTTACGAACTATAAAATGATTCAAATTAAATAAAAGAATAATATTAGTTGTTGTTGGTCCTGATATTATATGAGAAACGAAGAATTTTGAAACGCTCCAGGCTCGTTGTTAACTAAATAATTTTGATTCTTCTTCATGAACAATAATTCGTATACATCTAATAATTTTGGATTTTGAACTTTTTTGGCAGATTAATTTTTGAAAATGATGTCCTGATTCTAAAAGTGTTTTGCAATGCCGGATTTTCTTCTTTGTTATATTTTAAACTGTATGTGTGTTTTTTTAATCTTACTTTAATTTTCCTTTTGGTTCGTCCGATGTATTTGCAGTCGCAGTTATTACATGGTGTTTCATATATTCCTGATTCGTCTTCGTTTTGAATTTTGTCTTTAAGGTTGCCAAGTACAGATTTTAACTTATTGTTTTGGGAAAAGTAAATTTATGTTTGAATGATTTTTAAAGCTTTTTCTTATTTCTTCGGATAAAGATCCGTAGTTACAGCTTTTCATGTATTTATGGGGTCGTAACAGTTTTTAAAAGGGTAGATCTCAAATTTTTAATTTGCCTCTGTTTTCTCTTGTTTATTAGGTATATTGTCAATCATTTGAACGTTATATCTATTATTAATCTGTAACATGTTTACCCAGATCTAGTTTTCATATCTGATGGCAACTACAACTGCGTTTTAAAAGCTGAATCGTTTCTACCTGCTATTTCATTTAGCTAGCATATATTGATTTCGTACCAAAAACAACAATTATCGCAATAAATCCAATACTCGTAAACAAACACTACCAGCTCGTTTAATAACAAATCTAATATGAATCAAACCTCGCTGGAATAGTTCTTTTTATTCGGACAGAGAGTGTCCGATTATTCTGTTATAAAATGATTTCAATAATTAATTCTCCTATTTCAACTCCTTCATTCTACAAGATATCTCGAAGTACGTTTTGTAAAATGGAGAAACTATATCAATCAATTGATTGTTACTTTTAATGGTATATTACAAAATGTACATTTTATATTTTTTGTTATTGTGATCTGAAAACAACAGGTGCTTTAGACACATACAAGTATATTGACGTGCTAAAGTTTCACTTTTACAACCAGGCTAATAACGTATCGTTATGATGATGTTTTTCTCACTAGGGCGAAAACATCATTTTAATGATCATTTTGTGGCATGGGCATCAGCTAATTCAACTTTTTTATGTGTGAATGTTTTGAACTTAAACACTGACTTATAGTAAATCAGTGTAACAGCTTTTTCTTCAAAAAATTATAATTTAGACTGCTGAGCTCAAAACAATGTTTACTTAATTGTTTCGTTATAATATTAAAACATGTATTGACATTTATTTCTCATTAATATTTGCATCTTGACAAAAAGTATCGTTCAACATTCGGCCCTAAAGTGTCTTTTTGACCCTCGATCATTTTACGTCCTCGGCTGCGCCTCGAACGTCAACTTGACCTAGTGTCAAAAGGTGTAACAGAACCTAGTGATGAAATATACTATAGTTAACTGGTAAATGTATCGGAAAGGCGAGAGTATGCTGGTGTCCTCGCAAATTGAACCACAAACAATATCTGCTAGTTTATCGTCAACAGACTTGATTGGAATTGTGGGTGGTTCATTCGCAACGTCATAAAACAACTGGGGCTGACGAAATGAAAATTCTTGGTAAATGCTATTACGATTTTCCAATATTAGTTAGGCTATAACAAAATTGTATAAAAGCTCGAACCTAAACATGGTTTCAAATTGGTTTAAAAAAACCTCCACTTCGTACTTTTTGTTTACGTAGTATAGTGAGTATTTGATGTCACGGTTCTTTAATAAAATAATACATTATTTGCTTTTAAACTTTATTATACATTTATTGAATGGTCCCCGCTAACGCTCACTACTTGCCCACGTGGTAAATTATATACTTAATCCTCAATTATTAGTAGAATAATTGGTGGTTTATAAACACATTGCATCATTGGTCACAGTAAAATTGTTCTCAACGCACTGTTCGGTCTTTTTTTATAAACAAACTACTATTTCATCCATCATCTTAAGGTTAAGTTTTAAACATTGGCGTGAGGGTGTCAATAAATAACTATGCAATCCGACCAATCGGTGTAGTCTAGAGATAGAGTGAAAAACCAGTAATTTTCAAGCGATTGGAAACTGCAAAAATGCACGTCAACTTTTATACGTGCCTACTAGAGGCTTTACTCGGAATTTAAATACGAAACACGCTTCTAGGACGTAAGACCAAACTACACTTGTTTATAAAAGCTAAAGTAGCCACTGTTTACATCTAATTGTAGCTAAGAGGATAATAATCGTGTTCTGAAATAATGCGCATTCAAGGCCTCAGGCCGAGGAGTCAAATAAAACAAATCCATCAATTAATACTACTAAAGCCACTGTTTTTTCTTTAAACATTTGTTTTTAGGTTGCAACCCTTTGCATTGTTTCCTGTTTACGTACTGTACAGCTTTAAGACAACAGTGGGGAAACTTGAAAGATGTGAACATATTGTACTTCAAACAACTTGCTACATTAAAGCCAAAGAAGAACTTATAACTTAGCAATACAACTTTCTGCCACAGCAAAGCTCCTATTTACTTAGCAGTAGTGAAGTGGATTCGTGAAACAGACTTTCAGCTCATCAATAACTTAGCGATGCCTGACTTCAGTGCCTCTACGTCTCCTTCCCTTCACAACCGATCCTCGTATTTACCCTTAGAAAGAAAATATTCATAACCTTATGTCAAAACACCGTTTAATAAAGTGTAGTATGAAGGGTAGTTAAAAAAGGTTGTTAAAAGCTAATAACTAAATCACTATTTGAGATGCCGACCACTCTCATGAGATCATTTTAAGGCGAACATGTGGTGAAGGATAAGTGTGATAAGTGGTAGTAATGCGTTATGAGGTGTAGTCTTGTTACAAACTCTTTCTTAGAAAGGTTCATTAATTTATAGCCAAATGACCAATGGAAATGCAAGGACCAACGGCTAAACGTGTGGCTAAACCACACAGGTGATGGTCTGATATGTCTGATGGTGGAAGTTATTGCGGGTATCATCAGATGATCACTTAGACTATCTGAGCCGATTTAGACCTTTATCATGATAATATATATTAATATCTATATCAATGACTTAAAGAGCCTTCACCATTTGTGGTACTAGATTTGATACTCATTACACCAACGATAGTTAAATTTGTGGCTGTCAAATGTTTGAAACGGTTGACATCATCTCTGAATAGTGTTTTCAGGTTTATATGTAAGGCTAGCTTATTGGTCTTTTGCTCTCCATGTACGAATAAGACTCTTTGCCCTATTAAAAAGCTTAGCTACCAACAATTTATACATATCTTAAAAAAACAGATTTTACCTATTTTGAAATGTTGTAGGCCCTAGAATAGCTGAAAATACTTTGGAATTGTAAATTAACTGGTATAAACAATATCAAAAATATAAGTTTTGACGTTTGCGTGAAATAATTTTAATACTTTTGGATTCAAACAATTTGATTCAATATGCTGATGATACAACCCTAGTATTCAATTCTAAGACAAATGTAGACTTAGAGCGTTTGTCTCATGAGAAATCAAATTTTGTAGTTCAATATTTTCAAAATTTAGGTCTCCAAACAAACTATAAAAAGTCTAACTATGTTAATTTCCAATACAAGTTAACACTGATAATTATCAACCAGCAGTGGTTATTAATGAAGAGTTACCACAGGAAACCTCTTCCATAAAATGTTTAGGTCCACATTGATGGAAATTTAAAGTGGACTACTCATATCAACGATGTCTGCCGTAAAATATCTTCAGGCATTTTTCTGTTGCGATCTTTGTCCTGGCATTGCAAGCCTAATATCTTGAAGATTGCTTATTATGGATTGATATATCCTCATTTGTCATACGGAGTTAGCATATGGGGGTCATGCGCTGAACAACACCTTCTCAGGGTTTTTATTTTACAAAAAAACTGCCGTACGAATTATTTCTAAACTCAATTTTAGAGACTCGTGTCGCGACGCATTCAAACAACTTCAAACGCTTACTCTGACTTGTTTGTATATTTATGAAACTATAATGTTCTGCATTAGTAATTGTGTACTACAACAAGGCAGAGATATACATAGCCATGACACGCGGTACAGACAAAATTTTAGGCTGACTTCCCACAGACTTTGCTTATATGAAAAGATTCCATCTTATGCAGGAGTAAAACTGGTCCATGCACTTCCAGAACAAATTAAAGAACAGCTATCGAATCTAAAACGTTTTAAATTAACATTGAGACAATATTTGGTTACCAATTCTTTCTACAGCGTGGGTGCGTTTATAGATCAAAGTAATTAAGCAATTTCATATTAAATTTTTAGCGAATTTAAAATTATGTGTAACAAATAGTTGTTATCAGTGACTTTAGTTTTTTTGTTGTGTTTGTTTAATGATTTTGTAAATATGTTCTTGTTTTTATGTTATATGTTTTTTTGTCAACACAAAAAAATTTGTACAGTGAGAAATAAATTGTTTAATACTGGCACTTCAATTAAAACCGAGTGAAAACATAAGTTTTGTATCATCAGTTTTGCGTTTTCAAAGGGAGATTTAATGGCTTAGTTTTAAAATAACATTTTTAAATACCTCGTATTTATGCCTGAAGGTCGTACTTTCAAGATGATTTTATGAGCGATGATTTCATGACTCCCGTCGTATGTTTTAGTGAGTATAACATTTATAAACACGCAACTACAGCAACCAACAGCTCTTGGTTAACTAGCAACTTCAAATATAGCGTCAAAAAATTGCGCCTAACATGTAACAAAAGGTGTGTATATTTATTCACTGTTTGCGACGTAAGTACAAACTTAAGACGACACAGGTAAATAAACAGGGCATATAAATTGCACTCAAAAAATGTAGCCTATAGGCTAAAATCTTTTTATTCATCCTGACATCGAAGTTACTGTCAAACATACACAACTTAAATTTTCGCCCCTTTCATTTAAACCATACGACTACCTGCTTGTCAAACTGTCAGTACCTTGCGTGGTTCGGAAGTCACGTTACGCCGTTGGCGTAGTTTGTAACAAGACTGCACCTCATAACTCATTACTACCACTCATCACACTCATCCTTCACCACATATTTGCCTTAAAATACCCTCATGAGAGTAGTCGGCATCTCTAATAGTGATTTAATGAGTGATTTAGTACGTTTTTTCTCAGTTGCTTTCCGTAACTTCTGTACTGTAAGATATTTGGTTGATCAAGATAATTCTTTAGACAAGACCTGTTGACAAAATGGTTTTCCACCTGTAAAAAATTAACATTCATGAACATACATATCATATCTAATCGATTAGGTAAGATTATAATTATTGAGAAGCAAGTTTACCATGTATCCCAGCAACGAACTAATATGTGTGATGTAGAGTGGATATAGCACTTGAGCACTTAAACACGTATTGATATTCGTTTACCGATATTCACCGTGATTGTAAACATGAAAGGGTCATGTTGAGTGGCATTATGTAGATCAAGTATGACGGAAAACGATTACTTAGCGAGTATCACCTGTTTGATCTGCTTTGTGGCACTGCATACAGTGTGTTTGATAATCATAAAACTGATTAGCATCTTTTACAGGTAAATAGTAGACATTTTAAAATAAATTCAAATCTAAAATATCTTTATTAATACCAAACGATAACCTTTACATGCGTAGTTAAGTGGTAGATAGGACTATAAAGTCCTAACTTCGCCACGTAAGTAAAGACTTTTTTCATTTAATTTACATACATAAAAAATTATGTGAAATAAGTTCCCATTAAGGGATGTGTATGAGTAAGATTTATTATCGCATAATTATGTTACAATAATTTATTTTAATTTGGATACAAAATACAGTACACTTAGAAATATTAAGCCAAATCATATTTATTAAAAGAAAGAATCTAACCAAAAACTGTTGTTAACAAGTATTATGTAAATAATATTAGGCCAAATCACATTATTTCATTAAAAGAAAGAATCCAACGCAAAACAATGTTTAACAAGTAAGATGTAAATGATATTGTTACTAAATTGAATCACACAAAACAAATTACTTTTATATGACATACGTACACATGAGATTTGAACTCACCCACCAGACAAAGGCACGCAAGCGTCCCTGGGCTGTACGCTCACACAAACGCTGCCTTCAAGTTATAAAAGACATCCGGCTTTTCGCCAGCCTGTACTGATCATGAATAACTAAGGGCCGGATAAGAGAGCTCAAAGCATATACACATAAATTAAAACTCAAGATTATTAATCATACAAATAAAAATACCTAATGTTAACACAGGTAGTTATTATTAGCTTACTGTAGTAGGAATTTTAAGCCGAGTAATTTTAAATTAAATTCCTCGTTTTTTTGCCCTTTTTTAATTTTGCTTTGTACTTACTATACAAATCAAACTACTGTTAAAGATATTAACTAGATGTCATTCAAGATGAACTGTGCACAGTGTTTTTATAGCTCTGCATTTACTGCGTAGTGCCTTGGTTAAATGTTTATAGAACATTTCTTATTCGTATTTGCCTATCTTTGTGGAATCTATGGGTGAGCATGGTAGATTTCCAACATTCATGCTAGACCGTAAATTTTGTTTGAAATTGGGTAGAAAACGGATGATCCATTAAAGGCAAAATGTTAGTAATATATTTCAATAACATAGCCCATTATTATTAAAGTCTGTATAGTAAATTCTTAATAGAAATAAATATTATTGAATCAGGCACTAATAACGCAAGTGTAGAGTTTAATACTGTTGATAACTGCCTGCTATTTAAATCGAGTTTTAAACAAAAACAAATGTTAAATTAATAAACAAGATTAAAGTATTATTTAAACTATATACCGGTATTCCAGTTTAACAAATTCAAACTACTACAAAATAGGCTTATCTATAATTATTCACATTCCCTAACCACATCTTTTACCTCAAAGAAACCTGAAGTAAGTAAATATAACATAGGATAAAATACTTATAATTCAGTATTTTATGACTGAATTCAACTTAAAAGTTCAAAGAACGCCAATACATTTATCTGACTTATTGAAAGGATTTCCATGTCTGCTCTGACAGTCGTTTGAAGAAACTTTGGTGTTTACGTTTGTGTTTGGTTCCCTCAAGAGTTCAACACTCGCAATGCATTCACAAACTTGAGCCTGAAAATATTTCCAATAAAACGCTTTACTTCTTTGACGTAACACGAAATACTTTAGACCCAACTCTTTGCAACTAGCTGAGTTGTATTAACCTTAAAACTATAAATGATAGTTAATCACTATACATCTTTAATATTTCATTGCCAAAGTCGTTTTTGTAAGGTCCGTCCGGGTGATATTTCGTCTTTTGGTTTCCGTGATAAGTTAATTTTCAGATGTGCAGGTTGTTGGCCCACATTGCCCTAGTCGGGGGAGGGGCAGCCTTCTAACCACACCCGACCAGCGAGGTTTTTTATCTAAATTTGCTCCCATAGCCTTCAGAGGCCCTTCCTTCAGCCCACAAGGCAGTGGGTCCTTGGTGTAATATCCCCATCCAAGAGGGTTGCCCCTTCTGCCAGATCTACCATTCTGAAGCTTCTCTTCTCCGCCTTCACTTCCATTGAAGACTTCACCGTAACACTTACAGAGTTCTAACATCCGGGTCAGGTTAGTACAATCATTTCAGGTCATTTTTTAGTTAAAAAACCACTTAAAAGTGTTTTTTTGACGCAAAGAAGTTTTCTAAATTAACCATAACTGAAACTGTATAATCCGCTTTGGCTGTACATTTCTTAGTTGTATAGCTGAAAACTATTTCCCAATTTTAAAATAAAAAATAAAGGCAGAGGTAGCAGTTTTAGTGTACCTACATACTAACCATGAAGCCTTGTAGTGTTTACCATGTCTATCTCACAAGAGGTCAAACACTGAGTAGATTGGTTTAACTACATCGTACTTAATTGATACTCTAAAGTGTGTTTCGCTTGTAAGCTCGTGACTAACTTGTTCGAAGTACATGGGCGAGTTAATTATACTTCACTCTCGAAGAATTGCAAGGTGTTTCTGTATACAAGGCGTTTTCTTATTGACTTATATTTACGGTGCTGACATCTTTACCAAATCCTTCGTGACCTAACTTTCACTTTGACAAATATGAGTACATAGTGAACATAGATAACAAAGTAATGTTTTAACAACAGCGTCACAAGTACTGCGAGAGACACAAGACGAACCCGCTGGCAAAATGGACTTTTTACTCTACAGTTGGTTTCAGACACATTCTAAGCAATACTTCTGTAGGATACTATATTATCTGCTTTAATTCGGCGGACAAAATGTTGATCCGACGCATGGTTTTAACTGCCACTGTACTGTACACTTAATGAAATGAAATTAAATGAATACTTAATGGCTCCCATCTTAAATTAAAACTTAATATAAACACTGCGAATTTCATGACTTACGACCATAAAAACTGGTCAAAACTAACTCCATACAAAACAACTGTTTTTGAAACACTAATAGTGTACGTAGGCTATAATTATACAAAATCGTTTAAAGAGTTACCCACCAAACCCCAATTTGAATTTAGTATCAAACGATAAAAACAAATATAGTGAAAAAGTATTTTGTTCCAGGGGAACAATTATTCAATGTAAGAGCTTTTAAAAGATAATATGAAGGTTAAATTAATTAAAAAGTGAAGTTACAAAGTTTTGTTTTGAATTTTGATAGGCATTCTACATCCCGAAGTATTTAGGCTAGATCACTGTGTTTGATAATTGATTTAAAATTGTCTTAGTTATTTTTCGTTTTTTATTGTATTTTGTAACGTTACCTTTTGTTTGTTTTCTGTGTTCGTTTGCTTTTTATTTTCGTTGTTGTATTTTTGTCTCTGTTTTGCTTGTACAATTGATTTTGTTTGCAATAACATTATTTTTAATAATAATGTATAAATTACCTACTACATGTCATATTACACCAGGTCATGATATCCTACCTCCAAACTTTAGTAAATTCAGCTAACAAACTATGGCGAATTTGCATTAAAAACAAATCATAACACACATGTAGAACGCCAAATGATCTAAACAGTTAAGTAGAATTAAATACCTTCGCTCCACTCGATCAAATACTTAGATAAATTATATACGCTGCGAATTAAACAAAATAATAATAAAAGTTATTAATATTCAGTTTTGTGATGCAATTAAACTTATACGCAAATAGCTTTAAAAAGATATTTTCAAGACAGAGATACGCATCTGATGGAAATTAATCAACACATTGACCTTTAAAACCCACTATGAATTATGGCATGAATTAAACCCAACTATTGTAGTGATAAAAAGAGAAACATAAGTAAGGAAAGCTTGGTTGATTGGGCGGGGATCAGTTTTAATTAACAAGTCCCAGCCTTTTAGCTTTACAGTTTTCACTGCCGTGCGGGGAGACTGTCAATACATTTGTGAAATCTAGCTGTATTTTCAGTATCTAGGGTAACGTGTTTAGGACAGTTTTAGTGTTTAAACCAAAATTATTTTTAAATTGTAACCTGCAGTTAAATCTATTGTAAATATTTTCTTGAGCAAATATAACAGAATTTTCCGAAACTCTTATCTCACTGAGATTTTGAACCGTTTACCTGTTGCAATAAAATTAAACCCCCTTATAAAGCTATCTTATAAAGCCAGTGTTTGAACCCCTCAAATCAACACAAGCTTTGCAGGATCAATGAAAGATTTCAAAATATAAACCCATTCAATTTGCTGTACATTGTTTAAAAGGGCTCAATGCAAACAGCAATGATTACGCGGAGCCCCAGTCATGTGACATAAACTCGTTTATATATTTATATTATAGAATGCTTCTGCGACCAAAACCTTTTTCAAGCGAGTTTTGAATGCCTTTGGCATAGGTGCACTTTTAATCGAATTTGGCAGTCTGCTGACTAGTTGAACTCATGCCTGTGAAGGCAAACGTTGTTGAAGACAAACATGGCTTTAGTTTTCAAAATGGCACAACGTTAGGGCTACAATCTATACGTACTGCTGTACACATAAAGTAGTAATAAGGACTGTTACAGTTAAAAATATCAATAGTAATCACATAACTTACAAACGAAAGGGCGTGCATACATTTTTCTGTGCTATTATTTGCACAGGCTTGAAGCCCATTTCGACAAGGTTTTTAACAAAGGAAACACACAAAAACTAAAATCAAGAAGAACACTTAAAGCATATTAGAAAAGAAACACAATATTGTGGTTTGAGCTATGCGGTGTGGTAAAAGCTGGTAACTAGAGACGGTTTCAATCACAAGTAGAGAGTTTGATTGTTTACTTTAGTCCAGTCCCAAGCTCCAGTCTCTCAACATTGTCCATTTCACAGTGAAGTTATAACTGTGTTCACTTTAATATAGCAACGAATGCATTTCACAATGTTTTATATCTAGCAATGTGAAATATAAACTCTTAATACGAGTATTTCATTATTTATATTCAAGGAATATCCTAACAATGCTTATTGCATACGTGTTTCAACTATTTTAAGATTTGTTCATGATTGATCTAGCAAAACCGTGATTAATACTTTTTCTAGGTAACCCTTGTACATACAAGTTATGTAATACGGGCTTCGCCATTAGCGTGGCTAGAAATCTGGTATCAAAATCCTCTTCGTTATATGCTTTCTGATTTCTTGGGACAGATTTAAGTAATTTTTCCGGAGAGGGCTTACAACAAAGCCGTTGGAACATTTGAAATACAAGTATAAACTTTTTAAGATCTAAGGCTTCCGGTTTACACCGCCTCACAGTTGTAATATAATTACTGCTAAGCGTTTCGACCTCGCTGTGGAGAGTCATCCTCAGTAGCTTGTTGACTGGCTGAGACTGGCTTGACCGGCCGTGGCGTCTTCTTATATACCCAATGGGTGGGAGGGGAGTCCTGTCACCTGATTGGCCGAAGTGGGCGGAGCCTGTTGCTTGTTGTCGAACTGGATTGGCTGGCTTCAATAGGACTTCTGAAGAACTGGCTGCTAAGTTTTTGATAATTTTATGCTGTCTTCTTTGTTAAAGTTGTCTTCATGCTTCATTATTTCTATGGTTTCTCTAATTTCCTTTGGATAATAGTGTGAAGTTTTTGCCAAGACTTTGGTTTTGTCAAAATCAATTCCATGTTTTGTCTTGTAACTGTGTTCTGCCATTGCCGAATTTTCTATGTCTTCTTGTTTCGTGTGCCGTGTGTGCTCTTGAAGTCGTGTAGAGATTACCAGCTTCGTTTCACCAATATAGACTCAGCCGCAACTGCAAGGTATCTCTGGGCCATTCAGTGTATAGAAAGTCTACACACACAAACAGATACTTGAACGCTCAATCACATTATCATCCAGCACAGAAGAACGGGGTTTTGAACACACTAATAAACAGAGCCGTATCATTCCAAGTTCACAGACATACAGTAGATAGGTGGGAGTTGATGAAGTAGGGCACTGCTAGCTCGTTACTGCATTTTCTCTCAAATATTCCAGTGCTTTTACGAAATACATCTCGTACTTCACGCTGAACGAAAGGGAACAATTTTGTCTCAGTTTTAGATATAGGGGTACTTATAAATCGGTATGATAACACTTATCGAACAGTTATTTGAAATGTGGCCAAAAAGATTTACGGATGCGTGGTATTGATTCTATAGTTCACGTGCGCTGTTAATTCAAACTATTAATTAAAAAAAAATTCTTGATAAGTATATTTGTTATTTTATAAAAAACTAATAATTATAGACAACCAGTTACCAGATTTGTTAATTTAAATACTAGTCGTTTCTAGTAAAAGATGTGATAAAAAGGATTAAAAAATTTTACAACAAATTGGAATAAATTATATGGTGAAATGTATAGCTCTAATAATACTCTAATAATCAGCTTGGATAAAACAAAACAAACTTCCTCTTTGGCTACTTAAGTACATTCAATTATACCGGTAAGGAAGCGTACTAACTGTTTCTAGGTTTCAATTATTAAAGTTATGTATATTCCTTAATATGATGGGTATTGTGAATTTCTAGAGTCACAGATAGCTGGGCAGAGTATGAGTTATTTCGTTGGAAGTTCCAAATGGCAGAGCATTTTTATCCTCTTTATTGGCTTGGGAGAATGTCAGTGAATGATCTCTATCAATTCTTCATTTTCAATAACAAAACCCGTTCATTGCTGAGCTGTTTTAAAACGACACATTTATCTTTTACATTTACCGAAACTGTATCCTTCCTAAAACGCATAAAGGCATGAGCTTTCACATATATAATTAGAAGTTTGGTGATTAACTTCAACACATTTTTGTTCTTGATCGACTATCAATGTTGTTTTTTAATTAAGCATTGTACGTACAGAAACAAAGGTAAATATAGTCATTAACAAAATAAATAAGCCAAATTAAAATTCTCACGTGCTGGGGAAATAATAATATTTTGATCTTAAAAATTATAAAATTTGAAAGGACCCAAATTTCTTCATCTCCCTTCCTTATCACCTACTCATGTGAAGAGAGGCGAAACTGCTCGTCTCAAGTCCCATTAATTAGCAGGCTTTGATCTCAATAACACTTTGGTCTAGAAGCTTCCAAGGCGTTCTCTCTTAGAAGCCCTCCTTACACTTTCTTGTGCGTAAGCTGGTGAGAATATGTGAAAACCTGTTATACAACACAATATAGTTATGTCTTTGTTTGTATAGTTTTCGGCACGACTAGTGCTAAACGAAGTCAAAAATAAAAAGATGTTTTTTGTTCCTTAAAGTGTGTTGTTGAGGATGGATGAATTTTAGAGTTTGAAGTAAAGAGCTAAAGTCAGGTTTGAAGATTGGTTTAGAAAGGTTATTGTTGCTTCATACGTACAGCTAGAAGACAACCTAATTAGTCAAGTTATAATTGAAATTAAGACCCTCTGGGTGCCACTCGATTACTTGTAAAAACTAGCAACAAAAATCGTAATTTAAAGGTTTAGTATAAAAATTAACACTCCCTGCACATTCTTAGTACTGATGACTTAAAACAAGCCGCAGAGAGCCTAAATCTTGTAAGCCACCTCTCCCTCTATTGTTGGTGCATAAATGTGGGTTTTGCATTTCTCTGAGAAACAAGGCTCATACTGGACCTCCCTTAGAGTTCTCCGGCCAGGCGTTGACGGTCACTATTGCAACATCAACACTGCCATCCAACGTGAAACCAGCGACAAATACAAGAAACGAGTTTACATTCCATACGTCAAGGGGACTACAGATAAGGTTAAGAATTCTGAAGAAACATAACATTCAAACCATATTCAAGCCGGCCAACAAAATCAGGAACTGTTTACGACCCGTGAAAGACAACATTAATCTTTGTACACCTGGAGTTTATGAGATACCTTGCAGTTGCGGCTCAGTCATACAGTGAAACGAAACGGCTAATCTCTACACGACTTTAAGAGCACATACGGCACACGAAACAAGAAGACAATCGTAGAAAAGACGGCAATAGCAGAACACAGCTACAAGACAAAGCATGGAATTGATTTTGACAAAACCAAAGTCTTGTCAAAAACTTCACACTATTATCCAAGGGAAATTAGAGAAACCATAGAAATAATCATGCATGAAGACAACTTTAACAAAGAAGACAGCACAAAATTATCAAAAATTGGCAGCCAGTTTTAGAAGTCCTATTGAAGCCAGCCATTCCAGTTTGACAACGAGCAACAGGCTCCGCTCACTTCGGCAAATCAGGTGACAGGACTCCCAATTGGGTATATAAGAAGACGCCACGGTCGGCTGTGACGCAGTAAACCGGAATCCTTAGATCTTAGTGACACGACAAAGCCCAAAATAAAAGAAAAAAGTTAAGATTATAAATCTTTTCACTTGCTATATTTTTATCAAATCTTTATCCTATATAATGCAAAACATATTTATAAGTAGAACAAAATTAATAATGTTTACCGGTTTCTATCAACATTCTTTCTACGTTTTCCAGTACGCTGAGAGTTTTATAATTTATAACGATTTAAACATTCATGTTGATAACAGCAAAAGGTCGTTTAGAGTGAAATAACTTATGTAAATTCACAAGATTGATTCAATGTCTGACAGGAAAAGCTGAGTCTGCATAAAGAGAGCCGTATCATTCCAAGTTCACAGACATACAGTAGATAGGTGGGAGTTGATGAAGTAGGGCACTGCTAGCTCGTTACTGCATTTTCTCTCAAATATTCCAGTGCTTTTACGAAATACATCTCGTACTTCACGCTGAACGGAACAATTTTGTCTCAGTTTTAGATATAGGGTACTTATAAATCGGTATGATAACACTTATCGAACAGTTATTTGAAATGTGGCCAAAAAAATCTACGGATGCGTGGTATTGATTCTATAGTTCACGTGCGCTGTTAATTCAAACTATTAATTAAAAAAAATTTCTTGATAAGTATATTTGTTATTTTATAAAAAACTAATAATTATAGACAACCAGTTACCAGATTTGTTAATTTAAATACTAGTCGTTTCTAGTAAAAGATGTGATAAAAAGGATTAAAAAATTTTACAACAAATTGAATAAATTATATGGTGAAATGTATAGCTCTAATAATACTCTAATAATGACACCGCTTGGATAAACAAAACAAACTTCCTCTTTGGCTACTTAAGTACATTCAATTATACCGGTAAGGAAGTGTACTAACTGTTTCTAGGTTTCAATTATTAAAGTTATGTATATTCCTTAATATGATGGGTTATTGTGAATTTCTAGAGTCACAGATAGCTGGGCAGAGTATGAGTTATTTCGTTGGAAGTTCCAAATGGCAGAGCATTTTTATCCTCTTTATTGGCTTGGGAGAATGTCAGTGAATGATCTCTATCAATTCTTCATTTTCAATAACAAAACCCGTTCATTGCTGAGCTGTTTTAAAACGACACATTTATCTTTTACATTTACCGAAACTGTATCCTTCCTAAAACGCATAAAGGCATGAGCTTCTTGGTTTCACATTTACTAAATAATTAGAAGTTTGGTGATTAACTTCAACACATTTTTGTTCTTGATCGACTATCAATGTGTGTTTAATTAAAGCATTGTACGTACAGAAACAAAGGTAAATATAGTCATTAACAAAAGAATTAAGCCAAATTACAATTCTCACGTGCTTTGGGAAATAATAATATTTTGATCTTAAAAATTATAAAATTTGAAAGGACCCAAATTTCTTCATCCCCTCCCTTCCTTATCACCTACTCATGTGAAGAGAGGCAACGTACGAAACTGCTCATCTCAAGTCCCATTAATTAGCAGGCTTTGATCTCAATAACACTTTGGTCTAGAAGCTTCCAAGGCGTTCTCTCTTAGAAGCCCTCCTTACACTTTCTTGTGCGTAAGTTGTGAGAGTACTCGTAAATAATTATAATAATTTGTAAAAAATATACAAATATGTTTTATTAAAAGTTTGCAGTTGAGCGTTTTATATTGTTAGAATTGTTTATGTCAATAAAATGGACTAATTCAACTGTTTTCAAAACGTTTGTCTAATAATAAAGAAGGCCATCTTTTAAGTGTAAATTGTAATTTAACTAATTATTGAGCAGCTCTTGTAAATCTTGTTACTACTGTATTTATGAGAATTATAGGTGTAGGTTTAATGTTAATACCTACGTTATTACGATGATTACATAGAACGTCACGATGCAATGTTAATATATTCTGCGAATGTTCACTTTTAAATAGATTTCAACTCAAATATAAATTACATTTCATAGGGTATATTTATACGTAAACATACATACGATTGTATCTAGACCAGTCCGCTCAATCGTTTTTTCATAAATCAGATATAAATTACATTTTACATTAAATGACAAGAGTTTACCAGTAAAATTCACTAAACAATGAGAGCTATTCGCGCAAAAAGCAAACAAATAACTTTGATATATGGCTTTACACGAGCTTGAATTTCCGATACAATATTTACCTGTTTCCTGGAAACGTTGACAAACCGCTTTTCGTTCTTTACGTGTGCTGAAAAGTTTCATTTTTTAATTCGAAAATATGTTTAGTAGAATTTGAGTTATTTTGTACTAAATAGTAAATAACTATTTACTAGCATAGCTCAGCGTATGCTGTGATTGTTTTATATTGTTAGGAATTGTTTATGTCAATAAAATGGACTAATTCAACTGTTTTTCAAAACGTTTGTCTAATAATAAAAGAAAATTGCCACTTTTAAGTGTAAATTGTAATTTAACTAATTATTGAGCAGCTCTTGTAAATCTTGTTACTACTGTATTTATGAGAATTATAGGTGTAGGTTTAATGTTAATACCTACGTTATTACGATGATTACATAGAACGCCACGATGCAATGTTAATATATTCTGCGAATGTTCACTTTAAATAGATTTCAACTCAAATATAAATTACATTTCATAGGGTATATTTATACGTAAACATACATACGATTGTATCTAGACCAGTCCGCTCAATCGTTTTTTTTTCATAAATCAGATATAAATTACATTTTACATTAAATGACAAGAGTTTACCAGTAAAATTCACTAAACAATGAGAGCTATTCGCGCAAAAAGCAAACAAATAACTTTGATATATGGCTTTACACGAGCTTGAATTTCCGATACAATATTTACCTGTTTCCTGGAAACGTTGACAAACCGCTTTTCGTTCTTTACGTGTGCTGAAAAGTTTCATTTTTTTGAATTCCGAAAATATGTTTAGTAGAATTTGAGTTATTTTGTACTAAATAGTAAATAACTATTTACTAGCATAGCTCAGCGTATGCTGTGATTGTTTTTTATTGTTGTTAATGGTTAAATTAATAAACAAATATGGATTCTGATTAACTGCGGTTGCAAATAAAGAAGGTACAGCCGTACAGTATAATTATTCTAAGTGAAGCTCTGCGGTCCCAGTACAAGTAAGATAGCGCGAGCAGTGAAAATGCTACTCTGCAGTACTGTGGGACTAGTCTGATTGGAATTGAAGGCGTCATCTCAACTCAACTAATTCACGTTGCACAACTAGTATTTACAAATTAAAAAACCATATCATTAGTCACTACCAAATATCTAGGTAAATAAAGAAAGGTTCTTAGCTATTCCAACTAATGAACTATTTGAAATATTATGTGTATTGTTATGTATAACTATGTGTACAATTCAAAGAATTTGAAATTGCGTTAGCAAATAAATATCATCAGTGTCGAGTTCTAACGGCAAATAACCGTCGAAGAGGCTTCAGTCGGTAGAGACTGTTTTTGACCTGCCGGAAATCCAACACTATTGCACAAGTTGCAATTATGTGACGTAATTTACTTCCTCACCAACCCTTTACCCAAACCACACACTCTGAACCAAAAATTAATGTTATAAGGAAACCCGTTGCTTGTTTATGTGTGATTATTCTTTATACGATCATAACATTTTACAAACTATGTTTGGCCACAACGTTCAGTGCTATGAGGTTTCAGTTTTAAGGAGATATATTAAACATGGGCATGTTTTATGCTAACTGGCTCGTTACTCTTTATTTGCCCGAACTCTTGATTGATGTTGGCTTTGCCGTCTAAATGAAACCATTTTATAAAGCTTACTTTGTTGCGTTGTTTTATAACAAAGCTTTTCTGGGGAAATGAAGTTCATTTAAATAGTAAACTTAAGGTTGTATCACGTCTACATTGGTTTGTCTCGAGCTATTGAGTTTACTTTTCACCTAGTTGAATATTTTATTACATCGTTTTTATTATAAAATAATTAATCAAAATGTGGTCATTAATGTTCTGGGGTTAAGACATATTTCATTCAGTCTGATGTCAGGTTTTGAAGATGATATAGGTCTAAAGCGGCTCAGATAGTCTTAGTGATCATCTGATGATACCCGCATCAACTCCCATGATACTATAATACTATTGTTACAAGTACTTTTGCTTCGAGCGAGAAAACGATTCATCATTTACAAAGGCTTTACTTCTACTAACACCCGTGCTCTTATAATAGGATCTACACGATTCTCTTACTCGGTGCTCTAGGCTGAATGTAATGAGAGAAACCTTGTTGATTATATTGAAACACCGAAGCAAATTGAATATGAGACTGAAATGTTTATATTGTCGCTGTTGTTAACAGTTTAACCAAACAAGTTACCTCTGGAACTATGTGTCCATACAAAGATATTCATGTTATAAATTGATCGACAACACATGGACTGGGACTCGTGGCGTGGTCCTGTAATCCCGCTTCATGGAGGTCAGGTTTTGAAGATGATATAGGTCTTAAGCGGCTCAGATAGTCTCAGTGATCATCTGATGATACCCGCATCAACTCCCATGATACTATAATACTATTGTTACAAGTACTTTTGCTTCGAGCGAGAAAACGATTCATCATTTACAAAGGCTTTACTTCTACTAACACCCGTGCTCTTATAATAGGATCTACACGATCCTCTTACTCGGTGCTCTAGGCTGAATGTAATGAGAGAAACCTTGTTGATTATATTGAAACACCGAGCAAATTGAATATGAGACTGAAATGTTTATATTGTCGCTGTTGTTAACAGTTTAACCAAACAAGTTACCTCTGGAACTATGTGTCCATACAAAGATATTCATGTTATAAATTGATCGACAACATGGACTGGGACTCGTGGCGTGGTCCTGTAATCCCGCTTCATGGAGGTCAGGTTTTGAGGATGATATAGGTCTAAAGCGGCTCAGATAGTCTCAGTAATCATCTGATGATACCCGCATCAACTCCCACCATCATATCAGACCATCACCTGCGTGGTTCGGTTAGGTCACGTTAACCGTTGGTCCTTGCTTTTCCATCGGTCATTGGTCTATTAGTTAATGACCCATTCTGAGGAAGAGTCGGCCTTAGTTTGTAACAAGACTACACCTCATAACTCATTACTACCACTCATCACACTCATCCTTCACCACATATTTGCCTTTCAATACTCACATGAGAGTGGTCGGCATCTTAAATAGTGATTTAGTGATATGTATATTCCAAGGTAGTTTGCCATAAAGGTTTGTACAATACACTAAAATATCCAATTTGCCTGGGGGGATGTTATAACGCCTACTTAAATGCGTACGACTTGTAGACATGAACTGTTGTTTATCTTATAATAATTACGTTGATTGCTGTTATTTTGTATTTACATTTGATAACAAACAAAACTAGGATTAAGTAAAAATAACACAAACGGAAGGACTCAACAAAGTATTGCGTAAAGAAAATACACATATAATGGTTTGTTTTAAGTGTTATCAATACTTAAAAAAACTTAAAAAAACTTAAAACCTTTTGCCTTAAAACACTTAAGGTATTCCGACAATGTTTAAGCTCTTTCGTAGTCTCTACAATGTCTGTGGTGAAAGTGTTTATCAATAATCATGAAAGCGTGCTTGGACATTCATTTGCAGATAAAAAAAGTTGAAATCACTTAATCACTATTTGAGATGCCGACCACTCTCATTAGGGTATTTTAAGGCAAATATGTAGTGAAGGATGAGTGTGATGAGTGGTAGTAATGAGTTATGAGTTGTAGTCTTGTTACAAACTAAGGCCGACTTTTCCTTAGAATGGGTCATTAACTAATAGCCCAATGACCAATGGAAATACAAGGACCAACGGCTTAACGTGACCTAACGGAACCACGCAGGTGATGGTCTGATATGATGGTGGGAGTTGATGTGGGTATCATCAGATGATTACTGAGACTATCTGAGCCGCTTTAGACCTATATCGTCCTCAAAACCTGACCATGAAGCGGGATTACAGGACCACGCCACGAGTCCCAGTCCATGTTTTGTCCATCAATTTATAACATGAATATCTTTGTATGGACACATAGTTCCAAAGGTAACTTGTTTGGTTAGACTGTTAAAAGCAGCGACAGTATAGACATTTCAGTCTTATATTCAACTTTGTTCGGTGTTTCAATATAATCAACAAGGTTTCTCTCATTACATTCAGCCTAGAGCACCGAGTAAGAGGATCGTGTAGATCCTATTATAAGAGCACGGGTGTTAGTAGAAGTAAAGCCTTTGTAGATGATGAATCGTTTTCTCGCTCGAAGCGAAAGTACTTGTAACAATAGTATTAGCACTCAATATTCTGTTAGCTCATTAAAACAAATTGAAACAAGAAAGCAACCGTTATTAAATACAAATTACATACAACTTAAAGAGAGGCTTTATTTAATTTTGATGATTTTTACGAAGTTGAGTTATCTGCATTGAATAATTCAATGAACATGGTTCTCCTAATATAATAGAACGTTTTAAAATTTATATAACTGTTATTTAATTATTTAAGAAACTAGGATGGTAGAACTGCTCCTGGTAGCTAAACTGGTTTGTTTACATTGGTTGACGAAACGTTGTGTTGATCGTTTACTCTGTTATCTTTAATACACTAGCACATTTTCATTTTCAATTAAATCATGTTTTTGATCAATATTCCTGTTTGAAATGTGGTAGGAGCGATCATGTAGCATGGCTTGCATTTAAATTAACCTGTTTGGTTTCAGCGCAACGGTACTCTGGATTAAATTGTCATTGTAGCTTCTTCAGTAATTTACCGGTTGAAGGGAGATATTTCATGAATATGCATTGCAATGTAAAGACCTCCAAAGTAAGGCTCAATAACCTTCAGTTCAATTGAACCCCAAAGTTTTAAGCGGTTTTATCGCAAAGATTACGTGGGTGAATTAGAAGTTCACCTATTAAGTTTGACTGTCAGAAAAATATGAAAATAACCATTATACATCATTATATTAATCGCGTTTGATGTATTATGATACATACATGTTTCAATAACACATCGTAAGAAGTATTATTTTCAAATAAAATGGATGTGTATAGCATTATCATAGGTATTCAACAAAATAATAATGTCTGCAACCACATTTAATAATTCAACGTTATGTTTTACAAGTATCTAGCTATCGACACTGGTTCGCTAATAAACCAGTGATTAGTAAAACTTCACAAATCAATAATTCTGTTAGAGACCGATTAACTTTACCTTTCAACTTTACGTTTTACGACATTAAGACAAACTCCTAGATATACCGTTTGATCGTTTAATCGCGGGTCATTGTAAAAGAAAACTACACCGTTGAAAGTAAAAAACTAAAGATTGGTATACTGGTAGTCAAGCCTTAAACTTTGAAATCAGATAACCATTTTCTATTTCGTTAAACAAAGTAAAATATGTGGGAATATTTAGGTAATAGTTAGGTTCGAATTCTCAGTATTGTTTTCCTTATGTTATCATCTCTTCCACATCTATAGGATCGATCAACTTGTCAATTTTTTAAGCTGGTAGTTTCTTGCTACAACTTTACCCAATACATCTCTTATAGCTAATTACTGCTCTTCTCCTAAAGAACGATTCCCTCCCCACCCACGGGAGTTACTTTTATTTGGAGATCGATATAACCTTGTTAAGCACGCATATTTGGCAACGTTTTGACAGGATATTTTTAAGTAGAGTATTTTAGTGTGTTTCCTTAGAAGTATGTACTAAAGTTTAAAGTTACTAAGATACAGGTTCCATAGCTCATAAAACAATAACTACTTTCTTAAATCTTGAATACAAATAAGAGAATTTTGTTTTGAATCACGTACTCTCCGGGAGACTCGGAGTTTTGTGGAATCAGACCACAAACAAAACCACTTTTTCTCTGGCCTCTCCCATAAATAAACCTGATAGAGTCAGCCACAGCCCCGTATATCTCTCACCTTCCGTGGCACCAATAACTTTCCCGCCAGAGTGCTAATCTATTTTGCCTTCCTAAAGAATTTAACTTGCATCAGTTATTTGTTAGGGTTTTATTTCTTGTTGTGAACGATTTGATCCAATAAAACATTAAAAGACTAAGTTCATTTTTAAGTTTTGTATCTTTTGGTAAAATAATTTACATAATATTAACATAATTATGCAATGTGTTCGTTGATTCTTTCTAGACTAGTTTTCAGACATACTGGAATTTTAAATTGTGCATGAAAATTATGTATATTTTTCAGTTTGTTGGATTTAACCCGAACATACAGAGTTTTAGCTGTCTCCACTTTGTTTCAAAACTATTAGTAGTAATTTTTATTTAGGTGTTTGTAAGGTTGTTTAGTTGTTTATCTGTTTGTGCAGTACAAACCTTGCAATCAGTTTTAAACCAAGTACAAGTTAATCTAGACTAGCTCAGTACTCCATCACAAAGAAATATACGATCGGTTTCACGCTCTTATCTAGTAATAATGTGTAACAATTTAAAGTTACAACATTAGTGAAATTTTCAAAATTGTATATTTCAATGTATATACAAGGTGTCGGGGAACTCTCTGGACATACTTTGGCCAGACATGTTCCTTGGGTAAAAAGAATATTTTACCACATAAAAGGATTCTCAAGCAGCACAATTTGTCCCGTCTGTCTGTGTGGATGTGTTTTTTACTAGAAATATGACAATAAAGCTAATGCATTGATTTTCTAAACTTTTGGTCCAAAATTAAAAATGCTGTCTAACTATGACAAAATATTATTTCATTTAACTTTCAAATTTCAAAATGGCGGCCGTTTAAATTTTCAAACATGAATTACTCAAAGACGAGTATTTTTACAACAAATTTATAAGAACAATTACTTTAGAATATTTATTTCCCTTTCTAAAATGTATAAATAAACTTTGAAAATCAGAATATGAAATTAGTAGTAATATGTAATTTATATGTCTCGCTTATTATGTCCACCATGCGTTCATCCAGTCAGTAACGCCCAACATACTCAGAACTGACTAGTATTTTTGATTCAGGGGTTTGTTAAATTCGTTTGGACATCTCTACAATCAATAATTAGTCTTGTTGGTTATGCTACAGTGTCGAAGGTCGTCATTTTGAACAGCTTGCACGAACAAATAAATACATTTTATGTCCACTGTTTGGTAGATTAACTAGACGATTAATTAAAAGTTTAAAATGTAATGTTTTATTTTAAATTGATTTATTTATTAGAATTTAAACAAATTCAAATTAAACTAACGAGGAATTTACTAAAAAAGTTAACTCGTTGACTTAGCTGAAAAATCTTAGTTAAAAGTAAAATTAAGTTGGTTAATGTCTGAGTTCTCCTATGCATATCTGTACTCTCTAAAAACTAAACCTAACCTAATCTTGAAAAAAGGTTTGGACAAAGGTTTTCTGTAGACACAGTTATTACTATGAAAGTTCAATAGTTTTAAATAAATAAAGCAATATTTTTATATAAAATCATTACATTTTTTTCTTCAGAAGGATATAAAATGTATTTATTTGTTCGTGCAAGAGCTGTTCAAAATGACGACCTTCGACACGGTAGCATAACCGGAAGACTAATTATTGATTGTAGAGATGTCAAACGAATTTAACAAACTCCTGAATCAAAATAATTTAGTCAGTTCTGTTGTTACTGCGTTAGCTGACTGGAGGAACGCATGGTGGACATGGGCAGCCGAGACATAAATTACAATTACTTTGTTATTTCATATTCGATTTTCAAAGTTTATACATTTTTGGAAAGAAATAAATATTCTAAAAAGTAGTTGTCCTTATTAATTTGTTGTAAAAGTACCTCGTTTTGAGTAATTCATTTTGAAAACTTTAAAACGGCCGCCATTTTGAAATTTTATAGATTAAATGAAATAATATTTTTTGCTAGTTAGACAATGGAATTTTCAATTTCATGCAAAGAAGTTTCGTGAAAATCAATACATTAGCTTTATTGTCCTTAATTATCTTAGGCTAGAAACATCCACATCCTGAAGACAGACGGACACTGAAGCGTTGGAGACTCTGTTTATATGGTAAGTATTTGTTTTTAAAGGAATATGCTAAAATATCAATCGAAGACCCTGGTGCTCTAATTTTAAAATAAAAATGCACGAATGACAATCAAATTGTATATCCACAACATGTTTCGCTAATTCAGAAACCATCTAGTGGACAGTGATTGTAAAATAACAACACTGGAAGCTTTGAGTGAAACCATATTTGTGGATGTACAACTTTGATTGTTCTTCAGTATTTCATTTTAATTGTACTATACTTTCTAGCTATTTTACAATCATTGGTCGTTATGAATGTGTATCTTTCAAAATTCCCATTTACAACATAAACTTTACTCGTTTTACACGTTTAGTGATTACGCCATATAAAAAATTTACGATAAGATCAGTTCTGTTTGCAGGAGAAACGAAAAGTTTTACAACATCTGCCGTATTAATGTGTGATAGCTGTTTGTGTGACGAGCTAAATGGTGAGGGGGTAAATTTGGACCGTTGCACAAAAGCCTAACTAATGATACTAGATTGGTCCACCAACATTAGACTAGGCGCTAAACTAATCTTACCTCTCCACAATTTAAAAGAAGTATATTCAGATTCGTTATTTGATATAACATTGGAATTGAGCCCTAAGACCTTTAGACTACAGGTCCTAGGGCTAACTTGGCCTGAACTAGATTTCGTTTCATGGCCAACACTTCACTCACTTTCCGTGGCATAATAACTTTCCCGCCAAGAGTGCTAATCTAGTCTGCCTTCCTAAAGAATTTAACTTTGCATCAGTTATTTGTTAGGGTTTTATTTCTGGTTGTTGATCAGTAAAACATTCAAAAGTTAAGTTCACATTTAAGTTTTGTATATTTTGTTAAAAATATTAACATAGCATTAACATAATTATGCAATGTGCTCGTTGGTTCATTCTAGACTTGTTTTTCAGACATACTGGAAATTTGAATTGTGCATGAAAATTATGTATATTTTTTTCAGTTTGTTGGTTAACTTGAGCTTACAGAGTTTCAGCGTTCTCAGTTTGTTTCAAAATGTAGTAAATGGTTCGTAGAAAATTAGAAGTAGTACTTTCTGGGTGTTTGTAGGGTTGTTTTGTTGTTTATCTGTCGTGCGAACAAACCTTGCAATAGATTTTTAAGTCAGAGTACGAGTTAATCTAGGCTCAAGAAAATTGCAAGAATATCTCAGTTTCCATCACAAAGAAATATACAATATAACACTAGAAGCTTTGGAGTGAAGCTTGTGATTGTTGTGGATTATGGCAGAGAAACATGTATATGTGTATTTTACCGTCAGTGATTTATATAAATGTATGTTTTGAATATTCCCATTTACCCATATTAATTTTACTTGTTTTACACGTTTAGTGATTTTGGCACTTCATTTAAAACAATTTACAATAATATCAGTTCTGTTCAGGAGAAACGAAATGTTTTATCATCTGCCGTAACGATGTTGTGCTGACATGCACCTTGCATAAAAAAGATGTTGTTATATGGTATATTTTTAAATAACGCGGTTATATTTTCCCTTCATCGATTTTACCCTTACTTTTATTTGCCATTCTTATTCTCAATGGAGACAACAGCTATTGTTCCTAATGATTCCCAAGAATATCAGTAATAGCCTCGGGCTGAATCAGCGAAAAATCGTCAGAATGAAAGATTTGAATCACGCGAATATTAATAAGCATATGAATGGATTACGAGCTGTAGGCAGAAAATAAAAAGCATGTGTCGTTGCCTAAGTAAATGAAAACAACACAAAAACTAAACTGAAGGAACCAGCGGAAGCTACTGATGATAGTGTACGTATTTCTAACCTTTTATACTATGAAATGTGAAGGGTTTAAATAAAGATGAGTTGACAAAACATCAGAAAGCCACGTAGTGTGAGAGGATGAGAGTTTTAAATCTCGTTGACCCGAATCCCCTGAAACATACATTCAAACTTTTAACCAGGAACATCATACAATTCCAGTTTAATTAATCAAACTGAATGAATTTGAACTTAGAGCTTTTAAACAAGAAGAGAACAAATTGTCAAGAAACAGTGTAAACTTATACTAGACGAAAGAACTCAGTAATTTGTAAATTACCGGCTTATTCACACTGACGGTTTTACGGGTAAATAGTCATTGTTACTGTACGACTCTAGTTCTACCGACAATGTTTTATCCTCTATGACCAGCTGGTGATCAGCTGTTCCAGATGAAGCGACCGAGGGTGTGGTTTGAACTGCGGTAATACGAGGACTAGGGCTGACAGACTCTCTCGTCTCGATCGTCGATGAACACTCGTGTTACATTTGTTCGTTCGTTTTCCTCACGATTTTGTTTCCGTTTAAGGTGAGATTCAAACGCTAATTATAGTTCGATTTATGATTAGGTGTTTGCAATTATCTTCTGTTCGATTAGAGACGTTGCTAAGAAACGTTTCTTAACTTTTTCGAATTTTTGGTAGACGACCCGTTGTTGGAGAATTTCTTTAACATTTATACGAAGTTTATTTCGAGTTATCGAAATTGATTAAAACGGGTCAGGAAAGAGACGTTAGATCTACGTTTACCTGCTACAAACCAGGAGTCGAGCCTGCAAAAACTATTCCACGTTGCCGAAACGGTGGTCTAATACAAGCTGCAGGCTAGAGTGACCCATACGACTATTTTAAGTGCTTAGAGGTCTGTTGGGTGGAGTTTAATTTTATTTTATCTATAGATTATTTTCGTTGGTTTCTTGCCAGTCCTCTGTAGCCTGTTACTTAGCCAGTTGTCCAGAATAGGCTTAGGAGACATTCGAAATTTGCATTTTCTTATTTTTTCTAAATTTAATTAATTCGACTAAACAGCATTAACGATTCTTTTCCAAATTTACTTAGGGCGATGATGAAGATTACTCAATATTTAGTCGGTTGAGTGCAGAGCTAGACCCATCACAATAAATATCGTCTCTTTCAATTCGTTTGAACGACACAAACCCTGGTTAAAACCCAGCATTACGCAGGCGTATCCAGGCTTTAACGTGAATGACCTCTTTTCTCGCTTGAAGAGCAGTCTACTACATCTGCCTGGAAAAAGTTATCATAACTGACGTTTTGTAGATAAACCAAACATGTTGTTATACGGTATATTCTTAAATAACAACGGTTATATTTTCCCTTCATCGATTTTACCCTTACTTGATTTGTCAATCGTACACTTAATGGAACGAACAGCTATTGTTCTCAAGCATAAACCCAACAATAGCAACGGTTGGAAAAGGTTTCCCAAGTATATCAGTAATAGCCTCGAGGCTGAATTAGTGAAAGAAATCCTCAGAATGAAGATTTGAATTACACTTGAATACTTAAAATTACAGGCTGCCGAAGAGAGAAAGTAAAAACATGTCGTTGCCTAACTAAATGAAAACAACACAAAAAACTAAACTGAAATAAACGGAAACCACTGATGATAGTGTACGTATTTCCAACCTTATATACTATGAAATGTGTGAAGGGTTCAAATGAGATGAGTTGACAAAACATCAGAAAACCACGTAGTGAAGAGGATGAGAGTTTTAAACCTCGTTGACCCGAATCCCCTGAAACATACATTCAAACTTTTAACCAGGGACATCATACACTTCCAGTTTAATGAATTCATACACTTAGAGCTTTTAAACAACAAGAAGAGAACAAATTATCAAGAAACAGTGTAAACTTATATTAGACGGAAGAACTCAGTAATGTGTAAATTGAAAACATATAGAGTCTAACCACATAATGACTGAAGTTTCAACTTAATAAAGTCAGCATTTTCATTTACAGCTTTAATTACTTTGAATCTGCAAACTTCTTAAAATAGAGAGACTATAATGGTTATAAATGGAGTCATTTTTCCAAAATGTTTATCTCCTTAGCAATACCTATTGGTCAATTATTGAGGCCCAACTAAGATATGCTCTTCAACTACAGCTACAGCTGTTATAATTCAGCAGTTGTATTAAATTTGTTTGAGAACAAATTATATTGAAATATTATTCCTATCTGTTTCTTAGGGTAAAATACAAACGAATAAATCCCTGGCTGGCAAACGTGTACAATGCCACAAAACCTGCTATAGTGATTTTTGTAATCGACGAGTAGCCTGAATTAGTTAAATTTGTTAATTAAATAAATATACTTGGATTTTGTACGATGCATTATAAATTTTAGGTTTTAGATACTACATGAATCAGCTTGTTCACTCTTACTATCCACAAAAAAATTAAAAATAATTTTTTTGATTGAATATTTAAAGCGAAAAACTACCACGAGTTAGAATTAAAATGAAATACGTTTAGCTTTTTATGCTAGCTCTGAGCTGAATTTATTCATGACAGCGATAAACAAACGATATGGTCGTTACTGATAGTTAAATACCAAGTTTTCATAGCTTTAAACCGTTTTACTTAGCTTGAAATTCCAAATTAAAATGTAAAATGAAACCCAAAGCAGACTACTATTTTCCTTGGGTGAGCGTTCAGTATGATTTATTATCGATATTTGCCACTGACGTAATGTGAGGTTTATCGCGTGAATAAGTTTGATGGACCTCCACATTTCAGCCTAGAAGGTATTTATCATCATAAATTGTTTAGCTCCTTTGTAGCAATCGTATTTATACTTTTGCACACTTTCTCGCGTATGATAAATAAATAATAAATAATTTAGGTATGAAATGTTTAGATATGAAAGGTTAGGCTAGAAAGCAACTTCGTGAAAGTGGTTCAATCTTTACTGTATAACACTTGGTGCAATCTGTCTAAGTTCAGGAGCAAGCGAGGAAGTTTGATGTAGTTTGGAAAACCGAGACCAGTTTAACATCTTTGTGCAAGTTTGAACAGTTTGGTAAACTGAACAACAAAACTCATTTGTAGGGCTTTTAGTGATAGGGATCTACTAAACACTTCGCTGAATACAACCAATACTTACTGAACATATTGAGGCACAAAGTTCTCTCTTCAATACGAATCTATTATTGAAAATTACAGGCATTGTATGTATGAGAATATACCTGCTCAACTATGAGACGACTCAATACAGTTTTACCTCGACGCTGGAAATTCCCAAAGTGGGTAGAGCTTGCTTCTGCAGAACTTAAGTTGATATTTACCTTTCCTTTTGTTTATTATAAACACTTTGCGACCAATAGATGTTTAAATTTCAATAAAACGTTAAAAGTACAAATAAGTACAATAAAGTACAAAACTGTATTTTATTTGTATCTAAAACAACTCCACGTTTGGTCTAGTTTATTTCGGTTGTTTTAAAACTAATTGAGACTAAATCAACAGACATCAATTAAATAGTGGATCAAGCCACCGTAACTAAAAGGCTTTAAATCAAATCAAGAGAATCGAAAGTATACTTTTCTCATTGGTCCCTGTAGATGTTTGTTTTCCTGTCACGAGTTGCCAGAATGTGGCCTGAATACGAAACATCAACACGGAAAGGGTCAAAGGGAATAAAACAAATCTGAGGGTGTCCAACTAAAACCTACATGTTTCAATAAAACCATTTTCCTAAAGCCTTTGTCTATATATAAATATATTCCATTCCTTTTCTAAGAATAAATTACTCAAGAAACGGTTCTAAATACAAGAGATCATTGAGAAAAGTATATAATCTTCTTCCGTTCTTTCTATACTAATACTAGACTGACTAGTTAATTATATATACTTTCTAAAATATGGTGTCTTTTAGACCTCACATGAGGTTCGTAATGTGGTAAGCTGGGAAAGAAATAATTGAATGGAGTTACTCCCCCTCTTTTCGACCCTGGCATATCTAAGATACTTATTTAAAAATCTCAAAAATACCTATGGGAAATTTTGTGAAAAAAATGTATTTGCCACTTTTTAAAAGGTATTTTTGAAAATAAGTTTAATTGTACCTTGCTGGGTTTGTACAGAAGGGTCCGATGTGTGCAAAGCTTTGATTCACAAATTATTTTGTGACATAAGTAGTTTAGGGCACATAATTCTAAGAGCTTTCTAAAACCATGTACAAACGCTGTTTTACTTAAAATTTAAAATCAGAAAAACCAAAATATTGAAAAACAAAACTACAAAATCAAATAGCAACATATGCCAAACAATAAAACCACAAAATGGTAAACAAATATAACCTGGCTGACACGCAGCTAAGCACTAAAGGGCCGCTAACGAGGGTTAAGTTAATTTCCCTTCACAATTTATAACTTTAATTCGTTACTCTTACAACACCGTTTTAGCCTTAGATATAAGCTTTCGTGCTAAATGTCTACAGGCATAACAAACCTTAGTGTTGGCTCCGACCCATGCACGACACCAACCCGCCACAAGTTTACGGTATAGGTACAGAAAGAACAATTACCTTGTTTAGTGTGCCTGTAGATCCTGAGGCAGAGATTTAAATGCTGATGCGCACTTCGGCCTCAAAAGGCCATCGTCAGACACCATATCACTACACTATAATTATGTTCACTTCACTTAAACTACACTATATCCACTAGTTTCGTCGGAGATGGGTAACAGTGGGGGTGGTACAGGTGTGCTAGCATCACGGGTTATGTGTACGCGTGCGCGGCGAGGTGGCGACTCAGTCTGCGTCTGAGGTGTAGTTAATGATATGGTGCTCGACGATGGCCTTTGAGGCCGAAATGCGTATCAGAATTTAAATCTTCTCTGCCTCAGGATCTACAGGCACATAAGCAGTTGTTATTTAATAGTAGGTCCTGAAACCGGAATAGTGAATTTTACAGAGAACCTTCCACTGGCAGGGCACAACCGGAGTTCTATTTATCTTTCATCAATTTTATATGTAGTCACAGCGTAATAACCCACGGTTAATACGTTTTAGATCACCACAAGATAAATTCAAACTTATTATTTTTCTAAATAATAAGAAAACAAATCCCTTTAAAATGGGCAAATGCCCACTACACCTACGTTTGCTGTACAATCCGAACCGCTTGGATAGTCTGAAACACTTTTATATTACATGTAATCGATATTGCTGCAAATATTATATGCCATAAAATAACTCGTTTTAACTGATGCAAAACAATCTCTTTAAATTCTTTACAAGTATTTTCAACATATTTTAAATTTAAAACATTGCGTAGTCTCTAGTAAAATTGTTCCTATTTAAGTGTTTTGCGTGTTTTTAAATGCATTCTCAAATAATATTAGCTCTGTAAGCCGGATTGCTTGGATGACTTATGAGGGGACTTAAACCGGAAATTGTCCCTGTCTCAATATCCTATCCCCAACCCCCCTTTCCACAAACAACCCAGCAAGTCTGGATCTATAATATTTTTGAGTAAATTGTACGGCTGTAGCTTATCAAAACTTTTTACAGGGTACAGTATTCTTAAGAATGAGCTAGTAAAGAATATTGGTAATTGTAGTAGTAAACCGGGTTCGTCATTTAAATAAAATACAAAAAACAAATATCTTTTTGAATTGGATGTACGTTTTGCATCGTTGGTGAGTATGCAGAAATGACGTTTCGGGACGTTTCTGGAATCTGATCTCGTCGTCAGGTAAAATGTAACATAAAGACTAATAAATGAGCCAGTCTCAATTAACAAGCTTAAATTCACCAGTCCGCTATGCTCTAATAATCTAAAACTATCACAGAAAACAATACAATATACAAAGTTACATTTTACCTGATTACGGGGTCAGAATTCAGATACTTAAAACTAGCCTTCTTCCTGCTCAATAACGAGTAAAGCGTACAAAGTAATATTTCAAAGTCAGGCAAAGGAATATAGTTCTACGTTGTGTAACACAATACTGTTATACACTTAAGTAATATATACTAGTTATTAGACGTTGTAGTAAAATATGTATAATTTACATACGATAGTTTAGTTAAGCTTTGAGCTAATAGAATATCAACGTTCACTCACTTTTTTAAAATAAAAGGTTTAGTCAGACCGAAATTATTCTTACTGAGTGTTTCCAAGTTCAACTATTATTGGACATTTTCCATCGTTAGTTAGCTTGGAAAGTTAACAAAAAGTTTCTGATTAAATTAATTAGTTTCAAATGTAACTGATTAAGGTTAAAAGTTATTCTTTCAAAAAAAATGCTTGATTAAATTCTAAAAGCAAACCAAAGTAACTGATTAAAAAGTTAAAGTTAATTTTCGGTGGCTTTTATCGAATTGTTGTAACTTTCTAGTAACTCTACGAATACTAATTTTGTTAACGTTTAACTCTTTTTACTAAACAATTTTTTTAAATACAACTAATAATTTAGAATTTAATTAACAATGGATTTTAACATGAAATAAAGGATTATGCAAACTCAAATTGTTCAACACATTTCCAAGGCAGAAATATTGAAACCTCAAAAAATGAAACGTTTCCAGTTAACCACTGAAGGTATTTTAATACAAAAATACAAAACGTTTTGTCTAATATATATTGACTTTAAACATTCAAAGTAATATTTCAAAGTCAGGCAAGAAGGAATATAGTTCCTACGTTGTGTAACACAATAATACTGTTATACACTTAACTAATATATACTAGTTATTAGACGTTGTAGTAAAATATGTATAATTTACATACGATAGTTTAGTTAAGCTTTGAGCTAATAGAATATCAACGTTCACTCACTTTTTTAATTAAAAGGTTTTAGTCAGACCGAAATTATTCTTACTGAGTGTTTCAGAAGTTCAACTATTATTGCGGACATTTTCCATCGTTAGTTAGCGAAAAGATAAAGACGTTTCGGGATCTGCAATCTGATCCCGTCTTCAGGTGAAAAGTTACAGTTGGCTGCTGCAAGCCTCGTCCACCAGCCACTGGCCAGTCTAGGGTTAGCTCGGACCAATTGTAGAAGTGATTTCTTTATTTTTTATTCTGGTTGTTGCTCTCTTTCTTAGTGTATCTTGTGTTTGAAGTATTGTTTTCAAGTTTAATTTTGTATTAAACAAGGTTTAATTTTTTGTGTTGACTTTGGCAGCTTAATGTTTATTGGGTGCGTTTGACTGTTGTCTGGCTTACGCTGATTACTTTAAGCTAGCTCATTTTCTAAGGTGCTGTGTTATTTTTTTGGTTTCTTAACACCTGAAGATGGAATCAGATTGCAGATCCAGAAACGTCGTGATCTTTTTGCTCACTAACGATGAAAAATGTCTGCAATAATAGTTCAACTTCTGAAACCCTCCCATCGTCAACAACTAACTTCAAGCAAAGATACCTAGAATAATGTTAATGTGATTGTGTTACGTTAAAACGTATGAATGTTCTCAGAAACAATGACTACTAAGTACTAACCCCGAGGGATCCTTTGTGATATTGTGGATTACGTTTAAGGCGACTCATAACATTTCAAGCTTACAGAAGTTCTAAGAATCATTTTAGTTTAAGGAACTTTCTAAATAACGACACTGCTAATATGTATTCAGCGTTCAACTAGTTTGATCATGTCAAATTTGTGTAAACAGATTTCACTATCGTTGGAAAACATTAGTGTTGTCACGTCCTTATCATCAGTAGGAAATATACCTAAAACTACATAGCATGGCATAAGCGTAGAAAGGTTAGGCTAGAAAGCAACTTCGTGAAAGTGGTTCAATCTTTACTGTATAACACTTGGTGCAATCTGTCTAAGTTCAGGAGCAAGCGAGGAAGTTTGATGTAGTTTGGAAAACCGAGACCAGTTTAACATCTTTGTGCAAGTTTGAACAGTTTGGTAAACTGAACAACCAAAACTCATTTGTAGGGGCTTTTAGTGATATTAGGGATCTACTAAACACTTCGCTGAATACAACCAATACTTACTGAACATATTGAGGCACAAACTTCTCTCTTCAATACGAATCTATTATCGAAAATTACAGGGCATTGTATGTATGAGAATATACCTGCTCAACTATGAGACGACTCAATACAGTTTTACCTCGACGCTGGAAATTCCCAAAGTGGGTAGAGCTTGCTTCTGCAGAACTTAAGTTGATATTTACCTTTCCTTTTGTTTATTATAAACACTTTGCGATCAATAGATGTTTAAATTTCAATAAAACGTTAAAAGTACAAATAAGTACAATAAAGTACAAAACTGTATTTTATTTGTATCTAAAACAACTCCACGTTTGGTCTAGTTTATTTCGGTTGTTTTTAAAACTAATTGAGACTAAATCAACAGACATCAATTAAATAGTGGATCAAGCCACCGTAACTAAAAAGGCTTTAAATCAAATCAAGAGAATCGAAAGAAGTATACTTTTCTCATTGGTCCCTGTAGATGTTTGTTTTCCTGTCACGAGTTGCCAGAATGTGGCCTGAATACGAAACATCAACACGGAAAGGGTCAAAGGGAATAAAACAAATCTGAGGGTGTCCAACTAAAACCTACATGTTTCAATAAAACCATTTTCCTAAAGCCTTTGTCTACATATATAAATATATTCCATTCCTTTTATAATAGTTTTCTAAGAATAAATTACTCAAGAGACGGTTCTAAATACAAGAGATCATTGAGAAAAGTATATAATCTTCTTCGGTTCTTTCTATACTAATACTAGCCTGACTAGTTAATAATTATATATACTTTCTAAAAATATGGTGTCTTTTAGACCTCACATGAGGTTCGTAATGTGGTAAGCTGGGAGAAATAATTGAATGGAGTTACTCCCTCTTTTCGACCCTGGCATATCTAAGATACTTATTTAAAAATCTCAAAAATACCTATGGGAAATTTTGTGAAAAAAATGTATTTGCCACTTTTAAAAGGTATTTTTGAAAATAAGTTTAATTGTACCTTGCTGGGTTTGTACAGAAGGGTCCGATGTGCAAAGCTTTGATTCACAAATTATTTTGTGACATAAGTAGTTTAGGGCACATAAAAGAGCTTTCTAAAACCATGTACAAACGCTGTTTTACTTAAAATTTAATCAGAAAAACCAAAATATTGAAAAACAAAACTACAAAATCAAATAGCAACATATGCCAAACAATAAAACCACAAAATGGTAAACAAATATAACCTGGCTGACACGCAGCTAAGCACTAAAGGGCCGCTAACGAGAGTTAAGTTAATTTCCTTCACAATTTATAACTTTAATTCGTTACTCTTACAACACCGTTTTAGCCTTAGATATAAGCTTTTCGTGCTAAATTTCTACAGGCATAACAAACCTGGTAGTGTTGGCTCCGGACCCATGCACGACACCAACCCGCCAAAGTTTACGGTATAGGTACAGAGAGAACAATTACCTTGTTTAGTGTGCCTGTAGATCCTGAGGCAGAGAAGATTTAAATGCTGATGCGCACTTCGGCCTCAAAAGGCCATCGTCGGAGCACCATATCACTACACTATAATTATTGTTCACTTCACTTAAACTACACTATATCCACTAGTTTCGTCGGGTAACAGTGGGGGTGGTACAGGTGTGCTAGCATCACGGGTTATGTGTACGCGTGCGGCGAGGTGGCGACTCAGTCTGCGTCTGAGTAGTGTAGTTAATGATATGGTGCTCCGACGATGGCCTTTTGAGGCCGAAATGCGTATCAGAATTTAAATCTTCTCTGCCTCAGGATCTACAGGAACACTAAACAAGGCAGTTGTTATTTAATAGGTAGGTCCTGAAACCGGAATAGTGAATTTTACAGAGAGAACCTTCCACTGGCAGGGCACAACCGGAGGTTCTATTTATCTTTCTCATCAATTTTATATGTAGTCACAGCGTAATAACCCCACGGTTAATACGTTTTAGATCACCCACAAGATAAATTCAAACTTATTATTTTTCTAAATAATAAGAAAACAAATCCCTTTAAAATGAGGCAAATGCCCACTACACCTACCTTTGCTGTACAATCCGAACCGCTTGGATAGTCTGAAACACTTTTATATTACGTTTTGTATGTAATCGATATTGCGCAAATATTATATGCCATGAAATAACTCGTTTTAACTGATGCAAAGCAATCTCCTTAAATTCTTTTACAAAGTATTTTCAACATATTTTTAAAATTTAAAACATTGCACGTAGTCCCTAGTAAAATTGTTCCTATTTAAGTGTTTCACGTGTTTTTAAATGCATTCTCAAATAATATTAGCTCTGTAAGCCGGATACTGCTTGGATGACTTATGAGGGGACAAACTTGAAACCGGAAATTGATCCCTTGTCTCCAATATCCTATCCCCCTTCAACCCCCTTTCCACAAACAACCCAGCAAGTCTGGATCTAATAATATTTTTGAGTAAATTGTACGGCTGTAGCTTATCAAAACTTTTTACAGGGTACAGTATTCTTAAGGAATGAGCTAGTAAAGAATATTGGTAATTTAGTAGCATAACCGGGTTCGTCATTTAAATAAAATACAAAAGACAAATATCTTTTTTTGAATTGGATGTACGTTTTGCATCGTTGGTGAGTATGCAGAAAATGACGTTTCGGGACGTTTCTGGAATCTGATCTCGTCGTCAGGTAAAATGTAACATAAAAGACTAATAAATGAGCCAGTCTCAATTAACAAGCTTAAATTCACCAGTCAAAACTACGTGTTATAAGACTTCTTTTCATAACAAATAATCTAAAAACTATCCTAGAAAACAATACAATATACAGGTTACATTTTACCTGATTACGGGTCAGATTCCAGATACTTAAAACTAGCCTTCTTCCTGCTCAATAACGAGTGAAAGCGTACAAAGTAATATTTCAAAGTCAGGCAAGAAGGAATATAGTTCCTACGTTGTGTAACACAATACTGTTATACACTTAAGTAATATATACTAGTTATTAGACGTTGTAGTAAAATATGTATAATTTACATACGATAGTTTAGTTAAGCTTTGAGCTAATAGAATATCAACGTTCACTCACTTTTTTAAATAAAAGGTTTTAGTCAGACCGAAATTATTCTTACCGAGTGTTTCAGAAGTTCAACTATTATTGCGGACATTTTCCATCGTTAGTTAGCGAAAAGATAAAGACGTTTCGGGATCTGCAATCTGATCCCGTCTTCAGGTGAAAAGTTACAGTTGGCCAACCTGCTGCAAGCCTCGTCCACCAGCCACTGGCCAGTCTAGGGTTAGCTCGGACCAATTGTAGAAGTGTTTTCTTTATTTTTTATTCTGGTTGTTGCTCTCTTTCTTAGTGTGTCTTGTGTTTGTAGTATTGTTTTCAAGTTTAATTTTGTATTAAACAAGGTTATTGGTTTAATTTTTTGTGTTGACTTTGGCAGCTTAATGTTTATTGGGTGCGTTTAACTGTTGTCTGGCTTACGCTGATTACTTTAAGCTAGCTCATTTTCTAAGGTGCTGTGTTATTTTTTCGGTTTCTTAACACCTGAAGATGGAATCAGATTGCAGATCCAGAAACGTCGTGATCTTTTTGCTCACTAACGATGAAAAATGTCCGCAATAATAGTTCAACTTCTGAAACCCTCCCATCGTCAACAACTAACTTCAAGCAAAGATACCTAGAATAATGTTAATGTGATTGTGTTACGTTAAAACGTATGAATGTTCTCAGAAACAATGACTACTAAGTACTAACCCCGAGGGATCCTTTGTGATATTGTGGATTACGTTTAAGCGACTCATAACATTTCAAGCTTACAGAAGTTCTAAGAATCATTTTAGTTTAAGGAACTTTCTAAAATAACGACATTTACTGCTAATATGTATTCAGCGTTCAACTAGTTTGATCATGTCAAATTTTAAGTGTAAACAGATTTCACTATCGTTGGAAAACATTAGTGTTGTCACGTCCTTATCATCAGCAGGAAATATCCCTAAAACTACATAGCATGGCATCAAGAACTCAAAACAGATAACATAATACCTAACTCATTCATTCATTCTGTTATTCTTTCATTCTTTGTTTAACGCGGTTTTAAAGATGTCTTAAAACTTTAAAAAACAAACTGATTTTCATAGTTGTTATTTCATTTTAAATAACTTAACGTTAGCTTAGGCATGACCATGCTCATATATACTTTTTTGCTACATTTCTTCAAAAGCAAAACTCTTTACAGAACCTTTCTCTTAAACATTGTGCTAGTCCTAAAAACCCCTATACTTTTAAGAACAAGGTATGTATTTGTGGTTCATAGCTGTAGTTACAGTTGATTGTGAGGAAGTTTTAGCAACTTTAGAAACTTCCAAAAGCATGGACAAGCCAATATGCCAATATATAAATAGTTTGTTTACACTACAATCAATTAGTTTCATGATATATAATGCATTTTTATGAAATAACTACTATTTATACCAGTTATTATGTTGCTCCATCAAAAAGTGGCATTTCCAGTACGATACAATACTCTTTATATCCAATAGTAGTTCATACAGTAGCAGTAAATAATTTCACCTAAACAAACTGTTTTAGCGTGATTATACTACAGTATTACATTTTCTTTGTATTAAAGAGTTACTATTTCATTAGATAACTATGTTAATTAAACAGTAAGTAGTCTGAATACATGTGTAAGAGCTAGTTGGTACACAAACTTGACAGTTTACAGAATATAAAATACTGTAAGTGTGTGTGTGTGTGGGATTCACGTAAACACCGACGCCAAGGTACTCTAGAGGATTGCAGGAACTATTCCGTATTCAGTTCACAGCCTGTTTCTGTTGTCTGTAATAAACCTTAGTTGGTTCAACTGAGATTATCTGTATATCTACTGAGTTGTAGACGATTCAACAGATATAAGTTTAAAGCTTAATTAGATTATTTACTAAATTTAACCTAAAGCCAAAAGTAGCTTGAAAGTATCAAATAAATATGTTTTTAAATCCACACGTTAAGTAAAGAGCGTACTTTTTCGAAATTATGCGTTTTAAGTGTGATACATGGAATCGAAAAACATTGAAACTTGGACAACTTTTAAGCTTGTTCGCGTAATTATTAAATTTAATTTAATTTTTAATTAAAAAACAATTATTACATTGTGCTAATTATTGATTTTGACGAAATCGAAGATGGATCTTTAACGTTCTTACAATGTTTTGAGAATGACTACTTGATAGTCGAAACTATAGTAAACACCTATGTTTTAGTAAAGGAATTGTGACGTTATATAACCTGTTATATAATTATTAAACTATTTATACTATTTATTAGAAATCTGGCTGTATGCACGTGTTGGAAATGTTCACTAGTTTCTAAATATATCTTGCCTTTTTATGTCAACTTTATTTTGAAAGGTGAAAAACGTGCGCACGTAAATCCTTCCAAGCACTCAGTTCGACAGGTGACCCACATAAGTTATTTAGAAATCCCGTTGTTTAGCCAGTTGTTACTTGCGCGGATGTCGCGTGTTTCTCATGTGGGCGAATTTAGGATTTCTCTGAGGTTACTACAAAAAGCACTTATTTTTTTATTGTGACATTGTTTTTCAGTAGCTTAGTTGAGTGTTATAGAAATAGCAATAAACTAGTCACCCTATATAATGTGGCATATAATGAATTCTTGAAGTAGAGATTATCAGCAAATGATAGATAATATTTTTTCTTTATGTAAGTAGGCCAATATATGTGATTTATTAACAATAATTCACATATGTTAGTCTGTTTGTATTTCTTTGAATACAATCTAGTAGCATATGGTAAAAACTAAGTTTACTTTTTGGTTGACAGCAAGAAGAGTTTTATTGAACTCCTTCTTTTCTTTGGTACGGTTTATCCGGGTGATTTATTTAGAAGTGGTAGTTTCTCAAGTTTAACTTAGACAGTTCAAACTAAAAGTTCAATTGATGCGTTCTAACAATAATAAATTGTAAGAATTATTCTTGGAGTTAGTTTGGAACTTCGATCGTTATTTGATATTTGAAGTTCAAGTTTTCATTTGATAACTTAAGTTACTGAACTTGGTCAGAACTTTCTTTAGTTAAACACGTGACTTTGGTTTAACTATAATGCTAATGAAACTAGCATAAACAACTGCAGTTTTTTACTTTTGACCTTTCCCAACCACTTAAAAAAAGGATTTTTCAGACACGTTAAGTCTAGTTTGTGCAGAATAGCGTTGAAATAAAACATTACCTAACATTTACCAAATACTCATATCTTGAAGAGAGAAACCAGCATTAGTGATGGATTATGTAATTAGTAGTTATGCCTAAACATGTGGTCTCATTAAAGGAAGTGAAATCTCACTAACCCCGTTAAACATTTAGGAATGATTTGTGTGAATTTTATAGTTAATGTATATAAATGTATTCGTTTTTTAAGATTCACTGAGAAATACTTTTAATATAATTATATAAAGAAGAAAGTACATAGTACCCAGCAATTACTATTTGATTAACATGGACAAGTTTGAACCTTTAAGGCCATCTTCCCGCATTTAAGTACTTATTGTATTCAATTCAACAGCTGTTGCAGATAATACGAGTATTTCGTATCTCTAATATTTTGACGATTAAAACCTTATTAATGTGTAAAACGATAGTGCAAACGATTTAAACTTTAACTTAAAATCTTTATTATAACAATTATGTATTTAAATAGTCGTATCTATTTGCTGAGACCAGTATTAGTTAGTTCCCTGGATCGCCTGCAAAACCAATTCCAAAAAATTAGACAACACCAATATATTTGCTTTGCATCGAAATCAAATATGTATTAATTATTCATCATGGGGTTTATTGCATTTATATACTCGTATTACATAGCTTTCTTAACATTGTATGCTTTCTGACCCATCAGTGATTTTTGTTGAATGAGAAGATAACATCTTTATTACCAAACTTGTGTTGTTTACTTTAAGTTCATAGACAAACATCTTAGGAGAATCTTTAAAACTTCCCGGAGAAAAAATTCTGCCTCAGGTAATTTTCTTCATCAAAAACTTTCTTTTAGCAGAAAGTTAACGCGTTCTTGTCTAACTACTTCTATAAAATTACTTTTTATGCACTTATCCATTAAAAATAGTTAGATGTAAACTTTGCGTTTTTCTAAATTACATCTTATAATAAGTTTAGACACAAAATTAAATTAATAAACCCTAATTCTTCTAAACAATACATATTCAGATTGTATTATTAAATTACTATGTACACTTTCTAGCCATGTGACATGATCACCTTTTAAAATACATTTATACTTTTTAAGGTTTACTAGAAAACAATGTTTAAAGTAAAACTATTTTTAGTTATTAAATTTAATTTGAAAATATGTGTATGGAAAGCCAATTGTGTAAATATCGTACAAATCATAGTTTATACTCGTATTTAGATTATTTAGTTTAACGCAATGTATTTTGAGGATATGTTCCAGATATTTACGTCGTATTGTAAAAAACATATTTTGTTATTCAGCTTTAAAAACAGCTGATTTAGCCACGTGTATTAACGAGCTAAGGTGTCACTTTTAAATCCATGTAAATAAAAAATTGTGTTGATGATCGTTTTCATGTTTTTTTAGGCATGGCCATCAGCGGTTTAAACGAGGTTTTTTATTCTTTTGAGTTTTAACACTGACTAAATCAGTGTAACAGCTGTATCTTAAAAATGATATATTTCAGACTGCTGTGGTCAGAACAATGATGCCTTTAAGTTTTATCAAAATGTATTTTTTTCAACTATTATTTGCGTCATGACATTAGATTTTGGTCACCATTCATTCTTAAAGTGTCTTTTCGGCCCTCGGCCATTTTACGTCCCCGACTGCACCCCGGACGTTGACTTAACGTCAAAAGGTTTCCATTTAGGACCTATTGATGAAATATACTATGGTACACCTGTATTGGTTTTTAAAAATCAGTATAATAAATATCGTTCAATCCACAAACGATTCTGGAAAATATAATTAGAAAAGATATGGTCCAATAAGTTTTAATTTCCTTTTACACAACTAACCACAACGCAAAAAATCGCACCTAAAGCTCAATTTCATAATGTTTTTACACAAAGCCGCATAGATTCTCCCCTAAATCGTATTCAAATGTAATGGAATCCGTGAAAAACACAAAACACAAGCAGTTAGAGAGAGGTTTCAACATGCAATTGAGTAATTGAATTACCGTGTTCTCTGAAACGTGGCTGAGTGTAACGATTCAGCTTGTAGCTTAGTAGAATAAATATTGGTTGTTTCACCTTTGCTTTGGCCCCAACGCCATTAGTCTTTCATGTATTTTGCTTTTATATTGCATACCTTTAAAATAAATATATGGAATTATTAATACCACTTTTGCAATTTGGAGTCATGTACATTTTTCAAAATAAATTGAGAGGAATTGTATAGTCGACGACGTCCAAGTAAGCTGATTATACAGTATTTTGTTTTTGTCATGTTCTGTAAGCTTTATAAACAACTAATACAGTATCTTTAATTCTGCAGTATCCATCTGAATTATTCTTTTGATCAAATATTTTTAAAGTGCGTTGCATCGTCTACGTTCACATATTGCAGTAAGAACATCGTCCCGTAATAAACGTGTTCTATTTAAAAGTTGGTAGCTATCGTTAAACGGCAGACTTTAAAGAATATTAAAGCTGAAACACAAGCGTTCATATTATTACTCTCATCTCGTTGTTATACAGGGTGTTACAAAAATGTAAAGCGCGCTGTGCAGAACCGGATTCTACATACAAAAGTAAGTCGAAAATGTCTACAGTAAATTTTATTTCGGCTTAGCTTAGCCGTAATTCACATTTTTTGTAGGTTTTGAAAATAACTAATGATCCAAAAACTCTTTGAGATATTTTTGTGAATCTTGGTATAAACCTTAACGGGTTTTCTTTATAACATTTTTATAACATATTTTGTTATCTAACTTATCAAATTTTCATATGGCGGTCATTTAAAAGTCAGTTAGAATCAAACTGGAATTACTTTACTTTGAAATTTTTAAATGGTCATTATGAAATTTGATATGTTAGATAAACAATATTTTTGGACAATGTTATTAGAAAGACAATTTAGGTTTTCCACGCTACACATTTTTGTGACACCCTGTATAAAGGGATTAAAAAGGATACACAGTGATATTATGGAAATATCCACTAACTGTAACTTGACTTGGTAGTCCTGTAACTGGATATTGTCTGTACTTATAACAACCATAAACAATTTTGCTTGGTAAAATACGGGTTCCCTCTCCTTTTCGAGAACGAAACCCCTAAACGAAGTGTTGGTGCTGCACCTTACCGATCTTTTAGAGTTTTATAACTTATTTAGTCATGGTTTGACTTTACCTTAGGTTGTATTTAAAAAAAGGTTTTTGGTATCAGCTAGCAGTTGTACGCCAAACAAGTAATTGCAAAAGGTCAACAGAAGATTCTCCAAATATCACTACAGTTGTTTATATCAAGTGAGCTTCAAATGAAGAAGGTAAAAATTACACGTGTACTTTAGAAACCATATTTAATATTACTTTATAGTCATTAAGCCAGTAAATACCAACTGTATCTCAACACAAAGTGGATTGAACACTTGTGGAAGTATAAACTCTGGTACACATTTACATAACACTCTCTCTTAGTTTAGCTGTGTTGAAGTAACTTCTGCTTACATTGGCAAATCAAATCTCACAACTGCTTCAGACTTCAATTTAACTTTCCACAGTGAAGCTATCTTATTTGGATAAGTTATTCGTTCTTAGTTTGAACTATAATGTGGTTTACATTCTGGCAGATGTAAACTTCTTAGCATTCATTCTTAAAATATCATATCCAATAGATTATGCATTTCGTTTGCACCGGATGTACTTTTAAATGATGTCTTTCAAGTGAAAGACGAAAAGAGGGTAACTGCTATTCCCTCTAAACTAGAAAACTAAGTTCAAAAAAGTTCAACCTTTCAGTATATGAAACGATTACTAAACACTTTGATGCAATGTACGTCTCAATATTATTTGCATCATGACCATCTCGAACCTTTCTTGTCCAAAAGAAATCATTTGATTCTCGCTCACTTGACGTCATGGACAAGCAATATTTGTTAAGCTTTAGCCCGTATCAAAAGCTCCACTTTAGGGCCAAATTATGAAATATTCCAGGACAGGCGTTAACGTGAGTACATAATTTATAGCAAACACAACCTTTAATCTAGTTCTTTCGGTCAACACTGCGTTAAAACATCGTTAAAATTTGCTTGACATATTTCGGTCTCGCTGTGGAGTACCCTCTTCAATCACTGATTGAAACTAAGATACTTGCTGTCTGCTATCCTATTGGTCTGTGATCCTATTGGTCACAGGGCTGCCAACCGTCCGTTGCAGCAGGCTATCAACTGTCGATGTTCTCATTGACACTATCCAAAAGACCTTTCCAGAACTTCTTAAAAGTTTCATTATATCTCCTTTGTTAAAGTTATTATCATTTTTAATTATTAATTGTTTTTTGGGTGAGTCTTGGATAATAATGTGACATTTTTGTCAATATTTTGACTCAGTAAAATTCAACTGCATGTTTCGTGTCGTAGTTGTGTTCTGTTATGGCCGAAACTACACCATCTTCGTGTTTTGTGTGTTTGATGTTTTCCTGAACTCTCATTGAAATTTATCTTTCAGTCTCGATAAAAAATACAAAACCGCAACTACAGGGGGTTTCGTAGACTCCTGGTGTGCAAAATGGTATTCGGTCCTTCTCAGGTCTCAAACTGTTTTTCAATTTACTAGATAGCTAGAAAACAGTATGTTATGAACGGTTGGCCATAGCAGAACAAAGCTACAACTCAAAACATGCAGTAGAGTTTAACAAAGCCAAGGGATTGGCAAACATTACAAAATATTAACCGAGAGTCATTCGAGAAAACATATTAAAAAATTAAAATGATGATAATTTCAACGAAGAAGACAGTATTAAAGTTTCAAGAAGCTGGCAAACGGTCCTTAAGAAGTCTTCACATCAAAAAAAAAGTATCACATCCAATAAGGACATCGCTGTGACATCCCTGTTTCAATGGATGATTGGCAGTCATGTGACCAATTTGATAGTAAACAGCTGATATCTAAGTTTCAGCCAATCACTCACTGAAGATGACAGACCACAGTGAGACCAAAATATTTCAAGCAAACTGTATAGATGTTTTGAACCGGTGTGAACTGGAAGAACTAGATTATAGTTGTGACACCCGCTGCGAAAGCAAGCGTTAAGAAAAAACCTTGTTTACATAGCTCTAAGGGATCATGGTACTTCAAGTCTACTTATCAAACATTTATCAAAGTCTTTACCAATATGTAAAATAACCTACATCTGTGAAACTTATCCTATCTCCTTCAACTATGAAATCCGTAAAAACTTGTAATGTAAACTGCTTATGTGCATTTATTGGTCCAGAAGAAGATTAACTTGAAGCCGGTCGGTCATATGAGACAAGTTTCCAGTAGAAGCACAAACACCAGTAAGCTTCAGGTAATTGAGTTTTCGCAGTGGGTTTGCCAGTGTGGATCAGAGCTTATTTGTATTTATCTATTATACATACCACGAAGATACAACAAGTTAAACAAAGAACCAATAGAATTACTAAATATTGGATTTTAATATTTAAAAACGTTATTCTTTAATTGAACGTTCACATTCATACAGATTTCGATGAAATAAGGTACACAGTTAGCAAAAAAATGAAGAAACGTTTCTATTTAGGTTAGGTCTAGACATCATCGTTGGTTAAGGGGGTGATTTAACCATTTATATTAGTTAACTATTAACCGAACCTAACCGTATTATTTTATATAATAAACCACCAAAAGAACCATCATTAGTACTCGTACATAGACGTAAACACTTTTTCATAAATTCAACTTTTTATGAACATATTTATTCAATCGTCCTTTAATATGACGCCAAAACTAATGATGTAGCCAAAACCATCTTTTTTTCAAAACGGATTGTTAAGGGAAGGGTGAAAAACTGTACTCAAAGCATAACAGTTAAACGTGTTTTATACGTATTTCTATGGTTTCAACGTTGGTTCAGTCAAAATATAGGATGCGCATTGGTGTGTTTCCACAAAAACACGTAAATGATTTCTGAGTTTTAAATATTGCCGCGTACTTTTCTATCATTGTCAAACAAAATGAACACGACGTTTCGATATATATATCTGCTGATCTCGTCTTCGTCAAAAATTACTTAAAACATCACATAAGAGATTAGAAAATGAGCGAGCCTACTGTAACCAACGTAACTACTTCAGTAAAAAATGAGTCTGAAAAGTGGACTGAAAAATCTCAACACGTTCATAGATGCAGAGAAGCACTTGCTGACTGACTTGCTGGTTAGAATCAGCAGACGACCAATCACATGTGTGTAGCAGACTGACCACCCGAAACAGAGAAATCCAAACCCCCTTTTTATGCCCAACTAGTGGAGGATATGAGTGCGTCTTACACTAGCTAGTTCTCTGGGGTCTGTGTTGAAGTCTTATTACCGAGCTGTGATTTTTGTCCATTTTTCTTCCTGAAATGTATGACAAACTCTGTGTACAAACCATCAAATAAATTAAAAAGGAGAATGAGATTATATAACAAAATCATATTGTTAACAAACAAAAGTTATTGGATACATACAAAAATCTAATACTAAACGTATAGACAATTAAATTACTTTATCTATCAAAAGGTAGTCCTCATTCTGCTTTCATAATATGTTGAAGAACATGTGTGTATACATGACTGAAATACGAAAATATAAATTAATGGAAAATCGCAAAAACCTCAGATGGTTTGTTACGTTGAACTATTAATAATATAACGTATACAATTATTGATAGAGTCACGTTATTAATCAAATAAGGTAGGCCAGCATAACAGGTATAATATTTTGGTTTTTATTTGTCCTCTTTTTAGTTTTTAATTTTCTCTATACAACTTAACTTCCATCTCTCAAAACCAAACGACACATCTTTATTATTGTCAAGGCAAATCCAATGATAGAAACCTGATTCCAAACAGTTAAAAAACAACTATTTTCAAGTCCGGGGTTTAGTATAAAGACGAGCACTTTAAATTATTTTGGACACGTTAAAAATATTTGATAATAATAAAACTTGATAATACCAATTACGTTTACAATGTTATAAAGAAAAGCTCTTTCATATAAAATCCTAAACAAAATTAAATGGGACGAAAATTAAAATAAGACGTGTTTGAAACTGCAGTAAAGTGTACTGTATTTTTAAAAGATAAACGTTGGCGATGAAAAGAACTACAAGAACGAAGCTGAGTGGCAATATTTTAACTTCCCTGTTTGCTCGTATAGCATGAATATTCCTTGCAACTATTCAAACTCCTTATTTTCTGGTTTGAAACCTGAGATCGGAATGGTTTATGCATTGTTAATAGCTACATATACTCGTAGAAATTAGATTTTTTACCAGAGTACTAGTTACCGGATATATTTTTTCTTATACCTATTCTCTGATACAAGCATGTGCATAGTGTGAGTTTTAAATGTCCCTCCCCCAATCTTAACTTTTGGAAAGCCCTATGAGGAGTGTTTTTATAGGATTCCGAAGTTGGTTTTGATGTACTTTGCGTCACCCACCCCTACCCAAAACAAGGGGACGACTATAAATAGCAGAACAAAAATCATTGTATTTACCTACGAGTACTGTTTTAAATTCATAACAATCAATTGCCCATATATCCAGAAGAAACTCATTTGTTAATCTAGTTGTTCATTTAAATCCGTATACAGTTAAGTTCAATTGTATCTTTAACTGCCAGATTTACTTCAATTCAATCTGTAAGTTCATAATTTTCTAGATTTTGTCAAAACCTTCAACCACCCCTATTGCACAAGAGTTATGTTATTTTCTATGAGCGGATGTTTTTGTTACATTTCTAGAATGTGTGAGAAAGAAAAGTTTGCAGTTACAACTCAGAGTCACGTAGATGGAAGATGTTGGAGGAGATTTCCAGTCGTTAGCAGAAACCTGCTTCCCACTCATACTTCGCTGATTGTACTTTCTTCGTGTCATCTTCGTTTTAAATGTCATTGAAAATGTACGAGTTTTTAATTTATCGTTTTGAAATTTAACCACCGCTTTATACTCCCTGCAGTATTGTATTGCTTCAAAGAACTAAAATAAGTCCTCGAAATACTATCATAACAAATTAAATTAGCTATATCCTTGAAAATATTCTTTAAAATCTCACCATATTTCTACTTGAAAAATTGGTGTAATAAGACATGAAACCAAGTATTAAATTTGGATTTACAAATACTCTTGCGTATTTAAAATATAACAATTGCAAGGATACTGAACATTTGAGTTAATTCAATTAAAATAGCAAGTAAATAACTTTACTAACTTTGAGTAAATAACGACAAACATTTTACTTGACGAATTTCATGTTAAAGTGTAATTATGTGTTCTTGTGTATAGCGTGTTTTTTGCAATGATACCATAACTACCCAACAGAGGCTTAACACTAAAACCTTGTAAGCGTGTAAAGTTAGATTAAATCTAAGAATAATGCAGGATTCAATCAAGTATTTAAATGGAATGCACAGTCTTTGTTTGGGAGATACTATTTAACTTTGATTTTAGACTTTGCCTGTGAAGTGGCGCTGCACGGTACTTCTGCGAAGTGAAGCGTGGGCGTGATCGACAGGGCAGAAGTACCGGTGGCAGTGACCTCAACTTTGAGAGAAATGTAGAAAAAAATGCACAACGAATTTTACAAAACTTTGTATCTACACTTTATGGAATTGTATGTATTAACACTGTACTATATTGAGATAAGAGTGTTAAGCCTCTTCTAACAGCATAAAAAAGAAAGAGGTTAGGTGCAGGTTTTCTGAAAGAGTGATTTTGTTTGTTCGAGGGTGCGTGGTGATAAGTTCTCCTCGAGCGCTGGACTAAATCACTAAATCACTATTTGAGATTTCGACCACTCTAATGGGGGTATTTTAAGGCAAATATGTGGTGAAGGATGAGTGTGATGAGTGGTAGTAATAAGTTATGGGGTGTAGTCTTGTTACAAACTAAGGCAGACTCTTCCTCAGAATGTGTCATTAATTAATAGCCCAATGACCGATGGAAATACAAGAACCGACGGCTTAACGTGACTTCCGAACCACGCAGATGATGGTCTGATATGTCTAAACGATGGCGGGAGTTGATGCGGGTATCATCAGATGATCACTGAGACTATCTGAGCCGCTTTAGACCTATATCATCCTCAAAACCTAACCTCCACGAAGCTGAATTACAGGACCACGCCACGAGTCCCAGTCAAACTGTAAGTATTGAGCCGGTGGAGGGGGTTGCGGGCACAGCTAATCGAACACCGCAGAGTAGATAGTGCGGCCGGTCACCACCATATGCGGGATATTTGAAGTTTGTTGTTTTTTTTTACTATTTAATGGATTAGCTGATAACAGTCTCTGTGAAAAATATTCAAACTCACACAAAACCGTAACCTTGGTTTTTGAAGACACTTTACGTTTAGTTTCTTTGGATAAACACGACGTGTTTGATGTAGATAAAAGTTTAGTTGTGTATATAAATCCGCAGAATTGTGTATATAAATAACGCTGTACGCTTTTGAACTCGTGCCTAAGTAAAACGAGCACCTCCAAGAATGAAGAGAGAACTCTCTACTCGGTTGTTCTAGAGTTGAGTGGCTTATAGGGGTTTGTGTGAAATAACCGGTATCTTCTTTGTTGTCTCACAATTGCTGTATTTGTTCTTTACAGGAGATTTGCAGTTTTTGATAAGGTGATATTAAAGCAGCCTACCATTGCATTTATGTACACACGCATCACATCTTTTATTGTTTTATAACCACAGGTACTGCTTGTCAAAGCATCCTATTTATGACTGCGAGTTAATTGATAAAATTCCATTTAGATTACTTGTGTACAATAGGCTTGTATAACTAATAATAGCTTACTTCTACTACAATAAAATCAATTCGAATTTGTAACCCTACTATCAATTAACTTAACTATACCATTCATCAAATGTTCATGTTGAAAATGCTTAACAAATTAGTTTAATTTATTTTCAAGTGTATTTGAAAGGAACACTTTCCGCAAGACAGTTGCCTCAGGTTAGGAATGCTTATGAATAAAACATTGAATACTTGAGAGTTCCATTCGCATTAGGCTTCAACATTTCAATTTTACCCAAGTAAAATAAACGTGTATTTAACGGTTTATTACGTCTTAAATCTTATATGTTATTACATTAAGTTTCTGTTTTTATTTTTAATAAAGCTTCGTTTTCATATTTACTTTTGTAAATATTCAAAATATGGCGAGGTCACTTGCAATCATACCCTACGGTTCGAAGCCTCTAACAAACCAACTGCAACTAAAAGTTCCATTTACATCTAAAGATCTGACAAATAAGTGAAGAAGGGCACAGATGGCGAAGGAGGAATCCAATAAAGAACGTTGAATATAAAATGTGTTTGCTTTCAAAACTTTGCTTATAGGACGTATCTCGGGAAAAACAGAAAACCTTTACAATAAAAACTTGTCGTGTGTTGATCATATCGTTAGTAGTTAACCGTTAACGTTGTATTCAGTCACGGTTAAAATAATAACTGACATAAGTGTCATTCAAAGCAAATTAAGCCTTCAAAACATTAAATATAAAATGAATCATTTATTAAAATGGTTGTTAATTTGGAATAACATGTTCTAAATTTGAAATATAATGCCACATTTACTCTCTATACTGATATGGCATATCCGTTTCCATCTTATTTCCTAGTAATGAATCACAGCTAGGAAATAAGTCATAATATCCTATTAATCATATCAGCCTGTCAGCTTGTTTGTGGATTTGGGAGCAGGTAATTTCCCTCGAATGAATAATTTACACCAGGTAATTTCATTTGTTGCGTCAGTTGTGTGATGATGGTATGATTGGTCGATTGTGGTAATCTGTAAGCTCCTGTCAATATTTACTTGTTAGTGCAGTGGCTTGGGTCCATCTATGTTGACCAATATGAGGACACGCATTTAGAAATATACAAAACGTGCAAATTTGTTACTAGTTGTTACCACTAATTGCCTCTTTTTAGGATTGTGAATTATTATTTGGCAAAAAAAGAAATTACTTTTGGAGAAATTCAAACATAAACGGGCAGTAAGAGCCAATATTATGTACAAGTTAAAATAAGTTGTACAATGAAAACAAGTATGATTGTATGAAAGAAGGTTTGTTCATTTGATCCCAGTGATAAAACTCTGATAACTTACTCGACAACATTCTTACTTTAAACTAAAAGTGTTGAGTGTGTCGTACATACTTACATTGTTGGAGGTTTCTTTCTTAATTTGGTTGAATTGTTTGATTATTAGCACTTTCCATATAATAGATACATTGTTATCTCGTCATTCTGTGTAGTTGAGGTGAACACGATTTCACAAAACTCTTACTTTGTTTGAGGTCAAAAACTAACAGTTTTAAGCTTTATTGATTGTCATCGAAATAATATAATATAAGCTTAGATTTTAACACTGTGAACGTTATTTGTAGCAATATTGCTATGTAATCAATACGTCCTTATAGCCTTTGCTAAAATAGGGAACCACAAAACAAACTTATCAGTCCTTTAGGGCCCTAGTTTTGTGTGTGTGGTATTGTTAAGTAAATTTAGTGTTTTTTTACCTTTTAGTGTTACAAGTCAGTCGGGGCTTATTGTGTTGTATACGTATATGTATTAGATTTGTAAAAACACAAGGAAAATATACGATTCTTATTCTTAATTTCAGCAACATGTTTTGAGTTCCAAAGCCAGCGTATTTTCCAAGTAACCAGAGAAAGAAATAAGCGGCATTAAGTAGGTCAGGGAAGTGAAGGGAATGAATTATTCCTACAGTGACTAGATTCCCGTTTACTCGCTAGCAACAACAGATCCTCTACCATCATAACATTGAGCAGTTAAACACTACAAACTGTGTATTTTGGTAACTTATTTTGACAAAATATAACAAACGTTGAAATAACGTACATATTATGAATAGAACTATCATTGAGTATTGTTTTTAAATTATTCATGGGACTAAAAGAGTTGACAAATCAATATTTAGTTAATGTTTACTTTAGTTTATGTGGATTTGTTGCATCAAGTCTTCTGACCCACAACTTGCTTGTCGTATAAACTTGAAACTTTGCATACATAGTTGCGTTTTTTGCAAACATTTTAAAGAAAACTGTTTAACAAATTAAAACATAATATAAGTTGTATTTTGAAATTAAAATAGCTCAAAGACAAAGATCTTTACAAACACTATGTATGCAGTAATTCCTTTAGAATGTTATGACAAACACATTGGTAATACATGGTTTGTCAATTTACGTTTAAAGCAACTGAGGTATGAAAGATTTGTGACGTTGAAACTTTGTTTCAGTTTAAATACATTACATAATCTAAAGGAAACAACACGTATACAATATTTACTCTTGATATCAGAAGAGTATGATGTTGTATTTCAGGTAAACTGACGTTCAGACAAGCAATGCTGAAACAAGATTAATTACACGCTCGGTTGTGAGAGAAAGGCTTTAAAACCGAGAATAAAGTTAGCTAAGCTTTAGGTAATTGGATTTCTGTACGCAATTACAAATATGTCTCGCGATACCAGAAACCTGTTACCTTTCACGTAAATAGATTTACATGTATGATACGCTGGGAAATACATATATCGACAAAACTGAGGACGCTATAGAATTTACGTTAGAATGTGTTTCCTAGCTTATTTTAAAATAACATTTGAGTATAAGTACCAAGAAAATGTTTCTATTGTCAAAAGCAACTGAAATTCAAACGACAACTGAATTTTCCCATTTAAAGTTATAGAAAGACATTGTATTTTACCTGTTCCAGTTAAGTTCCAAATGATTTTGGTATTTTAGGTTAATTCATGTCGAAATAACCAAAGCAGTTTATTTTAGTTTTGATTTTCCTATTCCTTTGTGGTCATCTGTAATGTTTCTTCAAATCCATTTGTCCGGCTACTTATGATAATGTAATACATTATGCAGTAGAGTACATTGAACAGAATTTGCACACTTATATACATACATTATCTCGCACCTTGTAGTTAAGTACTTCCATTATGAGGCCAGTAATCAGATTCATAATCCATCTATCCATTAATCACATCAAACCTCATAACGGCAATCCTATCATACAACCACACAAACTCCCTGACAAATTTACTGAATATTTTTGTGTTAAGGTGGTGTTTTTGAGAAGTTAGGAAAGTAATTGAGAAAACCCTACAGGGTGTTTTTAAACGATTCATCAGGTTTCATTTGCCAATATCTCACTTATCTGTGGTTGGATCTGGTTAAAGTAAATTGTCTCAAGTTTTATGACAATATGTTTAATTGTTTATGTCGTTATTTGTTTGGATGCAATGACATATTTTTTGAAATAGTAACAATTCAAGATAAAAAGCTTTGTGTGGTGCAAATGACTTAGTTCTTCTCAGATGGCCACCTCGTTCTCCGGACCTTACAGTATGTGACTTTTACCTCTGGGGGCTACATAAAAACAAAGTTAACATTCCTCCAATACCCCAAACTCTGTAAGAACTTTAAGATCGAATAACCACTGCCGTCGATGCCATCAACCAAGGTGTGTTTTGGGTAAGGTTAAGGCAGATTTGCATCGGTTGGAAACCTGCTGTGTGTTCAATGAGCAACACATAGAACATTTGTAGTATTACCACGTAGAACTTGGAAATATTTCCCTTGATTATGTGTAACTTTAAGCTGTTTATGTAAAGTAATAAACATAATACGGTATTTTAAAACGTGATGAATAATTTAAAACACAATGTATATTAATTAGGCTAACTATATTATATTAATACTTTAGGTTATGTATACATTTCATTGTTATACTGGTGAACCATGTTTATTATGTTTATTATTATTTTCTTGAATGATTTAGATACCAAAAACCTTCGGTATCGAAATAAATTGATTCCAAAATTGTATTTTTAACAGACGTAGCGTAAAAGATTAGTGCAAATATTTATCATCCGACAACCCCTTCAAATTTCAACAAACTATAAATATGAACACAAGATCAATCAAAACTTAATGTTAATACGACAATGAACTAAATTTAACAACAAAACGTACATTACGCATTGTTATCAAAGTTTTGTCCGTTCTCATGTTGAAATACTTTAGCGTTGAATATTTTAATTTTACAACAAAATGTTCTCATTCAACTAAATAAGTCATTGTTGACTTGTTATCTGAAGCCATCAATAAGCCCCTGGCGTATGAGTTATTCAAATGAAGGTTTCAAATGGGGGAGCATTTTATCCTCTTTATTGAGCCCCAGAGAATGTCAGTGAATGATCGTCATCAATTCCACGTTTTCAATAACACAACCCGTTATTTTGCGATCTTTTACAAAACTCAGCTTTTCATTCTTTTTAAAAAGGAAATGAAATAAGTTTTGTATATTACGTTTAATAAAAGGTCCAGTGGCAGGTGGACGTATCGATTCCTAAAAAATAATAATAAACAGAAAAATAACAGCCCTGTATTTCCGAAAGTGTAAAATTTTTAAAGTTTTATCACAGTTCAAGTACTTTGATGTGCAATAACTAAATCACTCAAGTCTCGGTAATAGGATTGAGGATAAGGATCTTCTTAAGAAGGATTTGAACTTGGATTTTTACCTTCGTATATTTAAGTTCAACCTACTTAACGAATACAATGATTCCCTTACCATTAGTTTCAATAAATGTTAAGCTCTACCAATAAACAGCTTGTTATACGAAAGGTTTGTAAAATTACTTTACTAAGGTTGAATAATATAAGATAAAGTGAGCCACAGGCCATATATCTCTCACCTTTCACAGACGCTTTAAAGATAAATTACTTGTGAATGGATAATATTATTTTTATTTGGGTGGAATGCCGTTTTTATTCATATAAGTTGAATACAACACTAAATGCTAACCTGAAGTTTGTCAGAATCACATTTCTACCAGATTAGAGTTCGGTCAATGTAAACGAACGCAAAAAGTTAATTGTAATCAATATACATTTTTTTAAATTAATAAAATAAAAAACTGTTACTCATAGTATGCCGATTTAAATGATGTCTGTAAACGGTAAACACTTTTAAATGAAAGAATTCCAAATTTACATGATTCTAACCATAAAAAAAACACTCACCATAAAAGATAACTCATAGTTAAGTAAACAACAAACAAGAACACTGGCTTTAAGATAACCATTTATGTGAAAGTGCTAGAAAAATGAGCACAAGAAGAGATGTATTACTCCCACACTGGAACTTGAAATATAACCACTTATCCATATCTTGAGCTGTAGAATAAACATCTTCTTTACTTTGTTTTAGTGCTTTTATAAAACAAGCATTGACATTAAAAACTATGCTTAAGGTACGTATGTTTTTGTTTTGGTAATTCATAAGTGCCCGTTTGTATTCAACCAATGTGCGCCATTTTAACTGAGAACGAAATGTCTGTTGTGTCTATACAATGGTTAGAAATGGGTTCAAAATGATTAGAATATTTCTTTTTTAGCTTCAAAGTACTTTAAATTAGATTTAACGATAAAGCGAATGTGTATTAGCGTATCATCCGTATTGCCTTATGATCTAATCCTTAAGATTATGTGAATGAGATGATTTTATGACGTAGTTTCTCTAGAAGGCCACTATATGATAAAGCATAGAGATGAGTGCCAATAAGGCTAGGAATGGAACTCGTTTAGGCCAAGGAATGCGGTTGTGATGGAAATACCTCCCCAAAACCCCGTTCATCTTAGCTACCTTTGGTGTAAAGATAGTTTGCGAGAAAAAGGTATTGGATGCAATGAAAACGAGGACTTTTTATTCTAAGGTCATAACTATAATTCTATATGCTAGTTATAATTCAAACCAGTTTCACCATTTCAAAAGCATAAGTTTCAAAATAAAATACTAACGAGCTTTTTTGAAGATATTTGTTCCCAAAGGGCTACGTGTTATATTGGTAATGATCGATAATTAAGTCCCCTTTAATTACAAGCAGTATTTTATTAACCACATTACCGGTTTCGGGAATCGGCCAATTATCTGGCCTCTATCATCTAAGGAAAATGGTACTTGATTGTGTATTGTCCCTAACTATTATTAACGATGTGGTTCTTTCCATGTTACAACTTTAGCTGGCTGAACAAATGTGTTACATCGCCATGTTTTTTAATTCAATTTACAAAGTAGTTTTCATTTTCAATATTTTTATAATTGTTGTTTTGTTTTGTGCTATGTAAGTACTGTAACAATTTTATGGAATTAATATAGTTATAACGTTAAAACCTATAATTGTTGACAAATTTAGTATTATATTGTTGCTGCATGTTTATTCATTTAATGTTTTAAATTGTTTTCATTATATTCTATATATTAAAAGAATTGATGACAATCTAATGGCAGTCAGTACGACCGTTCTATCGAGCCGATGTTATTCATTTTTTTAATGAAAGGTATTCATGCATAGATTCATCACCAAACATCAAACATCGCTTAACTTTCACCCTTATCAAGTTATACTCAAATAGAGCTTTTTTCCAACGTTTTCTTAGCTTTGTCTTGTCATATCTTAGGTTCTAATTGGGAAAAATTGTTCGTTTCGATCTCTAAAACACTCAGTGAATCATGTTATTTCATTATAGATATCATTCGACATATCAAGTTACCTCTAAGAGGAGTTATGCGTAAAAGATTTTTTTGGCACTGTTAAGAATTTAAATTTGCTTGAGATAAAATATATGAAAAAGTATTAAAAATGCCCAGCTGCTGTAAATGTAATCAACAAATAATAACAATAACAGTGTATAGGTTTCAACTCTCAAGGACATACCCTAACTGAAAAAGTATAGTCATTAGCGAAGTGAATACCCAAACCGAGAGGCAGAAGTAGAACCATGAGCGAAGCGAACGGAACTAAGGCCGCAGGCCGAAGTGGGAGTCTGTGGGCGAAGCCCCCAGCTGGCCGAAGGCTAGTTGGTTATTCTTTGTTTGCTTTCAAAGCTCTACATATACCCTTTGCTTCATTATACATATTAGAAACTTTATTGTTCTTTAGATCTAAATATTCCTTTGATGATTGTAGTACTGAGACTGTGTATGACTTAAGAAAGCAAAATTTAATCAAGCCCTCTTACGATTGGCTTCAAATGTTCGACAAACTACCAATTGTAGCTGGTAGGAAGTTGCTTAATCGCCTACCGGATACTTTACGAAATAAAGATCTAAAATATTAAAAAACCTAAAACAATATTTATATCAAAATTCGTTTTATTATTTGACAGAATTCATGGAGGCTTAAAATTGTAATGTTAATTCTTTTGTGTTTTCTTCTCTATAGATCTAAGTCGTTACCAGTGGTATTGTATTTTTAAATCTATTGTTATGTCAAATGAAACAAACTTGTTTGTATAATTTTTAACAATAAATCTTGTTGTTGTTGCTATAATATTGTTACTTGTGTTCATACGAGTAGTTGTGTTATTTCTTTTAAATATTTGTGTTATTCTAAGATGTAATTAATAAAACTTTATAAGAAAGTTAAAATTTATAGGCTAGACGTGTAAATACTGTATATACCAGTTGGTTGAAGTGCATTTAGAAGAATCCCCACAATGAACTTTTAAATATAGTGAACTGCTTCAGTTAAACTGGCTATTTAACTGTATTGATGCATGTAAATAAAATAAAATAAACATATACATCAAAGGTAAAATGGTACAATTTCTTGGACACCAAACAGGTTACTCTTTCCTCATTAGACCAGTTTAAATAAATACAACATTGACCGTCTACGGATTTTGTTTGGCATTAATTTAATTTATTTAGCTCGTAGCAGAATCTAGAATATTCAGAAACGTCAATGTTATTCTCTCCAAACAAAGAGATTATCAACGAGTACTCATACAGGTAAACTGTATAATATTGTCCTGCGTACGGTCTCTGAAAGCCTACAGATTTATGAGGCAGCGAGCAGAACTGCTGGGTTTATTTAAAACATATTGAACGTTATTTTTATACATACATTTGTCGAGTTCACATATTTTATTTTACTTTATAATTTTATAGAAAAAATGGTTTAATGTTAAAGAGGCCAAATAAACACAATTTTATATTGTGGATGTAGTTGTATTATTTATCGCTACGAAAGCGTATAATAATATAAAGTAGAATAACAAATATGGGTTTTATAGATGAAATAGTATTTAGTAGTTAAATTCAACATTAAATGTTTCGAACATTTGTTAGATATGCTAGATTGCTCTTCTACTTTGAATCTTCAATGTTTTCCAATGGTGAACAATGTAGTACTGGTAATAGGTAAGTTAATTAGTGATCGCTTTGTTGTGATATATGTAATAAATTGCATGTTAGGGTTTTGTCCTTAAAACATACGATTTTCGTCTTGTTCTGGAGACACTTTATAAACAGGTAAACTTTCCCAATGGTAATACTGATGCTTGAATTTAAAAAGGTATGTTAGTTAAGATAGGCTGATTTTCCCTACTGATCTAACTTTTGTATTCACGTAAATGTGTTTGTCACAGTATACTAAACAATGATGACCCTTTGAAGTTCCTGGTGTTCAGTGTTGAATTGTTTTAAGTTGACTATTCACCCATTTACACAATCAAAGGAATGGCTGTACAAAGTCAACGCAGTTCTCAATAGGACTGACCGCCAATTCAATCAACTCCATTCGATTGGACAGGCCCACAATCAAACTAACTCTGGTGTTGATTTCACTTATCCAGAAAGTAACTTTGTTTCAATGACTGATTGTTATTTTATAAAACCAACAAAATGTGTGGAGAAACATGATTATATGCATTAAGGCTCTGAAGGCTTGAAGAAAGCATTTCTCTTAGTTCGTAGCATGTTTCCCTTTGTCTGTAATCAACCTTCTACTCAGGTATAAATTTGTACAGACGGTTGCTCCAACAATAAAAATTAAAAATAGCCCTGCAAAGTAAAAAAAAACTCCTAAAGGATCATCTTGCATGCAAATAGTACTACTTGGTCAACGATAATTTGAATTAGGCACGGACAAAAACAAACCATCACTCAAAGGTTAAATGTAAAATAAAAATGTATATACCTTACAAGAAACCTGACTAGTTTTAAGTATTAACTGAACTTAGATTGGACTTTGTTATCGCGTCGGTTGACATAGGGTTATTTTTCTTTGGTGCTAATTAAAGTTTAAATTAGGCCTACCCTAATGAAACGTGGACGTAAATAATGATTTAAACACTCATGTGAACAAACTCAATTTAGACTACTTGTTTACTTAAGTAGTTACATTTAAGTAAGTAATAAATAAAGTGGGTTAATTGAATTTTTAACAGGGACACATAGCTTAAATTTACTATGGCTTTTTGAGTAGTACACGTAAGCTTTGCTTCAGTGTTAACAACAGCCTTTATGTACAACATTTGTATTATGAAATCCAAAGATTATTGTCATGGGTGACATTTTGTCCTGTAATAATTCAATATTGTATCAGAAAAACTCGAGATTTAATGAAACCAGAATGAAGTCTATGAATGTATACGGAATAAGCTGAAACTGTTGTCGTGAGAAAGCGGTCCTGATTGCAAAAATAATATTTTATCCGTTTGGGAAACTATGACTTAGAAATGACTGAAGTCAGGTGTTTATGTTTGCAAAGATTTTGCAATTCGTTTATATAATACGTTTTATGGCACAATGTTAGGATTTTTGGGGTTTTGAGGTATTTGAAAAAACAAGCATACGATATATAGTCCTACTTAAACATTTTCTAATTGCCGTTTTACATCTCAACACATTTGTTAAAAAATGGTGACAACTATAAAATATTTTAAAGGTCGCTACGAAGAACGTTGTAGGCCTACTTATATAAGTGATATTTTGTACCAAAATATTTGTTAGGATGTGGTATCAAATCGCACCAAATAAACTTAGAGTCAATATAACTATAAGCGTATTGTATTGAACGATGCTACTAACCCATCTTCTCTATTTCGTTTTAATGAAAGTAACCATGGCATTTGGAGTTGCATTCAATGAAAAGGTGATTGCGTTTAAAACATAAAATAATTTACGTGCATTTCATAAATGTCTTTGAAATGATACCTGATTTAAAAGGGTTATTGTTATGTTTATTTGTCATCGCTTCCCTTCTACACTGTATTACTCCTTTTCTTGAACTTTTGTAATAAAATGATAAAATACATAATTTAGACGATTTAACCTATTTATTCAATTACAATGGTTTTATTGAAATAAATTCTATTCCCTGTGGATTTAATGGCTATTTACCTATCATTATTACTATTTATCGCGTAAAATCTCAGTATAAGAACCTACGTTCATAATCAGATTCCAATTAAGCCTAGTACAAACATATTCGACGCTGTACGTACAAGTGTGCCGAAAACCAACACAATTCGTTTAGCCATACCAATATGGTGGTGCAGACTTTTTTTGGAAATGTTATTCATTAATTTCTTTGTTACCTTTTACTGCACCTTGTTTCATTTTTACTTGAAGTTTGAGGTTTTTCTCTAGTCGATTACTTGGAACAGCTTTGATGAACCTCCGAGAAGTCTTTGAAAAGAAACTTGCCTTCAGCGGTTTGCTTCATTAAAACTTCCTTTTGAAGACAGATTCAACAACAACCTCCCTTATTTTTGATATATGCAGATTATTAACAGTATACTTTGCAAGACAAAGGAAAATGAACAAGTGAACTAATTTGCTTGTACTTGGCAATTACATTAATGGGATTTTAAAACGACAAATTAAAATCAAAATTTCAGTATTTATTGTAATTATAAAAAACTATCACAAATTATTTTATTGAAAACATTATTACAATATAAATATAATCGACAAGGTTATTAAACACAATAAATTTTGAATTAGGATGTTATGAAATTGAAGAACTATATCTGCACACCAGCCCCATCTTCAAAACCCAGCAGACTCGCACTTCTCCACTTCTGACGGGTGCCCCTGACAGACATGCTGCTGGCTCTCACTACGGCTACCCCGATTCTCGCCCTCAGCCACCCTGAAACTTGACTTTGTGGCCGGTCTCATCGGTTAGCTAACCTTTCAGCCAAGTTATTTATGAAGGTGTTTTTTTGGGAGCGAACATTCCATCAACGGATATAACTAGTGGCGTGAGTGACGCGTGACGGTCCTCACATGCCTGAAGATATTTTTTCTTCTTTTCTTCTTTGGCTGAAGACAGGACAGACGCCACAGGCCTGGATACATAAGAGGGAGCATCGGTGTCAACGACAATGCAACAATGCCTCCCTCTGTGCATCTCAGACCCCGCGACAAGCCAAGTCCCCTCGCAGTCCATCGTCACCTTCGGAAATGATTGGTTCTACCGTTACGTTGCCCCATGCTTTTTGACAAAGTTCTCCTAACAAATCTCTTTTTCATTGTGACATCTAGTAATAAGGCCTCCGGTTTTACAGCATAATGCATGGTCCAAATTAAAATCTTGGCTTCCACACCCATCACAAGTGTGAGGCATACTTACGGGTTTCCTATGATACCGCGTGGATAGCGCATCTCTGAATTCAAAACCAGACAAGTCGAAGTGTTTCTTCTTAAGTGGTATTATAGAGAGCCAAGATGATGTTTTAGTTTTAACCTTTTCATAAATTGATTTATCGATTGCTCTTTTTCTGATAGGGTTGAATTTGGGTAGTGTGATGTCGAGAAGGTGTTTGTCTTTTATATTTTTCTCAGATGCTATATTGATTCAGTGTGTAGTGCTGCTGTAAATCTAAATTTGTCCTTTGAATTATTGCTTCTGATGATTTTCGATTGTCATTGTTTGAAGAGTTGAAATGGTGTTAAGCTGTATTAACTGGATTTGCTATAGCAAGACCTGCTTTATTCAATGGTAAGGAAAAAAGATCGGCTTCTTCATCTGAAATATCATCACCAAACAATGTTGGGAGAAAGTGTTCTTAAGTGTATTATTCAACGGTAGAAAATCTTCTTGAACTTCATTGACTACTCTTTGGAAAAATGACCTTGAAATTGAACAGCTTTTGTAAGCGCAGTGTAAGCAGCTTGAGAGGACGTTTTACATGTACTAGTGAGTTTTTCTATATTTGATACCCAATAGTTAACATTTTCTCTGACGTAGTTGCTTTTATTATCACCAATGTAACCCCTAGAAATCGCGCTTCAGTTTTAATTTTGATATTTGTCTCTTGAAAAGATGGTGAGCATCGTTCTCATCACTTTCTGATACTATGAGAACATACTTTTATTGTAATCATAGTTTAACCTGATCTAAGATATACAACAGGTTTTATGTAAACGAGTCATTGGTGTCTTATAGACTATGAAACTAACGGAAAATATGTGGGGAAGCGGGTAAACAGTTTAGCCGTTCGTGTTTGCTTTCACCGATCCTACCTATAAAGCTTGGGTGACTGATTAACGAAACAGCCATTTTCCTCCCAAAATGTCCACACAAACTGTATGTCCCAAATTGTTATGTCAATCAAGCTAAATATTGTTAAATATACTTTCTGTGCATGCATTAGTAAATTTTCAAGCCTTTTCCAATAGTAAGTTTCAAAATATTGCTTTAGCATATATGAAGGAAGTTACCCACTAATACCGTATCAACATTCCCCAATAACCATACTGTAACAGGAATATTTATTGAAATTTTCAGCAGGCAGTTTTAAATTACATATAAAATATATTATAACACTAAAGATATAGCTTTTACAAAGCTATGTCGTGCTAATCTACACCTCTCCTAACATTATCATATAAATTACTACATTACCATACGATATATTCTAGAGCTTGTCCTGATGTATGCACCATTAAAACTTAGGGCTAACAACTAATATTACAGAGTACAGCTTACATAATATGTAAAGGCCATAGCCCACCACCATCGCAAACTGTATTATGAACTTTGTACAATATATTATATGAATATGACTTAGTGATGGAATATAAAAAACACCTAGATAGTGAATAATCACTAGTCAGGTAAGCAATAAACTCCTCATGAGATCAGTAAAAAGTAATTGAGGAATGTAAACATGTTAACGTACAGTTTAGAGCAAGGTGAAATCAATTACTTCAATTACTCGAAAAAGCTTTATTAAGTTGCAATAAGACCAATTAAAATATTGTTACTTCCGTAACTTACATTGTTGTGTCTCAGAAACAGGAAGGAAATCAGTTTGTTTGTTGTAATTTTCTTTGTGTTGATTTAACACGTAATGAGTAACACTTTGAATAACGTTTTCAGAACAAAAGTGGTGATGGATAAAAAGGAAACAGGTAATTATTACAAGAATGATGATTAATAGCAAAAATGTAAAGACCAAATTGGGACTTGAACCGGGGTCTCTCGCTTGCCACGCTTGCATATTAACAAGCGAGAGACCCGGGTTCGAGTCCCAGTTCGGTCCAAACATTTTCGTCTTCAAGTTTTTTTGTAATAAGCAATTATGATTATTAAGCCATTACAATTATTATGGCGCTCCTCCAAAATTAATTCTGCAGAACGCTTGAACATGACCATGATGTCACAAAAAATTTCATTGAGAAACATACACTATTGCTGAGCAAAAGTGTTCTTGGAACAGCACTGTGAATTTTGAAGTTCCGGCCCTGGAAGTTCGGTTAAAGCAGTTTTTAGATCTTGTTCCTGTACGATCCAAAAGATTTCTTGAAGAGAAAGAACCAGAGAGCCCCTCAAATACCGTGGCAAGCACAGCTCATGCTGAAACCCAGGTGTCTGACGAATTTCCTTAGCTGATGGGGGACCGAACAGTCGACGTATATTGCAACATTCGCAAAAAACTACTTAAAAGATAGCTTAACGCAATAGCATCCATGTTTTTCTTTCCGCACGATAAGACTAGGGGTTGAGGAGCATTGTAGAGGATACTGTCGACGTAATGTCCGAAGTCAAATGTTGAGTCTAAAATGACGCCCAGGTCACGTATTGGACTAAAGCTTTCAAGAAGAACAACACCATGAAAGTACTCAACTACAATGCTGTGAGATTATTTGCTGAAGGTTATGATGGAATAAAGAGAATCGATTTGTTTTTGGATTACTTATACAGTATATTAGATAGCTATCAATATAAATATTTGTATTTTATTCCCCTAATGACAAACCAATGGATTTGTGCATTTATTTACAACTCATTCTTTTACAATTATAAATAATTATTATTTGTTTTAAATAATTTTTGTTTCATGTATGCAATTGTTTTATTTTTCCTTTCTATTGTTATAAAACTGATGAGTATTATCATAGCACAATCGAAACGTTTTTCGTCTAAAGCACGGTTTTTTCTATTGTGGTGTGTATTTTTCCACCTAATCGTTTATTTTTAATGTTTTGTAACCGAATAAAATCATTTTTCTAGAGCTCAAATGCGTTCCTATTACGGCATTGCATAGCTGCCGTAATCAGCTGTTAATCACAATTACGCACCAAAAAAACACACATTCGAATAAAAAAAACGACGAAAACTATATTTTGGACTCTGGAAATGGGAGATGAAAAGCGCAGGTTTGTGCCAAAAAAGAATCAAATCACGCAAAGGGTTTAATTGAGTTGTTTGTCCGGAAACCAACAAAACTGATTGAATAAGCAATCTGAATAGAGGAAAGTAATTACTTCGTTTTTACTTGAGGTGAACTAGTTATTTAAAGGTGTTGTGTATGTAAATGCTAGTTTGCTTACCTAAAAATGGTTCATCCTGTGTTTTTTATAACTGAATGAAATTTACAAAGTCTAACGAGTTAGTTATATTATTTTCAGACTTTTTATATTTGGCTGTAAACAACTATGTCGTATAGCATTACTACTACACATAGAAACACTACTTTATTATAAAAATAACATACCTTATGTGGGAAGGTTAGTACTGAGGCAGAGCCAAAGGTATTTAAGTAAGTTCAAAAGTTTGAAACCTTGCAACAACAAAACCTAAGTAAAAGAAGAAATTATGGGATAATGTCAGTATTACTGATAAAAAAGCCTTATGAACTGAAAATTTCAGTTTTGTTTGATTTTATTTTGATTGTTTTTCTTTTACCATTCCAATGTTGGAGCTAATTTTTCGAGATCTAATGTCATTCATACACAGTGAAATCTCTGAAATTGGATTTTTCTATCGTGAAACTTGGGGTTTCAGTAAAAACTTAAGAAATGTACATAGTTGGCTTATGATATTTTGTTGACTAATTAGGTTCAAAATTAAATGGTGTTGAATATCACTCCAATGCATAACTTCAAGTGTAATTGAAAGGAAAGCTCTTCTAATAGAGAGTTGCCTCAGGTTGGGAAGGCTTATGAATAAAACATCGAATACTTCAGAGTTCCATTCACATGAAACTTCAACGTTTTAATACTTCACAAGTCAAAAGAAACGATTAACTCGCAATTTACTATCATGAAAGTATGTTTTAGTATGAACAAAAATAACAAATCATGTATGTAAGACCTAAAATCAGTGCACATCATAAGATAGAATGTAACAAAAAATATTTATTATCTTCGTAACTTGTATAATTCCCTTAAGTGGAGATTATAAGCAGTACTTAACATAATATTTAGAATACACAAGTCCAATCAAGAGTGCTACATATAAAAAATACAATTATTTATTGGACTTTTTTCTAAGGATTTTTAACTCTTCTAGTTTGCATTGACCTTCACGTTTTTTTTATTTGATACACAAGTTAAATATACGGAAATTACGTAGGCGATATGCATAACTGGACTGATTAAAGTTGAAAGGTCCAGGTTTGATCATCTCTGAATGAGCTGGTCAGCTTCTAGAAGACCAAAATACTAAGTTTTAAAAATACATTTAATTTTAAATAACAATGTTTCACAATTAATTTAAGTGCTGAAAAACTCTGATGATTCTAGAAAGAAGGACCGCTAATAAAATTTCAGTCATGCTTAGATAATTGATATCGTATGTCTCAATGTTGCAGGCATTACTTAAACTTAAACCTGGACAGAAATCTAGAAACTAGAACTTTTTGAGATTCGAATTAACCTGACCAGATCTTTGCTTTTAGAGTCCACGGGCTTAAAATATTGTTGAAAACAATAACCAACACGGGTTTTGCAGTACTAGCAAACAATAACCCATTGGTACAGCCAATAAGAAAAAGCTTTTTCTAAAGACAGTACACTAGTTAAATAAAAAAGCACATCTATAGTTCGAACACGTTGTCTATTCATATTGAACACGTTCAAAAGTTTCAATCTGTTGATACTTCCTGTCTCTATATTCTTGATTCATGCGTTTTCTTCAAAACCAAATGCGATCCCATAAGTGGTGAAGACATACTCTTATGAAACTAGAGGCAGGGGAAACTACCGGACTGGGCAACACGGAACGTTGGTTTACGAACGTTTGCCTTCTCAAGCAACAGCTCGTTTTGTCAACATATTACTAAATTCGATAAAAAGTGCTTCAACGCCACAGGCGTTCAAGACTCGTCTGAAAGCAGTTTTGACCGCAAACACTTTCTATAGTTCGGACGAGTTCTTGGCACATAAATGGGAGACCTGGCGAGAAAAGGCTACCGGTCTTCGGATGCGTAAGTGGGAGAATTTGAATGAATGAGCCAAAATGATTGTAAATATTAAATGTATGCATGAGATCTTGATTTAAGTATGAGTGCCAAAACTGTAAACTGTAGCTTTCAGAATAATTAACGATTCTAATGCAATGTATGGTGTCTATGGAATAAGACATTTGTTTATTTATTTACATGAATTTATCAAATAAAACCCTCTTGAACATATTATTTGTTGCTTAGCAGTAATTAAATTTGTCACAAATATCACAAATATGTTGCTAGCTAAGCCATAGAATAAATTAGCTTTAAAAATATAACTTTACTAATTTATTTATAAATTTCACGCGCTAAATAAATTGGTAAATGTGTTGGAGGTGATTTAGACATTAATATTACACAAAGTTATGTTTTAATTTAGACTATAACCAATTAAATTCTGCGCGCAATGAGACTCATGTATTGTAAAGGATTTGCAAATAAAACGAAACACGGGACACGTACTGTAATGTAAAGAAAGCAAATGCTCAATAGTTGATATTAAAGTCACAAACAACATTTACTGAAGCACGGATTGACCTGGTTTCTTTTTTACACCGATACTTTGAAGTGGAAACAAACTGTATCCAATTTTAACAATATATAATGAAAAGCTTAAACCTCTAAAGCGTGTTGAAAATATAAAACGAAGGTTTCCTCATTTAGTTGTAACTTGGTTACTAATTGTCAATTATGTTTCATTTCCCGAAACAAACAACACCGTAAATAAACATTAAATAACTAGATCCGTGAGGTGTAAATCGTCTTAAGAAACATCTGATTACACTCAAGCAATCACATTAACATTATGAATTCACTGAAGGTGAGTTTGAAGCGAAAAAACTACTCAGTTTAGCTTAGCAAATAAATCTTCTTAATAGCTGAATAAATAGAACTCATATAAAACGTAAAAATAGCCTTTATTTATAAATTGTTTAAAGATAACCATACGTTTTTCAGTTAAGTAATAGACCTCTTAGTTTATTTATCAGTTTTTGACTGTGACTATTTCATTGAATGTGAGTAATTAGCAAAATCTGTTCCTAAAACCTCTTTGGTGTTTCCACTCATATTGACAGCTAATAATGCAAATTTAAGTCTTTTTTTATTTATTAGAGACCATTGGCCCATTAAGTGCATAGGCTTAACAACAACAAAATTAAAATACATAGTAAAATATACAGATAAGTTCACTTCATAATTTAAAATCGTCTTTCAGAAAAATCGTCTTCTGCAGGTTAAAAATGATTTAAATCTATGTTTGAATTTCTTGATGTTATTCTTCTTGTTTGATGGTAAATGGAATTTTGTTGTATATTTTAACATATTGTAATAAGTTTGTTTTGAAAAAGCTTGTATTAAAGTTTGGCACTTGGTAGTTTTGGGAATTTCTAGGTTTAAGCTAGAACTACCTATCACAGAAATTAAATCAAGTCACGTTAGATGAATATTTTATTGCATAAACATTAATGCACACGGTATGCACGTAATGCCAAATGATCGTCGAAACTTACGCCACCCAAAAAGTAAAAGTGTTATCGTCCTGATCTTTACAAATCAACAAACTTTTTTCTTAAACTAAATGTTTTGGCGCTTATGGACAATTCTATAGTCTTAACATTTATGCAACTGTTCCCGAACATTCTCGAAAGGTTAAATTTGTTAGAACTGATGTGTGTTTAATTTGAATACGACGTGGTCGAAACACTTTTCAGGTGAGGGAATGATAAACATGTTTAAGACAATGGAATTTGTCACACTCAATAACGGAAAACATCTCGAGTATTGTTGGGATAAAGTCAACTTTGTATAGAAAATAAAAGAAATACTTGCTATGTAATAACGAGCCTTTTTTCAACCAGCCTTATAACATAAACCCACGCACAATATAAAATTATATCGCATCATAATGTATTATTTTATAGTTGTTTAATGTAAAAATCTAAGTTTTATAGTAAACTAAACTAGTAATTTTACCTTCCAATTACGATGTTAACTTAAAGATACTGGTATTTAGTTCTAACAAACGTAAGTGAATCAAACCATTTAACCATCTATTTACTGGTAAGGTTTCCTTCAACACATTCACTGCTACAGAGATGCTTTAACGTGAAAATGTGTATTTGATTCAATGGTATGACTCTGGCACGGTTCTGTGCCGCTAGCAGCACATGTGTTAACAGAGTGTGTAGCCTCTAAATTAGACATAACGTGATGTAGATGTACGAGTACTACATGAAATGTTTGTCAACCATTAAGGAAGTTTCGCATGAAACAAAACATTTGGCAGTACTTTACACTTAGGCATGTCCCTTTATCATCCACAGAAGTGCACTTTGATAAAGATTTTACTAAACAGTGTACATTTCTATATGAACTTAATTGTATTAAGTGTTTAACCACTCAGAATCCTTTTTTTAATAATGTATCTTGTGGTCAATATTTAAACATTAAACTTTATGCTTTTCCTATTATATTTCAAATATTCAAATAAAAGAAATCTACTATTCTTTATTTTATTATTTAAAACACATTTAAAGTGTTATGAACCTTATTTTACTTTTGTTACTCGTAGTGAACACAAGATTATTGATAAGGTTATTGAATACGAAGAATTTTCGTATAAACTACAAATAACTTCAAAATAAAGGTTTATTCAAAAAGAATGTCCTACTGTCAAACAACTCTCCTTTGTTAATCATTACTTAGATAAACATAAATTTAATACAAGTAAAAAGAGCACTTTTCAAAGTTTGTCTTCCTCAGTACTCCTCTATAAATGCTCACCATGTCCTTCCGTGACTGCTCGGAAAATCTAGCCGATAATCAAACTCTTTCCACGTAGATCACGAAGTTAATATTGGTTTATGGAAATGACTGCAGCTCTAATACAGTTCCGTAGGCCATCTAGATCTTTTAACATAGTGGGTACGTACATTTTCACCCTTACATAAACCCACAAAATAAACTCACGAGGAAACCACTAATCTACAACGACACTAACTCTCGCTAATCTGAACTGACTGGCTTTTTGGAAATTCAAGAACGCAAAATATTTTGTGTTTAAGGAGCAGCCTCTTGTTGGTAAACTGAAAGCGGAAATCACTTCTCAGTATTTGTAAACAGAAATTTGAAACTTCTTCTTTTCAACCAAATGTAAATAATTCATGAACCACTTATAATATAAAATTTACAGACGAATGAAAGTAGGACATTCTTTTTGAATAACCTATAGTATAAAGGACGTTATTTAGTTTGACGGCTAATTTAAAATGTGAATTTTTAATGCCCCCCTTAACTTTTAACAATTAAAAAAACTTTAAAACCCCTTTTGCGAATGTTTTTTATAAGAGTCTAAAGTTTGTTTTGACGTACTTTGCGTCACTCAACCAAACCAGGGGGAGGGGCCCCACACTTTGTAACACAAACCCCTCCCCCTTTTTGCTCACCTCAAGAAAAAGGGAATTTGAATACAAATTCATCGACTCAAAGAAAAACTTGTTGTTGGCGCTAACTGTACTATACTCTGAACAGACGACATTTTCGGTATCCTCAATAGTCATATGCAACAGCTATTCGGTACCAGAAGTGTTTCTTATATGCAGGGAGTAAGATTGATGTATCTGGTGATCCATTCACATAAACTGGTGTATGAGAATAACGGATTATCATTGCTAGTTCACATTCTACATCAATGTTCAGCATTTACAAGGCAGTTAAGCTTGTTCGGTTACCAAACCGTTTAAACTTGCTCCAAGCTGTTGAACTTTGGTTGGTTCCCCAAACTGCATCAAACTTCAACCCTACTTCTTGTCGTGGAATTAGGATTAATCGTCGTATTTCTAGAGCTTTCTTCCTACTAGGAGGCTCATTATTATCACATTATAGCATGTATAATTATAAGAAGGTTTGCCATGCTCATAAGATTTAGTATGGCAGTAAACATAATTTAATGAAATAGTTTATAATTTTCGTTTGTTTATTTATGTTGTGTATTATCACTAAATCAGTATTTGAGATGCCGACCACTCTCATGAGGGTATTTTAAGGCAAATATGTGGTGAAGGATGAGTGTGATGAGTGGTAGTTATGAGTTATGAGGTGTAGTCTTGTTACAAACTAAGGCCGACTCTTCCTTAGAATGGGTCATTAATTAATATCCCAATGGCCAATGGACCAACGGCTTAACGTGACTTCCGAACCACGCAGGTGATGGTCTGATATGTCTAAACGATGGTGGGAGTTGATGCGGGTATCATCAGATGATTACTGAGACTATCCCAGCCGCTTTAGACCTATATCATCCTCAAAACCTGACCTCCATGAATCTGGACTATCTAGGGTTAACAGTTTTATGTAAAAAACTATACTGTATGATTCACCAACGCTAAATTATATTTCAATATTAGCTAAGCCACCTATAAATATTACAAATAACATAATAAACAATATCTATTTTAGCAATAGTCCACATAATCCAAAATGATGGACATTGTTAGTTAATACATAATTGTGTAGATAACCGGATCTAGAGAGTGTCTACGAGACAAATTCAACAAACACACTACCGTACTTAACTCTACCAAGGCGTTTAAAAAGGTTTGTCTCCATGCTTATTTCTGTTTCATGCTTCAACGAAGAGTTAACGTTGTTTCTATCATTTATACAGGATGACACAAATTAAACGGGCAAATTTAAAACTCATGTCAAATTTACAATGTCATAGCAACGTAGATCAACATAACTGCTTAATGCCTAAACATAGTTAAGGGAGTTTAGTCCTGGGAGGTTGCGTTTATCTCCTACAATTAATCTAGGTTAACTGAAAAGCATTTTTCCCACAATTTTGTATGATCTTCTTTTTTGGCAACATGCTGGGGAATTTAAACAGTACATTTGGTCAAAAAACTTGAAGACAAAAAGATTTTAATGTTATTATATAAATGAAATGATCTTGAAATGTTTAAGTAATAACGCCCAACACAAGATAAATAAATTACGTTAAGTTACTGCTGAAAATATTTAAATTCTGATGTCCATACGTCTTTCTTTGTTTGAAATCATGTTGAGACTTTTTGCTTGTATTGTCACAAATACCCTATGTGTTAAAAGCACATGCGTTAATTTATTGTTTTCCTACCTTTACACACAGAAAGACAACAAAAGAGATAACAAAGGCCGGGATGAAAGATAAGTTTGATTAACGGCACAGAACGCACATATATTCAGGGTAAAAGGTAACCTGTTAAGTGATTTCACTGAAAAACCTGGAACAAAGTGGTTCCTGATTTTATTGCTAAAATAACTTAGCTCTATGGTTTGTTTTTGGTTTTCCTTTTAATAAAACAGATGTTCCTAGTTCTTTTTTTAGGTCGCTTTTATTGTTTATCTGTATGAGATATAAATCATTTCAGGTAAAAACTGTTAAAATTACCAAAAGATGACTACCAAGTATACTACTTATGTTTGACTCGTACTTATAGGGATTACTAAAATAACACACTTGCATATAATATCCAGATAACTCAAAAACATCCTGTATAAGAGAAAGCTTCTCACGTCATCAACACGAAACTGTTCTATCAATCTTGGGACCAGATCACCTCTCTGAATGGGAGAGACTCGAATAATCAATCAATTTAAAACCTTTCCCAACCTCTACAGTGTGCAAATACTCGTACCACCTTTGCCTTCTACCACGTCTTTACATGGTTTGCAATATAAATATTCGTAACCATGTTATAATAATAATTAATTATTATGAGTATTTTCTAAATGATATATTTACAGAATGCTTGATGTACCTTGCCATAATCTAGAATTAGTTATAACATATAATTATGATAGCAAGAGAAAAATACATTGCACCATTGACGTCTGAAAATGCTTAATTGACTACTTTTCGCATCAAATAGTGTTTATTTATTAAACGTATTGGTTCAAATCAAGTACATAATGGTTAATCAAATAAAAAGAGCTTAAGAAAATTTGATCAAAATAGCTTATGTTTAAACTTAGTAATTTAATTATTAGAAAACTTGAAAAAAAAAACAAAAATTGGTCTCACAAAAAAAACACACCCACTTATTATGCCTTCAGTGAACTTAGCTTACTCACACAATGCACTGGTACAAACTTCATCCGCAAAAGACATGACCACCTGCTACTACCACCAATACCCACAACCTCTAGTGTTGTACCCTGACAGTTAAAAACGATCAAAGGCAACACCTGATTGATACACACCGATCAAAGCCACACTAACTCAAAACATACAGCTTTAGGTTCAACCAACCACAAACCATGGGTCAAAATAATCTCTCCGTCACTTTATCCAGTTTCAAAGTAATCTGCGCATCTTGATTCCATTATTCACTAAATCAGATTACCTAGAATCTCTAGTTATGAAACCAACACATGATCCTCTGCTACCAACTACTAATCACAAGTAGATCCAAGCTCCATATTGTCATTGTCTATATCTACCCACAATCTTCGATGTGGAGTACTCTTAAGTTCGGAGACCACTGACGCCAAAGCCTTGGCTGCTTTTGCGCTCACCACCCAGGGATGAGATTTAAATCCATGCAAACCCACTTCAAATTATCTACGTTCAACATTATTTTTTATTTACGTTCGTCACAGTTTTTTACATTAGCAATTAGCTACTATGTACTACCTGGTTTGGGTTGCAATATCATACTGGCAAACAATACGTATATGGCAGTAAGTTAAATAAAATAGAAAATATAAACAGTGTTAGATTACTAGAAGTGAAACCCAGTGTAGGACCAAAGTTCAACTGTAACTGATCTAGGCACAATCAAGGTAATTAAAGTAGTAGATAAATGTAAACATAAACATAAAACATCACATACTTTTGTTATCTTCTTTCTTGAAGTTCTTTCTACTTTGTAAGGTATCACAATTGTACAAGCATTCATGTTCTTTCATTAAATAACTTAATTAATTCTCAGATATTAATTCTTTGTTTCGTTTAGAATCTTGTCTACAGCATAGATGTCTGATGTTAAATACAAGTTAAAGTATCAACTAGTACATTTCTAAAACATAGGGTTAGATTGAGTAATGAAAACTTACATAAATATTAAACATAAGATACAATAATTCAACACTTGTGTTCTTTCTTTCAAGTTTGAAGAATATCTAGGAGCACGCAATTAAATTTATAATGCATTGTTCTTCAGTTTAAACTTTTCAATACTTGAATACTCAAGCGTTCTGGACAAGTTGCTTAAAACAGTAGATACAAAGCTCCAGTTTCATGGTAAATACTGTTTAGTGTAAGAAAGAAGCCAGATCTGTCTAAGAATGACAAGGCTTGTGCGTTGAATAACTTCATAAATATTAAACAGGCTCGCACAATAATTCCACTTTTACACCAGTCTAGTGGAAAATCGAGGCAGATAAGGAACAGAATCGTTTCATAAACCAAACAGTTTCTAGTTGCAACATATGGCTTAAACCCCTTGTAGTACAGTCTGTTTATAGAAGTCCTTTTTAATTCCAACATTGTCTATATAATTTATTATTAGATATAAGGAAAGAAATTAGCGTTATTAAAAACATAAGTAATTTATATTTAGTACTACTAAAGGGTTGAGGTACACAAAAACAATATTTCATATTACCATGGTTAGTACAACTGCAGCATTTTCCCTATTTTATACTCGTAGTTGTTTAACTGTACTGTGGACATCCAATTTTACAGTTACGTCTATCAACGCATTGAAATGTCTATCATTGAATTGCATGAAAATGATATGGAAATCTTCTTTATTTCGTGAAGACGATAAGACCATACAGTCATCTCTTTCTCCGTTTCCCGTTGCAATATAAACCACAAATTAATTCAACAAGTGAGATACACAATAACAGACCCTACTTCCTACTTTTGAAGTTCATAATAGTGGCAGAGATAAATTATTATAAAAGGGGTTATCTTAGATATGGCTGAAAAGGTACAAGAAGAATAATATTGTAAGACACTACTTGACCTCAAACATGTCATGGATACAATAATAATTTAACTAAGATATGAACAAAAGATTTAGAAATGAATATTTTAAACACTTCCATTCCGTATAAGGAACAAACAAACATTTTATTTTTGTTTGTTTATACTAAAACTGAAATTTCTTTCCACCATTTTGTTAAAAGATTCAATTTGTATCTGCTATAAAGTTTTATGAAATATGTAAAAGTAGAATAGATGGATTAAACCCTCACTAGGACTTAGAAAATAGTTTGGAGAGAAAGGTCATTATATAAGTATACTTCTTGACCCTCAAAGCTTTTGATTATGTGCATCATACAACTTTGTTTAACTGAGCAGAAAGCTGATTGGGTTCACCGGAAAGGTGTGCGTGGTTAGCACACAAATGGCTAACGTCTTACCTTGTAGGAAGATTGCAAATTCCTTACTGAGCCAACTTTCTATTACGCACGGTGTTTCCTAAGATTTAAATGAAATATAAACAGAAAAACTTTTGCATCAAAAACTTTAATTATTATTAAATAATGTTTAATTATTTTAAACACAACAGCTTTCAATTATTTGATTATTGTGTTTTGAATTTTAAATATTTTTGCTGGTTTTAAACCAAAAGATTTCTTTATTTATGACCAACCACTTAAGTTTGAAATTGAAAATTTTCCAAAGAATGTTTATAGGGCCAGTTTTATTTATCATATACGTTAATCATTTGAAACTTTAATTTTAAGTGGTAACATGAGGAGGACACAATTCATTGTATCATTGCTGAGTTTGTTATTCATTTAGACATCCACAAACTCATTGATTGAATCTATTGCATACAACACTGTTCAGAGCTACATTAAAACGTATTTTCAAACCCCATTTCATTAAATTTAGTTTCAACACACAGCGCGATGATTGTAGAATGGAAATAGATAGAGAAGATTCATGGTGAGAGTCATTCATGTGAAGAGGAGTGTAGAATTTGCACAAGAAAAGATAAATTACTCCTACACTAGAGCTTGAAATATTGCCACTTATTCAGCATTTGAACTGCAAAACACAAACGTGCGCGAAGTATTAGTAAAGGCAATGAAAGGTATAAAAGGTTTGGAACACGATTTTTAACTTCGGAACTTTATTTGGTCTAATTAGGAGGTGAACATATCAAAAGTCCTCGCCCGTAGCCTTTGTGCCGGCGGAGGAGAGAGTGTCTAAAGGAACCCTTTTTTGGTTTTGCTTATATCTCCGAAACTATGCGTTGTAACGACGTAAACATGATATGAAATGAAAGCTGATAACGGTTTTATGTCTCTAAATCACTATTTGAGATGCCGACCACTCTCATGAGGGGGTATTTTAAGGAAAATATGTGGTGATGGTCTGATATGTCTAAACGTTGGTGGGAGTTGATGGGGGTATCATCAGATGATCACTGAGACTATCTGAGCCGCTTTAGACCAATATCATCCTCAAAACCTGACCTCAATGAAGCTGGATTACAGGACCACGCCACGAGTCCCATGTCATATTTTAAATGTCTATCTATCAAAACCTTTGAGTAAGTACTGAGACGAGTGTCAATATGTCTAGGAATAAAAACCTTTTAGGCCAAGCGATGCAGTTAAGATCGAAATTCCTTCTTTAAAGGACGATCTCCTCAGCTACTTTTTTACAGATAGTTTCAATAGGACACATTTAGAATAAGCGAAATCTTATATACTGCATGTCGACATACTGTGGCTGTCCATAGTTGTCCGAACGTTTGGTTTTTATTCACGGATTTTTCCGCATATATTTACCATTTGTGCAAAATTTTGGTCTAAGGACTCTTTAATCCAAAAGCAAACTTTGATTGCGTACATACTTTTTGTTTACACGGTGATTCTTATTTGTAAGCTGGGACTACAGTACTAGGATAGTTTTTGATAAACATTGATCAAGAAATGCGTAGTTTCATAATTTGACCGATCTTACAAGAATGTTAAAAAATTTTAAATAATGTAATATAAAAAACTAGCTCTTATGGAGTTAATAATAGTATATCGCAGGTTAATATCACTCGAGCTTGCTTGCAGGATTTCGTATTGTGTCCTCAGAGTACGTAAGCTTTTAAATTGCATTAAATATTTCGTAAAACAAAACGGGGGTATTCATTTTACAGAACTATAAGTATCCATTAAGAGTTTTCTACCCTAGGTTGGTTGATTTATGTACGTACTAGCCTGAATAAATGTTTTAAAGGAAATATAAACGTAGTTACCTAGCAATGTTTGAGTATGAAGTTCTCCTCTTCTTATTTACTCTTCAGTGATGTTTGGACATGTGGCTTTATATTTCATAGCTTTAAGTTAATCATAAAAACAACCTTTTCATTGGTACTTGGAACCTTAATTCTAGAAACCTTTGCCAACACTGTAAGCTAAACAATCTGAGAGCTGTTAACTGTGACTTAATCCAACCATGTAGTCGTATGGACTTATAGCTATCCAATTTATACATAATTTCCAAGAAATCTTTTTCGGATTATATATTTATTAATATTTTATTCCGCAAAAGAGATCAATTCAATTCGTTTCAAAACTAGGATTGAAAACTCGTATCAACATTCAAAGCATTAAACATTTTAACACTACTTTTTGTTTACATATACAAAGCCGTTATAGTCCTATTTGATAAACAATTATTCAGCTTAATTTTTAAATTACCATCAGTTTAGTTCATCCGATGGGGACAATCTTGCTTCAAATTAATGTAAATGTGTTCATCACAGTATACTCATCTATGAGTTTCCCGATTCCCAGTGTTCCATTGTTTTTAGTTTACTATTCATTCACTAACACAAGCAAGAGAATGGCGTACAAAGTCAATGCACTTCTCAATAGGACCGACTGTCAATTCAATCAACCACATTCAATTGGACGGGGAAGCAATCAAACTTTAACTTTTTGTTGATAGCACAAAACAACAGAATAACCTTGATTCAATGCCTAAACCTTATTTTAAAGTTAAAATATACCTTTACAAAGATAATGAGGAATCAACCGTTATGACTTTCATTGCCTCTATCTGTTTGTCAAGAAACGTACGGATAATGTTCGGAATTAGAAAAACAAATAAGGAATTCAAGATACATATTTAACAAAGAATAGTAGTAAATAGCAAACCTTAAAAATAAATAGAAACATTAAAATTACTATACAGTGTGTGGTGGCATTTGAGTAACTTTATTCGGTGAAAAATATATATTTGTTACCAAGTACGAAGTAATTTAATCATGCATTAACAATACTTTAAACAACATTTTTTATCCTAATGGTTGCTAATGTTAAAAAATGTACAGTGTATGTAAGCTTTTGGTAAATCTTAAACGTAGTTTATTTGTTCTCGAGTTAAGACAGAAAACTATGATTTTCCTTCAACTGGTGAACCCGATACTTTAGTGCTTGGCTTCGAAGTGAAAATGTTGCCGAACGGTGATAATTACACAGTTGCGAATACGATGAAAATACTTACGTTTGCGCAGAAACAAAATTAAAAGTGCATTAGTGTTTAAGTATCAACAGAAACACATCCTTAAATTTACAATTAACTTATGTACAAATAAACTTTGTTATTTTTATGCAAAAACGTATTTATTGTGCTACATTTTTGTTGTTAATTTTCAAAAATCACCACCATGATTGACATTTTAGTCTTGACGATTTAGTCCTGTGCTAATTAAATAGTTTACAAAAATCACTACGGTCAATAAACTACTTGAATTCCAAAGGGACCCACTTTACTGTTACTTTTGACAGTTAACAAGTACTGCTTGTGTTCTGTGTTAGCAAGACGACTGGAGAGTAGAGCAAAGTAGAGCTGCAATACCCGCGCGACACAGCTGTACCTACTTTGCCTACAGACGCCGCGCCCGTACTGGCTACACGGACTCCTTCATCATCATCCACAAAACAAATTATGCACTTTTAATAGATTAAACATTATTTTCTGACTTTTCCTACTTACGACCCACTACGATCTAAGAAGTATTAGCCCTTTCGTAATACTATGATGGGGTGTACATGATTTAAACATTTTGGACAAATATATTGACACATTAACAAGTATCACAAAGTATTTAATTAGATGATTAGTATCATTTCGAGTAATGGAACATATAGTACATGCATAAATAATATCTAGTCAAAAAAAAAATTAAGTAATTTATCAAATCAAACCCACATACTAATAATTTTAATAAAACATTTTTGCATTTGAACATCGACTGCAAAAGTTATTAAAGCTAGATCTACTAAAAATTAAAGTAAACAATATTCTTTCGAATGGCATCACATATCGTACATGCAGAAATAATATGCAGACAGAATCTTTAAATATGCATGAAAGCAGAATGAGACTCACAAGTCTCCGGAAATGTGTACGGAAATAAGCAGAAACTGTTGTTGCGAGAAAGCGGTCGGTAGCTCTTAGATATCACCACCTTGGCACTCACTTATCATCCACATTTTCCTGATTACTTAAAAGTTTAGTTTTTTCTCCGATTAGGTATATGGAATAGTTTTGATGAACAACCGAGAAGTCTTTGAAAAGAAACTTGCCTTTAGCGGTTTGCTTCATTAAAACTTCCTTTTGAAGAGCGACTCGACAATTATCTTTCCTCACTTTTGAGAATAGAGGAAGTAATAAAAAAACACAAAACAATAGGTGATTCGGGCTTACACATTGGTAATATAACATTTTCATAGTATTTAAAGATTAACAACTAAATTAAAACTGGAATTTGTATGAAGTTTTACTTACTGAAAGTACTCTACGTCTTCAATATTTTTCCAGATCGGTATATAAAAGATATCGTTCACAAACAATTTAGTTCACATTAGGCTGTGATACAAAGTTCATCTAGTTAAGTGATTGGCAATATCCCATATATTAATTAGTCAAATAAGGTTTGTTTATTGAAAAAGAAAACTTAAAAACGTTTCACACTGAAATAATAAATAAACAAAATATAATGCTCTAGTATAAATAAATTATCTTTAAAATGCGCTTTTGGCTTCATATTAACCATATTGTTCAACTACTAGAAATTCCTTTTCTCTCTTCTAAGAAAATTTTAATTGGCAATATTGAATTATCAAATATTTCTTTGTGACCTACTGATGTAATATAATATTTAAAAACTCGATACAACATAAAATAAAGGTAGTAAACAATACAAGCTATACAAAGAAGCAAAGGTTTGAACTTTGATATTTTATCGTCATAACTAAGTTCTAATTAAGTTAAAAGGTATTGTATGTACGTTCTCACTTCTTGGCACGGTTAATTGAATGGTAACACTTCAAGTGTAATTGAAAGGAAACACTTTCTACAAGACAGTTGACTCAGTTTAGGAGGGTTCATGAATAAAACATCGAATACTTCAGACTTTCATTTACATGAAACCTCAAAATTTCAATACTTCTTAAGTAAAAAGAAACTTTTAATTTTATTATTAGCTGAGGTATGCTGCTCCAAGTATTGAGTCGAATGAGTAATGGATTGCAAATTATTATTTTCTAGTAGCAAGACTACAAATCGTGTACCTTTGACCTAAGAACCCGTTAACCACGGATTTAATATCACGAATGTGAGCAATCTTTGTAACTTAGGTACAAATTTCTGACTTGACGGTTTTTTAAATTGCTAGTCAGCTAACTTAAGGGACATATAATTTTGAAAATACTTATGTCTCAACCAGTATGTCATAACTGAAAATTATACTGTTTCAATAGAAAGAAGACCCACTAAATTTCAATCATTTACGTTAGTTATCTCGTGTCTAGCTCTAATGTTATAACTTTTCTGAAGATTTAAAAAAACCAGGCTGAAATTTAAAACGAACCACTCTTTCAGAAGAAGTGACTATACCTTATAAGCATAAAAACGCAGAGGTTTTATGACACAAACAGTTAATTTACAAACGAAACTGAAACGTGCAAACATGAGAAAACAGTTTCTTTACCAAAGTTAATCGCCTTTGGCAAGAAATATCGTGTAAACATTACAGCTTCCAAAAACTTCTGAACAACTTTGAACTGTGCGTGTTCTATAGCAACAGACTAACTCTGTGTGGTTGTGGTTTTCTTGAAAATGTATGATTAGTTATAAAACGTTCTTTTTGAGATTGAATTATAAATACTACATCAAAATAAAATGATAAAAACATTTGTTATACTATAAACAGTTGATTCTGTTTGTTTTAATAATTATAAACCTGTTTCGCGTCAGAATCTTCAGTGAATAAAACGTAACTGACGTGTTACTCGTACAAGCGCTATCGTGAATTCTGGCGAGTGTCCTGTAACACAGGAGGATGAATTGTATCAGAAGCGTATTTTGGGGATGCGGGAATATCCCTTTAAAAATCGGGTTTATGCTATAAAAGCTGCCTATCAAATCTAATTCCAATGAAAGTTTGTACCCTTATGTTTTATACTCTTTTTAACCTGTTTACTAAAAACCGACAAAATGCAATAAGCTAAATCATGATGGTGGTGGGAAAACGGTTGGTCCAGCAGGCATCCAGGTCTTGCTGAACAGATTACATTGAGTTCTAGTACGCATGCTTGGTACCATGTATGTTTGGATGAACTTAGTATGTTACTGAACCCATCATTTGTGTCATCACGATCAGCAAAGTTCGTTCAGCCTGACCAAGAAGACAGCAGATAAAATAAAACCGCCTGCATAAAATTATATTTAATGTGTTTCATGTATTGTGTACATAACTAGTATATTACATTTCTTTATAGGTAAACTATATCTGTTGAGCTTGCGTAATTTTATACTCGAGTCCAGAATATATATTATAAGTTTCTGTATTGGTTTTGATGGAACAAAGTATATATGATGTTGGTTGAGGACAAGTATCTGGTAACGAGCAGTCATTTACCCTAGAACAGACTCTACGTGCTTCCTTCGTCAACCTGTCTTCAGCTCACTCGACACTCTCACCCTAAACTATAGGAGAATGTTATACTGTTTATAAACTACAAAAACTTCAATTTAAAGAACGATATTTAGTTTATTGAAACATTTTCAAGACCTTTTGATAAGAGTTAGTTTCTATTTCAAAACATATTTATTTCATTGCGCTTAAACAAGGATTTAAGGAGAGGAAAGGAAAAGGGAGGTACAGAAAACTCTATATTTCGTTTGAATACAAACTTTGTCAAGAGAAGAGAAGAGAAAAAACTTATTAACAAAACAAAAACAACTAATCATATTTATTCCACTTATTTTTACTGAACTAACTTAAGTTTGATATAAGCAAAGGAGGTCTCACACCTTTGAAAAGCTGCAAATGAATTTTTATTTGGTTTAAGCATGAACTGTTTTGCTCGTTTTAGCATTTTTTATTGATTAATATTTATTAAATAGGCGTAATTTAATGAACAGAATCAAGTGTAAGTAACCATAATTTATCAAAGAGTTTTATGGGTGTACTACTATAAATGAAAAACAAGATGTTACAAGACGTTTCGTCTAGACTATGCCAGAAATCTTCAGTTTAGTTTTTAAATTGTAGAAGGAATAAAATTGTATAAAGTGGTTGAAAAGTATAAAGGTAAATACAAACAAGCTATTTTTCCTGGCGGATGTTGGTAAACTTAATCAGATGACTTTTTTCTTAATTTTGAATAAAGTTGTTCAAGATTGTGAAAGTCTATATGCATATTCTTTGTGGTTTAAATTATTTGGGTGTTTTATAATGTCTGTGACCTCTCTCACAATCTCGGTAAAATTGCAAAATTAGAAATGATATTGTCATCTCTACACCTCATAAAGAAAACTAATCTGTTTAACTCCTTACTTTTCTTGATTCTTGTATCTTTAAATTATTTCATTTTCTTGAAAGAGGTGAACAATTTTCAAACAAACGCTTAAGTGATGACGTCTGGCTTAGTCCAGACGAAACGTCTTGTAATTTGTTTTTCATTTATGGTAGTACACTTATAAAACTGTTTGAAAAATGTCTCACCACTTAAGTCTTCGCTTGAAAACAATAATTTATAACAACTCAATAATATCATACGCGTATCGAGGCAACCTTTCAGAATAAATTATATGTAGATTATTATTAAGTAGTAATCACATATGCTTATAGTAGGGTATGACAGAGTTAACTGATCCTTCCGTCACTGTAAGCACTAACATTACAAAAAAACTGTCACTTATATCGATTTTTTATTTATACTTGCTCCAATGATTAGTTAAAATATATTAAGTTACTCGATGGTAAAAATAAATAAGAAATAAAAGTCAACAATTAACCTGGTTTAACAAAACCTGAATAAAACTAATCAATAGTAAAAACGCTTAAACAATAATTGCGTTTTTCTTGGTATATTGAATAAATGCAAACTGAAATGGTTTGTCCATGACAGGAACTATGATTTATTCTGCCAGAACATTTATATTACAACCTGTTGCTTCCAATATTCTGTGCTATAACTCATTTTCAGTAGTCAGGAAAAGGATATCGTATAGAATACAGATGTGTGAACAAACAGATTTAAAATCATTTTCAGTGTTAGTTGCAAAATTGCATCATTTTTCCATTAAAAATCATTACTGACCAAAGAGAGACATATCACAAAATCACTATTTGAGATGCCGACCACTCTCATGACGGTATTTTAAGGCAAATATGTAGTGAAGGATGAACGTGATGAGTGGTAGTAATGAGTTATGAGGTGTAGTCTTGTTACAAACTAAGGCCGACTCTTCCTTAGAATGGGTCATTAATTAATAGCCCAATGACCAATGGAAGTATTAGTAGTAGGCTAAACTAATATAAATCACTCCATTCTACTGAATACATAAAGGAAGTAGTATGCTTTCCCAAATATTTCATAAGAGGAATGTTTTGAAAGCAAACACATTTTATATTCAATGGATCGTCATAAATTCCACCCTCACCACCTGCAACCTCATTCGCCTATCTTTCAACACTTTCACAGTATTTTTGTTGTATTTAAATCGTTACATTATTTTTAAAACCTAAATTAGACTTCCATGGATTGAGAAACCAAACAAACTAGCTCATTATGTATAATACCAGAATCTGATCAAATGTCGTCATCAGGTTTTTTAAAATATAATTATGTCTAAAACCGAAAAATACCGGGTGATTACAAATAAAATAGACAGTTTGGATAGCTTGTGGAAAATTTATTGTTTAAAACTTTTGATCATTACTTACATGATTATATAGAAGAGCTCTTTAAGTTTTTATTGAACATATTTATTCCGGCTACTGGAGGTTCTTGGAATAAGAACGGCCCATAACCTTTTCACAAGATAAAGAGCAAGGTCTGCTGTACAGTGTTTCTTGGTATTTCTGTTCCCCATAATTGTACATTGTCTATTAACTTTTCCAATAATGTGAAATGTGCATTCAACACTAAAAATTGGGCGATTTAACAACGTGTCAACATTTTCAAGACAATGTTGCATTTCCTGACAAGAATTTGTACGTACAAATTTATTATTGTCATTTAAACTCTGTACTAACTGTAATTTATGTATTATTTTCAAACGTTTCCGCAGAATTTTCAACCATAATTTGTACCAACATAAACTTTAAAAAATTCCCCACAAACCTATATCATTTACTTTGTTGAAATACACCAGTTTAATTTTGTAGAGGCTATTGAGTTTGTCTATTTCATTTGTAATCTACCGGTATTATATAAAATACAAAAAAACTAAATAATCTCTTTTTACATTTAAATATTTTACCAACTGGTTTCGGAAATTATTCCATGGTCACAATGGGAACAATGCCTCAATCAAAATATGAGTATTTACAAAACAAAGCACATGCAGGGATAGGTTCCAAATAATATAAGTAATATTTGGTAGATCTAAGAAGGAAAACACTTGGGTTCTTTAAAACTACAGTAAGTGTTAAACTTGCCTGAGGTGTCAAATATATTCTTATTTAGCTGGACCGGTTTCGTGCTCGTAACAGCACATCCATCAAGTTTAACACTTACTTTAATTTAATCAAAGATTCAAGGATGTTGGAAAGATTAAAAATTGGTTCTTAAGTTGCTAATATGATTAAAAACAGGACTATTTTCATTTATATGTGTAATATTTTAAATATTTCAATATTTCTTTTGGTACATGTAAATTTGAAAATCTTTTTGTAGTTCATTTTTACTCTTTTCCTCCCGAAATCTAAAACTATTATGTTGTTCCCCATGCTATTGAACTTTTGATTTGTATCAAATAAATATTCGGCTAAGGTTGACTGCATGGATGTTGTGTTGTTTTTTTTTCATCGCTTGTACATGATTTTACACTTGGATCGAAAAAATCATCCAGTTTAGTAAGCACTACAATCATCCATGAAGTCAACCATGGCTTTTCAACTGCAATGGTCTGATAAACAAGTAATATCCTTAAGGTTAGTTTTTCAAGGATCAAGTTTGAGAGTACAGCAGCTTCTTAGTAGTTAGTGAGGAGGATGTCGTCTGGACAGTAGTTTTCGTCTCGACATACAGTGTCAGTGTTGATGTAGGTTAAACCAAGTTGCCTACGCACAAAATTTAAGAGGGAGTCATTACGTTAGTCTCTAGTATCTCTTCAGAAGAGCAAACCGTCTCTTCTCTATGGACAAACCGTTCGGTCCGAGGAAGGTTGTTATGTGCGGCCTCTACTGTCAACTATAAGGGTCTTCATAAGGTTAACCACCTGTCAGCCACCTGTCTCATAAGGTGGTTTGATGTTTTAGATTATTATAAATTTGAGACGATAGTAGTTACTACTTGTCAATGTTGCTTAGTATTTACGTAGGTTTACAATATTTGCACCAGATAAGACCTCAGTTTTGACGACTAGCTTATGACTATCCGTAGTAATGCTGGCTGCTGCTCTAAGTAAAAACATAGTAAAACGGCTCTAAGTAAAAGAAATAATGCAAGTACTGTTAGACAGTAAAAGTAAGAACAGGTACTATGTGAACTGCATTTTAAGACAACATTTTCAAATAATTATCAGTTTAACAATTAACCGACTAAAATTTTCAGCAATACTTTAATTTAAATGGAGTTCTTAATTTAATTCTTGAAGTAACTGGCTTACTTTTATTGGTAAGCGGTTTACTCTAATACCCATATGACATTCAGGATATAATCAAATTAACTCTGGCCTCGATAAGAAGCTTAGAGTTACGATTCAAGTTTCTCTCTCAAAACGTACTAACAAATTTTATGTAACTGTACTAAAAATACAGTTACTAATTGTGTACTAAAAATATGACGTTTACACAAGACTACTTTTGACGTTAATACAGAACAAATCGAACTCTATGGCCTATTTTAACATCTTATAACCAATATTACGGGTGATTAAAGATGCAAAAAGTACATCATTATTTTTACGTAGTAGTGTTGATATTTGTCAAAAACGTTGTAAAACTAAAAAATATGTAAAGTAGATTATTAAGTTTAGTGTATTGTTAAGTAAACTTTACAAATTTCCATTTTTACTTTAAATCAACTGATCTAATAGCTTATTTAGTGTAATTCAACTTTGAATAAAGTTTTGTATTATCTCCTTAGGATAATAGACCATGGTAACGAACTCAGGAAATATTATCTCAGGGTTAAACCAATACGACTTTAACCGCAGCCATAACCAATTGGGCCAGTAGCTCATTAACAAATGTCACACTATTAAGTTTTAAAATAAGTAAAAAGTAACCAAAACCTAAATTTTCTTAAGCATATTTTAAAAAGATGAACATGATGAAGAACATAAGTTTGCCAAGCCCATATAAAGTACAATTTTATTTAATATGGTCATCAAAGAACCTTTAAACAAGCAAATAAATCGCCTTATGTATAGTACTCGTAAAATATGGGTCAATAATAATGATCAGTGTCCAATAAATTACAAGGTTACATAGCCCGTATTAAATGGGTTGAACACCTGAACAGCATCCTGCATAGAAGCACTAAAATAAATTCCTCGCTATAAAAACCAGCATCTCAAGTAAAAGTGGAAAACACACGCATTAATTTATTGTTTTCCTACCTTTACGCCCGAAAATACAACAAAAGAGATAACAGAGGCCGGGTTGAAAGATAAATTTGATGAATTGTGCTTTACACACATATTTTGATGCTAAAGAGTTCACCTCTTTCTTAATTTTGTTAAATTCAAGTAAACCCTAAAACAATATGTTGCCCTGTGCTTTATTGTTTAAATTACTCGGTAGTAGCTAATTTATTTGTTGTACTTTCCCTTTTTATTAAAAGTGTACATAGGTTTATTTAGTTGAAAAAATAAGTTATTTGTGTTGGAAATTGACGAATAAGAAATTACCCTAGATTACGTACGAAGGGAATAGCATGAACAAACATACGTTAGACTGGTCGTAAGTATTAATTCAGAATAATAAACATGGCTAATGGACAACATGGATATTTACTCGTATACTCAATAATAATTATCACGTAGATTTCATATAAATTGTCTTGAAAAAGTTATTATTTTCTATTCCAAATTTGAATACAAATCACTTGAAATTAGTGCAGTCTCTTTCTGATAGTATATCATCGAGAATATACAATATATGAGTAATTACTCTAAGTATTGTAGTTGATTACTGTAGTACGCAGGTGATAAAAGCTGGAGCATTTTGCCAACATAAGATCTTATCTGATTCAAAGGTGTCTCCAAGTTGCGTTATCAATGATATACTGTTTATATACACTAGTTACTTTCTTCTATTAGCTTTGTATTTGAAACATGAACGCTATAAACACGTGAAAATTCTCGTATATTCTACCTTTTAGCGAATTTACAAAGAAAGTAGTACTATTAATATAAAGTTGATTTATTTTAGAGTGATTTCAGTATTAAATTTATCTACTTTATAATAAAAATATACCTACGCTACGTAGTGAGCTCCCCACATATGTGGTGCAATTCTCAAAATCCATTGTGTAGTTTTGCAAACAAGTATAATGTTAACAAACATTTTAAACACAAATAAGCTGACCCCGTTTTATATTGTTGTCACTCTTTCGTGATGTGGTCAGGGTTTCAGCTCAAATATCCAATCAAGTGTACTCGTATACTGCAACTGTAACTCGTACTGTAACTGCAGGCTTATGTGTAAGTAACGATACTGATATGTTTTCAAAACTGCACTTTTAATGTTTCACCTTAAACTTCACTATATTAAACAGTACACTATATTTTCTTAGGTAGTTTTCAAACTTTGACTCTTTTCCTTGTCCTGTACACGACACATATGACGTCTCACCCACAGCTCAAACGCAGAGAGTCACGTGACAGTCAGCCAGCCAATGACATAAGAGCTTGAAACGCGAGGTCCCCAGAAGGCTTAAGCACAGTCAGTGGAGTGACCAGGAGTGAAGCGGGCAGGAGCGCCATCGGTTCCAGATTTGGGTATCGTTCGATTTTATAATGAATTTTACATGAATTGCTCATTTAAAACTTTAGGGCCTTTTTAGCCCAATCGTGACCTAACTCTAAACGATATGCCGCGGACGTTTTAATAGAAACTTAAGTATAAACAAGTTTTAAAACTTGGATTAAAACCAATTTAAAGTGAACAAATACACACTGTGAACTCTTAAAGGGCCAACACATGTTAAGTTATAGACGATATAACAAAAATAAACCAAGAAGTACTGGAACGTGTGTTTGATCGAGATAGGAAAACAGCAGCTGTGTAAACATCTATTCAGTACTTGGTACTCAAGCCCACACCTTGATAGAGTGTTTACTTATTTCCTCTTAACTGTATTCAATTACTAAGAAAGTTCCTTCAATTTATATAAGTTATTTTCCAACCTAAAGCCAAATTACATATTTAGACATTTGTTTCAAAAACTGTGCGTTATTTTAGATTTATTTGTAAAAGCTTTTTGTTGAAAACGACTCGTATCTTCCAAAAGGTTTTCCAAAGAAGCATTTTCGCAGGTTAGCAAGACTTTTTCAATAGAAACAGTAGAAATAATACAAATAGAGAGTCAAAAGAATATTCAACTAATTATAGTTGTCTTATTTATTTATTGTAACAGCGAACGTCAATAACATCACAGCCCAAAGAAACATTTATGAACAAAACCATTTCTTTCGGATAAAGGTACAAGATCGTGTTTTCTAACGATGTTAAACTAAATATAGTTCAATAATTAGTAGATAAAATGACAATAATCTTAGCATGTAATGACAGTTGTTACGATTGTGCTAACAAATTGTTAACAATAATAAATAACCCTTGAAATAACAAGATTATAATATCTAAGTGTGGTTTGTTGGTTTCATTTAATCAACAACAAACCAAACGAGTGGTTTAAATCGCCCTCTAAAATTGATTTACAATTTTGTTGTGATTAGGGTAAAATACAGTTTAAACGTTCTAAGCCAAAACATACAGTGAAAATATTAGTGCAAGTATATTGGTTTCGATTAGGTTATTCACGTTTCATCAAACTACCATCAACTATTCTCAATAGATTCGTAGAAATCTAGTATCTAAGATTAAAACTCTTGATCATTCCTTTAAGCAACTATAATCGTTACCAATTGAAAAAAAACTTGTTGTAAGCCAAACTTTTGGTAAAATAAACGTCGTAAAAGATACACTTTTTAAATAACTACTGTGTAATAAAGCAAGAAACGTAGGAAGATTTACATAAAAATTCAGTTTTAAAGGCTGATGAAAATTAATATGCAAAACTGATTAGAACATTAACATATCCTCAACTTTGTGGTCCCAAAACCTTTCCATCTGAAAAATAATTTAATTTTCCCCGGCCTTTTACAAGGTCTTGCCTGAACGTTTTTATCAGCATCATTATTGCAAAATACTATTTAGTGTTTATCCGTGCTATATTTCATTTAATCTTAAGGGTATTTTTAATTCACAGTTTAATTAATCAAACGACCGCTTTAAGGTCCTATGCCTTAAAATTCTCATTCCCAAAATGTTGCGTGTTTAATGCACGCGGTTTTCCATATTAACTACTGTAAACACTATACTCAGCTTCGAGTGAAATCCGACTATCAAATTTCGAAAGTTTGAATATAATATTGAAAATTTACTGTGAGATATTCACTTTGGACCATTAACTTAGAATACATGAATTTTTATGAGATTCATTCGTTTTCTTTTATCTTAGGAGTTATGGAACAGTTATGCGCGTCTTAGGAGCTTTATAAACGAACATGGACTACGATGACAACCACATATAGTATTATGGTTTGTACGTTCTTCAATATTGATGATACCAAATTTGCTCGCGAAGCAGCTCAAAAACGCACAAGCAATAAATATTCAAACATTAAAAATTTCAAATAATAAATTGAGTTATAGGTGTTTATGTTTTAGTTCATAAAAACATTCAATTAGCTTTAACTTTAAAACATTAGATACAGAATAAACTACAAAGCTAAATTCCTACTATTATCTAAATAAAACAACTTCTGAGAGGTTTACAGACTTCAACTACTGGCTAAAACTTTAGACTTCAATTTCAGCCCAAACAGGTTCAGCAACAGTACCAACTTTCTATGTAAACATTGGAAACTAAACAGGACGGGTTTGAGTTCAGACCTTTGTGATTGTTTTGTGTTTCCACTATATAGGTTCGATCCTCTGTCAGTATCAGTATCTCGCTTGGTTTGCCTTAATGTCTATGAACTGTATGGTCAAGAAATAATACGTGACTTTTTCAGGTCTGCCATAAATATACTTGTAAGAAGACTAATACAATTCTTTGATTTTCGGTTTTAGACACTCTAGTTTGGGTTTAAGTTAATTTTAGTTTAGGTTAAGGTTAATTTAGGTTTATACTTTAGTTTTATCGGATATGGCTTATGGTTTCTAGCTTGTTGTTCTCGACTTGTATGGTTTTAAATCTGACTTCCAAAGCTTACACAGACAATAAGAAAGTTAGCAAACATGGTAGTTATTAAAAAACGGGTCATTTCTTGTTTCAACAAACTTTTTTTTACGAAGTTTTAACGTAATTTTTTTAGTTAATTTGAATTGAAATATTTGGTAGTTTCGGCTTTTTAATTCATTTTTATATTAAATTTTGCTTAAGGTTGGCAAAAAAGGCTAAATACCATTACAATTTCGTATAGAACCAACCTTCTGTTAGTTTAATCTTTTAAATATTTTAAAATTACCATAAAATCAATCGAAACCCGAGTTTTAACAATGCTGTTTAGAAAATAAACTAACGGTAAAAGTAAAATGTTAAGAATTTTCAACTATTGTCATACGAGTATTATTCGCTACTTTAGTAGAAATTATAAGAAAATCCGTCCGGTATATATTTAGTAGGGTGCATTGGTTTATAACGTCTGTAGAGTTCAGTGCTTGGTTTATACTTATAAAGATGGAATCAGGAATTCTCGCCAGCATTCCATTCCTAACATGTTTAGCCCCTCTTGTGGGGAAGCTCCTCAGAATATGAAATATGGAAAGCCAGGTGGACCAACTCCAATATTCATCTCTTGACGCATACCAAATCACTAAATCACTATTTGAGCCAACTACTCTCATGAGGGTATTTTCAGGCAAATATGTGGTGAAGAATGAGTGTGATGAAAGGTAGTTATGAGTTATGAGGTGTAGTTTTGTTCCAAACTAAGGCCGACTCTTCCTTAGAATGGGTCATTAATTAATAGCCCAATAACCAATGGAAATACAAGGACCAACGGCTTAACGTGACTTCCGAACCACGCAGGTGATGGTCTGATATGTCTAAATGATGGTGGGAGTTGATGCATGTATCATCAGATGATCACTGAGACTATCTGAGCCGCTTTAGACCTGTATCATCCTCAAAACCTGACCTCCATGAAGCTGGATTACCGGACCACACCACGAGTCCCAGAAATTTACTGAATGCAAATCAACTTAAAAAGAACTGTTAATTTTATGCCTGCTCAAGTATGTCGTATAAACGACATACTAGTTATTTCCTTTTGTAGCTAGTATTTGCGAACATTGTGAGACAACAAGTATCTGTGTTTCGGCCAATCAGTGACTTAACAGTAGCCCACCGCAAGACCGAAATATTTCAACCAAATTGTAGTTACTTTTTGACGCGGTGTGTTCCATAAGAACTAATTGAATTATAATTGTTACACTGTCCGCAAAAGTCTAAGATTAAAATAGATTTATCGGATCCGTGGCAGATTCGTATCGCGCGCGACTCCGGAGCTTATCCCTCCGGTGGCGCGGGTTCGATCTCAGCAGTAACCACTTACAATTGGTAATGTGACAAATACGGTGACGCTGGTAAAGGTCGAGGTTGAGTGGTAGAGATGACTTTGTAGTCCTAATTTCGCCTCGTTAAACAAGACAAACTTTACCTTTTTTACCTTTTTAATACTTTGAAATAATTATTGATCTGGAATGCAGGATTCACTTACTGTTTTAGCAAAAAATGTTATTAGGTACTGTGCAAAAGAAGTTTTTTAATCGAAAAAGAAAATATTAAAGGTACAGTTATGAGTTTAGAGAGGACTAAAATACAAAATCAAACAATACACATATGTGATAGACTTTTCGAACATTGAAATACCACCTGCATCGGTTAAGATATATGGAATTTAGTTGATGGTTGTTGTTAGTTCAGTTAGGGCTATCACTAAGCTCTTACTAGTTCATAATTGTTCTGTTATTGGTGTTGGCTAATTACGGAGCTTACTAGTAAACATAAATTAGACAGGTGAGCCTAAGCTTGATATAACGCTCCCTCAAGCATTTGTAGTCTAAATCTCAAAGCAGTAATACATTACTGTTAACCACATGAGTACTCTTGGCCAGTGATTGTAATGTCGTAAAGTCATTTATTATCACGTGCTTTCAGAAGAGAGTTCTTGGAAGAATATTTGGCCCAACTCAATAAAAGGGAACTTTCCGAATCAGAAACAACGAGAATCTCGAAAATCTTATAGAAGGGCAAGACTTTGTCGGATTCATAAAGGCTCAGAAGCTCAGATGGTTGGGTTATCTAGCCAGAATGCCAGAAGAAAGGGTCACTAGAAGAGTCTGTGAACATCGTATCATTGGAGTTAGAAGAAGAAGGGGACGACCACGTTTGAGATAGCAGGATGGTGTGGAAGCTGACTTGGCTGCGATGGGTGTGAGAGGAAGGAGAACTAATACCATTGTTACATAGGAGTGGAGGATAATTGTGATGGAGGCCAAGGCTGGCCAAAGACCCTAAGAATGCCAATTATTATCATACTAAGATATGTCTTAGGAAAATTGTGTTGTTTGGGTTAGACGGGAACAAATAATTATTTAGTTAAAGAAGCAAATACCATTGACCATTGTAAATCGTTTGAAAACTAAATAATCAAACTAAGAGTATAAATCTTTACGATAAAAACGTAGGTCTGCAATTCAACCCAATTCGCTTTCGTGGACTTCCTAATAAAGGGTAATTTAAAAGGTCCGTGCTCTAATTTTTTTAAATCTTAATGCTTGCTGACCCACTATGTTTCTTGTGTTTCCGTATTTTACCCGATTCATGCAATTGGTAGGACAACTGCTTAACCCAGCTAAACACCAAGGTCTGCTGGCAGCCACATAAAAGGGGGATAAGTATTTTTTATTTGGGGTATAAACCAATTCATCAATCACATCTAGTACATAGTCTCTATAAAGTGTAATATATTCCTACCAAATTTGTTCATTTTTATCAATACTTTGAAGGTAGGGGAACTTGTTGTTTTCATACACACTTTGAAATTCAACAAAACAGAAGGTTAATACGGAACATTGGAAACATAACTCTAGAACAGTTCAGGCCAAAAGTTGCGATAGCAGTTTGTAGTTACTTGTTGGCTAGCTGCCCTTTACTCTTTAAACAACTAAAGACCTTTTTGCTTTTGGGAAAACTTTAAAATGTAGCATGTTTATGATAAAACGTATTACACACAAAGGTACTTAAACTACTGTTTTAGGGGGGGGTTTAAAAATTAGAATAATTTTTAAACCCAAGTAAGTTACCAAAGTGAGACTGACATCATCTTGTAGTGTCAGTTACAGACTTAGACTTGGCAAGATTAATTAAATGTCTTTTGTTCACCAGAATGACAAGAAAGCAGATATTAACAATCAGCGCTCCTGTGCGAAAAACAAGTTGACCCTATATTTGCAATTGTTGTAATTTTGGTACAAGAAGAGTATTGTGTACTGGTAAGTTTATAATCAAGCGTAAAAGTTGCAAACTGCTATTTATCCATTCAAATTACGATTAAGTATTATGCAGAAATAATACGGTTCAAGTATGATAAATACATGACACAGTATGGCTCTAATTGAAAATCCTAAAATCAACATGAAATTAACACTAAAATGTCTATCGGCCTTTTTATTTCAATAATAGAGCAAACATTTTGTTTAAAAGTTGAATAGTTTATTTGAATAGTTTTACTAAAAAGAAAGTCAGTGATGTTTCAATTTCTTGGTCTCTCAAATCCTCAAAACCGCCAATGAGTAAAATTTAATTTAACACGTGTATAAAAATAGTTGCAGTTAAAAATAACATTTTTCAATTAATTACAGAAAATAGCCACTCACAGCTAGCATTAACCTAATGTAAACCTAATTAATAAGCTATTATAAATTTCATAACATTCAAGTACTTAAGTTTAAAATATGAATTATTCCTTATACAGGGTGATTCAAAAATAGGGCGCCAAATTTCAGGGGTGAGTTTCTTATGCAAAAACGATGAAAAGAGTTTCATAAACATGGGTCCTAAAATTCTTCGTTACCCCGGTAGCCGCCATTTTGTATTTTTTACTTAAAAATTTATATATCTTGAACGCTTTGACCGATTGCATTCAAACTTGGTAGGATGTTTATGTGTCATAAGGTAAATTTAAGAAAAAAGATTATTTCATAAAAACAAACAGAAACAAAATGGCGGCTATTTAAATTTTTCAAATTGAAATACCATGAAAATGGCGCATAATACAAAACTTTTGCATGAGTAAAAAAAGTTGTATTTTGTAATTTTACATAAAGATACAAACTCATCTTTCCAAATTTTACTTAACGTTATTTTACATTGTCATTTTTATGTCCTTTTACAACTGGTACATTTACCAGTTGTAAAAAGACGTAAAAAATGAATATACTAATGTAAAATTTGGAAAAATGAGTTTTTTTTACTCTTGTAAAATTTTTGTATTATGCGCCATTTTCATGGTATTTTCATTGAAAATTTAAACAGCCGCCATTTTGTTTCTGTGGGTTTTATGAAATAATGTGTTCTCTAAAACTTAACTTATTACACATAAACACCCTACCAAGTTTGAATGCAATCGGTTAAATTCTGGAGATATAAATTTTAACAATGAAAACTGGTAATGTACCAGTTGTAAATTGACGTAAAAAGTGAAAATATTAATTTAACATTTGGAAAAATGAGTTTGTATCTTAATGTAAAATTATAAAATACAACTTTTTTTACTCTTGTAAACTTTTTGTATTATGCGCCAATTTAATGGTATTTCAATTTGAAAAATTTAAACAGCCGCCATTTTGTTTCTGTATGGTTTGAAGACATAATTATTTTTTTTAAATTGCCCTTACGACACATAAACAGCATTCCAAGTTTGAATGCAATCGGTCTAATCGTTCTGGAGATATAAATTTTTAAGTAAAAAATACAAAATGGCGGCTACCGGAGTAACGAAGAATTTTAGGACTTATGTTTAGAGAGACTTTTTTCCTTGTTTTTGCATAAAGAACCCACCCTTGAAAATTGGCGCCCTATTTTTTAATAAATAAATAAAAATGCCTTTTATTAGAGCGTTTCTCAGTTACAACTGCTTTTCAGAACAACTCGTGTCTTAATTAACATTACTACATTTAAAAACTATAATTACAGTGTACAACATAATTTATTTTAAAAGTTACAAGTAATAAATAACACAATTATTACATGAATAAATAAGAAACAAGAAGTACAAAAACAGACTAGCAAAAAATTAAGTTAGACTACATATTTTAAAATGATGTTTTAATTTATTTTTAAACGTTTCTTGACTAGAAGATTTTAGGCACTCAGGAAGGTCGTTGTAAAACCTGGGGCCAAAGTAAGAGAAACTTCTCCTAGCTCCAGTCTTACTCTGCGAAAATGCAGCAGACTGTCGTGGCGTGTGCTGCGCTGGGAGATCATGTCCTAGACATAAGTCGCTCGCACAAGTATTGCGGCTCCCAAGTGTGGGCCTTGTGCGTCATGCAGATAGTCAACACCCTGCATATAGTTTCCATTGGAAGCAATCTGGCGTCACTTCGATAAGAGGACACATGATCGAAACGACCTTGAGAACACAAATCGAACTGCATTTTGAACTCTTTGTATTCTCATAGCGTCCTCCTTCGAAATACTATTGCCAAAGGCAGGGTAACAGTAATAAAATACTGAAAGAACTAGTGACTGCATGAGTTGCAACTTAACTTGTTCTGGAAGCAAACTCCTGAATCTGTACAGACCCCTCAGCCTACCAATTGCACGCTGGATTGTGTGAGTAACATGCTCAGAATCACCTTGTATAGGGAACAAATGGAGATGTTATTATCCAAGGTTTAGATAACTCAAGGGAAAGCAGACTTGTTTGTACTTCAAAATAAGTGTTGAAACATAGTTTTATTCATTTTTAATTCCAATAGTAGGTAGGATCAGTTGAATTGTAGAGGAGAATTTGATTGCACATTGATTGTTTCTACACAGCACCAGAGACAAGACAGTTGCTCTCTCTATCTGTTACTTGTCCCTAAGTTTAATTTACTGTTCTGTCTGCTCCTGATTTATACTCTACCTAAATAACACATGGTGCCTGTTGATATTAAAGTCACAATTATCAGTTTCACATTTCCAGGAATCCAACTGAATCCGTCGGTTACCTCGAATTGAGTAACGTAAAAATGGATCATATTTACACGTTTTTCCTGTTTAATTACACTTTTTGAATGTTTAAAATTATAACCTTTTCTGCTTATCATAAACACTGTCACCAAAATAACCGTTTATACCGTAAACGATGCAATTGGTTGTACTTTGGAAGGAAAGTATCAATTTATATTCTGCAGGAACGAGCAAAGGAACGCCAAAGGTAGGTTAGTGTTTTGAAAATGGAGTAATGGAGCATCTTGTGAGGTCAATGCAGAGGTCTGAGATTCTGATAATGCTGCAGCCATAACCCTCTGTCTTACCCTCTATACATAGATACACAAATACGTCAGTCCTAGATTATAATAATAAAGTGAAAAATTTGCTATCAACTTTAACAAACTTTTCTAAACTTAATGCAACAGAACATTTCAAAGTTTTCAAAATCTACATCTTACATAAAAAAAACAATTACTTCATCCTTGACCTACAATCTTCAAACCAGGAAATAAAGACGATACGGTATAAACAGTTTCTTATAAACTTAATATTGATAATTCAAAAATACATACAAATATAGAAAAATAACACACTTGTACTACTTACGTTCAAGGTATCTCTTTAGAACACGTTAACCTGATTCCCATTTATTAAGTAGTTTTAAGTCATGTCGCTTCGTTGGGTTTAATACCTACATGCATAGGTCAATGAGAAATTATACTACTATTATGACCACATACATCATGACTTTTCAATGTCTCCAATGAGCTCGAATTAGGTCAAAACTACCTTTCAGTAAGTAGTCCAAATATTTCCGTTAATCTGCTACGGCCTTTCGGGACAAATACGTACTCATCTTCAGAAAACACGCATTCGCAGGAAAATGTTGGTATTTGCCGTGACCGCGACGTTGATACAACTTAGACACAGTCGTACGTATAATTTTCACGGGAAATTTAAATTCGGATTTTAAATGGTTGTTTAGTTTGATGTAAGAGGTATATGTCACTCGTATGTTTTACAGTGGGTACTGTAATTTTTTATATCGTGTATGCTTCTGTAATTTCTTTCAAAACAAGGTATTTAAATTGTAACAAGGAAATACTGTGGCCTCAATTGGCCCCCTTAATTAAAATTTTCCTTTGAGATCGATGAAATTGTAGTTCTGAAATCTGCCAAATTATGCAAAATCCAAGTTAGTTATCCTCAAATAATGTGAAAACACTTATTAGGGTAAATATTTAAAGTAAAATAGGCAATTCTTCGACGAGTATTGTTTTGGATGACTTACACTCAATATATATTTTGAAAAACTGCGTTATTTTCTTGAGTGGTGTGGTTATGTAACAAAAAGAAATGTTTGGAACATGTCAGTATTTATATAAAATTTGTGAATATTTTGTGACAAAGTCGGGGTTATCTTGAAACTGTAGGGGACGACATAGTTTATTGCTTTAAAGATGGAATCCGGAATTCTCGCCAAGATTCCATTCCTGACATGTCTTGTGTAGGGAGGCTGCTTAAAATATGAAACATGAAAAGCCTGATGGACAAGGTAAAGTATTTACCTTCCATCACAAATATCTTAAAGATGTTATTTTTAAAGGTCGTATCATTAGAATTTTCTTAACTAGTTTCTTAGCGCTCCTAATTGAAATGAAAATCACTGTTTTTTTTAATATCGTATGTAAATTAAACAAACACGGAAGGTTTAATTAACTTACATCTAATTTATCCAGTTTCATACTTTACCCTCTCCTCTAGAGCCCTTTAGCTTGTGTATTACAATAACAATTATAAGATATCGTGTATTACAAACGGAAAATTCAATAATACAATTATAAGAATTAGACGTCGAGTTGTAAATGCGACGTATGTAAGTATAATGTTTTGTATTTTAGGTTACTTTTCACTTGAAGACGGAATTAAATCGACTGAAACGTCGTGTTCTTTTTATCACTGAATAAACTATGGAAGACGTCCGTAATAATATTTTACCTTCAGAAATTGTAACTACAACAACAAACTTTAAGCAAAATAACGTAAATCTATTATAACTCGACCTTTAATCGGAAATAAGAGCCTTAGTTTGTAAATTGATATTATACATCAAAGCTGCCAGTATTTCTCCTCTGAAAGAGCATAAGCTAATCAAACGAGATTTCCTGCCAAAGTTACCAGATATTATTGACATCAAACAAACCTATTGTAGTTAGTAAGACTCAATATTTGTCAGAGCTTTCAGAAAATTTTCAAAGTTTATTGAATCACAAAGAAAACGTGTATTCACTATTTATACAATTTTAGCATTTCCGAAACCTAACAACACATTCGTTACCAAAACTTATAACTTTGTAACGCGTAGAATGTATAACCTTTTACCTGAATTCATAAAACAAGCAAAGAATGTAAATAATTTTCGGTTAAGACTAAAAAAGTGGCTGTTTACATTAGAAGATGTAAATATTTTGCTCAAAATTCAACCTTAGTTGTAAGCTATAATGTGATCTTTGTGTATAGTGTAAGGAGGTATGAGCAGAAGTTCCCATTTGAGTTTATTCAAATAATGAACAGTTAATGTATACTATCTGAAGTATTTTTGCTATATATTTATTTTTAGTTACCATGTTATTAGAGCCAATTTACTGCAAGGCGAGTATTCTGAAGCCGAGTTTGTAAATTTTTATTTGTTTTTCTGAACGTTGCATTTATAATTTATTATTTGTTTGTAGGAACCTCTAAACAGGCTAGCCTTAGAGGCCCTAAACTCTCTTGAGCAAGTACTTTAACGATATAATATTATTTTTGATCATTCTTTTGATTTATCTTTAGGATACATACGTGGAAAATAGACAAAATAAAAATTAGTTTTTTTATGTTAGATTTTGGTTTTGTGTAGACTGTATGTATCGTTTGTTGTTACACTTGTATTAGGGATCAATTATCTATTAAGTTTTTTCTTTTCGTTTCCTGTGCTCTGCTCATTTCTTCGGTCCTTAGTTATTCACGATCAGTACGGGCTGGCGAAAAGCCGACTGTCTTTGTTTATACAAGGGCAGTGTCTGTGTTGGCGTCCAGCCCAGGAACGCTTGGCAAAGCACCCAAGGGGGAGTGAGCTCGGAAAGACGTATCAGATTCAGCTTGACAGGTCAAAGACAGTTTATTTTTGTGTTCATTTTCTTACCTAGAGGTCTTACATTTGTTTTGTTTTATTTACTAGCGTCAGTTACTTCTACATCCTTAGCATAAAGTGTGAAAAATGTGTTGTTTCTTTTTTAATTTCAAACATATATTGTAAAATTGTAAACGAAATATTCAAGAAAATAAAGATATTCTCATTCTATTGTTTCAAAACTGTGTTGAAAATCTTAAGTTAATTAGCGTAAAAGGACACTCAATAACTCATTGTATGGTTAATGTTATAACTCACCCATGAATGTTTCTTTAAATATTACTATGGTACAATAAAAAATGTCTTGAACTTTAACTAACAAACGTCGTTAATTGACGTCAAAATATCTGTGGTTCTCTTGAATAGAAACACGTTGTTATAGTGTTGCCTTAGTACTGAATTTGTTAGTAAAAACTCAACTGAAATGAAAGACTTGTTCACCGAGTTTAGCCCGCACTCTGTCGGCATCAGCCCTAGAAGCCTTTGATCAGCTGACAAAATGATTAAGTGGCGCATATACAGAGTGTCCCATAAGTAAAGTGCCAGACTCTGCGAAAAGGTTATAGTGGCCAAAAAAAGAGAAAATGGTGTGTACATCTTTCTCAAAAACGCTTAATTAACCAGATATTTGCCCTTTTATATATTTCACTAATTATTTATTATCTCTCCCACCATATATTTGTTGCCAAATAAAATTGTGTTATACGTCACTAAAGATTACTTTCAGCTGAAGGAATATTACATACATGTAGGCGCTGTTTTGTTTTGATGAATAGAACTCAGTAGGACGACAGCTCATGAAGATTGCGAAAGTACTGGGAAATTCAAAATGATTAAGGTTTTCCAACGTTATATAAGTTTCACATTTTAACTTATGTAGATTTAGTTAATAATCTTTGAATGTTTCAGGTCCTTTGTGAACCCATTTTAAACATGTTATAACTCCTACAAATAAGTAGGCTAATATACGAATACTATTAACGACATTATGTTATAGCAACTGTTGTATTTTTAAATTAGTTCCGGTTTTGTAACTCCTATTTTTAACGTGTGAGTATATTGAGTTTCCGAACCACTTTATGTTTATTGAGAGGGTAAAGGTATTTTGTAGCTTGAATTAGGCAATGATTGGACTTGTATTGTTCTTCTGTTGACGTCGTAAACTAATGTTATTTTGTAATGTTTAAAATGAGAGAAATTCAGAGAACCTAACAGAGATAAATGAACAATATTTTCAAATAGTAATGTATTGAGAGAGAAAGATTATAATGGAAAAAAGAGAATGAGAGAACAAAATAAACTGTTAAGGAAGTGAGAGTAACCACAATACACTTTAAACAAGGGTTGAAAGAACAATGCTTATTATTGTAGAGTAACATCTGTTGTAAACAAAGAGTAAATTTTACCACTAACACAGATTATACAAACACATGTAAACAATAACAAAGAGAAACATGATTGCATACTGTACTAAACCAACTAACAAACATACGTAACAAATTTATACAGCTGTGCTTTCTAGAATAGTGTGGTCGTGTAACGAAACGAAAAAGGTGACATTTATCAGTATTTTAATTAAGTTATGTTCTCTTTTGTGAAAAAGTCACGTTTAATATGAAACTGTGTATGGGTTTAAATAGTTAATTTTCCTGGAAAGTTCAAAACGCACGTGTAGATGACGCCAGAGCTTATTCTCTCATAGATAGAATCCGGAATTCTCGCCAACATTCCATTCTTCCCTTTTTCACAGTCTTGTGTAAGGCATTAGCTTAGAATATGAAATATAAAAGCCAAAATGGACAAGCTAAAATACTCGTATTTATCTTCCATCACAAAAATATTGAAGTTGTAACTTGTAAGGGTCAAGTATGCTCAGAAGGAATCGATATTAGTAGTTGTATTAATGATATTTCTTTAATTACTTTCACATTACTACTATTTTAAATAAAATCACCGCTTCTTAAAATTGTATGTCGAACGATAAACCTCTTTGTATTATTTTATTATTCCCTCTCATCTTAGAGCTTCTACATCTTCATGTACTACACACGGAAAAATCAATAGTTATATTTACAGGAACTAGACGTCAAATTGTTAAATGCTACGTAGGTAAATAGAAACAAACACAATCAAACTGAGTTTATATTAGTTTTCGATACAATAAGTATTTTGGTGTACCTTTCACTCATACTGTAGTAATCATACAAATCTTCAAAGCATTACATACGCAATACGTAATTTGTTATTACTCAAGACATTTTTAAGATAAAAACTGTGCATTAAACCGGTTTTGGAACTCAAACGTCTTCCTTGCCAGACAGAAACATGCTGTTTATGTCTTTGAACTTGTAATTACCACCAAGTGGTTTGATCTTTAAATAAATAATACTGATAGTTCAGGCATTTCCATAGTCATTGCAAATCCAGGTTCCAACCCCGATTTCCGTTTACATTCAACAAACATTCGCGGCAAATAAGAAGTAAATCTTAATTATGTCTTTTGTTTAAACCTGCAGTGAAATTTGTTCGAATGTTTTCAACACAATAACTAACGATAATCTTATCACTATTATAACGAACGTCTCTTTTCGTATTTTAGTGATAAGATGAACACGACATTTCGGAATCCGGAATTTAAGGTAGGCTTTTGGGATTGCATTATGTTTTAAATATCCTTTCTCCTAACAGACGGAATAAGATCCCAGATCCGGTCAAAACATCGTGTTCTTTTTGTCATTAAAGTTTATGTAAGACGTCCGTAATAATATTTCAACCTCATACCTTTACAACCAAACAAAATTAAACCGTATAAAACACTACCGTCGTCAACAACAAACTTTCAAGGAATATTAACAATAATCCATTTAGCTATTATCTTTTGTCAAAAATAACAGCTTTAGTTTCTAAACCGATATTATACATCAAAGCTGTCAGCATTTCTCCTCTCAAAGAGCATACGCTAATCAAACGAGATCTGCTGCCAAAGTTGCCAGATACTATTGACATCAAACAAACCTGTTGTAGTGAGTAAGACTCAATATCTGTCAAAGCTTTCAGAAAATGTTCAAAGTGTGTTCAAGCACAAAGAAGACGTTTGTTGAGTATTTATACAAATACCTTAGCGTTTAACGATTTATTATGCAAGAACTAGGCTCTTTTATAAATATAACATGAAAAATGGTTGATGACATTTTTAGCTTACGTGTTACACTGGTCCTGATTCAAATTAAAATATGTTTAGAAAGTTCAAGTCTACTGAAAAATGTCTACGTAATTTGATTTTTGAGGTAAACGTGGTTGTATATTTGGATGTTACTATTCTTTCAAAACGCTACTTTCGATTTAGAGTTAAAGGTATTTTAATGAAAGTATAAACCATCAATATAACTGTGCATTGATATACAATAGGAAGCATTTAAGTGAAGTGATTTATATGATCCAACTTTCATTTAACAAGTTCTTTAATTTTTGGCTATGCCATTTTTATTTTTTATAATTTATTTCGTGCAATATTATCAGAATACTTTACTTTTTTGACTTTAAAGAAAGAAGGCGTATATTTTACTTCGTTATATGAATACAGGACTGAAGAATATATATCTGTGTATAGAGTGTAAGACAGATGGTTATGGCTGCAGCATCACCAGAATCTGAGACCTCTGCACTGACCTCACAAGATGCTACATTACTCATCTCCTCCAAATCTACTCACTGAACAACTCTCTGATCGTCTTTGCGAAAAAAAATTGATACTTTCTTGAAAAGTATACCTAGAAATCTTTCCTGCAAAACGCTTATAAACCCTTACAATATAACTTTTAGTATCACTGTTTAGGTGCAAACGATTATTTCCTGTTGTCACTTGTATAACAAGTACTAGAAGGAAGGAAATATTTAATCCATGGCAAACAAGATGCATAGGAATACAAACAAAACATATAACAAAGAATAAATCAACAAAACACTACCAAAAGACCCTGGACAACAACGCTATCCTTCACATATTTCTTCCATCATGTAGTCGTGTACGGAGTAGAAGGTCTTCTTCAAGAGATACTTTTTAAGTTTGATCCGAAAATTGGACGACACTTCTTGCTTCAAGTTATCTTGACTAGGCTATATAGACTGAAAGTTAACATTCACTAATACTTAAATACACAGGAGACACGTTTAAATGTGATACTTTTAATCTAACTATTCAAGATAAGCGATTGATCAAGTGGGATCAGATTTATAGGTGTATTAAAATGTTTCTTTATTTATTCTCTTAAAAGGTATGGGTTATGTTCGAATAATAGGAGTTTACACGTTAAAAATAATGTTTCATAATTTTGACTTAGTACTGTATACGTTTTCGTTCTTTCCGTTCTTGTACTCGATCGCAATGAATCTTGAAACCCTTTCTGATAATAACAAAAGAAATGCCGAGGCGCTTATTGGTCATACAGGGACTGTAGACCTCATAGAGTGTAAATCAGGTGCAGACAGAACAGTAAATTATACTCAGAGACAAGGAAGAGATAGAGGGAGCAACTGCCTTGTGTCTCATATCTTGTGACTGGTGTTGTGTAGAAGCAATCAATGTGCAATCAAACTTTCCACGACCTACCAAAATCTTGGAATTTTATTTTGACGTAAACAAAACAGTATACTCGTATTGAGGGTGTTTTGAAGTGCAAACAAGTTTGGTTTTCCTTTAAGCACTAATGCTTAGAAAATACAACGCCATTCGTTCACTATTAAACAAAACATTTAAACTCTAGACTTTCGATAAGTACTTAATGGGAATGATTAATTATTACACACTGGCAAGTTCAACCTTTACCCTTATTTGCATCGTGTAAACCTAGTAACATGTAGTTAAACAATACTATACTAATTTCCAATGTACTGAAATAAATCTGCATCCTCATTTAGGAATTGGCTTTTCTATTAACAATGTTTTAAACATTCTCAAACGTTTATTTGTCCCACAAGGCTGGTACAATTTATAGTGAGATTCCTTTAAATTGCGTCTTAGTCCCCCAGATTGTAAAACAATAAATAAACTATAAAATCCAAGCAAGAAATAAACTATAAAATTTAAAATTAAAGTCAAAAATAATCAACGTGTCCAACTATGTTCAAACATAGGACCAAAAAATATGTATTGCAGTAAACGAAACACAATATTGTTTGAATGACAGTGTTAACATAGTATTTAGTTCCAAGATTATCATGTAACTCAATGAACAGCCTAATCTTGGCCTAATAATTACAGCCTAAAAAGAACAGCATAATAATTACAGATGATAAACGGTTTAGACATTAATTTAAAACCAGTCAAATTGAAAAAGTTCGGTTTACCTTGTCGACAAGATTCATGTGAACCTGGACAATTACTTTGACCAAAATCTCCATTTAGTGTTATTTATCAAACAGAAAAATAGGTCTAAGTCGTATTAAAAGGATACGCCAATCGACTTTTAAAACTAACGCAATCCATCTTCATGCAGAAGCAATTGCGACTAAAGTTCAATGTAGTTTGGAGAAACTCACTAAAGTTAACCGCTTGAAGGCAGTTCTGATGGTTCAGCCAATCATATAAGTTCAACGATTTTGTTAGGGCTTTTACGTCTATTCGTAATTGTTTCTCTCTTGTCGAAAACAACAAAAACTTGAACTAGTTTTAATACACTGAACATTTGGTTATACTCTTATTCAGGAATAAATACTTGGCTGTACTAACGTTTCCATTAATTTTTGATACACTTATAACAGAGTTATTTTAACAAAAGGTATTTACCAGAATTATTTTAACAAACACTCTAGTGTTTATTACTGGATTAGGCCTACTATAGAAGCATGTGAACTTGAATTACTATCAAGTGAACTGTTAAGGGAACTTATTTAGTTGTACATATATTGAAAATCTTGTTCTGGACAACCCAGCTAACGGCTTTTTAGGATTTATAATATGTAACATGTATGCTTTATAATATTTCTTTGAAAAGGTTTCGAGCGAGGAGTTAGTAAGCGTTTGTACAGAAAATACGTTTATTTTACTGAGTTGGCTTACATGATGATCAAAAGAATTACTTAATAGACCTTCAAAAATGGTATGAAGTCAGTAAAATGAATGTCTACGAGTTTTTGACGTCAAGAAGTCAGCCTGAAGAAAAAGTGAAGAAGACGTTTAATTAATCTTGCCACGAGTTTGAAGCTGGAACTTAAATCATTTGTCTCAACTCTGACACTACAAGATGTTGCCAGTTTCTGTAGCTTATGTCTAAATAGTTACTTTTGAGTTTTATTCTTAGTTAGTCTTTCTAACTCTGAAAAAGTGAACTGATTCCCTTTTTACACTGCAAGTAATACGTGGTGATATTTTTTATATGGCAAATTTATTTTCAGTACCAGTGTGCCTGACGCAGTGGATGTGTCAAGTATTACAAGTAAGTATTATATGCGTTTTATTTTATCTGAAAATAACAGTTATTTGAAAAATGTATAAGAAAAAGCGCCTTGCTGCAATGTTTTGATCAGGCTTAAACAATTTGTGTACAAGATAAAAGTTAAAATCAAAAACTTAACCAAACCATAGAAGGACATATTCTGAATCTAAAACCACCCGATTGGGCTTCATACCTATACCAAAAACTCGATTGGGGAATAGTGCAAATGCGTTGTTCTGTATTACAAGTTTAGAACTAATGATACTGACAAAGCTGTAGAACTTCAGCACTTCAGTAGAAACTGCTGTTGACAAGTTATCTACTAACAGTACATCTGCTGTCAAACAAAACTCTGATCGGATATTGAGAACAAAATGCCTCAAAGAACGGATTTTGAGTCTTAAGATACAAGCAGTACGATAAAAGAGACAAACTATGAACTGTGCTATAATAAATAAGGGTATTTCTGTTTTTTAGTTTTGAAAGTAACCCCCTTGTACTGCCATTTTAAATTTACTGGTAGAACAAAACTTTTACTTTCAAAGTGTTTGATTGTCATAAAAGAACAATGGAATATAGTCAAATGAAGGCACAGTTTGTATCCAGGCACAGCCGGTGCGTAAACCAGTGACATTTGTCTTCACGCTCTCTTGACCAACAAACTCTCCATTTCCAGTTTACAAACACACAATACACTTTATTCTATTGAAAATATGCTATTAGAAAATAAAGGATTTAGCATGGAAACCTCTCTAAAATATGTTTGAGTAGTATTCGTGGTAACGATAGATAACGTTTTCAGGCAACAATCTAAATACTTGCCGAATCTGACTGTACTAAATGTCGGCGTATTATTAAATATTTTACTCATACCTGCCATACAAAGTAGCTTTGTGGGAAGGTCACGCAAACACCTATCCATCAGGCCCATTCTCCACGAGCGGGTAAAACGCGACCGTTTGCCGGCGTCTGAACCGCGCGAGTAACAGAACCAATGGGTTTAAATGGAGCCGTCTCCACGAGCAGGTTGCCGGTCGCAGGACGCGTTCGCAGGCGGGTGAGCGGTCGCGCCCGAGGAGTCACAACCGCGCGCCGGTGAATGCCATTCTTCACGTAGCGGTTTGCGCGCTGTTCACCCGCCTCATCACTGCCATCAGTATACTCCGATAGTCGCGTTTTGCCTGCCCGTGGAGTATGGAAGAGCAGTTAACGTTCGTTCAATCAACCGCTCGTGGAGAATGGAAACTTCGAGCGAGCGTCGGCAAACGGTCGCGTTTTACCCGCTCGTGGAGGATGGGCCTTAAGCGACCTTCAAAAACTTAGTTCAAACTTTTGCAAAAATCTTCTATTGGGAGATGTGCCCTCAGAAGTTTAAAAAATGAAATTGTTAACTTTGCTCAGATTCAACGTTGAGGAGGCATATTGTTCTTCATTTCAAAATGCAACTTCCATTAGAGGTAGTGACACTGATGAAACTACCTTGGCAAAGCCCAAGGTATTCATAGCTCATATAATACGTAATTAGAAGAGAAAACCATCAGCTAACTAACTGACGCTTTGGATCTCTACACCACACAACAAAATGGTAATTTTTATTTAGGTTTCGATAAATAATTCAGTTTTTGATGCACCATAAAGTTATATTTTTCAGGAAAAGCAGTTTCGCACGATTGAAAGTACAGGACTTGACACTGATGAGAACAGCACAAAACACAAAACACACCTCAGTTAAGGATGGGTTTCAACAATGCAATGGGGTAATTGAGTTACCATGTTAACCACTGAGATGTATCAAACAATGAACTAGAGCTCTACATCTATCTTCAACTTGGAATGTGAACAAACTTGTGAACCTCATGCTTTGAAAGTGAATAGGTTTACAAGCCCTCCCAACTAATGATTCATTTGTCACGTTAAACTTGTTAATACTCATTTAGAAAAGTATCGATTAAAGACAAATTCAGCCATCTTTCCTACCATTTCAGAACTGTTCAATGTTTTGCTAGTGTTATTACATAGACATTAAACAAAGCGTAGTTATACAAAGTAATTTTACATATTGTAATTACCCGGTAAAAATATTCGAATATATAATCAATGGATGTTGAAATCATTCATTTGAATATGATACAGGGAAGTTTTGAATGATAGTTCTAGCAGAGAAAATTCGGATGCTTTGACACATAAAGGAAGTTTTCAAGGACAAGTTTGTCTGAGAAATGTAACCTTTGAATTTACATAAAGCAGTGTTATTCCAATGGGACTCTTTTTTGCTGAGGTTAGTTCCTGACATTAATCAATGAAACATTTGGAGATTTAGTAAAAGAAAGCCTTATATTACCTATTATAATGATCATCTGACAAATATAAACACGTGTATGAGCACGATCTTATGAAAGGTTAGGGTGATTGTTTTTTTTAGGTTTAGTGCTGTATTTTAAATCAATTTGTTTGTCAACCTTTATACACTTTAGTTAAGTGTTCTTATCTTTTATATAAAATATAACATTTTCAATTATTTTATGTAATATATTTGTAATAAGTATGATTTTATTGCATATACTTTACGTGGTTAAGTGGTAGAGTGGACTATAAAGTCCTAACTTCGCCACGGAAATAAAGACTTTTTCATTTCATTTCAACACTTGGTTCAACTACTGTCATCAAATCCACATTTTCGTGCAAACAACTATCACAACAGTTGCTATTGTATGGGTAAATTCAACAATAAAAGTAATTATTTTAAATGTTTGGATTCCGATACATCAAAGTAATAGCAATTTTGCAAACAAAAGGAGCTTTTTACATATGTTAGTTTTTTGCTTGCAGCCAATAAATTGTGTATTTAAATCGCAAATCAAATTGACAGCAGTCATTTGTTTAATAAAACCAACGTTCCTACCCAGGAGCAGTTACGTCAACTTTTTCAATATAAGTTTCTTCGCGACCGTCAAATAAACTCTAGTCTCAATATTGAGGATATTTTATACAAACAATCCTCTGTCTGAGCTAACAAAATATTTTGCACATTTTGTTGGTTCAAAATCGTCTAATTATTTAAAATAGGCCTTTATATTAAGTTATGTGACTCACCAATTTTTTCGGTGACTGAAAAGAGAAATGTAGATTAATAATTGATTTCCATACCATGGTCCTTGCCATTCAAAAAGTATTAACTGACAAATACTTTGTAGATTGTGTTTGAACCCAAGGCCAACTGTACATAGGAGCTTACAAACCAAATACGGATCTTATGTCGTTACCGGAAGTATGTGTTTATCAGCTGATGTTAAGCCGGAACCGGAACTGACCTGGTTTCTGCATTCACTCGGATAAGATTGTGTCAAACATTGAGATCAAAGGGGAACTAAACAGAGGAAGCTATTGACAGGCACGTAGAACTTTCTTGTGTATGGTATCCATTGTAGTCAGAGCTTGACAATTGACAATCTAGGAACAGAGTACAAAACTCAGTTTGTTTCTGAGGGTTTGTGTGTAGTCTACAGGTATAACTGTACCATCGGCTTGAAGAAATGACGTGGCAGAGTTGAAAATCTGTAATACTTTGTCATTCGATTGATATAAACAAAAGATTACCGTATTTTTTACTCAATCTGGGAAGTGGAATTTAAAAGTATCATTCCGTTATACAAAAATGGTTTTTACCACTAGTCTTTAAAACCACTGCTTTTGAAAACATAATGATAAAACATAAGATTTACGTATTAACTTATGTTTTCCATCGTTTATGAGTGAAGAAGTACACGACGTGTCGGGTTGTTGAATCGTACGAGTAATCAGTAAAGTATCAGAAAAGTAATCAGTGTTAGCGAACCAGTCATCTACCACCAAATAACCTTACACTTTTAAACTGATTTAATTTCAGAACAGCTAGCCAATGCAACACGCACAACTTTATGAAATAAAAAACAAATAGAGAAATCAAGAACCTCCACGGCCAGTGTCCAATTCACACTGCCTGACTGCCTACCCAGCCACTAGACACCGTTATGGATTGCTTCAAACAAAAACAAATGTCTAAATTTTGAGGATTTCTCATTTTGAGTTAACCATTGCATTCTTTTTATGATTTCCCAATTGTGGTCTCCTTAATTATGAAAACCTCCTTGATTTACATGAAAGTTGTATACCATATGAGATTATGGGTGAAAGATGATGCAAGCAGTGGGAAGAGGCAGAAGCTTGTCTTGTCAAGAATCTTGAGTGTATTTTCGGAGGAGAACACAAAATCTATATTATATAAAAAATTATAACAAACGAGAGATATTAGGCTTTGTACTTATGAAAATGCCAGGCACACGGTTTTGTAAGCTCGTAATGATCAAGTTTCAAATATTTAACTAATGACTTGTATACGGATTATCTCCGGAATTTTGGGTTTACCCACCTAAGCTAAATTGAATTTTGTTAAATCTTCTCCGAACAGATTAATTTGGTTTGGTCTCCCACCTATATTTCGAAACCAGACTGAAATTTAAGTTTAAATTACCATTTCAATGGAAACTCAACTGTGTTTAACTGTTTATTTATTTATTATCGTCATACACCTTTTCAATTTTACAACACAGCTAAGGATTAGCAAATTAACAGGTATGACATTTAAATGGTAAGAAAGATCGCTTTTGCCCATTTCTTCCCGACTAGTGTGATACTTTATTTTTGTGCATCTTACTCTTTTTGCTTGAGTTTACTGTTTGGAAGGTTATGGGTAAGAACGAGGGACATATATTGACAAAAGGGTCGACTAGATGACAAAAGAGTAACTGTGGTAATACAACGTAACGTAAAGATAAATATGTTTTCATTTTGACGATAAATGATGTAAATCTTGTCCATACCAACCATTAATCTTAATTTTGGTAAACGAAAATATTTTACTAACTGGTATTAACTCACTTTAGTTGTAGGCACATTAAATATTAATAAAATAGGTGAAAATAATGTGATGAAATTATCAGGAAAGCCAATAAGTCTTTCCATAAATAACTTAAACGTTATTTTCTGAATGATAGAATGCACCTTGTATTTAATAATGTTACATCTTCATCTTGATAAGGAAATAAGTTGGTCTAGTATATCAACACGACGTTGCCTTAAACCATACCTTAACAAATTCCTTCTGAAAAACTAAAAAACTAAATAATACTATATCATATCTTATCTCAAGCTTTATAAGAGGCCACCATAGTAGCATATAATCCGAATTTTAACTGTGTTGAATTTATATGAATAACGGGTTTGCTTTACTAACCAATAGATTGACCTATTTTATGTTAAAACAATAATTACGAAAAAATATTATTATTTTTTGAAAGAAATGAAACTGATATATCACCCTAATATGCAATTGAAACAGAGTCTAACGTTTGAATGGAACATACCACTTATTAATTTACATCAGTTAATATATACATTAAATATCCCAGTGAGTTCTACAGCTGATATACAGTGGCCAAGTTATTCATCAGTATAATGTGAATATTGTGATATTGTGTACATGAACACTTGCTTTGACATAAGGCACTTCAACCTGCGTTCACACTACTCATCAAACTTGTGTGTTCTAAATATGAGTTGCATGGTTTTAATCTATATGTACGGCGTTTCATTCTATTTGTGTGCTAATAAGGTCCCATGAGAAGTTTTTGAGTTTTCATTCAATGAAAGAGAAAAATAAAAAAAGTACTAACATAAGTGTTACTACTGAATGTTCAGAACAATAACTTGGCAAAGCGACACATTTCAAAACTCCCTCCGTATCTCACTGCGTGAAAACTCAGCTCTTCTGAAAATCCATGTTTATAAATTGGTACTTTTCTTCTTTGCCTGAAGGCATATACAACATTCCAGTGTCATATCTTAGGTTGCACATACACACTTCTTAGGGAAGATGTGCGGTAAAACCAGAATAATATGAATGTAGTGTTGTGACTGTCAAGAACCTTTGAATACAAACGTTTGTTCTACTCTGTCTACTCATAAACAAGAATAATATCACCTTGTTTAGTAATAATAACTAAGTTTCACCCACTAAATACATTTAGCATCAGAAAAATACATGTAAGAGATGAAGTTATCACGTTTGAGAGGAAACGTACTATGTTGGAGCTTAGGCTTTAAGGCCCTGCTAAAAATAACATGATGTAAATCCAAACCCAAGAAAGCTGTTGTATCGGATGTTGAACGGCCCATTTTACAAAGTCGACAAAACTTTGGAAAATCAGCACAATAATTAATAGGCATTTTATAAAAACAACAATAGAAAGAAATCATTGCAACTTGTACTTTAGCAACGCCATTCTCTCTCTAAACCAATCTTTTTGGTAATCTGTGTTTTGTCTCAAATCTTAATTTATAATTTTATTCTGAAACTGACTCCATACACTTGAACTATGTGAAACTGGTGATTCTCTAGCCTTGAAGTGTACCTGGATATTCAGGGTGGAATTCATTCAAGAAGATGCTCTACTTGAGAGGCCAGGTGACCTACCAAATACTTAGATGAGGTACAAAAAGAAGAGGAATATTGTAACCTTCAAACCTTTTAAAGGTTTAAAAGGTTCCAAGCTCATCTCTAATCTTGGCTTACAACTTTCATCTAGAACCACCCCACCCAATACACTTGGATCTATTTACAACAGGTCATGAACAAGACTAGTATCACTTATTTCATGCACAAAAATTAATTAATCCAATTATTTTCATCTAGAACCACCCCAATACACTTGGATTTATTTACAACCGGTAATCACCTGGACCTCAAGTTACACGTGGATATTGAAGGTGGGATTCAATCAGGAAGGTGCTCTACTCAAGAAGCCAGGAGATCTAATGGAACACTAAGTTGAGGTTGTTAAGCTGGATTGTCATCAGTCTCAAATCACTTGTAGATGTAACCTAAACCTCACAACCCATTGATGCTAAGTGAGGGTTTAGTTGACTACCTGATACGATAGTGAATTAGGCTTGGGCCGATTTTGAACAGAAGCACTGCCAACGTATTTAGGAAGTCAAATTTGATTAATAATAAGGCTGTGAATATTATTACCACTGTAGGGTAAATTCGTTCTTTATTACAATATTTATTTTCAACTCAATAAAACTTAAAATTGGCTTTGCGTGCAGAGAACGCGCTTGATCAGTTCTACGGTCATGTTGGACGAAATTGAGGAAAAGTCTACCCAGCTAATCTCATCGGAGTACACCTTGTAAACGTATGGTGTTTGATGTTATCAAATTGATTTTTTACTTATGCAAATATATAGAAATACTATTTGAAAAGGTTTGTTCACACAGGGCTACTTGTAATACTAGTAAAGAACAAAAGACAAAAATACCCTTTTTTCATTTGTTATTACACCACTTTCGGTTTCGGGACTTAGCCCATCATCCTAGGTTATTAGGATAACACAAATATTTTAAACACAATATGGTTGTTTAAACTTATAGGCTTTACTTCTTGAAATACTATTTTGTTGGAAGAAGACGATGTCGTTTTTCTTCTTTACAATATTCATTACCTAGAAACTTCCAAAACCAATCAAACAAAATTAATATAAAAAATTATTGGACAGTTTGTTTTTCAACTTGAATTGATTCCAAAACCAAGTTTGTGATCGTCAAACGGCGTTATGTGTTTTAGGCTCAGATTTTCTTTTGCCCAGGGGGTAGAGAGGGGGAGGATATTAAAGACCAGGGATTAATTTCCTGTTTTAAATTTGTCTTTCAATAATGAACCTCTTCTCATGCTCGTACATACTTATCATCACATTATTATGAAATATAAGCACACACATAGCAATGGTACTAGGCTAGGTGGTGCTGTATATTGATAAAAAATAAATTTCCGATTAAACAAAAATATTCAATACATTATCGACTAGCTCTTGACTCAGTGCTAATGAGAATGAAGCTAATTAAGCTAAAAGGCCCTCCAACCACCGTCACTAGACAGTATCAACGTCACACAGTTACAAATCTATCAGATCTGTTAGTTTTCCTGTTACGTGCAAAGTTTGATCTGTAACAGATTTGATTAACGTTACAAAGCAGCATCGCGTTCAAAGACTTTGATTTGCGTACACAATGACATCACCAGAATACAAAGTCCTATTTTAAGCCTGAGAATGTAAAAACAACATATATTTTATCTAACGCGCTTAAAATTAGTGTATAATGAATTTCTACCTGGTTAGTAACCTATTCGTTTGGATGACTGGTAAATAAATATTTAGGGACCACACACCATAACACCCTCTCTACATAACTACATTTACTTACTTCTAGGACAAGCTATGGGTAAACATGAATTATTGACAAACATGATTCGTTTTGATTGTTGACTGAACTGTCCAAATGCTCAAACTGTGCAGATCCCAGACGTTACGAGATAAATCAATATTTGTGTTACAAACATTGCTTTATGAATTGGCAAATGACAACTTAGTCAGTAACTAACTTTTCAAGACTCTGACCTAAATCTCTGAAATGTTTTCTGTTGGTCAAACTCCCACAGGATAAGAGAGGAAAGCAGTGAAGAGAGGATAACATGTCTGGAATCTGACATGTGGGAAATGAAACTCAAGTCAAGCTTGGAACTGAAGGAGGATACGCATTCAACTTAGGTTGGTAACATATAAACGAACGTGGTGAAAATGCACTAAGGGTAGTTACTTTGTATATTACACTTTCAGTGTTCATAGATTCATACCTCATCAGTATGGCCACAATTGTGCCATCAGGACTCCGTCCGTTTTATCACTGCTTGTCACCTTATACAAGATACCAGGGACAAGGAATAATACAATTTGACTTTTAAAATAAACATTTTATGGACTAAACAATACACACAGAGAGTAAGCCTATTTGTTTTGTGAAGCTGTATATACAGGGTGTACCCTGCACTGAGAATATTTCTATTAGGTATCGTATCTGTACCAATGACAAAACAAAATACCATATCTAAATGTCTAAATATTCATAATAATACGTACGGTAATTATGTTTTTCGTTATTTTTATGGAAAATAGTTTTACCTATAGAGGTTTGTAATCAATGCTACGTAGTAAAACCATCATCAAACAGCTCTAAGCACCAAAAGGTCCATGTTGTTTTGAACGCTTTTAATTTGGGTCGTTATTTTGGCGTCAAACGGATTTATCCATACGTTTGCACATACTTATGCCCATTGTTTATTAACGGATTAAAACAATCGAGCTGCAGTCATATTAATAATTTAATGAACTAAAACATAAAAGGGACATCTTGTTTAAAATAATTTTGTAAGCAAAGTTTGATACTAACGCTTTACGACTATACCACTTTACCGTATGTTTTTAACATAAGTTCAAACGAAAATTATAGTACAAGTAGAAGCATGCTTGAAGTGTGGTGTTTAATGTTCTTGTTAAAATGTTTAGGAGAAAGGTTATGGCCAGATACCTCTTAACACAAACTGCTTTCTAATTTAAACACTATGAAAAAAGTGTAAATTCGCATTTTTATTACCAACTATTCATGGGAAATAGAGCTATTCATTTCTCTCGCCAAAGAGAAGGAGACGTCGTAGAAAAGTTCGGTTTGCAATTTTGAGCAAGAATATTATACAAGAATTGATGGAGTTGAAAAGCATCCTTTAAACAGTTTATTGGTATACAAAGTTAAGTAGTACTTTAGGTTATACAGAGTTATTCAAAAATAGGGCGCCAAATTTCAGGGGTGGGCTCCTTATGCAAAAACAATGAAAAAAGTGCCTATAAACATGGGTTCTAAAATTCTTCGTTACCACGGTAGCCGCCATTTTGTATTTTTACTTAAAATTTATACCTCAGAACGCTTTGATCGATTGCATTCAAACTTAGTAGGGTGTTTATGTGTCATAAGGTGAATTAAAGATTATTTCATGAAACAAAATGGCGGCTATTTAAATTTTTCAAGTTGAAATACCATGAGAAAATGGGGCATAATACAAAACTTTACAAAGGTAAAAAAAGTTGTATTTATAATTTTACATAAAATACAAACTCATCTTTCCAAATTTTACATTATTTTTTAATTTTTACGTCCTTTTACAACTTGTACATTTACCAGTTATAAAAGACGTAAACATGAAAATATTAATGTAAAATTTAAAAAAATAGTTTTTATCTTTATGTAAAATATAAAATACGACTTTTACATAAAATGTTTGTATTATGCGCCATTTATTATTCAATTTAAAATTAAACAACCACTTTTATTTCTGTGCGTTTTATGAAATAATATTTTCTCTAAATTTAACTTATTTCACATAAACACGGTTTTGAATGCAATTAAACCGTTCTGGAGATATAAATAACAATGAAAACTGGTAATGTACCAGTTGTAATTTGACGTAAAAGTGAAAATATTAATTTAACATTTGGAAAAATGAGTTTGTATCTTAATGTAAAATTATAAAATACAACTTCTTTTACTCTTGTAAACTTTTTGTATTATGCGCCAATTTAATGGTATTTCAATTTGAAAAATTTAAACAGCCGCCATTTTGTTTTTGTATGATTTGAAGACATAATAATTATTTTTTCTTAAACTGCACTTAGGACACATAAACACCATACCAAGTTTGTATGCAATAGGTCAAACTGTTCTGGAGATATAAATGTTAAGTAAAAAATACAAAATGGCGGCTACTGGAGTAACGAAGAATTTTAGGACCCATATTTACAGGAGCTTTTTTCATTGTTTTTGCATAAGGAACCCACCCATGAAATTTGGCGCCCTATTTTTGAATCACTTTTTATATTGTGATGCTTTGTACCACCAGGAACAAAGGATAATTCCCGAAACCGGTAGTTATTAAAATAAAATGTTTAAAGAGTGCGTCTCAGTTTTATTAATTCTTGTATTACCAAACAAAATATTCCTCTAAAGTTAACAGAAAGCACAAATATCTATGTTGAACACAAGTCTTCATTAAAGAAAAACATGTTTTATATTTTGCCAATAACAGGTATATGTTACTATGTATCCGTCATCTAACTCAAATAACAATATGGTATTTTTGTAATAAATATAACCAATCTATAATTTTAAACAGATTTCAAATCAATATTTGTTAAAGATTAAAAAGGTTCATGTTATGTTAAATTAGTGTATATTTTTTAAATTAAAATCATTATGTTTGGTTATCCATACGTACACAATAAGTTGCTGTTTTATTTGAACAAAAACTTTGTCGCTATTGTAATTCATAAACAACACGTAGGGCAGTATTGAACTACAGTTTTAATGTGTAAGACTTATTTTAGTTTCGGTTATGTCGTTTTGAGACTTGCAATTTTAATGCTTAATTATGTAGGCCTAGATCAGTTTGATTCAACAGTCAACCTTAGCGTAGAGTAAAACCTAGGTCGAGCGCTTTCCGTCACTCCCAGGAATTGGCTTTATTGATGGTTTTAGCACGCATTAGTCAAAACACTATGTATATTTTGTAAAACAACTTGCTGTACTAATATCAGCAAAAATCGTAAACAACTAGCTGTACTAATATCAGCAAAAAACGTTTTGTGCATAATAAACAATCAACAAAGTAAAATGTATACATAAAATATACAGTCAACACTATTAACAAATTGTTGTGATAGAATATTAACAATTTTTGGTCATACAACGTTATAGAGAGTGCTTATCTATGCATTGAGTTGAAGTGCTTAAAGTGCATTTATACCAGATGACGTGAATTAACTGAACAGGGACAGGATAGTTCAAAACATTGATCAACTACGATCTACTACAAAACATTGACACCATCATGTTCTACTGAGGGGTCAATGTTTTGTAGTATATATCATACACGGGACTGCCGTAGTCACCATTGTACTGTGTAAACTGCAGAGTAAAGTGTGCCAGTGTCTTCTCAGCACTTTGTGCCCGTACGTAGAACACTGCATTAGAGGAGGAGAGAGTGATGGTGTATTTTCTGAAGGGTGATAGCACCACTGGTCTCTCCTCTGTAGATACTGGTATAGTGGACCATTCCTCGTCAGTAAGGAGGTCAGTATGAGTGATATTTATGGCTGGTTTCTGATCCGTCTCTATCTTCACTGTCACAGTGAACTGTCCCTCGCTGTCGACACAACACTCCAGTCCCGTCAGCTCCAAAGCCAAAGAGTGAGACTGCAGTGAGAAACTTACTTGTCCTTTCCTAGGAAGCTCCCCCCATCCCCACAGCTCAATATATAGTTCCTTAGACTTGACACACTCAACAGCTCTCCTGTCTTGCATGTTGTTACATACCGAAGTCAAGGATTCGGGTAGGTTCTCAGTGACTTGAGCACAACACACTGCCGCTATCTCATCATCGGTCAAGATGTCGGTTGGTACGACCTTCTTACAGAACTCGTCTGGGGATAGAGCACACACTCTGTAGTCACGCAGAGACTCCTCAAGTTCAGTATTCACTAAAACAATGTTTAAATTTATATCAAATTATTAATTTATGACCGGAAACAATATACAGGGTCAGGCAAAAGTGTGGAAACGCCTTTATAACTATTAACCAGTTTTGTAAGGTCAACCGAACTCGTAAGGTTTTGTTAGAGGAACCAAAAGTACCTTTTAATGCATACAGACACATATTACCCTAGTTTTCAAAATGGGCGATTGGGAGGGGGGGTTGCCCCATAATTTTCGTAGGGAAGCCCATCAAGTGACACCTCATTTTGAGGGTCTTAGAAAATGTTGACAAATTCTTAAAACTAGACGTCTCTATCTTAAATATAAACGTATAATGTTCAGCATTCATCAAAATTTTCTAAGCCCTTCAAAATGAGGTGTCACTCGATGGGGCTTCCCTACGAAAACCATGGGGCTACCTCCCCAATTCCCCATTTTGAAAACTGGGGCTTTGTATGCATTAAAAGGTAATTTTGTTTCCTCTAATAAAATGTACCAATTTCGGTTGCACTGAAAAAACAGGTTAAAAAGTTATAAAGGCGTTTCCACACTTTTGCCTGACCCTGTATGTAATTATAATAACTGTGGAAAATAACATTAGAACTCAATAAACCAATAGCAATATATCTTCACAAATTCAATTAAAATTGTGGAACTTTGTGAACTATTTCACCAAACATCGTTGTTACAATTAACTGTATATTCATTTTCAAGTACAATATTAATTTCAAAAGAATGGTTCTCTAATATTTTCCTACAAAGTTCTATTTTCCTTATTATGGGGCCTATTTATTATTATCTGTCAGATATTTATAGAACAAAAGAACTAACCACTACCGGTGGGGCGATATCGCTTGTTAACGAACGTAACTTAAAGTACCCATTACTGTAGATTATATATATGTTATACAATTAAAAATGAAACTGACGTCTCAGACAAGTTAACCCATAAACATTCATGAGTTCAGGCTGATACTTAAAATCACGCTTTACGCATATTTTTAAACTTAATACCGAACACGTCTCTGTACCATACGGTCTTACCAAGTTTACAAGCAGATGTTTCGTTGTTCTTGTCGACTTTCTTATGTCCTGGACGACATTGACATGTGGGAATGTGGTCGACTGTCACGCAAATCGAGTTCTTTCCACACGGCCAATGTTTGCAGGGATTCTCACATTTGTATAATAGACATGTTTCCTCGGTGAGACAATCATGGACTGTTTCACACACTGAAACATACTCTATTAGTGTTATACTCCAAGTGTTGGTTTGGATAATAACGTACAAGAACAAAAAAGAAATGTATAAAGGTCTCTGAGAAAGGTCTGAGTTGTATCTCCTTCAGATACAAACATTATACCGGGTGTTTCTAAAGAACTCCTTGATTTAAAGCTTTACAAGTATACAGTATAGTAAAATAATAGTTATTAAACATATATATTATTAAAGAGAATCTTCTCAAGTTTTTTGATACCTAATAAAGTTTTATGATGCATCACGGATCTTCTCAGATGTCTAAACGAAATAGTGGTTTCTTCCAGATCATTGTATTCAACAGCATATCAGGCGTAACGGATGCTACAGCTATATGGTAAGTCTGTGACACTCACATCACCGCCTGGATAGTGAATTTATTATTATAAATACTTCGATAGCAAATAATTATGACTGGGGCTCGTGGCGTGGTCCTGTAATCCAGCTTCATGGAGGTCAGGTTTTGAGGATGATATAGGTCTAAAGCGGCTCAGATAGTCTCAGTGATCATCTGATAATACCCGCATCAACTCCTACCATCGTTTAGACATATCAGATCATCACTTGCGTGGTTCGGAAGTCACGTTAAGCCGTTGGTCCTTGTATTTCCATTGGTCATTGGGCTAATAATTAATGACCCATTCTAAGGAAGAGTTGGCCTTAGTTTGTAACAAGACAACACCTCATAACTCATTACTACCACTCATCACACTCATCCCTCACCACATATTTGCCTTAAAATACCCTCATGAGAGTGGTCGGCGTCTCAAATAGTGATTTAGTGATATATAAAACTATATATATATATATAACTTTGGGCACTATAACTATACGCTTACAGTCTATTCAAACCATCGGCGATCCCTACACCAGTGCATTGGAGTCGCATTATTTTAAAACGATTGTAAGGCGGCTCAACAAAAATAAAAAAATACGATCGACGCCGTGGCCAAGATATAAAATCCTTATATCAAAAACATGGCAGGTGACTTACCTCGTTCCACTGTACACGGATACTCGTCAGATCCTTGTTGTCCACTCCTGCAGACGCAGTCAACAACTCTATGCCTGACTTCACATTTGTTGTCTCCACAGTAGTGAGGCATTTTACACATATCAGACAGTTGTCCGCATTCATCAATCAAGCAGACTTCGTCATTGCTGCACTGTGAATCTATTCGGCAATCTGTAACATATTGCTACTCATCAAGAAGCGCGGCTGCAAAGGTCTGAGTGAGAGAGTGCTCTCCGCAGTCACAATATCCAAGCACGGTGATGGATTTGGTGATTCAACTTGCCTTCTCTTTATAACGGAGACTTGGACGACGGACGTTTGTGGAGAGTTTAAGTTTCATGTGTTGTAAATGTACCAGCTGGAATTTTGTGCCTTTTCAGAGGGTTCATTACTTGAAAAGTGCATTACCACACCCTGTAAGGATGAGTGGAAGTTCATCAGAGATAACCTGAGGTTTCTTCGACCCCAAATCTCAGCAGCTTTAACGTGAATCCTTTGAGATTAACCATAAAAAGGATAATAAAATCAAATTGTGCCGATTTGTATCAAATTTCTTTGTTTTGTTAAAGAATGAATTAGAGTTTTCAACCACATTATATAAACGGTTGAGCTATAAATATATTCAAGTCGCAATATTGTGCGAAATTCATTAAACGTTTACAATATCTATAATACTCGTATGTCGAACACAGCTTATATAAGCTGTCAAGTTGCTCACCTGGTTCCTCTGGTAGACAAGGATACTCCTCAGTTCCTTGGTGTCCTTGCTTGCATATGCACATGATCTCATGTTGTCGGATCTCACACGTAGCATCCTCCCCACAATACTCAGGAATATCACAGTACACGCTTAAATCCTCACATTCGTCTATGATACAAGCTTCTTGTTCCCCACATTCAGAGTCACGTATGCAACCTGCAGCATTCAAGTCAACATTGAGGATTGATCATCCCATAAAAAGTTCCTCGAAACGTGTTCCCCGTTTTGGACGCTATGTTTTGGTGTATATTAGAAAGGTCGTTTTCCATGTTCTCTAAGGTTTTCTCTAGGTTTTAAAAACCTGTTGTAAAACCATCTCCGCTATTCGAAAACAAATGTAAGAGATAAAGAGTTTTTGCATTCTGTCGGTTTTTTTTAACTTAACTAGAAATTGTTGACTGATTGATTGCTCGTGCCTTTTATAAGACATGATCAATATGTGTTTTTGTGCAGCCTAATAGGTTTTATAAATAACATTACAACCGCATTGTATTAGTTTCATGGAATTAGTCAATTTGAGCTAAAGCTGTCCACCCATACTTACATCTAGACCACACTCACAAATATTTGTACTCTTCCATTCCAGAAGTACGAATATTGAAGACGAATAGTATTACACAACTAAAAGGACAAATATAAACATACAAATAAGGAACAAATAAGGACAAACTAAAACACAACGTTACGTTTGGCAGAAATGAGCACAGCAAGCAGAAGCAGGGCAGGCAACCTGATGACGCACTCAAATCGCATCTTGAGAGGAGATATCTGTCCTTGTTCCTAACTGAAACCTGTGCCAGGATTTACTAGTTTCCCACCTTAACGCAACATTTATTATTTCATAAAATTTTACTATCAAACATTGATTTTTTTTACAATTAATAATTAGCACGAATTCAAATTAATTCCTGACTTTCTATTTGTGGCTCACCACAACTTTCATTTCCTGTTAAAATACTCGATAACTACTTTAAATCTTAAAATATGTGTTTAATCAACTATACTTGTTATTAACATGTAAATAACATTTTTCTAACTCTTGGTTAATTTCCATATGAAATAGAGCCATTAATTTCACCACAAAGAACACAACAGTCAACACTACCTCTTAAGTCAAATGACGAAACTGTATGTTTATAATTGAATATAAAGGTAAAAACTAAAACACATAGTGCTCTGGACACCTTACATCCGGTATCCATCGTCATTTGAGCGTAGAAGTTGTTACAGAAGAGTTTAATGTTTACTAAGGGATGTAAACATTAGTTAGTTAGTATTTGTTAATTTGAACGGTTGTTCAACATAACAGAACAGACTTAGAATAATATTAAATAAGTCTTAAGATCATCTAACATGGCGTCAGTTTTGCTTGATATCACTTAAAATGGAACTCAATATTGTTTGTTAAAGTAATTTTTTTTAATTTTGCTATAAACTTAATGAGCCTAATGGAGTGTTTTGCAAAACCAAAGGAGATGAGTTTTCAAAGAAATTTAGCTAAAAACATGACAAAATGGAAACACAACTTTAATAATTTTCTCATGACTTAAAAAAATATGAGAAAGAATACAAGTATTGCTATACAGTATTAAATGAAAATGTGTTCTGTTTCATCGGAAATTAATACTCACCGTAGCGCATGTGGCTACGTGACGGCTATGACTTTTAATGATTTAAAATAAATTGATTATTAGTGTTTAAAGATTAAACAAGTCTAATGCTAAACCTTTCTATAACGAACATTTAAATGAAAGACTATCCAATTTTAGAAAGCAAAGTGTAAGGCTCTCAGGTCTGAACTTGGATAACCTACTTACTTGGAAGAAAGTTACTTACTCAGAATGAAGAACTTACTCAGTATGCACCTGGCTTTTCTGGGAGTGCTACTTGTTAAGAAGACTTGTCTGTTAGGTCTCTGTACCAAGCACTTATAAGCATGTCTCACTCTCTTCGGTTTTTATCTAGAATTTTGAAATTCTTGGGGAATCATGCAAGTGCCTTCACTATACTGGATTATCCAGGACAGTACAGTATGAAGTAGTTATCTCAGGTTAAAACTCTGGACAGTTGCAAGAAAACGATAATTAGAAACTGTATATTGTAATCAATCTTTACAAATTTTGAAATCTTTGAAACAATACAGCACTGACTTAATTTCAAACACTCTTGTCACTCAATACCCGTGTATGCAGATAACATGGACTACATTTTTAAATGGTTATCCAAAGTATAAACCTACTTTTTTCAACTGCCAAGGTCCAAAGAGGCATTCTTTCAAGGCTTGTGAACCAGCCATACTACTAACTTCCAGGGTTTAAAGAGGGGGTTGAAAGACTGACTGTATTTACATACGAATAGTGACATTATCTGACACCACTAATGTTAAACGTATCCATTTTCTTAATACTGCTTCAACTATTTAACTAACAAACACAAACTGACCACACATTTAGTTTGTGTACGAAATTCTTAGATTCATTTTTGATTGCCTCGACGTTCATTTGTCCACATGCAATAGTCAGTTTGGTGTTCAAGAGAGCGTTAAGCCAAACAACATGGTTACGCACCGGCTGCGTCATTGTTGTGGACCAGAGTTATGCGTTTGTTATGTCTGTAAACCCCTAAACATTCTCTCCATGCAAGGAAAATTATTCAGAATGTTTATGATTTTTTGTTGATCATCAATAACATTCTGAAAGGGTCACTTTTTACAGTTTACAATTGCAGTTACCCATTTAAATACTGTATAGGTCAAATAATAACATCCAAACGAACATTCTTTTCATGTTTTCCCTGTCTGAAGTTGGGAACATGGTTCTCGAATGGCCTTGCCAGCTATAAAAGTTTGTATTAGATCATTTGTGTTTCTTTCAAGTTAAAAATTATAAATCCAGGAAGAAGTTCTACTAGATGTAAAGTTGGTATTGTTAACCTTCGTAAGTATGCAGCATTTGTTCCACGGTATTTAAAATATTAACGGTATTAAACTAATGTCGCTAAATTCTCCATTTTTTTATCCAATACTAACAACCATGTTTTGTACACTAGAATTAATCGTAATGAGTGCTTTGTGGGGCAACCGGATAGAGCGGCTGCAGGATGAACTCTTGAGTAACACTTATGGAGTTTCGTTGAAGTAATGTTTTTCCTAACAATATGTTTGTCTTCTTTTCATCATTCAAAAGCCACCTTAATATCTTCATAAAAGTATAGAACGAATTCTACTCGTATTATTCAGTAAATTTAAGAAGGGTTTAAAGTTACAACTTCTTTAGGTTAACAGTGCAGTGCTATAACAATCAAGATTTTACAAGAGTATCAATATTATATTCAAAACTCTTTATTGATTTTGCCCATAGGGCTATATCATGTACAACATTGTTACATAGTATAATTTACTTATGTATACTAGTATTTAGGTTGGTTACTAAAGACGTGTTTAGATACTAACTTTTTTTAATGAAACAAAATTAAATGCATGAAATAATATTTTTCTTTTATATATTAGTACAATGTGATTTAACTAATATGTTAAAACATTAAGATTGTAAATAAATAAATATTATGTTAATATGTAAAACAAGTATTTTCCTATGAGTGGTATTGAGCCCCTATTGGTTATTGATTATGGTTAGACTAAGTTCAGTAAAAGCAGAAACTTTACCCACGTAGAGAAATAAACTAGAACGATAACAGTGCTTTGAATCACTTTATGACAAACTTTTCCAATGAAACTTTCTACCTTGACGCAAATTTACCGGGAAGGTTTTAAGACTTTACAACATCGAATGACAGATAACATTTTAGTTATAATGTTTTGGCAGTTTTAGTACTATTATATTTTTCTATCTAATTATTTTGCATTGTTCAATACCCATTTTAAATGTTTAGCACAAATATATACGACCTCAACAACTTAACAATCGAATAGTTTTAAAATTCTTTTACTCGCCAGGTTTTTTCCGTTAGAAAAATTGTTTTGTTTGGTAGCCTTAAACCAAAGACAATTATAATAGTGAGCCATTTTTCTGAGATCTAAACATATAAAGATACAAACAGTTACATTAAGTCCCTCAGCTGAATTGGCCTGTTCTATTGACGTAATACACAGTTTAACTCAACTACGAATACAATACATATACACTCATGCAATGTACTATGCTCCAAGTAAGACGCATAACAGTTAGACAAATGGGATGCATGAGGATATTCTAATGCGTCCCCAGGATGTGATCCATTCCCACTTAATTGATAAATATGTAGGCCTTGGGTACATTTTAGTGGAACAGAACAGTTTTACTCGAACTTAACATAGTTTATTGAAATTAATTTGATCACGGTTTTGTTATTTAATAGTTTTAAGGAAATATTATTTGTGTGAACCTTGGGTGATTTGATCAAATTGCTTTTCAAGAGGGGAAACTATGTCAATAGTTCAGTTTTAAACTAACAAAAGTATCGTTTGTCTGAGAAAATAATTCAGTTCTAATGTACTTTGTTATTACGGGGTCTATAAGTATGACTTCAAGGCTATCAGCTTAAAACCTTACAAACAAAGGCTTAAGTGTTCAAACATCTTTATGGGTGTACCACTACGTTTTGTAACGTCATGTTTTCATTTATAGTGGTACACATATAAAACTAAACTGTAACTGTTTGAACTAAGACTTTACGTTGAAAGTAACAGGTTACCCTTAAACACCCTTTTTATAAAGATTATTTTCCCATTGATTGCTACAAAATCAAAATCTAAACGTTTAAGATCATTGAGTCTTAAATTTCAATGTGTCTGTGTGCACATATCTTTGTATAAGTTTACTATGTCAACATAGCAGGATTATTTTAAATGCTTTTCAAACATTTAAAAATACTTACCCTGCCTGCAATTTATATATTTGAAACTATTATGTTTTGTATATCTAAATGTGACTTAGTGCAGGGTAAGGACATACACAAGTATAGTACACGCTCAAATACAATATATAGACCAGTCAGTCATAGATTACAAATTCATGAAAGATTGCCAGTGCAAGCTGGCAAAAGGTTTTTGAATATTCTTCCAGTTGAAGTTAAAAATCTTTTATACGACCACAAATTGTTCAAAAATAAATTAAAGCAATATTTACTGTGCTTGGCTCCTAACTCTGTTGCAGAATTTATCGATTCCAGTTAACAACTATTCAAAAATTTATAAACTAATCGTACGTATAATTATATTTTATAAGACTATTTCTTCTTATCAGTGGTTAAAATTACCATTGCTCTCATTTTTTTGTTATTCACCCCATTCACTTTGTAAATAATGTATCATTTACCATCCATCATCATTTGTCAACACAATGTATTTTGTATATGACAATAAAATGTTAAATGTTAATATCTAGTTATCACGAATTTATAGAAGCTGTTTTTCTTACCACAAATCTAATCCAAAATACCACAAAGTATGTCTAAAGATAGAACTAATGTTCAGCACAGTATACAGTGATACCCAACGTAGTTCAATTTCCTGTCATTAAATTGAACGGAAGTTGTTTGTCAAACAAGATATCTGCGTCCAGTAACTGAATCTTATAGACCCATGAGTGTCGAAAACCGAGGTTATTTTAGCAGAAGAAAGAAAATTCAACAAAATCTTTATTTTGCCAATTAGTACTGTACAGGAAAATATGGGCAAGTGAAATTTGTTCTTCACATAACTCTAAAGATCTCCTTGACGATGATATGACGTTCTCAAACCGTCCCTGAACTCAACAAGGGTATCCAAGAAGTGATTGTTGCCATTATTCAAGCTATTATATGAATGGTGTTTAAAAATATACTATTATTTTGTTCGTGGGTTACTTAATACTAACACTGCCTGATTTCTTCGGCGTGCCCTGTATGTAAGGTGCTGCGAGCAGTTTAAAACTGCAACTTGAAAGTAAAAAACAAATATTTCGCAGATAGCTTTAGTTACCCTGAACTAAAAAGCCTTGTTAACCCCATCTCCCTCCTCCCACCCTTGAGTAAACGATGTTTTGTTATGAAACACTTGCTCTAAACAATTAAAAGGGAAAGTGCTCTGTACAGTTAACCACTTAAACTTTGATACAGCTTCTCATCAACTCTAATGGAGTATTTACATTATTCACAAACTTGACAAACAGTTTCACTCTCCTTCAACTCAATTATTATGACACTGTTTCACATGTAACTCATTTCATATTAACACTAAACACAGTTTATAGCTGTTATATAGTCTTTAAACAAGACCAAAAAAAGCTATATCAGCTAGTGAATACATCATTAACTTACATGTCATAGAACGGAAATTAGTTACACTTCATTGGTAATAATGTATTTAATTATATACATTGTAATTATAAATTCAGGTTTTTGTTTCAAAAATCAACAGAATAAAAGAAACATAAAAACGATTCAAGAATTTAAAAAGCTCCATATAATGTAAACAGACAGTTCAAATTGAAAGGTTAAATGATATACAGAGAATAAAATATATAAGAATATTTAGTTCACACCATCTCAAAAAGTATAATAAAAAAAGCTTATTTTAATTGTTTATCGCAAACGAGGATTATTTACTTAATACTGAAACCACCTGCTCTTTTCGGCGTGCCCTGTATGTAAGGTGCTGCGAGCAATTTAAAGCTGCAACTTAAAAGAAAAAGACCGCTATTTCGAAGATACCTTTTGTTACCCTGAACTAAAAACTTTCCTTTAGTAATTATTAAGGGCCTCTTCCCTACTGAAATTTTACTGTTGTGGTTAGATTAAACAATACGTATCTTTAAATGTTTGATTGTCATGAAAATAACAATGGAATATAGTCAAATGAACGCACAGTTTGTATCCAGGCACAGCCGGTGCGTAAACCAGTGACATTTGTGTTCACGCTCTCTTGACCAACAAACTGTCCATTTCCAGTTTACAAACACACAATACGTACACTTTATTTCACAGACAGAAAAGTATAGGATTTATCAGGTAAACCACTCAGGAAGTATGTTTGAAGAGTATTGGTAGTACATTCAGTTCAAGGCATTTTTTGTAATATATTACCGTACCTTATATTAAATGCAAGAACATGAATATAATGAACTGATTAGGATTTGTCAATATAGGGTTTGATATATCAATAGCAATATATTTGTAGTTTAGGTCAGTTTCAGTATTTTCGCTCTAGACTTAAACGCGCTGGCTCATTATGGCTTTTCATTTTAAAACGTTCCTAAGTAAGTTTCCCACTTAGCAGCCTTGCAGCGCAAAGCAATATTATGATATCATTTTAAATATAAGTTGGATACTCTAAACATAAATATGACCTTCAATTGATAATTTTACACTTTTTAAAACTTGTAAATTTACACATTAATGCAGAGTAAATTTCCTTAGTTTATAAAACCTGATGAGTTATGAGACAATAGGGAGTTTTGTTTTCCTTTGCAGTCTCGCATATAGTTATAGAAAGACAACTCAAATGGTAATGTTTTTCGATAAAGCAAAGCCTCAACAACAGAATAGAATGGGAGGTCAAACTACACGTTTATTACAAACAATTTACATTGCACTTGCTTTTCTTTATTACTTTAGTATTAATGTTATTATTTTTGTTTTAAACACAAGATCAATTACACCTAATTCATAACAATAAGTCACTTGACTGAAAAAGTTTCAGATAATTCCAACGGAACATAACTCAGCTGTTGAGATGTCCCAACACCCGTTTACATGGTCAGCATTAGTTTGATTTCTCCAAGTTGATCATTACGCGCTTACATAACTGTGCACTTGACATTCTCATAAGTACAAAGCCTAATCTCTCTCGTGTGTTATAACACAGAAATATGTTCTCCTCCGAGAATACACTTGAGATTCTTGACGTGGCAATCTTCTGCCTCTTCACATTGCTTGCATCATCTTTCAATCATAATCTCGTTAGTTTTATCATTTTAATACAACATTTATGTATAACAAAAGTTTAAGGGTGCTACCGTTAAGATCTAGTAAATAAGTAATTTTACAAAAAGGTTAGGTACATGTTATTGTAACTAAATCGGATTATAATCAATTGGTATAATTTGTTACTTTACTAGTAATTTAAAGAAAGGTTTTTATTTTCTTTGTAAAACTAACGCAGTATTTTGCACTTAATGCTGAAAGTAGAATTTTAACGATAGGTTATTTTACACATATGTTTCTTTGAAAGCATACAATATATGTTGACCTATACATACTTTTCTACTAATATAGCACTTTAATATCAACGTAATATCTACCGCTTTACCTCTTCACGCCGATGGTATAAGTGACTTTGAGAAAACCTCTCTGCTATTAGATACAATCTGATGGTCTGTATACTGTTCCTAGATTGTCAAGCTCTGACTACAATGGATACCATACACAAGAAGTTCTACGTGCCTGTCAATAGCTTCCTCTGTTCAGTTGCCCTTTGATCTCATTGTTAGAAGCAATCTTATCAAAGTCATTGCAGAAACCAGGTCAGTTCCGGTTCCGGTTCGACATCAGCTGATAAACACCAACTTCCGGTAACGACATAAGTTCCGTATTTGGTTTGAAAGCTCTTGGGTATTGTTGTCTGCTGGTTTAAAACATGTGTTTCATAATTAGATGTGTTTTAGATGTGTTTACATGATACCCTGTACAATTCTATTTTATCATGGACGGTTTCAACCTTTAGGTCATCTTCCTGCATGTAAGTGCATTGTATAATAATTGTAAATAGTATGATGTTCTAAAACAAACAAAAATCACATGGACAAAATTCGATATTAATAAAAACAGTGACTGAAACGATGAACAATATTGAATATGTGTACAATATGAAATGTTTTCGTGAACTTCTTATCTTTTTGATTTCGTCGAATATCGGGTTCCTGAGATTTAAATTGCTTAAGTATAACATTGTGGATTTTTATTTGACTGAAATATATCTGGATGTCTTCTTTACCGGTCATCATCAGGCCTTTCCTTTCAACATTCAAAATGGTTAAATTGTCTTCCATACTTTTATAATTGTGGTTTAAGTTGAGGATGAGTTCTGCAAAGTTTGATTTCATACTTGTTGTGCTGTTTGATTTGATTGCCTGGATGTGCTCTCTGAATCTTGATTTGAAGAAATTTAAAATTACTCACCTTCATCTTTAGAACCTTGGCATAGACAAATAACATCGTCCACATATTTAGACTCCATGGTACGTCAAAAAACTAAAGAAAACTTACCAGAAACCAATCGATTCGGCCAACCTACCATAGACTTCAGATATGTGACAGGCTTCCTATGGAAGCTGGTATGCAATTGTATAATAAATTACCCACTAACATTAAAGATCAAAATTTAAAACCAATATTAAAAAGTAGTTGCTTCAAAATTCGTTTTACAAGTTCAAAGATTTTCTGGACAACTAAATTACTGCTTTTTTATTTAAATTATTTTGTTAAATTATTTATTTGAGTCTTACCAGTGGTATTAGGGGTTTTGAATATTTTGTCAAAGAAACTATTTGTATTGTATAGTGTGACAATAAACTATTACTCGTATTATTATGTACAAAGAGCAAGACGTTAAACGAAATTTAGATAGGTTCTGCCAGATTATTTGGTAGTGTAGTGTACTAGACTGTTAAAACATTACTTGGTTGTAGTTTGTATGAAAGATTAGACAACTGGTTTGCTACGGGAACTTAGAACTGGATTTCCTGGGGCGCGCCTTCAATTCCGTGTCAGGGAAAGCCTGCAACACATGAATGTACTCTTGTTGCGTTCTGTGCCGTGCGACTTTTGTATAGAGAATCTGTAGTCGCTGGCTACTGTACATTCAAGAAAAACACAAACCTTTTCATTAAATTTTTTAATTATAGAATAGAACCGCTGTACAATGAAGTGTAGATTATAGAAACGTTTATACTGTACTGTGTATTTCCTCCTTTTTCACCTTGAATGGTTTTAACTTACAGTAAACGTAAAGCTGATTTAGCTTAAAGCAGATCATTGTTTTCTTTCTGAAGTATTTATCATGAACATTTCCCGTACTCGTATAGGTGAACTATGGGATATATTTGTATATTGATGAATAATTTTAAAATAAAACCGTTTTTATTAAACATTTGAAAATCATACGCTTTCTACGATTCAAACTTTTACATGGTAAAGCGCCACAAGAAATTATTAATCATCTTTAAATAATCAAATATTAGATAACTAAAGCTCGAGGTAATTGAAAAGGTTTGTTCACGCAGGGCTACTTGTATTATTATTAAAGAACAAAAGACGATAAAAAACCCTTGTAGTTTTTTTTACTACCAACACCTAAAAAAACGTTTCGGAATTTTACCTAAACACCTAGGATGGTGGGCCAAGTCCCGAAACCGGTATTGTGGGTAATTACAAAAATGATGAAAGGGTACTTTATCGTCTTTCGTTCTTTATTAATAGGTATTGTTTTGAAGGCAACTTTGATTTTAAACAATTGCTGCAATTTTTTAGTGTATTATCTAGCTAATGCTGTATCAGTCCACATTTCATGTGGCTACTGTTTTGATTAGTTGAGAGTGAGTGAGAAATTTACACACAAATTACCAATAAACCTTATAAAACCTACCAAAAACAAGTAAGAACCGAATTAATTGTGATCTGAGGAAAGAATACTACCGGAAGAAAATATTGATCTTCTTTAATCTGGATCGATTGTTACGATCCTGTAACGATCCTGATTGTATGTTACGACCTGTGACATAAGCAACACGCTCACAAATAATTTTTAGACAAGACCGTCACAGGTTGTAAATATTTGAAAAACTACTGACGGAATAAACTATCAGCAAACGAGTTAAAACGTACATTATCCCTACATTTGTGTTAGTTCAATGTCAAACTAGAGTGCCTCTCTCCGTGCTTGGGTTATTACTCTTTAGAGTAGTTCAGGGGATACTCTTTACTTACCTTAATCCGACAATCATACGCTTTGAATGTTGTTGTATTATTATAGTACTACGTTTCCAGTGACTCAACTGTGCATTAAGTAATTATTCTAACCTTCTGTGTTATCTAGTGATTTCATACTACTGAATAATCTTTAACTAATAGTCAGCCCAAGAGTTTTACATTATAAAATACCTTAAATAAAATAACATACAAGTACATTAGTTTATGTTTTGCCGCTATGTAAAACGTTGGCAGCCATTAATATCTACACAAATTCGTATATACATGCCAAGATCTGCACATATTCACAGTTGTAAATTAAAACTATTTATGAAGTGTATTTTTAATGTAAGTAGCGTTTAGGTATTTCATGTAACTTACATAGTATTACTTAAATGATAGAATGCCTCTTGCTGTAATAACAATGTTACATCCTAATCTTGGGAAGGAAATAAGGTGGTCTAGGTTAACAACATAACGTAACCCTACACACAACTACCTTCACGTTTGCTTAGTCAGAGGTTCGAAACTGAACAATTTTACTATATAAAAATAATATAATATAATTTATTGTCAGACAAACAAGTTTGTATAGACAAATAAAGAATAATAAATTATCTAATTATGACTACCAGTAACTGTTATCTCATTCTAACGCAAGTTTTGTATAAGGCTTTCATAGTTGCAAATCATTAGTTTCTTTTCAGAGTGTGAAAGTTTTATCTAGGACGGGTTTGTATACAAGTAAATTTTGTACTATAACAGGTATCTAACTAGTACATTAAAAAACGAAAACTTAAATCAGTAAAATAGTTACTGAAAGCGTTTAAAACCCAGCTGTAAACAGCTTTACAGCTATAAAGTTTTTAGGTTTATTAGTTGACAAAATAATTAATCTGGACCAACCAGATTGATATAATCTGTAAAAGAATGGTTACTGGGATATTCTTATTGTTAAAACCGTCTTCTCACTGCAGTGCAGATGTTTTGAGAATGGTTTTATTTAGTCTCATACATACCCACATATTATATGGTATAATCTTTTGGGGGAACTGCGGGAACACAAGCATTTCTAGACTGTTAACTATTCTTCAAAATCCGGCTGAAAATTAAAACAGAGAACTCTGTCGAAAAGCTTTCAAATCAACCGGAATACTGACAATCACGTCACTATTCATTCTATTTCACATTCTGTTTCAACTGGTGGAGTCAAGTCATTCTTATAATACCCGTAGTGCAATCATCTTAATTTGTATAGCCACCGTTTGGAAATTTCCAATAAATTGCCGATAAAAGCTTGTAAAAATGTTTTACAAATTACCAGAAAACATCAGACAAATTCAAAATTTTAAATCCTTTTAGTGTGATCTGAAGAACCTTTTATTCTTTTGTTTTCAAATTCATTTTATCTAACGGTAGAGTCCATGGAAAATGGTGTTTACATTTAAATGTGTACTTATATTTTTACTGTAAAGTTAAAGTTTATTTAGCTGTTCTTTCTTACCAGTGGTGGTAGATTTTGTTGTAGTTGTTGTATAATTTTGTTTTCAACTCAATTATTTTATATTGTATATTGACAAACATAAATAAACAAAATAAATAAATAAATGAAACATAATAAAATAACTGCGTCGCAAATATACAGTTAAACTGCCCGTGTCCTCTACAGTGTGTCGGCAGTTTGATTACCATTTCTTTGTATATTGAGCCTGAATCTAAAGAGTTTTCCATTTTAAACGTTTTATTAAGCTATTTAATCTCCGAATGGTACTCTAGAAATAACTTTTCATCAGTTAAATTCCCAGCTGTGAGACATTGTGTGAACAATGTACTCGTAGAAACCACTTGCTTTGACATTATTTGAAACTGCACTTCAATCTCGTTCAAATCACTTATAAGGCTCTTAGTTCTGATTGAACAGTTTTAAGCACTGTTTGCAGCTTGTTATTATCTTGTTTATGTTTAAACCAGTTTCAGAATTCATAGTAATTGTAATACAAAGTTCCTAAGTGTTTGTTTCGTTCTCAACAGCTATGAAAAGGACTTTAACAAGAAATTATTTAATCGAACTGGTATTTGAAGATTTTACATAAATAGTTCCACCAGCATTTGTTATTTTATTGTGAGTTTATTTATTAATGTTTAAACAATGAATTACCAAATAACCTCGTCAAATATAGCCCGAGACAAGTTTAAAAATTGTTAAAAGACCTTACTTACTCCTTCGTTACAAACTAGTCTATAATTTTTTTATGAGGCACAGATATACATACAAAAGCAGCTTATTCCCAATATAATCGCACTGTTAATTGGAACTTGGGTTAAAAGTTCATAATTATACCTCTTATAGATTGCACTACAGTGACTTATGAAAAGATGCAAGAGCTCAGTATGCGAGAACTAAAAATTGTTAAAAAGAAGTAATCCTGGATCAGATTTAAGCTGTTAATTTACTACTTTATACTGAATGCTTCAAATTTTTTTTTTAAATAACTGAAAAACAAATGTTAATAGATTAGACATTTTAAAACTGTCCACGAACTTTTAGTTTAAAAATCTAGCTTTCGCCGGCTAAGGCATCTTCAGTTTGCCGGGAAAAATTAGATTTTAAATTAAAATTTTGTGAAAAATTTAAAACTGTCTAATTTATTGGTACCATCCACTTTTCACCAAAAATACGCTGAAGAAAAAACAAATATTGTAAGCTCTGTTGTTGTTTTAACGTGTAATCATTCAAATAAATCAAACGAAATTATATTTTTAATATACTTAAATAGGCTATAACTTACGTTTTGTGGTCGAAAAAGAGCATGCTAGGTCTAAAGGTGTTGAGTGGTACAATATACTGTTCTATATTGAAATCTTCTTCAGAAAATTATGAAGTGTCTCATAAACATCGTAAAGTTTAGTTAGAAAGTGTTCAAAAGACTTTGATGATTTGATTAGTTTGGTTGATATACTAAATTAAAACAAATAACACACAACCATGTCGATACTAAAATCTTGGAAACATTCCTCTCGGCAAACAGCTCGAGTGTTTATACCTTTAGCAAACATCTCACATCTCTCTCCGTATCTTACTGCATCAAAACTCAGCTCTGCTGGAAATCCATGTTTGTAAATTGGTGTTTTTGACTTTTGGCCGAATGCCGGAAAGATATTCTACTATGATGTGGCATATCTTTGGTAGAACATTTACACTGCTTATAAAAATTACTAAAAAATACAACCAGAAAACTTGAGAAAGAAAAGGAGATTTATTACTTTTAGAATCAATTTAAAAGCCCCTCTAGCTCCCTTGTCTAGTAATGAACGAAATTCCAATGGCAAGATCAAAAGCGAGCGCATCAAAAGTCAGAATATGTGAGTTAATATTGGACATGAATAGGCTACACATCATAGAAATAAATAAACTATATTTAATAAAGTACTATTTACAAACTTCCGTTTCAATTGTATTCAGGTATTTATAATAATAAGAAAGTAGCTCTTAAATTACCTGCATTTCGTTCTCATATAAAAAGTCTCATTACACCACTCTCCGCTCATCCATTTGCAAGTCAAGCACTTTAGATATAAACTTTATATCTGGAACGAAAGATTTCAGACACGTCTAAGCCTGTTTATTCTTGAAGAGATACTTTCAGCGTTTCCATTAAAAATAGCTGAGTGAAGACAACATTCGAATATTCATAAGTACATCTCCGGTAGTGGATACATATGCAACCTACCTTCTCACCGGAAGACGGTGTGCGAGGGAAAAGAACCTGTGCAGGCAGAAGATTTCCAATGTCTTTCTGAAAAATATCCATCAATGTATCAAATACAAAACTTTGAGTAAACCGTGAAAGTGTATATGTTGGACTATTTATCTTATAATATTAAATAATCTAGTTATACCAAATTTACTAGGAACTTGATACAACCAAACATAAAGAATGGAAATATACTAGCCTACATTTTAAAAACATGATTGTAAAACTACACCTCTGTCTCTCTATCTTCCTCTCCATCTAATCATTCACATTTCACCCTATTCTTAATTATATTTCTTTTGAGAAATTATTTGAGTAATGTACGTTAAGACGTACTCACGTCATGAGCGGATCCGTGGCGGATTGGTATCGCGCGCGACTCCGGAGCTCATCACTCTGGTGGCGCGGGTTAAATCCCTGCAGTCACCAGTTACAATTTGTAATGTGACTAATACGGTGACGCTAGGTAAAGGTCGAGGTTGAGTGGTAGAGAGGACTTTGTAGTCCTCGTAAACAAGACGAACTTTACCTTTTTAAGACCTTTAGGAACGGCTAACTTTGGTTTGATGCATGCTTTCATGTAATTTTGTATTATGCATTTTAGGATCACTTGAAAATTGTTTGCTTTAAAAAATCCAGAGTAAGGACTATTTGTCGACTTTGCACCTGAGGTCCTTAGCAGGACGCTATGCGTTACAGTTATGAAACTATAGTTGGTTATCATTCTTTCAAAATTCCAATGAACTTAAAGCATAATCTCATTATGCCTTAATTAAGAATAGAAAACTCATTTAGAACTAACATTTATCTGATATTTATTCCAAATAACTTTCTCAGCCAGAAGTTAAAATGTACAATGATTTACCAACAGAGTTCTGAAATGTTGATTGTTTGACCGTATTTTCAACTAAATTAAAAGTTATTTACTTTATTGTTTGTTCTATAGTGTGTAAGAACTTACCAATGTGACTTACAGCGTAATAGTAAGCACAAATATAATTATGTAAAATTACAATCATATCAATTTTTATTGGAGTGGTTTCAAATTAACAACACTATTTATAATTTTTTATAAGAGTTACTTTTAAATCAAGCTTAGTTAACTGGCTTAGAATTACGTAGCTAACTAGTTCATAAATTTCAATAAAAGTGAATATTTCAGTGAGAATGTTTTTGTAAACTGTATTGCCAGAGCAAAGTGTTTTCAATGCCAAATAAACAAACGAACTTAGTATACTTTAGTCTTGTAAATTCAGTGTGATTATATTGTAAATTTGAGAATTTATTGTAAAAACTTCTCCTTTAGTTCTTTTTCTTTAGTTCTTTACTTTTAGTAATCTAAAGGCTAGTTTTCGATAGTCTAACAGCGTACTGTTTTACGTTTAGATGTTGCTTCTTGCACAGAGCGGTTTGAGGGGTTGCAAGGATGGGAAGGATATTGGAGACAAGGGATCAATTTCCTGTTTCAAGTTTGTCTCCCATAAGTCAACCTAGTTGTCTCCGGCTATAAAACAAACTTACATGAAACTTTTTTGATCAAAGTTTAAAGGGTAAATTCATTAAAATATAATGTTTAATATTGATAAAAGTTGACATAAATTCAAGTACGTAAACCTAACTCGCAAACTGTTTACTCCTTACCGTTGAAACTTCCGGGCTTTTGTTGAAATCGATCAGTGTATTTAAATCGTATCATGTATTAATTCCTATTATTTCTGCGTTAAAGAATTGGTTGTGCCCTTTTGAACAACTGCATCAAGCATCCCAGCATATCTCAACTAGAAGCATTAGCAGACAACAAGATTTTGTGGAATGGACTTATGATTGGCTTACTTGCTTTTGCCTCATAGTTTTGTTCTATCAGAACACAATGGCAATATGTCTTTAATTAGTAATATTGTTAGCAAATTTCCTTTGTACAAATAAGATATTCATGTCGTACCCAGACTCGGGACTATGAAACGTGCACCGACCCTGACTCCCAGAACAAGTTTGTAGCATTTGTTTCAACACTTTATTTGTATTAGTAATGTGTAGTGGGTACTCTCTTCAGGTTACATTTTTATCCGATTTTCATGAAATTTGGTACAAACGTTCTTTTAGTTAGTATTTTGGCAAGGTTCATTAGCCAGAAAAATCGGACTACCGGAAGTACCCCTTGGGGTAATTTATAAATTTTTTTCAAAAATCGACTAGCTCTTGACTCAGTGCTAATGAGAGTCAAGCTAATTAAGCTAAGAGCCACTCAAGCCACCTTCACTGGTATCAACGTCACATAGTAACAAATCTATCAGATCTGTTAGTTTTCCTGTTACGTGCAAAGTTTGATTTGTAACAGATTTGATGAACATTACAAAACGGTGCCGCGTCCAAAGACTTTGATTTGCGTACACAATGACATCACTAGAATACTAAGTGTTGTTTTAAGTCTGAGAATATAATACATGTTGAACTAAAACAACGCTGACACACTACTTAACAACACACATTTTTAAATACAAAAGCAAAACGGTTGAGTTTATTTTGGACTGAACTCGAAAGACAGAAAAGTAGCTACTATTAATAAATACTTGAGGGATAAAAGTCTACTAGCAACACGTTTTACAAAGAACTGGTAGCATACACGCGTTATGCGCGAAATATATGCCTAGATAACATTTACTCAGTGTCAGGACAACTGATACTTGTTTGGATTGTTCAGTCAATTGTCCAAATATTCAAGCAATGCAGATTACATACATCACGAGTTGCATTAATATTTGTATGATAAACATGCCAAAAGCATCGAGTTATGAATGATATTTAGCTAAATGAATAGTTCGATGCATACTGTTGTTGTCGTTCTTCTCTTCATACTCTTTACGTTTAGAAGAAAAATATTTACTGTGTACAATTGAAAATAAAAGACGACTCAGGCTTAAATCTCTGAAATGGTTTTTGATTTGTCAAAACCTTCACGGTAGAGAAGGCAGTGAAGAGAACATGACATGTCTGGATATTGAGATCTGGAAAATGAACAACTCAAGTCAAGCTCAAGACTAAAGTAAATAGGATATGCGATACACATTCGACTTTTAAGATCTGAACAAACGTTAAAAAAACGCAACTTTCATCTAATAACTTTCAGGTTTATAAATGTGTAACTTACAGGGTGTCTATGACCTCTTTGAGAAGACTTTAGATAATTTGTTGGGTCAATGTTAAAAAATTATCATAATTAAGACTCAGTTTTACTTATAATAATTATAAGTAAACCTTTTACAAAAGCGACTGTACAGTTAATAATTATTATTAACTATACAGTCGCTTTTGTAAAAGTATTATCTCTTCCTAGGAAAACGGCTTTATCTATAAACTTAAAACCACGGAACCACTACAATAATATTGAGACAGCGTAAGAAAGATACACCAAAGATTTCTACGCACGAAAACTTGGTTTGGTATTATACACATTTCGATGGTAAAAATCAAAATTACGTTAACAGTTTGTTAAAAAGGACAATGTTATCTCGCTTTGAAACAAATAGATTAAAATAAATTCAGCAATATTAGGCAGTCACTGAGTAGTGGACACATGTAACCATCCAAGGCTGCAAAGAGCTCACGGTGTGTCCAGTATGCGAGTGATGTTCAATGTTTTATTCAACAGCTGTCCTGTTCCACACTTTAAAGTCTTAAATTGCTTCTTATTGTCATATCGTTTCTGAACTAGTTATTATTCAGAGGCGTATAGCACCACTTAAAACTTTGGATTAAAGTACCCACGATAATTTGGATTAAAATATATCTCCCTTTTTAATCTTTGGCATCTGTGAAGCAAAACCGCAGTAACTGCAGTCATTGATTTGAAACAGTTTCGTAACATAAGATGTGCAGACGACACAGACTGTCCTTTCGCTGTTTTACCTAAAGAAAAAAAACTTATCTTAACTGTTGTAAAATTATTAAGTTGTTGCGTACTTCTGTGAAAACCAAAATAGCCCAACTTCGAGGCAGATATTTACTCATGACTTGTTTACCATGCAAACTACTCGATTTCAAAGTCTAAAGAGGGGGCCGAAAGATTGAGTGTTTACGTCATAAACGTTAGATGACGTCATTCATGCTGGACGTTATGTTTATTTGTTTATTTATATTTAAATAAACATACCCTATATGTTTATTTAAACAACAAACAAACAGTAACTGCTGAAGCAAAATACTTTTTACAAATTACTTTTTAATGTTGATCGTTTGGTATTCTCATGGTTTATTTAATCTTGGAAGTGAACAAGAAGGCATGAAGTCAAACAACAGGTTACGCTCCAGCTGTGCTATTGTAAAGTTCCATGTTTATTCGCTTTTACGTCTGGAAATATCCAAACATTCTCTTTATGGTTCAGCAAACATTCTAAAGCTTGATGTTTGTTCATTGTTCATCCAAAAACTCTCAAGGGGCCACTTTCACTACATATAATAAACCACCTATTTATTGTTGCCATCGGCAACTTCACAATTTTTAAAGTTGACTATTATGATTCTAACTTGTAAAACCCGAAACGTTTTTTCCGTATGAGGTTGTCTATTTCAAATAAGATATTTTTGAATTATAGGAAATCGTATGCGACATATTGTAAGAGATATTTGAGAATTGCATGGGATAAGCTTTAACAACAGTTATTTTCCTTTAACAACAGAGCACATAGTTTATTCAGTGGAGATTTTGTACACAAGGTGTGTGGTACAGTGGTGGGAGGAGAGGGAAGAAACGCTCTCACATTCACATTCCCAACCCTTAAACGTTTCCCATTCCCGAGTCCTGGCTGCACTGAACATTGTACGTTTCTTTGGGCTCTGAACATTATTTATAATTCTACTAGTTGATAATCGTTGATGTATCGTAAGGATTTTATTTCTTGTGACTTTCTTAATTCGTAGACATAAAATCAAATTTGTGGTTCATACTTTCTAATTTTTTTTTAAATTGTGAAAACAGCCAACCCAATATTGCCCTCTAATTTCTTATAAAAGACCACCTCATTTAAACAGCTAAGATCATTTAAAAGTTCATGAAACTTTTCCGTTCTAAATTATTATAAATTAAATTAGATATGAATTTCAGACAACCATGTGGCTGAAACAACGTAACAAACAAAGTATTCAAGTACATATTATTTTAAACAAAATACATATTTAAAATATCTAATTTTCAGTTATTTCGTGTAACTTTTTTGTAATAAGTATGATTTTCTTGAATATATTTAACGTGGTTAAGTGGTATAGAGGGCTATAAAGCCCTAGCTTCGCCACGTAAATAAAGACTTTTTTATTTCATTTCATTTCAAAGTCAAATGATCGAGTTTAGTGCTTAATATACTCGGTCAATAAAGCAGCACAGTGATAAACAAACTTTGTCACGTTTGTGACCTATGTCGTAAATACGCGCGTTAAGGACAGTAATGGTCTGAAAATGCATAATCGATGTACTCTGTGGGATTGTGATCTGAATACCGACGTCCATACCTCTCACGTCTAGCGACTATCTGAGTTTAACCTTGCCTTTTTTACATAAAATGTTACATATTATGTCTCTTGAATTGGGATATACTAGACAACTATCAACATTCTAAAACCAAAATTATGTTGGTAGGTTATCAATTTACGTGTGTATGGACGCACCTGTTGTTGCCTGGAATCATATTTAAATTGGATTCAAACTTGAGTTGGTTTCATTAACTTGAAGTATATAAGTATTATTTATGAAAACAATCAAAACAACTCTGTACTTGACATTGATTCCACTATCGTGTAATCCGTATGTTAAAATACAGTTTCTACTAAGCATCTCAGCGAATTAAGTATACAAGTGGTTAAGTTATATCTTGAAAATTATATATATTTTATTAAAAACACAGACAACAATAATTTACTTAACAACGAGGAAAGACCCATCATTAGTTCTAAATTAATAGATCTAATAACATGTAATAGCATAACATAACAGTTTTTATTATATATATATTTTTTATACATACTATATACACATTAATATTTTCTACATATTTATTTTACTGTAATAATGTTTATTTCTAAATAACATCTTTTTAACTTTTAATTTTTTTATTTGTCAACAACTTTGTAAAAATTTTTGACTTTTTGTTAATAATTTTAATTTTGTAACTTTCGCTTTACCTGAAGATGGCAGCATGACTGCCAAAAGCGCTAGTGGTAAATAAATCACTGTTATTGGCCTCTTTGAATTTTTTTCAAGATATAATTTATACATTGCCAAAAATCTCCTCATCAAGAATTCATACAAGTGGTGTTTTTAGTTTTATAGTGTTGATGAATAAATTTACCATCGAATGAACTCAAGTTTTAATAATTTTATTAAATCTTGTTCCATTATTTACCAATAAACAAGGGTAAGAGTCTTGGTTTGAAACTCAGATCACGTTAGATATTGAACTAATACCCAAGTGCTGCAATGAATGTCAAGTGGGCAGTTCTTGCCCAGTTCGTTTTATACATTTACTCGTATTTTTCCAGCAATACGTTTTCTCGCATTAAAGGATTACATGTAATAAATTACTCTCTAGCATTTGAGAACTATGAGGTGAAAGCTCAAACGTAAATAGTATAACATCACACACAATTCATGGCCTGAGATGACAAAAGGCTATGCCGCATTCGGTTTACTTGAAGGGTAGTAAACAGTATCATTGGTTATTTAAATTAAATTAAATCCCAATTTCAAAATGTTTAATCAATTGTAAAAATCTTCTATTCACAAATAAATTGAATGTATGAAAAGCAATAATCAACACTACATAACCTTTTCTTAAATAAAAGAAGCAAAAACAATTTATTCATACTAAATATTATAATACAACATATTTAAGCTGTGAGTTTAAACTTTGGACGCATAGTGGATGCTGAGAGAAAGTACAATTACAATGTTGTGGATATAATTATCATTTCTTACATTATCTTAACTCAGACAACTCAGAGACTAGATTAGCATTGAGCTCAAATGTAGACTTTCTAGTTTATGAATAAAGAAACCCACTCAACTTCTACGCGATACATCAAACAACCTGAAGATTTGAACGCTATTATCCACAGCTAAAACGTTCAGTTTTATTTTAACTGAAACGCAATCCATAAAACGAATTCATTTCAGTTACTTGGCCTGAAACCAATACCACAGATTGAATAAGCAATCTGAAAGGAAGGAACGTAATCACTGGGCTTCATTCGTTTCAATTAAACTTTATTTGTAACGCGTTTGTAACGGATTTTGTGTTTACGCAATAACAGGGAATTAATAAAACTCTCTAGATATACATGAAATATTACAACGGTTGAAATTAACATCAGAGGATAAAGCTAACCTCACCGGGTTTCAAATCTACTGTTTTTATTATAAACGGCATACACTATTTGATACTACAAAGTCTGCATTGATACATAATAATATACTGTTTTTGAGCCATACACAATATTCATTGTTTCAGATCGTTACATTAAGCTTTCTTTAGAAAATTTTAAGATAAACTCTATTGATACCTAGAAAAATAGGTTGATTGTTGTTTACAGGTTATCTGTTGTTTCTGTGAAGTTAAATGGGTAAATATAGGTTCCCTTTCTTTCCTGGCTCCGGGAATCTTTGATGTACAAGGCCTGTTGTATTTACCCTCCCTCCTGCTCGGGTAGTTCAAGTCCTGTAAACCCAGTCAATAGAACTTAGAATTTGAAATAGCCATAAGTAAGTAATAAGTTTGCCATCACCAAAAAGTCTTTATTCCAAGAACTCTGAGACGGTGTAGGTCTTGCTCTAACCAATCAGTCAACTGCGTCTTCAGTCTCCTTGGTCCCAGTCCTTTCATTTCTTCAGGAAGCAGATTGAAGAACTTCATACCGGCATATGATGGCTTCCTTTCAAACCGGGTTGGATGATCAACAGGCATTTGGTAGTTCCGTCCATACCGAATAGGGTATTATTGATGATTGGACTTATTTTATAACTCATTTATAATTTCATATATGTGGGGCGTAAGGCTGAACCAAAAAAGTAACGATTCAAAGAGCGGCAGTCCGCGACGAAACGCGGCAGTTTTAAACGATCTTTCACTGTAGTAATCACGTTATATTTCCAGTTGGAAAACTACCCCCAAATTGTCAATGACGAAGATAAACATGTCGTGTAATTTCACTCATTACATATCATTGGTAGAGGACCTATGTACATTACTATTATACATCCATGTAGTTTTCAATATCACTACTGTAGTATTTGTCACCCTGAAGGTTTAGTCAAGAAACAAGACACGTTTGAATTAAAATGTTGATACTTAAATAAAAGCAATACTCAAACGTAGTTACAGGAAAAGCTTGTGAATGAACGTATATTTTCTGTCAATCGAATCACGGGACTTATTTCAGTCAGTGCAGCGTCAAGCAACATGCTAGTTTAAGAAGCAAATTGATGTCTCTCAATATCGTTTATTTCTGACGTTTGGAAAAGTAACTCAATCTAAAAAGAAGATCCATCCACTTAGGAGTATTGACTTCATCAAGTAGGGAAATGCATTGAATCGTGTTTTAGTTTTACAACTTATTTCAGTTCATACAACTAAGAAAATAGTGGCGCATATTTCAAATAAACATATCGTAAAATATTAAAATAAATTAAAATAAGTACTTAATCAGATTTGGTTAAAGCAGCCGCTCTGTGATAGCAACAGAAACTTCCCACTTTAAGAAGTAAGTTTACCGATCTGTTTGTGATTTCTACCGTTCTTCCCATTTACATTGTAACTAATGTTTCTATGTTGGGTTTGGGCAGACGCTTACGTATCCGATTTCTGGTATTGGTAAACTAATTTCACTTAGTTGAACAGCTGAATGTCACATACCGAATGTGTGACTTTTACAAGTTAATTGTTTTATTTATAAACATGATTTTACATAATTATGTAATTGTATGATAGTAACAATAGTAAATCTTTGAATCGTCCAGTGGCAAAAACAAATTTACTTGAACATTAAATGATTACAAATGATAGAACTTGGTAACTTAGCGTACTTCTTTTGAAAGCAATACATTGTAGAACGCAGGTAATAAAAGCTGAAACAGTTTGCCAACATAAGATCTTATCTGATACAAAGTTGTCTCCAAGTTGCGTTATCAATGATAAACATTAGTTTCTTTCTCTCTGTAAGCTTTATCTTTGGAACTTGAACGCAACATACAAAGTAACAACAATATAACTATTCTTTATGAAGAAAATAGGGCTATAAAAAGTCCCAGGTTTAAAAATAAGTACGAAATTAAAGTTTTATTTTAGTTTCTAATAATAACAATCAAATATTTGTATTTTTGTAAAATATTAGTATTTTCAACCATTTTTTTTTTTTAAGGAAATATGTTTTAAATCTACTAAATAGGTTTTCTAAGTATTCTAATAATAAACACACATTTAACACACAGATAAGCTGCCCATATTAAATTGTATTTCATTACATTAAGCAGTGGTTGTTGCTCACTATTTATCTGTCGGGTGGTCAGTGGTTCAAACCCAATCAAGTGTATACTGTTGTTTAGCTGTTTATAGTGGGGTTTTAAAGTTGATACTGTGTAATCATATTGTTACTTCTAACAAACTTATACTACGTTCATTGTTTTAAGCAACTCGAGGCGTCGAACAAACAATGCTTATTAGTTAAAAGTAAAAAATGGCATATGATAATATGTCCCTAGTTGGTAGAAGTCAAACATGTATTATGTAATTCATTTTGTAACACGAAATAAAACATTTTGAAAAGCATTAAACTAGAACCACTGTTACTTCGACAAATATATACTGGTTAACATGTTAAAGGTCCAATACATGTTCAGTAAGTTTTTAAACAAAGGAACCAAAACAAGAAGTACTTGAACGTTTTGTTTGATCGAAATAGGAAAACACCACCTGTGTAAATATCTTTTCAAAACGGTGTACTCAATCCCATACCTAAGGAGAGTGTTTTTCTTATCTCTTCTTGGTTGTATTCAATTATCAGTAAAGGTCCTTTTTTACTAAGCTATTTCCTATTTTCGTTCAGGTCATTGGTTAGAAATCTAATAAATCTTTCTATTAATTTAATATATAAATCTATAGATTTATTTTTTTTAAGTTGTAAAATAATAACCTACTAAAACTACAAATTAAAAATAACTAATAACATTTAGTTTGGTAATTAAAACTGTAAGATGTAAATACAATTTTCAACATTAACCTTTTTCTTCAACCTTTTTTCTTCTATGAAGATCCTTCAACACAAATCATAAATCACAATGTGAAAGGAAGCTCATAGACGAACACTTGTAGACTCCTGGCTTTAAGTCGGCAATTGCCACTACAATACTAACGACTTTGTGAAGCCAGAGCTAAATATTTTTAAGACGAGTTAGATGACTTAATTTGATATAAACAGCGTTAAATACAAACACACACACACACACACACACACCTATCGTAGACAGGATAGTCCGAAGATTGTAAGGATTAAAGGTTCAAGGCGTGTGTTTATTGCATAGTTAACATTTCAGGGTTCATTGGATTGTAAAACCTCATGCTGTTTAAAGTCACTAAATAAAAGGGTCAATATAATATGTATTGAATTTAACTTGAAACAACGTTTGTCTCATTATTATGTTTAGTCTCAACTGATTTAGTATTCTCTGAATCACCCTGTACAGTATTCTTGTAATTCGGGTTAAAACTATCAGTTTAATAGCTAGTTTAAAGTCAAGGCACACAGACACGTGGAAACAGTAATGGAAACTGTCTTTAATTTGTATTAAATACAAGTCAACCTATCAATATAGTAGGAAGCTCATTCTAAAGGTTTAGACACGTGAACATTATTTACCAAAAGCACAAAAAAAGCTTTTATTAATGTATATCAATCCTAGACCTACCGAAACAAGAGTAAATATATGCTACCAACTTTAATGAAGATCCTCGTAAATGTGAATCATTATGAGAATAGAAAATCGGAAAGTAATAATACGCTATAGAACAATTAACTTATTCTTACTTATTTTGTGTGAGAGAAAATATTGTAACTGTTCCTTCATAACGAAGCTAAGAATTTAGGGTACGTGATTTACATAAAAATTCAGTTTCAAAGGCAGATGAAAAGTATGCAAATTGAATTAGTACCTTAACATATCCTCAACGCTGTGGTCCCAGAACCTCCTCAACTGAACAAACATCAACTAAAAAGGACAATTCCTCTCTTCCACTCATAACAGTTTGTGAATGTATACTTAATTGTTTTTTACATATACATTAGTTTAACTGTATTCCTTTAACATCCTCTTAAAACCACGTTAAGCTATCAGTTTGTTTAAAAAATGTAAATTGGCTACGTACGTTCATAAGTGATTTAGATATGTTTGGTCATTTACTAAATATGCTGTTGCTACCTCAAAAGTCTGGTTCATAGTCATTTCAAACAACTTCAAAATATTTTTGTAAAAGTTACGTTTTTAAACGCATAGATACTAGAAGATAAAAAGTTATAAGGAAACTCAGAAGTACTTTTGTGTTGTATCTCAGTTAGTTTTCTATTGCTAAACTAAAAAACAACACATTTAAAGGAGTTCGGGAAAAACAAGATTTTCTGCAGTTTCTCAAATAATGAAGATCCATTTATCTAAGTAATTGCGGGTTTGTTACAGTAAAACATGATTATTTGAACATTAGATGAAAGGGCGCCTGTTGCAAAAATCACGGGTAGACCTTTAACTATAACGTAACATGAGAACAATTTCTCCACTTATCTTTATAACGTCTTCAAGCAAGTGGATGAGTGAAATTGAGTGAGAAAGAATCTTAGATTTATTGAGTTAAATAATTTTTAAAAATAAAGCCTCGAGAGGCTTATTAAAAATGTCTAACGCTATTCAGCGCGAAGGAACTTGTTGACCCGACTAACTTTTGCCCACCTTTTCTCAAAAGTCGTTTATCACCTTGATTTATCTGGTATTTTCCAAGCTTTTAAATTGAAAGTTCCTCGTGAATAAAAGTTAAAACAGACACATTTCTTTTCTGAGTTATTAGGTGTGGTATAGCAGAATTATGTGCTTATTTACATATACCATATAGGTCTACATAGCATAAAATTTGTTTCTACCAGCAAGTAATGTGTTTTTAATTCTATTATAAAATACTCATTTACGGACTTATTTCGACAACACGTTTAGCTTGGTTTAGCATAGTTTTTGATTGAGCTTTGTTTTAAATGTGTTAACTTTCCATACAAAATTTGATAATAACCTACAGAATACAATTCATGCACATTTCACAGGAGTAAAATAACGCAATAAAATATCACTTAATTAAAAGGGCAAACATAATTCAAGTATAATTTTCTAAAATTACCTTTTTAACTTTTAATTATGTGTTATTTAAAACTAACATCATATAAAAATAAGCATTTATCAAATATATAAGTTTGGTTTTAAATATGTTAACTTCCCATACAAAATTTGATAATAACCTACAGAATACAATTCATGCACATTTCACAGAAGTAAAGGTCAAACTAAGTGTATTAAAAGAGAAAACACAAGTAGAATTCTCTAACAATAAAATATCACTTATTTAAAAGAGAAAAAATTGTTTAAGTTAACTTTCCACACAAAAGATAATAAACCTACAGAATTTATTTTACATTACTTTAACGCAATTAACTTTTAAAAGGGCAACAAATATGTTTTCCTTACATTACTTTTGACTTTTAAATATTACTAATATTATTAAACCTGACATCATAGATAAATAGGCATTTATCAAATATGTATCAAACTAGCCATTGCTCTGGATACAAATTTCTTGATGACGATCATTGGCAAAGTTTCGTTCTGCCAAAACTAGTCCTAGTTTTATTTCCCACTTCAGTAAAAAGCCTCCACATCAATCATAATTGCTTACGACGTAATGTTATAATTCAAGTTACTATTAGGAAACACGGATTGAGATTATGAGAAATATTGAACAGTCCTTCCTTTCCTTAAATCTTTTTATTCGATGTGTCGTCAAAAGGTTGTTTATAAAATACATTGAATGGTCTCAAAGTAACTATTCCAAACACCCACTATATAGTATGTCGTCGCTTGTATGCAATCGGAATCTGAACTTTCAAGTACAAAGAGAGACTGACAAACGTATCTGTGTCAAAGCACGTTCGTGGCTCTCACAAATATCTATGTCACTTTATCTCTTTATATTATTTTGTTACCACCGAGTTTAAAACAAATAAAACCAGTATGACACTCAGCTAATGATCCTATCTACTTTATCGAGTGTAAGGGGCATTGTTATCTTGACCACCAAACGAGTTGTCCAAATCACACACTTGTTAAAAACACATTTGTAACTTAAGACACTCAGTCAAAGCAGCTTTTTTTTAAAAGCTCAGTGGTTTTGTAATCCTTTATAGCTTTGGTAAAATGTTCTCAAGAAATGCTTGACGTAATGTTATGTTCATTGTTGCCACTGTAGTGAGGTTAGGGGTTAGGAATTTCTTGAGCAATTTGAAATATTGAACAGTCCTATCCTTTCCTTTGGCTGGCTTTGTCGAACATGACTCAAAATTCGTATTGGTAATTCAAATGGGGAATATCTAAAGTAACATCCTCTTCGAAGAACCACCTCAACTATAAACAAAATGAAAAGACTTGTATGTGCCAATTCTTGGTAATATCTAAGATACTTAATCGCTGCAATAGAAGTGAATTGACTGTACATCAATTCGAGCTGCAATTTGAAACGCTCAAAGCACGAGTTCTTATCGGTCTCTCATATTCAAATCAATGCATATATAGGTGTCACTTCGTGTATAGTAACTTTGAATAAATATGTGTAGTGCCCTACAACGAGTTGTAAAGGATACATAATAAACAGACCTCAGTCCGGACACTCAGTAAGCGCTAATGCGCCGCTGAAATGGGTGAATGAATTTCCTTTTGAATTTGTCGCTACGTTCACAAGCCTCACTTCGGCCCTCGGCCTTACGTTTCTGATATGATCATGGGATTAGAGACTGTTCATGCACCCAGCCTGACTTTTTGGCCGTCGGCCTCAGACTTGGTTCAGGTTATACTATGTATCATTAAGGAAAAGGAGATTTAAAATTTCAATAAAACTATACTACTCATTCCGCTGTTATGGCAAAAAATCACACTTCTACTTAATTTGAAACGACGATGGTTTATCATGATTTTAGTATATTTAGTATAGTAACGAAATAATAATATAATAATATATCTTTATTTCTCCAACCGTCTTCAGATTGTACAATAATACTCGTATACCAACACATTACACACTTAAAAAAAATAATGAATAAACAGAGACAAAATATAGGGGTCTCTTAGATAAATCTGAGTTGACACCTCCTTCAGATACTTTAACAAACAATATGCTATAAGAGAGCTAGACTAACATGTAACCAATATTCTCATAAATAACAATATACTATACAATTGATTTAAAAGTGTAATGTGCGTAGACTAACTTATAAGTATTATAATGCAATCTTGTACATACACTTAATACAAAACAATCACATAACAAAATAAAACATATTTACTTAAAACTTCATCAAGATGTGATGCAGTGGTTTTTAGATCATTAAAACCACTTATTGATTTGCAAACAAAACGCGACCTGTGTAGATTATACACATATGTACATAATTATGTATAAAAGAGTTGAAATAATGCTCCAAACGTGTTCTGGTGGTCAGGATCGGTGCTCATTTCACGGTCCCGGGCATGGGTCTTATTATTGAAATATCTCATTTATCCAAAGAAAGTAGAGCAAGAGTAGGGCGCAGGTACGTCAGCTGTAACCCTGCATCGATGCACTTCACGGTTTCCTCATGTAAAATAGCTTAGTTTTTAAAAGTCATTATTTCAAAACTACATTACACTTATATGACGTTAAAAAAGATTTCAGAATGAAATCTAAAGAAACGTAACACAGCGGACCCGTGGCAAGTTGGTATAGCGCACGACTCCAGGGCCTCATCATATCGGTGACGCGGGTTCGATTTCCCGCAGTCACTACTTAAGAAAATTCAGACTATAACAGTATTTGAAATGACTATGCGGAAACTCTATGTAAAGCCGAAGGTAAGAAGTCGAGAAGACGTTGTAGTCCTAACTTCATCTCGATTGACAACACAAACTTCAACCCTTACCGTATGATGTTTTAATTACATGTGAGGGGATTCTAGTTCATATTTAAGAACAAAGATGTTTTAATTTTCACCATGTTTTAAGAGTACTAGGTTCAGTTTGAAAGCAACGCCTTTAGTGTTTTATTAAAGAAATATTACCACAAGCCAACTCACAAAACACATTTACCGATTCACAAACCAATATTGTTCTTCGAAAATTTAAGGCGAGGGTATGGTTTAAATCATTTCAATGGTTTCTTAAATGCTAACATGAAAACAATTACAAGAATTCCAGTTAGTTGGTTGCTCAAAATCTCTATTGTTTGTTAATCTTTTTAGATCAAATTGCACGACGGACTCAATAAGGAAAACATGATGCATGAAGCAAAATTAAAAGTATAAGAGTTCACAATTGCTTGACTTAAAAATGGTTTGAAATACCTGATAGACAAGTATTTGCCAGTAGGCATGGACCACTTTTTGAGATTTTATTCCATCCTAGAAACCTGATTGGATGTACAATAATGTAGGAAAGTAATAATGCAAGTACAATAGATGTATAACTGTCGTACAATTATTAGTTTTACAAAACAAAAGCACTCACTTAACGTGTCTTTCGTACATCGGCAAGTTGAATAGCGATAAAAAATAAGAGATAATAAGAAATTCTCTCTTCAAAAGGACGTTTCCTTACGCAAAACCTGCAATGCATATGATGTTTTAAGCGTGAGGTTGATTCTAAACTTGTTGGAGAGGATTGAGGAACTTTCCACACAAAGTTAACAGTGTTCAACTTACAAGTGAGTTATACGAGCCGTTATCTAAAGGTAGTTACAAGTTACAAGTTGCTAGCTAACCGAGGTGCCGATAGCCTAAACTTGCCTATCTCTCCCAGCAAGATATATACTTAGGTAGTAGTTCTAAAATAAACTATAACCTTTAGGTGAACCGCTCAAAGAGTAATTATTTGAACATGAGTATACTACAACAAGATACTGTAACACATCCTCTTTCAATATGAAAAAACACACGCTACTAAATACAAATAAGATAGTTTAAGTGCACGGTTGCATGTACATAAATATTTATTTATGTAAAAATATTTATTTTGACTGGGACTCGTGGCGTGGTCCTGTAATCCAGCTTCATAAAGGTTAGGTTTTGAGGATGATATAAAAGCGGCCCAGTTAGTCTCAGTGATCATCTGATGTTTCCCCGTTCCAACTCCCACCATCGTTTAGACATATCAGACCATCACCTGCGTGGTTCGGAAGTCACGTTAAGCCGTTGGTCCTTGTATTTCCATTGGGCATTGTGCTGTTAATTAACGACCCATTCTAAGGAAGAGTCGGCCTTAGTTTGTAACAAGACTACACCTCATAGCTCATTACTGCCACTCAACACACTCATCATTCACCACATATTTGCCTTAAAATACCCTCATGAGAGTGGTCGGCATCTCAAATAGTGATTTAGTGATTTAAATATAACAAAGGTAACCGAAACAAATGTAAACAATTTTGACTCTTTCACAAATATGAAAGCAGCCAGAAGTGTTTGATTTAAAATATTGTTTATCTTTACATTATATAATGTATAAATAAAAAGAACATAGTACCCTGTAACATTATGTACTCTTTACATTATATTTTATATGTCATTTTTTTAAACTTATATGCAATTCAAATACTACTCAGCGACTGACTGTTTAGGATTGTTCAGTAGACACAAGAGCAAGAAACGTAAAAACTAACACAAACGCTTAACTGTTCTTTGTACACTGTAGATGGATGATAATTAACGAAATCTTAAAATATGTTTTAAAGAAACTCCAAAATAAACTATTGTTTAACCTCAGTACCAGACTTCAGTAATGATATGCTTTACTACTTAGAAAAAAAGGATCATTTTCGTGGTATGTTTAATGTAAAATTAAAATTAAAATACACATCGATTAAAATTATCTAAGTTATTTTAAATATTGTTTTTAACTCAATAGTACGTGTTTCACTAACGTTTTGAAAGTAATATTATAAACCTATTTCTAAAGAAGCTACATTCTGATAGGGATAATGGAAACAATGAGTTTGTTGTTTGAGAGAGGTACGAGTAAGGTGGTGTAGGTGTAAGCTGCAATCTCTAAAGTACAATTAGAAATGATAATTCTTGTTCAGAGTTCAAAGTTACTCCCCACTGAGGGAGTTACTTAGACCGAGTTAACTACTTTAGACATTCTCACTGTTTATTTCAGAGTAAGAAGTAGTTTAGTTCTCTACCTTGGAACCTACAACTCGGGTCCGCTTAATATTGATGATGTCTCTGTATGTTGTGTGTGGTTCAAAACATACAGAAATCAAATTGTGACATTTCACCTAACCTAGACTAAATTTACCTTTTACCTCTCCCTCTACATTTGTTAAATCCTTCAAACTGTAAAAGAATTACTGCTCGAGGGTCAAAAGACACTTTCGGGTCGAGTGATGAACGATATTTTTTGTCATGATGAAAATAATAATGAGAGAGAAATATCAATAAATATTTTAATATTATAAAGAATTAATTAAGTAAATAATTCTTAAGAGTAAGAATTAAGTAAAACAGTTTTTGAACTCAGCAGTCTGAATTATATTGTTTTGAAGAAACAGCTGTTACACTGATTTACTATAAGTCAGTGTTAAAATTTAAAACAAACTCGAATCAGCCCATGCCACAAAAAATCATTAAAATCATATACATGTGTCAATACATGTGTCTAAAGCAGCTGTTTTCATAACAGAATGACAAAAACGCAATTATGTATTGTTTTACATGCTACTTAAATTCGTGGTTTTAGAGAGGACATAAAGCGTAAATAAAGACTTTTTCATTACATTAAATAAAAATGAGTTTATGATGTTTTCCAGTATGCAGGTCTATTGATTAATCTATCGATTAAACTACAGTAAGATATTATAGCTGTACTAGTTTTCATGGTAACCAATATAATAAATATTAAGTTGTCAATATATGTTAGAATACCTCTATATACGCACAATATTTGCCATGTGAGAACCTGTTCAGTATTTATGAACTTGTTCAACGCACAAGCTCTGTCATTCTTGGAGAGATCTGGCTTCTCTCTTACACAAAACATTATTTATCGTGTAACCTGTCTACATCCACTTTTGTTAGTTTGTAATTACAGTCTTAATGAATTGGCCGTTTTGAAATTTCTTCGGAGAATCTAGTGTTAAAAACCAATCTATGACCCGTTTTTTACTATAAAAGTAGTTATTTTGCGGTGGCTTTAGCAAAAATACCGACCGATAGTTGTCTCAGGACTTGAACCTGCAAACATTAGATACGCAGTTTAGAGCTACTGACTAACTACAACACCTACAACTCACTTCCTAACAACTCTAATAGTAATATCTTATCTTGAGTATTTATGAATCTTGTTCAACGAACATGCTATCATTTCCCTTGTCAAACTAGGTATCTCTTGCCAACCAACATTGTTGAAAGTCGTGTAACTTTGAGGGTTGTTATGTGTATGACACAGTCTCATTATGAAGCAATGAATTGGCTCTTCTTTCTCTGTACAAGTGAAACTGTTTCTCTGTTCCATTTTTCCAGCAGAGTGGTGAAAATGTTATGAAGCTGCTCAATATTTATGAAGCAATCAACAGCAACGTCACCACAGATTTACATGTTGCTCTTCTTTCTCTGTACAAGTGTTGTTTCTCTGTTCCAGTTTTCTTTCTATCCAACACACCACAAGTGACAACTGAAACTGTCTCTGTTCCAGTCTACCAGTTGGTGAAGAAACTGTTTCTCTGTTCAGTTTTCCAGCAGAGTGGTGAAGAATGACATTATGATTTTTTAAAATAATAAACAGCTGTTGACAATATTTATGCAGCTGCAATTACCACAACTTACATGTTGCTCTTCTTTCTCTGTAAAAGTGAAACTGTTTCTCTGTTCCAGTTTTCCAGCAGAGTGGTGAAGAATGACATTATGAACAGCTGCTCAATATTTATGAAGCAATCCAACACACCAGCAACGTCACCACAACATGTTTGCTCTTCTTTCTCTGTACAAAGTGAAACTGTTTCTCTGTTCCAGTTTTCCAGCAGAGTGGTGAAGAATGACATTATGAACAGCTGCTCAATATTTATGAAGCTGTACATGTTGCTCTTCTTTCTCTGTACAAGTGAAACTGTTTCTCTGTTCCAGTTTTCCAGCAGAGTGGTGAAGTGAGATTATGACAACATGAAGCATGACATTATAGCTGCTCAATATTTATGAAGCAATCCAACACACCAGCAACGTCACCACAACTTACATGTTGCTCTTTTCTCTGTACAAGTGAAACTGTTTCTCTGTTCCAGTTTTCCAGCAGAGTGGTGAAGAATGACATTATGAACAGCTGCTCAATATTTATGAAGCAATCCAACACACCAGCATCGTCACCACAACACATGTTGCTCTTCTTTCTCTGTACAAGTGAAACTGTTTCTCTGTTCCAGTTTTTGGTGAAGAATGACATTATGAACAGCTGCTCAATATTTATGAAGCAATCCAACACACCAGCAACGTCACCAACTTACATGTTGCTCTTTCTTCTCTGTCAAGTGAAACTGTTTCTCTGTTCCAGTTTTCCAGCAGAGTGGTGAAGAATGACATTATGAACAGCTGCTCAATATTTATGAAGCAATCCAACACACCAGCAACGTCACCACAACTTACATGTTGCTCTTCTTTCTCTGTACAAGTGAAACTGTTTCTCTGTTCCAGTTTTCCAGCAGAGTGGTGAAGAATGACATTATGAACAGCTGCTCAATATTTATGAAGCAATCCAACACACCAGCAACGTCACCACAACTTACATGTTGCTCTTCTTTCTCTGTACAAGTGAAACTGTTTCTCTGTTCCAGTTTTCCAGCAGAGTGGTGAAGAATGACATTATGAACAGCTGCTCAATATTTATGAAGCAATCCAACACACCAGCATCGTCACCACAACTTACATGTTGCTCTTCTTATTCTATACAAGTGAAAATGTTGCACCAAAACACTTTCTTTAATAAATTCTATTTAAACTCTTGGTTGGAAAAAAATAAGTCTATGTTTGTTAAAGCATGGAATTTCAGATAAATACAGTTAAAATTACTAAATTGTGACTATCAGGCATACAATTTGTTAGAGTATGCCTGATACATTTAAAGCCTTTACATTTAAATCAGACGGATGTTTAAAGGTTTAATTATTTTTCAACAATTCATTCCTACTCTAGTTGTTGTTTTTGATGTTCAACTGTATAATCATACAATTAAAATACAAGAGTGTCATAACGTAAATGTTAACTTATATTAAATTATAATTTCCGGTTTCAGGACCTATTTGAAGTTAATTACCTTCTTTGTAGCCTGGAGACCCTGATGAAACTTAGACGCTAGATGTGGTGCTGACGATCGTTTCGGTATAATAAGACCATCTTCAGAGCACGATCACTAAACTAAACTAACACAATAACTGTTTATATACACGCAACACTGTATATTTACACTTTACATGGGGCAAACTTTATATTCATTGAGGGGCAACGCGGGGGGATGGTAGAGGTGTCGACACATTATCGCTTTCAGCAAGTTGAATGACAACTTTCACTTATAAAAGTCAACTTATCTTTAACCTAGGCTTAAAGGGGTGAGATGTTTTTGCTTTGACTCAAAGATCTCACTTGCATATAATATATACATAAATCAAAAACATCGTGTATAAAAGGAAGTGAGAAAAGCTTCTCCACGTCATAAACACGAAAGTGTTCTATCAATCTTGGGACCAGATCACCTCTCTGAATGGGAGAGACTCGGATAATCTATCAATTTAAAACCTTTCCCAACCTCTAGAGTGTGCACATACCATCTTTGCCTTCTACCCACGTTATAACTTTGGGCACTTAGTTCGAATATCAGTGATAGTGTTTACGTTCTTTCAAAACTTACATCAAGTATTTTAAGTTACTGGTCCTGCAACTAAAAATGATAGGCCTATTAATAAAAATATTGTTTTAGTCAATACACAAAACATATTTTGTCGACAAATAATACTTATATAAACAAGAAAAAGGTCGCCGCAAGTATCAACTCTGCTTAGCTGAATCTAACTTACATAAGTTAACTTCACAACTCAACAAAAGCTGGTGCACGTTGATGTACCAGAGACAACAATCTGGCATGTTCAATGTCTACTATCTACTTGACACTTTGATTGAAATGCAATAAACCTTGAACAGTTTCGGAGATAACAATATTTAGTTACAAAGAAATACAAAATGACGCCTAGTAAATAAATAAAGCAATGGTTCATGAAATTGTTTTCTTGTGCTGAACCGGGGTAAATTAAGAGCATTTTAGGAGGATATTATTATTCATGTTTTACATTTCAAAGACTTAATTCTAACCAAACAAAGCAAGTTCTAGAACATGGTGTACATCTACTTTTTTGTAACTTAGAGGAAACACCTTTTTGTATAGCCGCTCAAGCACGAAAACTATTAATGGCCAAACCATCCCCAAGGGCACTTCAAAGTAAGGTTTCTGGACAGATTCACGCATTCATGGGTGCGCTTAGCTTGGTTACTTTAAAAAACTGGGAGTTATGGTATTATTCCTTTAATATTTAGTTGTTAAGTTATTTATTAATTAAAATAACACTTGGTTTACTGCTCATCGACTAGTTTTCGTACAAGTACATTTTCACTGTGTACTATTTTATAACTTAGAATGTAGCTGGGGTTGAGTGAAGCACAAAAGAATGACGATGGGGTTGAACGTGTCAGAAAGAAGGGAGATATTGCCACTCAACTTTGTTTCCCTTGTTGAAACCCGACACAGTGGAAAGCAGACATTCGTCAAACTGTATATTGTACCCACGACGATACTATACCAACGAGAAATCGAAAATAAGCTCTTATGTTTTATGCTTTGTCTCATCACAGTTGTTTCAGCTTACATATTTAGTGGCATAACCCATATTCAGGTAAGCATTTCACATTAGGCATTTGTGCGTGTGAGCTCACGAAACAAAGTGGTTAACTGTTTGCATTTTTTGTAATCTTCGATTAATAATTTCTCGTTTTTCCTTCTTTTTAATTTAATATTTGACTTTAAATATTTGTTTGTTTGTATTTAAATATACGCTGTTTATAAGCTTGTTTAATCGTTTTATTTGAAATCTTAATTATTTTACAAAATATGTTATAAGTGGTCATCAGCATGGTAAAGGTTTTCCTTTTGGTTTAGGTTTGTAACTATGCTTGATGTCCAATAAAAGCAATTGGGTTTATAAAAGAAACTAACCTGTGACTAGGGCAAAATGTTATACGTTTTAGTAAGTGTAAATCATTTGTTTATTTTGTATGTGCCCCAGCATAATTGGTCTTACGTCTGGAATTTTAATCTCTAGTTCCAACAAATAAATTATATAGTAATTGTATATAAATGGGTTTTAAAAGATGTGTATCATTTGTATTGTAAAAACTAATAATGTGTATCAATTGTTCACTATATTGCTAAGGTCTAAAATGGACAGTAAGAAAAGAAATATGTCTAAATCTTACATTGATTTGAGGAATGTTGTTTTTGAAACCTTGTACGTCAATATGTACCGCATAGTAAACAAATCAAGGGAAATAATCGTCTGTTTTCTTGACATTATGTCTTCCAGACCGTTAACTTTTATGGCTCCCTGAAAGGAAGAAAAATGAAATGACATTACGGAATATTGCTGAATCTCAAAACGTAAATAAACCATCAAAACACGAAAATAGTTTCAACTGTAAATACAACAACACTAGTTTATATGTTTCATAGCTATTTCACATGCTATATAAGTGTTATTATTTTTGAAAACACACCATGTGAAAGCGTTGTTTACCTTATTGCATACCTTTGGTAGGGTTGGCTTTTGAACTTAGTCAATAATTCAGTACAGGCAAAAGTCACCAAATTTATCAAATTTGTTCAGCAAATGCTTTTTGTCATAACTTGATACACTTAGAAGCAATAGCAGGATTTCGGTGAGGTTTACAAGATATTGTCGAAGGAATGTTTTTTTGGCAGACATGTATAAATTCATTAGTACCAAACAGCTCGAATACGTTGAAAACCAACTGAAAACAAGGCCAAAAGCAAGATTTTGCTCTGTTGGTTTTCAACGGATGATCAAGTTTCTGGAATTGGTAGGTTTGTATTAAATAGACTTAAAATATTTTAACTAAAAATATAAAAGTAATAAAACCAAACGAAAGAAATACTGCTTCAAATTCCTTAGAAATATTGAAGATTTGTTAATTTAAGTATTCGGGTACTGCGTATGATTTTGGTAAGCAGTCTTGCTACGTACCGCTCGAAACGAAACGTTAAGAGAAAAGAACTTATTTCGTAGTAAAACACCATTATCATTTTTATAATTACCTCATACGTAGCTGTGTGATTGAAATATATCAACAATTACAAGTTTAATTGTTTGTTATTGCGTAAACAGAAACACCTTTATAAACCCAAATAGAGTTTAATTGAAACGAATGAAGCCCAGTGATTACGTTCCTTCCTTTCAGATTGCTTATTCAATCAGTCGTATTGGTTTCAGGCCAAGTAACTCAACTGAACTCGTTTTATGGATTGCGTTTCAGTTTAAAAACAAACCGATCTTTTCAGCCTAACTTTTACCTAACTTTTCTGAAATGGCTATTGCATAATTTATTTGACGATAAAATAAAAAAACCCCCCTAAGCACCGCTGCAAGGCCTAATGATTTTTAAGAGTGCAGTACTGATAACCATTTTGATTTTCCCATGAAAACAAATTTAAATTCGGAATCTTTAAAATACCTCATGCTTATAATATAAAATACCGAAGTTTAGTAAAAAAGCAGCTGACATTTACGATGAAAACACATCTAGATAACCTCAATGAAATTGGTTAGAGTAACGTTGCTGAATGGAAAGAATGACGAAAGAAAAGTTTATTCTAAAAAAGAACTCAAATAAAACTGTTATAAAGAAACGTTTACTTTTTTTGAAAGGTCGTATATATAAATAAATAAATAATATGCACTTTATTCATTTTCAATTATTACAATTACAATATTACAATCACTTTTTTATACAGCATATGCAAATTTTGCGTATTCCCATATAAATAATTGTTCAACAAGTTTTCATACAAAAAAATTACCCTGCATATGTTACTAAGGTTAAAAAATAGAAAATTAATGGGCAACGTGATAGCCCCAAATTTTATAGGGAACAATATTGTTAAGAATACATATTGAAAAAGAATGAACTAAGTGCCTCATTAACGTTAGTTGTGTTGAGGCACTGTTGCAGAGTATTTACACACACAGTGAGTTCATATAACGAAAAATAATACCTCCCCAATCACCCATTTTTAACAACTGGGCTACAGTAAAAGGTATGCATTTTCACAAAGGAATATTTGATAAAAATAAAATCACAATACCTCAACTTTTTGAATTAACAATTACACAGATTTCCTGACAATGTATCTATAAATCCACAAATACGTAGTGTTTCGTATACTAAAAGTTTTTATATATATAAATAACATGGATGACTAATAATAAAATATTAAAACTTCTTTTTCTCTTGAAAGCTAGACAGTATTTTATTACACGTATTATATACAAACGCACCGAATAATGAACTCAAATAGTCGCTAGACGTGAGAGGTATGGACGTCAGTATTCAGATCACAATCCCACAGAGTACATCGATTATGCATTTTCAGACCATTACTGTCCTTAACGCGCGTATTTACGACATAGTTCACAAACGTTACAAAGTTTGTTTATCTCTGTGCAGTTTTATCAACCGAGCTAAGCAAGGTCTAATGTTCGGCTCAATCATTTGACTTTGTTTGTTACGTTTAAATACGCTTACCATCCTTATGTTTTGTTAAGCAACAAAATCGGCGTGATAAATTATCAATCAGTAAAACTAAATGAATGTTTAGAGCTATGCAAAAGGAAACCTGTGACGCGAGAACAGCCAGGACTCGGGAATGGGAAACGTTTAAGGGTTGGGAATGTGAATGTGAGAGCGTTTCTTCCCTCTCCTTCCCGTTCCAACACACCTTGTGTACAAAACCTGCACTGAATAAACTCTGTACTTTGCTGTAAAATGACGAAAACAACAAACTAATCACTTGCAACTCTCAGTTATCTCTTACATTGTTTCGCACACTATCATCTTCAATTCTAGTACGCCTTCAAAATACAACTAACTATATGCGAAAAAGAATGTTCGTTTAGTTTTTAGTTCTTTTAAATGTTAGGCTATTAGTTTAATACAACTAAGTGATGACTGTGAGTTATTTGGCATAGAGAGTCTGTAAATAGGTAATTAACTGTAAAAAGGTGACTCTTTCAGAATGCTATTGATGATCAACGAACAAACATAAAAATTCTGAATATTTGCTCAAAGAGAACTTTGCATGGAGAGAATGAACACAAACTGTTAGGTTTACAATGTAAATGAAAATGTAAGTACAAAACTAAACAGTTTGTTTGTTGGTTAAATATATAAAGATAACAAACGTTTTCAATCTCATAACTCTGGTCCACAACAATGACGGAGCCGGTGCGTAACCATGTTGTTTGACTTAACTCTCTTGAACAGCAAACTGACTATTTCATGTGAACAAATAAACGTCGTGGCAATCAAAAATGAATCAAAATCTTCGTACATAAACTAAATTTTGCGTACAGTTTCGTTTGTTGGTTAAATATATGAAGCAGTTATCGGAAAAAGGACATGTTATCTAGCATTATTGGTGTCGTTTTTCATCTCATTACAGTATTTTTTTAGCCCCTTCTTAAACATCTACAAATGAGAAGTATGAATAATTAAAAAGCCACGAGTGAATAACCACGTGCTTTATAAGCCACGATGCTCATTTCTTAGGCTTGGCAGTTGAGGAAATTGAGTTTTTCTTTAGATAATCTAGTGAAAATGATCTGTATCATCAGCGCGAATTTTGTAACCAGAGTGTTTAAGATGAATGTCTGTTTCACACATTTCAAAGCGTTAAAATGTAGACCTTGGTTACTATCTGCAGTTTCTCGAAAGAGTTTCCTTGCAACTACCAAGTGTTTTAACGTTAGATAACTAGTTCGTACTGTCCTCTCCTGGACAATGAATACTCTAGCGGAGATATGCTTATAAGTGCTTGGTACAGGGACCTAACAGACAAGTCTTCTTAACAAGTAGCACTCCCAGAAAAGCCATGTGCATACTGAGTAGTTCTTCATTCTGAGTAAGTAACTTTCTTCCAAGTAAGTAGGTTATCCAAGTTCAAACCTGAGAGCTTTACACTCTGCTCTTGTCTACTTGCTTTCCTTAATTGGAAAGTCTTTAATTTAAACATTCTTTTATCACTAATAATCATTTAAATTTTAAAACCTAATGAAAAAAAATCCGAATTTATCCTTTCTTTTTATAATTGTTAATTGAAATAATTGTTTTTATAACTAGAAAATACATTTTGGGTCAAGAAGTATTCGGTCATATATTTTGGTTTATCCTATTAACATTAAGCAACACACTTTAGGCGAGCTTACATAATTGAACTAATAGTAGAAGAATAGTAGAAGACGCTATATTACGAGTCGTAGTAAAGTTACTTTTAAATTCAAACTACCCACAGTACTTGCAGTTACCCTGTAAACAGTGCTTTAGTTCACGTTTTTGTTGATGTATATGAGACAGATACAAACTGAACTGTATCCAAACATTATTGATCTAGCGTATTTGTCATCAGTGAGGTTCAAACGGGATATGCTGCTTGGTATATAATTGAAGGCTGATTGGAAATTCTAAGCATATTGAGATTTCTATTGTATTTGAAACGTTGTGTTGTGACCATTGCAGAGGTTAACTAGTAGTGAATTAGTGACGGCGCGAGAGGTGAACTGACTACACAGCTGTACTGCGGGTATAGTAAGTGCAAAAATGCAGGCGCTCTCAGAACTGCGCTCCGTACAACTCTTGTTGCCTTCACAACTGTCGCTAGGGATGCATTCTACTGTAATTTTGAATTATTAAAACCCATAACCGACCCGTAGCCACAGGCGCTACCGTGAATCCTAACGAATTTCCTATCACGTGGTTATAATTACACATTTTGCCCCCTTTTTGGCCCCTGTTTTCACTCTACCGGTCGCATTTTTGTCCAATTTTTACAAAACTAAAATAAAATGTTCATTTTTACATTTTAAGTTAAGATTGTTAACCAGTGAAATCAATCCTTACACTCGATACTTATTGAAGGCTGTTTGGAAATAACTATTTAAAGCGTCTCTATTTCATTTTCCTCCGATATACTCTTTAACATGGGTTTAACAGAAGAGGTTCAGGGTTTAACCGAGGAATAGAGCGAAACTAAACGCGCATACTTGTTATTCAACTTTAGAGTTGAATCTGCTTTATACAAGGCAGCTGTTGAATAAAACATTAAACATCACTAGCTTTACTGGACATCTTGTGAGCCTTTCCATTCCTGAACGGTTACATGTGTCTACTACTAAGTGGTTGCCTAAAATGAGTTTATTTCTTACTAAGAGTACTTTGCAAATTAAAATAAAAACATTAGGGTGAAACGTGAATTACATAACCATTTTAACATATGTCACGTAATAATGATATCAAAGGAGGTAAAACATATTCTATTTGATTTGAACAATTTAAAATATATTAAGAGTATGTTCTAACCTTGACTACCAAGGGAAGCGAATGCGTGACATTTACGTCGACTAAGTGAAAAGGTCTCTTACTAATGCTTGTTGAAAAATTACTCTTGCCCAAATAAGAAAGTAATAAAAGCACAGCGACGCTTGCTTAGAGACAAACTTTTCAGCCAAACTTGGTGTTAACGCACTTTTTACCATGCTTAAAGGCATCCAAGTGAGTCAAAACCTTGAGCATGCCACATTTTCCCAAATATCCTTATTATTTATGAACAGATCAAAACGAAAACGAAAAATCTATAAACTGTGCAGGTTACGAGCTATTGTCATTGAAACCATTCGCCACTCGGGTTTAAATGCACAGACCTCTTTTTTATATGTTGCTGACATTATAAAAATATGATAAACAAATTACGTATTTGTAAAACCATTTAAGTCATTAAAATAAATATTAACGAAAAGACTATACGAATTATCATAGATGTTTCGAACCTTTTAATTTGGGATTTGGTTTTGCTACTGGCCCATGGACAGCACCTAAAATTTTGCTTTACAAACCAAAGAGTTTAACTCTCAGTGTATACTGTCCATATGTTTAAATCCACCAGAGCAAAGTAGTTTTGGCAAGTAGTAGCAAGTTAAGTTTGGCTGTTTTATCCTCGTCTCTTCCTTTCCTGGTATTTCTAAAATATACTGTGTGGAGTCCTGCAAGCATAATTGAAGCAGTACTCATGATTTATAACTACGAACGCTGGAATGAACGTGGTGAAAAGCTTGACTTGAAATTTCATTTCCCAGATGTCAATTTCCAGACAGGTTTTCCTCTCTTCACTGATTTCCACTCTTATCCTGTGGGAGTTTGACCAACAGGAAACTTCAGAAATTTAGGTCCGAGTCTCGTATGTGTATAGGAAGTTTTTCTTCAAAACTTCGTTAAGTTACTGGTGAAATTTGCTAGGTCATAACGAAAAGGTCATGGCATGTTTGTAACACAAATATAGATTCAACTCGTAATGTATGCAATCTACACAGCTTGAATATCTGGACAGTTGAATCAACAATCAAAACAAATCATGTTTATTAATGAGCTTTAATCATAGTTTGTTCTAGAACTTACTAGAAATAGTTATTTATAGTTGGTATATGACTCCTAAATATTTACCAGTCTAGCGGACGTATGGGTTTACTCAACAGGTAGCATATCAGAGTACAACTTAAGTATTTCACGTTTTTGAAAACTATTCAATTTCTCTCTATGTTTCAATTCGAACATGTTGGCATTACCTAGGTTTATGTTTGTTAAGCTATACCAAAATGTTAAACGTGTAACATCAAAAATTTCCTTTTTCACATTAATAGGAAACTAACGGATCTGATGCACATTTGAAACTGTGTGATGTCGACACTAGTGACGGTGGTTGAGTGGCTCTCACCTTAATTAGGTTCAATCTCATTAGCTCCGTGTCAAGAGCTAGTCGATTATGTATTGAATATTTTTGTTCAAACAGAAATTGAATTTTAACAATTGACACCATCACCTAGCCTAGTACCATTACAAAGTGTGTGCTTATATTACATAGTAATGTGACGATAAGTACGTTGTGAGAACAGGTTGACTTATTGAAATACAAACTTGACGCAGGAAATTAATCCCTGGTCTTTAATATCCTCCTCCTCTCCACCCCTCCTGGGCATAAAGAAAAATCTCAGCCTAAAACATAACGCCGTTTGACGATCACAAACTTGGCTTTGAAGTTTACAAGGTGAATTCCAACATATTTAGCTGGGTAGACTTTTCTACATTTTTGTCCAACATGACCGTTAAAGTTTGTTCTGCGCAGGCAAAGCTGAATTAGGTTTAATTTTGTGGCAAGGTACATATTCTAACTAAGTACGGATTTACCCTACAGTACTAATAGTATACAAATTTAACACAACAATTGAACAAATTTTACTTCCTAAATAAGTTGGCAGTGCTTCTGTTCAAAACTGGCCCAAGCCTAATTCACTATTGTATCAGGTAATAAACTAAACCCTCACTTAGCCTCAATGGGTTGTGAGGTTTAGACTACATCTACAAGTAATTTGACACTGATGACAATCCAGCTTAACAACCTCATCTTAGTGTTCCATTAGATCTCCTGGCTTCTTGAGTAGACCATCTTCCTGATTGAATCCCACCTTCAATATCCAGGTGTAACTTGAGGTCCAGGTGATTACCTGTAGTAAATAGATCCAAGTGTATTGGGGTGGTTCAAGATGAAAGTTGTATCAGGAAATCAACTAAACCCTCACTTAGCCTCAATGGGCTGTGAGGTTTAGGTTACATCTACAAGTGATTTGAGACTGATGACAATCCAGCTTAACAACCTCATCTTAGTGTTCCATTAGATCTCCTGGCTTCTTGAGTAGAGCATCTTCCTGATTGAATCCCACCTTCAATATCCAGGTGTAACTTGAGGTCCAGGTGATTTCCTGTTGTAAATAGGTCCAAGTGTGTGGTCAGTTTCAGAAGAAATTAATTGGATTGAGTTATGTTTGTTTATAAAATAAAGTGATACTAGTCTTGTTCATGTCTAGACAGGGTGGAATACAATGATTGCTTCAATTTATATTATTATGTTTTTACTGCACATTTTTCTTAAGCAGTGGAATAGTGCAACCAAAGATTTTCGTATGACAAAATGTTGTGCAGGCCTTCGGGCAAAGAGGAAAACACCGATTTGTAAACATGATTTTCAGAAGAGCTGCGTTTTCGTGCAGTGAGATACTGAGAGAGTTTTGAAATGTTTCGCTATAACTATGAAAAGTTGTTCGTAGAGAGTTATTGTTCAGTAAATTTAATATTAACACAGCTCTGTGTAATTTTTTTATATTAAGTTCATCTTTAAAACAAACAAAAGAAACTAGAGTTGGTACTATTACAAATTATTTCAATCCAATTACAATCTATGCAAATTGATGTATACGACGAACATTAATATTACTATGATTAAAGATTTTATAGTGAGGCAGTTAACTAAGAGTTACGAGTTGGCTAAGCAACAATTAGCTGAAGACAGTTTTAAAATCATAAATATCTTCAAAAGTAAAACCGTTTCTTAGAATTAGAGGAAGTCAATTAAATTAAGTTTATTTTACACAAATAATTCCTTTTGAATAGAAGTTTAAACTGGTCATCTACGTTTTTTATTCGGTAGATAATTGGTGGAAGCAAGATCAATAAGCCTTTCGGAGAATTTCAACAGAACTCAATTTAGCTAAAGGAAAACCCCAAAATTCCGGAGAAATCCGATTACTTAGTCTGTTAGTCATTAGTAAGATTTCTCCAAGTTGATCATTACGAGCTTACATAACCGTGCACTTGACATTCTCATAAGTACAAAGCCTAATCTCTCTCGTGTGTTATAACACAGAAATATGTTCTCCTCCGAGAATACACTTGAGATTCTTGACGTGGCAATCTTCTGCCTCTTCACATTGCTTGCATCATCTTTCAATCATAGTCTCGTTAGTTTTATCATATTGTATACAACATTTATGTATAACGAAAAGGTTTCCATTTTTAACACAGAAATCATAAAGATTACATGCACTGAAGAAATTCACAATGAGAAATCCTCTTGATTTAGACATAATTCTTTCTTTGGTCGACGATGGTACAATTTCGTGGGTAAAATATTATTACAAATGTTTTCCATCATTTATAAGTGAAAGATCTGCTTTTTTTTTAAATTTGTAAACAGTTCTTTTTGTACGAGTTGCATTGGCTCGTTCTGTTATGAAATTTACTAAGTTTTAAAACAGTAAGGTATTTTTGGTGGGTGACTGGTCAACTTTGCTGATTATAACGAAACGATAATTTTAAATTTCACTTCTCAGCAAGTGTAAAAAATACGTTAACCTTTTGTTTACGTAAATACTACTTGAATGGCAACGTAGGCTAGTGCAGACTTTTCAACTCTGTCGGGACAATAAATTACCTATTGACTATTCACAAACTGTATTTTGTAATCCGTTCCTAGATTGTCAATTATTAAGCTCTGACGACAATGGATACCTTACACAAGAAGTTCTACGTGCCTGTCAATAGCTTCCTCTGTTCAGCTGCCCTTTGATCTCAATGTTAGAAGCAATCTTATCTGAGTGAATGCAGAAACCCGGTCAGTTCCGGTTCCGGTTCAACATCAGCTGATAACAACCTACTTCCGGTAATGACATAGGTTCCGTACTTGGTTTGTAAGCACCTATGTAAAGTTGGCCCTTGGTTCAAATACAATCTACAAAGCATTTGTAAGTAAATACTCTTTGAAAGGCAAAGATCATATTTTTAAAGTAAATTAGTATACTAGATTCCAGTGACCAAAATATTGGTGAGTCACATAATTTAATACAAAGGCCTTTTTAAATACTAAGTAAATTTTGAACTAACATGTTTAACTTATACTTTGTTAGCACAGACCAAGGTTTGTTTGTATAAAATGTTTTCAATATTGAGACTAGAGTTTATTTGACAGTCGCGGAGAAACTTATATTGAAAAAGTTGACACAACTGCTCCTGGGTAGGAAAGTTGGTTTTATTGAACAAATGGCTGCTGTCAATTTGATATACGACTTGAATAAACAATTTATTTGTTGCAAGCTAAAATCTAACAGTTTTAAAACGCTACTTTCGTTTGCAAAACCGCTAATACTTTGATGTATTGTAATCCAAGTATTTAGAATAATTGGATAAATGAAGTTTATTTCTCAAAATATTTATATTTTTACACATACATGTTTATAATGGGAAATTCACTGACCAAAATTTCTAGAAGTGTTCCAGCAACAAAAAATTATTTAAAAAATAGTTAGTCTTACGATTGAATTTATTTTGACGGTAGCAGTTCAACTGAATACAACTGATACTTGTTTGCAACCAGTTTTTATGTCAACGGGGATTTGATGACAGTAGCTGCACCACATGTTTACTTTTGACAGCTGATCATTATAATGTACAATGGGCTCAGCGAACTAGCATTGAATTCAACGTATATATGTAAATTCAAAGGTTTCATCTTTCAGACAAACTTTTCCTTGAAAACTTCCTTTAAGCGTGAAAGCAATTTTCACTGTTGGCATTGATGACATTCAAAATTTCTTGTTTCATCCTCAAATGAATACTTTCAACATCCATTAATTATAGGTATCTATGTCAAACATTTTCACTGTGCAGTAAAATTATGTAAATTACTTTGTATAACCCAGCTTAAATCACATAGAATTAGGTTGTCTTTGTAATAACATAGCAAAACATTGAATAATTCTGAAATTGTAGGATAGATGGCTGATTTTTATGGGATAATTTTCTAAATGTGTATTAACAAGTTTAACGTGGCTGTGAATGTGATAGGGAATAAATGAATCATTAACTGAAAGGCTTGTAACTTTTGACAATAACTATTCACTTTCATAGAATTAAGTTCACAAGTTTGTTTGCATTCCAAGTTGAATAGTACGTCTCGATGCAGAGCTCTAGTTCATTGTTTGATACATCTCAGTGGTTAACATGGTAACTCAACCGGGCTGTTACCCCATTGCATTGTTGAAACCCATCCTTAACTGAGGTGTGTTTTGTGCTGTTCTCATCAGTGTCAAGTCCTAGTACTTTCAATGGTGCGAAACTACTTTACTGAAAAATATAATTTCGTTTCAGAAACTGAATAACTTATTGAAACTCAAATAAAATTACTGTATTGTTGTTTGGTGAAGAGATCTAAAGCGTCAGTTAGTCAGCTGATGATTTTCTCTTCCATTTGAGTCCTAACTCATGTCACCTGTGCATGCGTTTACGTAAATGTAGTCTTCAGACGAACATTGAATATCTTGGGCTTTGCCTGCCTCTAGTTCATCAAAGTGTATGTCACTACCTCTAATATGAGTTACATTTTGAAATAAAAAAAATATGCCTCCTCAACGTAGAGTTTGGGCAATACTCACAATTTTATATTCTTTACTTTGGTCTGAAGGCTGGTCTGCACAAATCTCCCAATTGAAGTTTTGCAATAGCTCGAACTACATTTTTGAAGGTAAAACATTTAAGATGGATGGGTATTAGTGCAACATCTTCACAAAGCTAATCTGTATGACAGTTATGAGTAAAATATTTCGTAAGATGCTGACATTATTACAGTCAGATTCAAGTAGTTGCCTGAAAACATTTTTGAGCCAACTTTGTATCTAAAATATAACCAGTCCCTTTTCAACTCTTTATAAAGGGGTATACTAGGTGTATTAGCCAAGTAGACTCCTTAAATATATGTTATTTACTTATAAAGTACATCGAACTTTTATAATGTGGTTTGGATGGAGAAATTTGTTTGTGAATAACAAAATCATAGCCAACGCGTAGGTGAAAACCATTCATCCACACCAAGATGGCTGAGAAAAACGGTATGGCAGAAAGGATTGTGTTGTTTCCATTGGTCCACATGTTAAAGGCCTAGTAATCATCAGCCAAGGCGTTAATACATTTACTTTGCAAGATGAAATCAGAAAAGATTTTCATGGTGTTAGCATCTCCAAAATAACACTGTAATTAAGAACTCTTTCAAACAGACGAAAGCAATCCTTTGTCTAAACATATCCACTACATAACAAGTTGTGTTCAATATACTGCCCTACGTTAATTCTTACTTTTTATTCACACTGTAATAGACCTTTTGTTACCATCTATACCCTGAACTGAAACACAGCTCTACTTACTGGTCGAACACAATTTCCAAGAGGACAGCTATTATAAAACCCTGTACTTTTCTGTCCGTGAAATAAAGTGTACGTATTGTGTGTTTGTAAACTGGAAATGGACAGTTTGTTGGTCAAGAGAGCGTGAACACAAATGTCACTGGTTTACGCACAGGGTTAAGCGGCTGTGCCTGGATACAAACTGTCACTTTGCGTTCATTTGACTATATTCCATTGTTCTTTTCATGACAATCAAACACTTTGAAACAAAAGATAAACGTTGGGGAAGCCCCATCATGTAACCACAACTGGGAGAAACGTAACATTGACAAACATAAATGGCTACAAGAGTAGTCGTTTCCACATTTTTTCTAGGAGTCTGGAACAACTAAGATACGTTTAAGCATTGGACCTTCAAAATGAGTTGTCACTTGATGGGGCTTCCTATAAAATTATGGGTTCCCCAATCCCCAAAGTGTCATTATGCATTTTTTCTATTGTGTAAATCTTTATGCCACTCTTTGCTCTAACCCTGTATATCTGTATAAACGTTTAACTGTGGTGATTTGCATTGTATATACCACATAAATAGTGTTATCTAATTGTTACCCAAGGTTAAATTATTAATGCGGAGGTTGTTCATAGTTGATTAGTGAATGAAATCGATGGAAAGATTCCACAATAATATTTCAACTTCAACCCGTTTACAATAGTAAAAACGCAATTCAACTCAAGAATTTATTATCTAAGTTTCGAGAAAGATTATTTAAGTTTTTACTATTATAATTTCGATTTATGCATCAATTTTTGGAGAAGTAACCTTTTATTTCCAAGATTTCGTTGTTTAATAACATTTAAGGTTTTAAATAATTGTTTTTCAATATTCAATTCAATAAGTTTATTTCTATTCATCATAACATGTTAAAACTTGTCGGTTCGGGTGTCAATTTTTAGCCTCACATGAGGTTACACAAAATTATTAAGAAAATTTTTTAATTATATTATTCAGCAAACCAATTTATTATATCGAAGGTCAAAAAGATACGCTATTTGATCTATATACAAACTTGTGTTGACTTTATCACCGAATTACAAAATTTATATTTACAAATACAATTTGTAGGAATCTTGTAAGTCAAAAGTGGAATACAGTTTTCGGTTGGATGTTTCAATCAAACAACAATTGTTCGAGTAAAACTAATAACCTTTCACAAATGTGTTTATTTTGTGTTTTATTGTCAATCATAATATAACAGTTAAAGTTTCCAACGTTGGCAAAACTTGGTATAACATTTTATAAACATGTTTAGGGAGGCATTTAAAACCCAAAACTGGATTTTAATTTACAAAAGTAATCCATAAGAGGTACAGACGTACTCTGTTAGAGGCAGGGACAACTATCAACTCACAGACTACCAAATCCGTTCAAACATGCCCTGTTTGTTGGCGTTCAAAGCTGTCTTAAAACAATTTTTATTTCTCAAGCATATTATTTTATAACTAGTTCATTAAGTTGAATTGAAAGTAAAAAAAAACTGTATGTTTGAATGGGATTTTGGTAAGAATGAAAGGAAAATTTTAGATTAAGGCAGTTGGTTGTCAATGTCGGCAATAAAAATACTATTTATTAGAGTATCTAGGTTTAGAAGTGGATATTGTTAGTAGATACCTTGTTAACAGTTTCTGTTGAAATACCTAAGTACTACGGCTTTCTCAGTATCATTAGTTGTGAACTTGTGATATTAAACAAAGCATTGCACCAAACCCAATCTATCGGTTGAAACACAAACTGTAAATCTAGAGATTAATATTCTATCTTGAAATTCAGTCTGTTCTTTCTACGTATATTAAGTATGGTACCTGTTCCAACTTGTATGTAACCTCCACAGTTAAACAAGTAGTTAAGGCTAAATGTGAAATAAAGCTTGTGCATTAAAGGTAGATTGTAATGTAGTGTTTTGCCTCTGATAAAATAAAACTCCTACAACATTAGCCATTCTCTACCAGAACTTGTTGCAATAGAAAACTGTTTTTGGAACAATTTTAAAGAGCTGGGAAGAATAACTCAGCTGTTTAGAACTCAAAAGTAACTATTTAGACATAAACTACAGAAACTGGCAACATCTTGTAGTGTCAGAGTTGAGACAAATGATTTAAGTTCCAGCTTCAAACTCGTGGCAAGATTAATTAAACGTCTTCGCTTTGGGCTGACTTCTTGACGTCAAAATCATTCTAAATTGGTATGTTCATGGCCAAGTATTTATACAGCAAGTGAATTTAAATTTATATTACCGAAAGTTAAGAGTAAATGAAAAGAGTTCCAGTGCAACCACTTTGGACCAAAACCCAATTTGTAAATACACATAAAAAACCTTACAAAATCGTTGTGCTTACTCGTATATTATTTGTAAACCATCGGAATTGCCTTCAAGCTGTTTAACCTTACTGAGTTTCACCAAACTACATTGAACTTTAGCCGCAATTGCTTCTGCATGAAGACAGATTGTGTTAGTTTTAGAAGTAGAGCGGCGTTTTATCCTCGATTAAGACTCATTTACATTTTTATCGGTCAATATTACTCGTTTGTAATAAACAATTAAAATAGTTTTTTAATCGATTTTTTAAAACAGAGTGAATTGAATATTGTTATACTTTATTCGCTGTATATCTTTTAACCTTTTAATTTGAACTATACATTTACATGATATGAAATTTTTTTAATCTGTTATATACCGTTAGTGTTTATATGCTTTTTGGCTAGTTATTGAAACAAATCCTAAGAACTAAATACACTATTACCTCATCAGTTTAATGAATACACTATTGTGATCACTATCACTGTTGGATAATGATGCATTTACTAACTAAGATAGTAGTTTTGGTTTTGTTTAAATACTACATAACAGCTATAAACTGTGTTAATGTGAAATGTATTTTATGTGAAACAATGTTATACTCGTAATTGAGCTCAAATAGAGTGAAACTGTTTGTCAAGTTTGTGAATAATGTAAATACTCCATTAGAGTTGATGAGAAGCTGTATCAAAGTTTAAGTTGTTAACTGTACAGAGTGCTTTCCCCCCGTTTTATTGTTTAGATCAAGTGTTTCATAATACACAAGAGGGTTTACTCAAGGTGGTAATTGCATATGATTGCTTGCGAGTAATAAATGAGTAATAAGCCTTTCACAACAACAACAAAAAACAACAGGCGAAAGGGTTTAACAGAAACGTCCAAAATTGCTCAACATTGTTGGTCTGAAAATCACGCAATGAACTGGAATGAGGCTAGTATAATACATCGGGAACCTCACTTCTTTAAAAGAAAAATAATCGAGGCCTCATACATAAAATTAGCAAACCGTCCAGTCAAGCTTCAGTTGAAATAAGGCCCCTCTGGTTACCGCTCATTAAAAATGAACTTAAGTGTAGGGACAAACATAATATTCAAGTGAATTTTCAACAAGAAACAACTCAAAAAACTTATAGCATGGTATTAAGGACGCAAAACAGGCCACAGAGAACTTAACTCACGTAAACCGCCCCCTTCTCCCATTGGCTGTGCATAAATAGGGATTTTGTGTTTCTTTGTTACAGTTGGCTAGCCTGCTGCTAGTGTGTGTGATTGGCCTGTCACCGGCCAACCAGTTAGTCTAGGGTTAGCTCGTTCAGTTAGTGGACGTGTTTTGTGATTCGTTTTGAATTTACTCCGGTGACTTGTTTACTTTCATAGTGTGGCTTGTGTTTGTAATATTGTAGTTTTGTTTTTCTCTAGGCTATTACTAAATTCTAAGGTTTAATTTGTTGTTTGACTTAACAACTACATGTTGATTGGTAGAGTTTGACTGGTCAGCTACGCTGACTACTTTAGGCTAGCTCATTTTCTAATGTTCTGTGTTATGGTTTTAGGTTATTTTCACCTGAAGACGGGATCAGATTGCAGATCCCGAAACGTCGTGATCCTTTTTGTTCACTAACGATGGAAAATGTCCGCAATAATAGTTCAACTTCTGAAATCCTCCCATCGTCAACAACAAACTTCAAACAAAGAATATGATTATGAATTTTCTTTTTAAATACTTATATAATTATATACATGTACATATCTCTATGTAAAGTTAAAATACTCAAAACGTGTTCTGGGGTCGGAATCGTTGCTCAGTTCACGTTTTCGGGTCTTGGTCTTACCATGCTGACTGAACCAATAACTCTTTTTCCAAAGGAAATTCTATAATTACACTATAACTTTGGAAGCAAAATGTGCATATTTTAATAAAAATTGGTTTCTCAGCGGTTCAGTTGAAAACCGCTCCGTAACAAGAAATTCCAAAGGTAATCAAAGCAGTTAAAGAATATCAGTTGTTTATTTTCATAAATAAAACAGAAGTACCAACTTATAACAATTACCTTTATTGGATCACCCTGTATCTTTGTAAGTACGAAGCCGAACCTTGTGGCCGCTTTAAACAATGGCATCAAATCCCCAATTCAAATTGTATTGCTATTTTGTTGTTATCACTTTAATATATAAAATGTAATCAGAGTTAGTACGCTGAGTGCATGCGTTTAACTTTGCATTCAAACAATTAACTTATAAGTTTATTAATCAGAACACAGATTTAGGTTTGTGCAGTGAAATGCAATATACGTTAGCCTATATAGTTAAAATTGTTACAGTTAAGCGATAATGAATTACGTTCTACGCATTAGGCTATATGCTCATGAATCCCATGTAACTTAAAGCCTAGAGTTAGAACTACTTTACGCTGATGAGAGGTTATATATTTTTGCATGCAGTTCAATTACATTTTTTCCTCTCAGTAGAACTGACCATTGCCTCAGAGTCAGTCAACCTCCTCAAACACAGCCTCCTTGGCTTTGGCTACCGAGCCCCACAGCCTCCTTGGCTTTGCTCCGGTCAAGAGAGGAGGAAATTGCTAGAAGTGATGATAAGAGAACGTCAAAAAGTCAAATTACATTTCAACGTGGCCACATTTACGTGGCTCCTTTACAGTTTATTATTGGCTCCATCAGAACTCCGGAACGTTTCCATCCTCCCTCATTGCAAAGGTTCAAAGAAAGGTGTTAATAGGTTCGTTTAATTTTTAGAAATAAATCATCTATTATCAGCAAAACCAACGAAGTGGTAAAATCAACAACAGAAGTCTAGTCGAGTCGAGGGTAAACTATTTTTTTGATACTATTTTGTATTTCTGGATCTATGCTGCATCATCGTATCCCTATATAGTTAATACAATTTGTGAATTTCAGATGTCAGATATGTCTAAGATATGGAGTCCTCAGTTACTCAGCTCTTTTAACAACGATCTACGTCAACGATGCCAGTTCAGCGGTACAACAAGGGCGAATCGTCCAGTACGCTGATGACACGACTTCTCTGTTTCAAAATTCGAACAACGTCGAGCTCTAGAACAATTCAACATTTCCACGAGACGCATTCACGGAAGCTTGACTCAGATAGTCCACAGCACAGTAATAGTGGATGCATGATCGAAGAGGCTCATGAATCTTGATCCATACTCACGTGATTCACGTTTGCCAAACTATCCTCAGAATTTTGTGGGAAACTGTCGTCCAATACTGCCCAACTTATGACGGCGATTAATTTACCCACCTTATCCTGGTTGATTAATTTACCCACACTTATCCTACGGATTGACGTCTTACTTAGAGCCTAGTTGATTGCATAGGCATGGCCACCACATTTTGGAAACGTGTCTCCTTTTCAAATCAAAAGTAACCATAAGAGATACAGACGTACACTCTTATGCTAAATTGAACTACTTTTACGCTGATACAAAGTTCAAAAATTTAAGACCAAATTATTCTGATTTCTCAAGGTTATTTATGGCATTCAATTGGGAGACCTGATTCACTGATTAATTCGAATACATGGAGAGAGAATGTAAAACTTTTTTCTTAAAAAACAAGCGTTTGGAACATTTATTTATTTATTTATAAGTAAGACAAATAAATAAATATTTATAAAAGGTATTCAAAACAATTTAACGTGAAATCCTCTTCCTTCCCAAGACGACCATTCGTCTGTTTTTAGTATAGAATGTGAACTCTCTTTTTTCAAGTGTTCCTATAGACTTTGAGTTAATTGTGTACGGTTCATAAGAATTGTTTGTTGTATGTGCTTTTTATGTCAAATGTATTTGTATACTTATTACATACAAAATTCATAGAACCTGTACCATAATGAATAATTATAATACTGTACTTCATGATAGTATTCTTCCATTAACTAGTTCTTAAGCCCAATTTACAACGTGCACAGTTGTTAAGCGAGTTTGTTTGTTGCTAAGCGTTTAAGTCTTTGAACAAAACCTTCCCGGTAAATTTGCGTCAAGGTAGAAAGTTTCATTGGAAAAGTTTGTCATAAAGTGATTCAAAGCACTGTTATCGTTCTAGTTTATTTCTCTACGTGGGTAAAGTTTCTGCTTTTACTGAACTTAGTCTAACCATAATAGCAACTAACTATTAAGCTGTGGTTACGTAGAAAAGCGGTGGCTGCTATATTACGACCGTAATGTAGCGTTCAACGTAACATGGTGGACGTAACAACAATATTTGAACAGATTTTAAAAACAGAATGTGTCACCTGGCGAGAAACCCTTAACTAGTTTTCACTGCTATTTTACGTCCACCGTTCTCTAGGAAACCACTCTCGTTTGATTACATTAAAAACAAAACTCACCGTCATATTACGGCCATAATGTCTACCGCTTCCTAGGAAACCATAGCTTTAGTCGCTCAAAACAAATCTTATGAAAATACCTGTTTTAACTATTTAGATAATGTTGGTAATGATGGGTAGATAGCTTTAAATATAAGTTGTCAGAACACTGTATTGTTTACCTAATTTAGTTATACAGCTATGATGATGTACAGTATATCAAGGCCCATAACCTCAAATACTGTACCATACAAAGGTATTCATATAACATTCATATAAGACCCTACAATATAGCTGGTACTTTCCTTACTTAGTTGTTCTTGATAAACGTAAATTTGTGTAAATTCTAAGCCACGCTACCTTATTAAGTACTCTTTCCAAACGATGGTTAGCATTGAGTTAGGACTTGAAACCGTGGTTATTCTTATGAAAAGTCACACATACTTAAAAGACAATTCTAGATTTTCGGAAACGTTCAATCGTTTGTATAAACATTCACGAGTGAGTTATAAATCTAATTATATACATTGTAGTGTAACTATTTCGATACTAATGAGCATTTTTGTGCTTATTTGGCCGCTGTTATGATGTCTCAGAATACAGTTTTAGAACGCTACGCTAAGATCTTTAGCAAATATTGAAAATACGTTATTTTTGTGCTTTAACATACTTGTGATATTTTCTGAAGGCTTTGACAAATATTGAGTCTTACCGCCTACAATAGGTTTGTTTGATGTCCTTTGTATCTGGTGTCTTTGGTAGCGATCTCCTTTAAATAGCTGGTTATAGCTTGAAATAACGTTATACACTCTTTGAGGGAGAATATTCTCATAGCTACAGCTACAGAGTTTATAAGTGCTTAAAGTTTTAATTTACTATCGTTAGACTGTGTTAAATATTTCACTATATATATACATATAAATAATTAAAATACTAATAAATATAAGGTTTTATTTTAAGTTAAGACTTAAAGCTTATAGGTTCAAGCGTATAATGAAAGTCTTACAACGTGTAACTTAGTTCCATGTGCTCATTTTTTCACTACATTCAAAGATATTTCGCCTTTATTCTTATTGTAAGTTTGAAAACAAAACACAATGTTAGTTCTCCAACACTGGAAGCACAACGATATATACAAATCGAAGATTAAAAGTAAAGTTTGTCTTGGTTATCGAGGTAAAGTTAGGACTACGAAGTCCTCTCTGCCACTTAACCTCGACCTTTACCTAGCACCACCATATAATCTCTTTACAAATTGTAAGTGGTGACTGCGGGAATTGAGCTAACGATTCCCAACCGCCACGGATCCGTTATGTTCTAGATCCCTTCTTGTTGAATATTAAAACCTTGTTGTTGGTACCCTTTGGAAACGCTTATGATATTCAAATAAAAATATTCACTTTAAACATCAGCACTTGCCATAAAATAAATTACAACATTAAAAATGTATAACGTAACCTAGTAACAAAACGTTACGTTCACAATACAATTTAGTAGTTGTAACATTTTAAAGCTGTTGCTTCTTCAAGAATTCTTGGGGGTAAGTTATTAATTTATCTGCAGACTCTATCTGAGTAGCGCCAAGGCTAAGTTGAAGAAAACGAGTAATGTAGCATCTTGTGAGGTCAGTGCAGAGATCTCAGATTCTGATGATGCTGCAGCCATTACCATCTGTCTTCCACTCTATACACAGATAGATACTTCAGACCTTCTACATAAGTTCTAGATTCTAATAAGAAGAGTGAAATATACGAGTATGCTATCAAGACATACAATCCTACATATGTATAACGATCATTGGAGTCACCTAGAGCACGATGGTAAGTGTATCACTGTAGTTATCTGACAAATTGGAAAACATCGTATTTAGCAATATTTTCACGAGCCATTTTGATTGTAGTTATAACTGTTCGCGAATTCAGTGTAAGAACTATTTGACAATTCTTTGAAACTGTAAAGAGAAAATGTTTTTAGCCTCAAGCGGTTTCCTTCATTAAAACTTTCTTTTGAGAACCTTCACTGTCTTTTTCTGAAACCTGATGAATTAGAAAAGATTCAAGTTAGCTACAAAAATACTTGGAAAGTAAAAGTATTTGAACAAAACAGTGAAAACATCTACTGTTATCGTTTTTAAACGTCTTCTTGAATTTCAGACATACCGTGTGTTATGCTTTATTAATTTGTGTTTGTGTAACAAGGAGATAATATATTTTTATGTATCAAAGTATTTTTGACTAGAAGATTACTATTAATGAAGGTTTTGACATCTGAATTTAATTTTAAACCATTCCCCAGGAAGGTTCCATACTGACGTGTAGGAATGATGGTGTCTGTCACTATTGAATCTTGAGAATCTGAATTTCTCTACATCACTCCACTCCTGGCTTATTTAGCCTCAATATTTCTTTCGGACTAGTTCAATATTTCTCTTCCATCATGAATTATTCAAAAGTGTAACTTTTAATGGTCAAATGTATTAAACAGGAATCAATTGCAATATAACTAAACATGTTAAATAGTATTTTCTTTCCCTGATTTCATGAACATTGCAGTTGAAGTTTAAGTTACTTCTTTTAAAAATTGAAAATTAACTAGGTTGTGTTTTATTAAGTAGTATAGCTTTTGATTTCAATCTATCTCAAAGCCTTCTAAAACTTCTAAAATAGAGTTTTGCACCTTGTGCTTTCCCATAATGTGCACACACTTGTTTTTAAACTTTCCGCAGTGGTTTTATAAAATTGCATATTTCTTCACCCAGTCCTTAAGTAAAGCTGTTTGATAGGAGCAGAGGTTTAAAGTCCAAGGTGCTGCTAAAAATACGTTAAATAGGTGAGGATCAAAACAAAACTTTAAGGACGTATCGTTGCATTTTAAAAGTTGTTGCCTTGATGCAGAAATAACATTCATAATTGTACCTGTAAAATTGAATTTTAATTTTAAATTGTTCAAATGTAGCTACGATTTTGTTTGTACGCGTAATACATCAGAATCCCATTGTTTATGAATGTAGCATGTAAAGCAATACACTGAATACAGGATTGCATTACCCAATTATTTCACACTTTTATAGAATTTTAATTTAAGATTTCTTTTGAAGTTGGTTCAATTGTTTTGTTAAAAAGTTTTTATTACACACAAAAGTCTTAGTTGTAATGGTTGCTTGAACAAGCATCTGTTGTTACGCTAGTTGATCCTGACCGATTATCAGTTAGTGCTTAGTATCGATTTTGAATCGATTATTTCTCAATGTTAAACTAAGCCCCGTTTAAATCGATAGCCAATGTAGTTCTATTTACAACAGTCGACATATATTCTATTGATCGATCGTTCCGATAAAAAAACAGCTGAGGTCCTAGAAAGGAACTTGGGGTCAAATATGCTAATCTTAGAGCTAAATGATAAAAATATTTAGAGGGTTTAGTTTTAATAAATAGGATCCATATAAATTAACAAAATAAATGACAAGATATACCCAATTGAAAGTCCAATCGACGATGAATCAAATCAAAAGTTACCAAGTTGGACTGGCATCTTGTAGTGTCAGTGTTTGGACAAATGATTAAAGTTAGAGACTCAAACTTGACAAGATTGATTAAAGTTTCTTCTAAGGACTGACAAGTAACCAGATGTTTTCTATAACAAATTAACCTTTGCATCCTGTCGAAATTAATAATTTCCAACATCATTTATCTGACCTAAAAAATTGACAAACAAAAACGTAAAGCTGACATACTAAAGTTGTAAATGGGTACTAACTTTCGGCATTAAATTGCAAACGGTTAAAATCTTGACTCCATTTAAGTAATCATAACTTACTTCAGATTTCCTCGAAAGCGATTCTCAATACTTAAGCTTGGTTAACTAAATCGTTAGTTTAGTTATATTGTTTTTTAAATATTTAGCCATATTTGATCCTAGCCAACATAGTGTGACTCAAGCGTTCAACTACGGAGACAGCTACACATATAGAACGCAAATGGTTAACAAGTTATTCCCGTTTATAGATTTAGACTACCAAACGCTCAGAAGAGCATTATATCATGCTTAGGTTTAGGCTCACCTGTCTAACTTATGTTACCTAGTAAGCTCCAATATATTAGCCAACACAAATAACAGAACAATTATTCATTAGTCACAGCTTTGCTATAGCCTTACCAACAACCATGGGTATGTAACAAGGCAACAGTTAATGTTGTAGGTTTTCTGAACTATTTTTGTGTGTGTTAATTATTCCTTTTCTTTGGCAATACTGGTACATTCCATTAGAACTTTAAAATATTTCATAAAATATGCCTTTGGTCCAAAATTCCAAGTTTACACTCTAGCTACCATTTAAAATAAAACAATTTGGTTAATTGTAGGCTATAAATTTGTGGTACGAATAGTTGACGGCGTATTTCATACAATCGATTGTTGGAATCTACCTCAAAACTGTTGTGAATATTTGACACAAACGCACTTCCTGCTTTAAGAAACAATCTTGTCTCTCAAAGCATTCCACGGTAAAGAGATTCCACTAGAGTATCTTACTAAAACTATTAAGCTTCTAACTTTGCAAGGTGAGTATCTTATGTATTTCAAAGCAATCTGACAAAAAGTATCGGAATTTCATTTCATGCACACCATAAAGTGAGCATTTGAACCTGTTGTGTAATTTATGAACAGTATTAAATCGGCGATTATATTATTTTTAACAAATTACCGATTTCTTACGGTTTTCATAAACGAAATGTTTTCAGTCACAATATTAATTATTTTCCAATAAGTAAAGTTAGGTATTAAAACTTCACATGGTTTATTATACCGTGAAACTTGTTTTATTGAAAAGTTTAAACCGGAGAGACCATGTACTTAGACATGAAGTCCTTATGCAATTGAACATTTTGTTTACGACTTAAACATACTAAAGTGATCCTCAGCAATAGCCGAGACATGTACTGCGTACAGGAGAGCAGAAGTATGTGTTTGCCAGCTGATATTAAAGTCACAAAGAACCATTACTGAACCGGAACAGGAACTGACCTAACTTTTGTATCGACTCAGATAAGATTGCTTCTACGTTCTGATTAAAGGGCAAGATGGAAACATATTCTATTGACAGACATAAAGAAGTTACTTTGGATAGTAGAGTGTTTATTGTGGATGAGATTGAAAGCTAAATCACGAAAATTGTCAGTTGTTTGCTTTAGCATTTAGGTTTGTCCTCAAATTTAAATAGAACCACTATTTTACATGCTATATCCCAAAATGTCAAGCGAGTTATATTTTATAGTGTTTTTTTATAACTATAATCTTACAAATTGTCCGATTTCCCTATTTTTACTAAAAAGCCAATGATGTAACGTAATATTATTTTCCTCTGAAAGTCTAAGCAGCGGTATAGAATTATTCAAGCTGCATGAAGAGGCAAGAGATTAACTCGACGCAGAACCTGAAGTGGATTTTCAGACGAGAACATATTTTAGAATTATAAACGGCACTCGCCAAATTTCTGTATTTCCACGGAATAAGTCGCAATGTATTGTAGAGAGCATATATTTGAGTAACTAAGCTTATTCATTATAGGGAAACCAACGGAGTATTAACATATTAAAACGTTTACTTGAGGTAGGGTTAGTTTTTAGTGTAGTATGAAGTCGCCCTTGAGATATGTAATCATATTTTGGTTGCTTGTTATTAACAAGAATAAACGTACTCAGTAGTTCAGAATTGTAGTAGATTAAAAGAAGAAAAGGGACATAATTATATTTATTAAAATGTTTAGAACAAATAGTTCTGTGATAGTAAACGAAGTTATATAACATTTGTCTTTAGTTATTAGGCGGAGTCGGTATTTAAATTCTCATTTCTAACACTTTATTCCACGAGTGTACATTTGCAAGCAAATTGTGGTTGACTTCTTAAGTAACGAAGAAACAAATACACTTTAAAACTAGAAAGAACAAACATAGCACCGTTTAACTTGTTATATAGAAGCTTGCAAAAGTTATTCTCAGAGAAAGATATTGTGGTTGCTTATGCGATTTCGTCTTGACTGTAATAATTAATTTACGAGTATATTCATATATTTATTAATTTATATTTATTGAAAACAAAACTGTCGTTCGACTTACAATAATAAACAAAAACCTTAAACCTTCAGTTTTTATTTTGTGTTTATTTTATAGACCTTTTTTTATTTTATATTGTTACTGTGTTTGTTTTGGTTAACTATTTATTTATTATTACGAGTATTTACAGTTGAAAAAGGCTTTGTCGAAATATACCGAGCTTTTATTGGGCATTTTAAAGTGTTTTGTTTACTATGTAAGTCGAACGACAGTTTGTGTTTTCAATATATATGTCTATTGACATTTTAAACTTAAAGTTTTCTTAGCTCTGTAGTTTTTCCTTTTATACAGTTAACCAACAAATCTCCAAACAAAGAACACGTGTACCTTATGTCTCGACTGGAATACCACGCAGAAAAACAGGCTTATATTAATTCCCCTTCTACAAGACTTTCAGTGGACTGCTTCTGTTTTTGTTTTATTCTATACACCGGTTTTTATTTTATATTGTTACTGTGTTTATTTTGGTTAACCTTTTACTTATTATTATTTACAATTTAAAAAGGCTATACCGAAATATACCGAACTTTTATTGAGCATTTTTAGAATGTTTTGTTTATTTATATATTTATAATTAGTTTATGTTTAATTTATATCTGTTAATCTCACTTAATTATTATCAGTAAGCTAACTACCTATTCCAAGATAAAGGTCACAAAACGTAAAAATGTTCCCATCAGTTGAATGCAACATTAATAATTTCGCTTCAAGTTTCGAGAACGTTTACAGTGAAAAGGTTGTTTAAGCGGAGTGGCACTTGCCCTGATTACAACTCAAACTGAAATAACACATTGTTTACATATTAACATTCTCTAGTCATCACTGATTGCTTTACGACTGAATTGATTTAATCATGGTATTAATTAAGTACCCGTTTTTATTAAGGCAGGAATGTATTATTCAGACTTTAATTATAATCAAGCGTCTTTGGAACGTTAAGTGTGCAAATCGAGAGATAAAAAACTCTAAGCTATTATTAATAATAATCTGTGTTTAAATGGAATTAAATATTTTAGTTACTCCACCGAGCAGAATTTTATTTTTCTAACAGTGACATAAAAACAAACACTGAATAATTCTGGTATTTGAATGTATTGCCTAACGAATAGGTTTATCACAAATGTTCTCAGCTTAGACACTGCGGTGCATTTTTTATTTAAAATTTAACATTTTTGAAAAGTATCTAATAAAAATCATAGGCGTGGTAAAAAAATGGGGTTTTAACATTGTTCTTATGGGACAAAATAAAATGGCAAACCGGTACTGTGCACTCTTAAACTTAAAAGCTACATTTGTCAAGCACCGTTTCTTTGTTCTAAGAAGTAGGACTAAATATGAAAGACAATTACCACGCGTGTGAGAAATAAATTGATTTTCACACTTGCAATATGACACATCGTTTCTAACTTCCATAAATAATTACATTATCTAAATATTAACTAAACTATAACTATACGAGCGAGTTTTTCCAGCATTGAACTGGTATTTTATCATTTTATGCCAAATCGTCATAAATTATTGCATTAATAAGTGTACCTAAATATTAACGTCTCTACCTCGGTGCGTTAATGGCATTCAGATGATGCGCTTGAGAAGCCAGGAGATCTAATGGAATACTAAGATGAGGTTGTTAAGCTGGATTGTCATCAGTCTCTTGTAGATAACTTGTAGATGTAACCTAAACCTCACAACCCAATAAATGCTAAGTAACGTTAGTAATCTAACTTAAATTGTAATGGCTATATCTAACTGAGCCTCATGATGTCAACATAGTGTTATTGTAAAGACACAGAAACGACATACTAATATATCAAATGAACTCTTGTTACAAACTGACTATGAAAGTACCTTTTCAAATTTTATTTACTACCATGACCTTTTCAAGGTTCGTAGTTTGTTAGCGTATGTTTTAGGAAAACTATTTCTTAAAACATTCTAATAACTTAAGACTAATATTGTACAACACGTGTTCACCTTGGGAGTTAGCAAAGGAGCTGTGGGATGTTTTCAAAAGAAAGTTTTAATGAAGCAACTCGCTCGAGGCAAAGATTTCTTCCTCTTGAGATTCTCATTTGTTAGTCAAAGTATTTAAAAGAGGTCGAGGTGATAAAATATCCTCAATACGGACATTTTAATTAAGATGATCGAGTTATCCTCTGTAATGGCTTAAAGCTTTGTGTTAAGTATTATATTGTTTTCTTCAAAGGACAGGTTTGTAACTAGAAAGCGCATAAAAGAAAAACTGCATTTAAATTCTATATCGATTATGTACAAATGAAAATCAAGTGAACAAACATTAAATATTATAAATGAACATTGAAAACTAATAAGTATAGAAATTAAAGAATCTGTTTGCTCGAATATCAATGTTATTATTTTATGCTGAGGATGTAAGGACCTGTTACGTGATTAGATTATACTTGTATTATCTCAGTCTATAATTCCTTATATGCTTGCTATGTAAAGCAAGAAGCATAATATGTATGGTAAAAGAAGAAACGGCCTTGTCCTGCCACTTCTGGAGAAAAACTACTCCTAACGTTTCGGGCAGCTAGAAACGTCAGCCGTCTTCAGAGGACTACACTAATATAGGAACTACATTTAATTATATATCTTAGTTATATACTCGTAATTTAAATATATTATTAGTAAGTACAACTTACTGTCAAACTGGAATGAAACGTAAATAAAGGAACATAAATTCAAAAGATCTTCACATATAAAAATCGTCTAAAATTCTTGAACATCGAAGATCAAGCTTTTATCAATATTCCTAAGCAGTAGCTGAGACTTTTTCTTGAATTAATCGAATTTGTCTTTCACAAAACTTATAAACTAAATATATTTTATATCTACAATATCCCGAAGAAATACTTGAATAACTATACTTCCTGTAACGCTCCCCTTAGAAAGCTAAAGAGCCGGGGACTAGTGTAGCCAGATGGTAGAGTAAAAGCACTCGAAAACCAAATTAAAACTTGAGTTTATTTAATAACTTACAAACTATATATCAGTCAAGAATAAATTGTATCCCCAGTGAATTAACATGAAGGGTCATCGTCACTGGACTCTATATTAAAACTTGTTAATACTACAACTTCAAGTTTTCGGAATATTGAATTTAAAGAGCTGAATCTAATTATCTAAGGTAATCTCATTTGAAAAGTAAGCTAAAATAAAAGTATTATAAAATGAATCTAAATTAATGTGAGACAACTAGAACTGCAAGAACTGAGCAAATAAGTTTCGGAAATAAGTTAAAATTAAAAGATCATAAAAACTGACTTTGGAACTAAGACTTGGATTGGGACCTAGGTTAGGACCTACCTCCCAAGGGGCAGCATCGTGAAGGGAGACCCCCCACACGCAGGGATTCTCCTAGGCAACTGAACCCCGAGGAGCTAAGCCAAACACCTTTTATTACTTGCTCAGCATAACCTTGACTATCAAAACAATCTGGCCAACATTGCTTTGATAGAAAGGAAGCAGTTCTGGAGGTTGTCAGCACAACATTGCGACACTATGTTACTAGAAAGAATGTGTTAGTATTCAAAACTGAAGGTAAAAGAGATTCTTTTCTAACTTTCATACAATATTAAAATCATGAATATTCTAACTATCGTTATACTCCTTACGTATTGACTAATGTTTAAAACTATAGTTGCAAAACTTCCCACATCGCCTAGTTATCGGTTAGTCTGTAACTGATAGAACAAAAGACGAAACGTGATATAAAATATAAAAGCAAGTTAAACAAACTAACAGACATCCGAAACGGAACAATGAAAACTTTCCCTCCAGCTCTACAGGTTTTTTTCTTTTACTTTTCTTTTCAATGTTGTTATTTTATACGTGTAAAATAAAAAATTGAACGTTAAAGAACAGTTAGTCGAATATAATGGAAAACAATAGTATTCGTATATTCTTTCGTGAAATACAAACTATGTCATGCTTAAACATCTTTTTCGAATCTTATTGTTTGTCATTGTACTTATTTAAAAGTATAATTTGTTTTGACTTTGGCCTGTTGACAGCTTTAAATGATAAAAATATTTGAAGACAATCATTGTACTTGAATTAGAACTATTTAATATTTCTAGTTGACTGAGGAATTTTAAATTTGTTTACGAAGTGTCAGCCACATTTAAGAACTCGGAAGGAAGGTATGTATAAAAACAACTTGTCTCTCTTTTCACATTGGAATATTTCATTTCGCTCCCCTTAAAAAGCAAAGATTGACCCAGTGACAAAACCTTTTACCACGCAAATTCATCACCCGACATGATGGAAGAGTCAACATGAAAAGTCATAGTAATGCGAAGATGCAGTGTATCAATAGAGTCGTAGCTACATTTTGATACAGTGTATGTTTATAATTATCTAGCACACAACACCTAGCTTTACAAGCAAAGATATGACGGTATACGAGTAGTTGGACTCAGTAGGTTGAATAGTTTTTCAGTTGTAGAATCCAATTTGTAGGCACTTCAGACGCTTCTCAGAGCATACAAAGAAGGAGTAAAAGCGGTTTTACGGTATTTTGTGTTATATGTACGAGTACGTTAGTTGTGTAACTACAAATTACTAAGTTTTGCAATATTATTTTATTTATCTTTAAAGTTGTTGTACATTCAGTAGTACACTGTGTACAGTATATTGCACGGCGGAGCTGGCAAACTGACTACTGCGCTGTACTGCGGGACTAGTCGCTACAACTGTGAAGGCGCTCTGTTTTAATGCTTTCAGATGCAGCCTCAGTTTTACATATATAAAGAAATATGCTATTTTTTTATATTACTGCCTTTTTATGAAAACTAGTTTACATTTTAAGGATTCACTCACAATAGCAGCATCTTAAGGATAACCTATTTGTTTTTAAGTATCAGTATTCACGTTAAAACGGGGGTTTTCTAGAAACAAGTGGCAGCTTACAAAACTAACTGCCAATTCAACGAGACAAACTGAATAATAATTGTAGTCCAAGACACATTATGTGATTGTAATAACTTAAGGACATTATTAAATTAATTGCTTAATAATGATTTGGCCGTTAGAGTATAAGGAAAGTGTACAGCTGGTTTACTTTACAGTAATGCTTAAGTATTCAGACAGCAGTGAGACTTAACCGGTTTGTTTTGCATTTTACATAAGGATTAGTCCCGGTGGATTCTGTTTACAAAAGAACATGAAAACGCAACTTTGCCTACGAGACAATGTCTTGTTGTCAAAAGGACATTGCTTTAAAATTATATTATTTACTTGCAAATAGGCCTATGTTAGATAAAGATCTGCATTTGGCTTATTTAATTTATTATTTGCTCCTAAATTAATATTATTGAGTCTAACCTAGTAGTTTTAGCTGCATTATATTCCAAACACATAAAAGGGTAAACAAAATAATAACCAACTTTATTTGTCATATGAAATTAAGTTATTGGATAGTAGTAACATCCAATAATTACTTAACTTGTTTAATGGTAAGCAACCAATATCCCTAGCACGGAAGAACCATTGAAACTTAGTTATTAATAGCAAGACCTGTTTTACAAATAATGATACAATACACATACATTGCAATGAGTGCAAAATTGACTTGAAGTAACGTTTAAAAATTACAGTTGAGTTTGGAATATTTTAAGTTTTAAGACTGTTGTAAGAATCAACGTTTCCAGTTGTTGAAGTTACGCGAGCTCTTGGCTTAAGTTAAGGCTGTAAACCGTTTTAAATCAAGTTATATTAATTGTTATATGTCGGAAAGTGTACAAAGTCATGTCAAATGATTAGTGTACACTACAAAATAATAATGCAGTAAAAGTTGATTCCCAAAGTTTTATTTTACACCAGTGAAGATTCAACCTCTTGGTATTCTAAGCTAATATCTAAAGGAAGGCCAAGCTCATCCTACTATGACATAGCACCTTAAAACATATTTTTTCCGTGAGCAGTTGTTATAGAAAGCAAATGTAATTGAATCAACACAATGATGCTTCACTGACTGAGCTTCACATGGATTACTTCTACCATCACTAGTCAAAGCACGTGAAGTGAGAGGAAACCCATGCTGTTACCTTGTCTTGAGCTTAATTCACTGCTCTGCCTGTTCCTGATTTACACTCCACCCTTATGTCTCGGGATGAACAATGTGCCCTTCAGCAAACCTGTATTGTCTAGTAGTGGCGAAAGTCATTGAGTTCTTGTGAGTACGTCGATTAAATGATACACCCTTAAAAACATGTTGAGTTGGATCATTTGTGATGAGTCATTTTGCCGAGGGGATATTTTGTTTGTTTTGTTTTGTTTGGCAACAAGTCGTTTGCTCGTCAGAGTGAAGACCAGTGCAGCTGGGCTGTACTGGGCATGCAAGCTCCTGCGGTGTGAACAGCTGGTGCTCTGGTTTGTGAACGGTGGACACTGCAAGAGGAGTACAGAGAGATAACAACGGTGAGTCTCTGTGTCAAGTCAGTGTGTCTGTGTGGAGAACTCGAAGAGGTAGTTTGAGTGTGTCTGTGTGGAGAAGGTTGTGATTAGGAAGTCGACACAGTGATTGTTGTAGTGTAGTGTTTCTTGGGTGAGTTGACCCGTACCTATTATACTTAGCATATTTAGCTATTATCATTTGATTTTATTGTGGGACAGAAATTATTTCAGAACTGATCTGTTGCGACAAGTTTTATATTGGGAGGCCGCTCAGAATCTGGTTATTGATTTTTACATTAAATAATTATAAAATACAAACGCCAGTAAATAAATAATATTTTTCTATTGAATATTTCAGTAATATTATTTCATAGGCCTATTAGTAAGTCGATTTGCAGCGCAGAATATTTGAGTTTGATTGACAGAGTGACACAAAGTGTCCTGAGCCTGTCGAGGCCCGCACCGGCTATATATTGGTGGGCAATACATTGAGGCCCCTATGTTGACTGTTTTGGGCAGTGTTTAAGACTAGGGATACTTGGCGGATTTGTGTGTATTTAAGTTTCAGGTTATTGAGGTGAATATTTAGTGAAAAACACAGACAGCCACAAAACTAAGCGAGATAGGACTATGTGTGATTAGAAATTTTCTGTTTATTTTGACTTGATAAATCTCCAGGTAAAGTTTGATCCCGTAACTACTGGACACCCTGTATATTGTCACCTTAACATTCATTTGTTCTTCAACTGCAGTAATATCTGTTTTCATACAATTTATGATTATTTTGTAAAACCACAAAATTGTTACAGTTACCTTGGTTGTGGTGCCTGTAGATCCTACGGTGCAGGTTGTAGTCTAGACACGTGTTTCGCAGCGCTTGTGCTGCATCATCGGTAGACACACTAAGTCACTATTTACACTGATAGCCCACAAGTGCCGTGGACTATGTAAATAGTTTTAATTAAGTTACTTAGTTTTAATAGTGTTTAGTTTTAATATCAGTGTAAATAGTGACTTAGTGTGTCTACTGATGATGCAGCACAAGCGCTGCGAAACACGTGTCTAGACTACAACCTGCACCGTAGGATCTACAGGCACCACAACCAAGGTAACTGTAATAAAACAAGGTCCTGCAACTGGGAAAATAGAAATTTAATATTTTTACATTAGTTAAATTGCGATTGATGGCCTTATGCTCGAAACCGGTCCATCATAGTTTATTAAAAGTATATACAGTATACTATTTATGTTTCTTTATACCTGATAATCAATATTTATTTCATCACGTCTATCAAGCAAAAAACAATCCTGGAAAAGGGTATGTATGATTGTGGATGGAAAGAAAAGTAGATACTTCTTGACAAATTGCTTCGAAATGCCTGGGAAACTCGAGTAAATCACCTTTGCATGATAAGAAGCTTATTGGTCGGATATTCAACCAGAATCACTTTACTTTAGTAGAACAGCTTACTTTAGGAAAGGACGTTGTAATATGATGAATTTACATTACAGTGACAATGTTTTTTCCTTGGCTTGCGCGCCTCAAAACGTGTAAAACCACCTCTAGAACTTTTCACCTTGCATAAAAACTGCACTTTCAATTCAAAAGACATATTAACCACCAGCTAGACTTTCAATACAATCATATATTTGAATCTGTGTAAAACTAAATAAAGTGTATAACATGTTCAAAACTAAAAGTTTTATGAAAGGGAATTAAATGAACCTACAGCCAATTTTTCAAATTATTTATACTTTTCAATTTGTGTTACGACTAATTTAAAATTCATAAGAGAAATTAGGAAAAAGAGAGAAGCTAAAGAAGCACATTGCAGTTGTCATTGCCACATGTAGTGCAAGAGTAAAGTGATTCTTCTTTAGTAAACTATTAACCTGTTCTCGTTTTATTTTTACAATTATTTGTATGTTCTGTGAAAATGTGCAAATTTGAGTTGACCTAATTTGGTCATGAATTGAATTTTCTAGACGGTTGTTTAAAACCATTATCATCATTTTAGATTGGGTTCCAAGACCCAGAACTGATAATGCATTTGTGAATTCAAAGTCTGGATAATCCGAAAAACAATAACATTACTAAGGTGCGTACTGTATTGAGTGTTACATGAAACCAACTCTAATTAGAGGAACTAATTAGTCCTACATCATTCAGCAAAATAATACAATAGGCTCACTGCAGGTACAATGCTTTAGATCCCCGATACTCTATGAGATCTTCTATAATTAGGTTTTAAATAAAAATATGTAGGCCTATATATCATGTAGTAGGCTAGTATCAAACCCGTTTTAAAACTTTAAAATGTATGTTAGTTTAAAAGTCAATCAGGATAGATAGGCCTCTAACTCAATCGGTTAATAAGTTAGTAAATCTTATAACTAAAAAAGGAGAATTTTATAACATCCTCGCATAAAATATTTTTGAATTTATAATTTTTTTCTCGAACACTGTTGGTTCAAGATATTTGTTAAAGATATATTCAGTACATTCTTCATTTTTGAAGTTGAATTTTTTTCAAGCGTCAAGGTACGCGTTGTATACAGCAAAATGCATGTTACATTTCATTGATTTTATCCCCGTTTATATGTGTTACTTCAAAATTACCCACTCTGATAGGCTATTTTGAATATTATAGTTAATACCTGTATCTATATTTATTTTATCTCACGGGCGTAAATGTATTAAATTGAGTTAGAGTTCGATTATTCTAGTTATACTTTATAACACATTAGTATTATTATATACTTTATAACGTATTAACCGTTAAATATTTCTCTGTGTAATATGCGGTTCTTGTCAGTATTGCTTTTGCAAGTAATAATATTATTTAGGTTTTAGCAAATCAGATTCATGTTACACGCATGAATACTTTTCTTTAACAGGTTGGTATCGTGAGTTCAATTCTCACAACCATTACTAACAATTTGCGGTAACGCTAGTTTAAGGTCGAGGTCGAGTGTTAGAGAGGACTTTGTAGTCCTGACTTTGCCTCGTTGAACAAGACAAATTTTGCTTTTTACGTTGGTTTTTAATCAGTTAAGTGCCTGGACGTATGAACGAGTAGGTTGGATGAACATTATATACTCAGGTGAAGCAATCATTTACCGGAAAATCTGAGAATAATTTACAAATCCTGCATTTCAAGCATGGAATCTGAGTTACTGGAACGTGATCTACATAACGTAAGAGCAATACGCAACACTTATGTGTATTGCTTCAGTTAAACGTGATATCACTCACTACCACTATTTGAGATGCCGACCACTCTCATGAGGGTATTTTAAGGCAAATATGTGGTGAAGGATGACTGTGATGAGTGGTAGTAATGAGTTATGAGGTGTAGTCTTGTTAGAAACTAAGACCGACTCTTCCTTAGAATGGGTCATTAAGTAATAGCCCAATGACCAATGGAAATACAAGGTCCAACGGCTTAACGTGACTTCCGAACCACGCAGGTGATGGTCTGATATGTCTAAACGATGGTGGGAGTTGATGCGGGTATCATCAGATGATCACTGAGACTATCTGAGCCGCTATAGACCTATATCATCCTCAAAACCTGACCTCCATGAAGCTGGATTACAGGACCTAGCCACGAGTCCCAGTCAATGTGAGAGTGAGATCTTCATGAACAAATTAAATGTGCACTTCAATTCAGTTAGCAATGAGGAAATGTAAAAGCTAAGGTTGCGATGAGAAGCGAGTTCATAGTACTCTAATGTTTTAGAGTATAAGGTGAATAGCTGTGCTTCCTAGTTTATATGTTTCTCAATATTCAACATTTCTTAGCAAAATAAAATTGCAAACACACATACGAGAAGGATTTCAACGATTTAGTGAAGACGTACTAACACGTTCTATGAACACACGTTGTCTATTAGTCAGTGATATTTAAATAGGCACAAGTAAGTTTCAAACTATGAAACATTACTTCTCACACAAACTGTTAATAAACAATTCCAAAACCTCTCTTCTTATTAAGTGTTGAAGTTGGATCCTCGCTTGACCCTTCTAGAAACTAAGCTCATCACAAAGTTCAACTCAGAGTGTTCAACATCGTAACTAATAACAACTCGGGCTGATATTGCAGCCTACGTTCACTGTTCTAGATTTTTATAAGTTCACAGCGTATTGGTGAACCACAGTAGAAGTTTTAAATTGTGTTATAAGATTTTATTAATGTATACTTGGTTGGAAACATGAAATTTCTAGGCTGCTTACAAACACTTGGTACTCAAACACTTGATGGGCCAAAATCATTCTGATCTAAGTGTTTGTAGCATTCTATTGAGAGACGACTCCTAGCTAAGTATTATTCTGTTGCGTAAAATTCTTACTTTGAAAGTTCCAGCCTATTTATCTGAAAGATTTCAATTTGTTAACACTAATAATCAAATACATCGTAATACTCGGCATGAAGCTTCACTATTATCGGTTCCACCACATAGGACAAACTCATATAGTTAATCATTTACTGTCACTGCGTGTAGATTATGGAACAACCTTGACATTGATATCAGAACAATAGATGATTGTGTTAGGTTTGGGAAGAAAATTAAAAATCAACTTATGCAAGATCTTGAGGAGTGATCTCTTTAAGAATACTTCAAACATGTGCATTATAAAATCTGTTTCTTGTTTTTGTTTGGTTGTTTTGTTTTTAAACACTTTGCCATTCTTCTTTAGTTTTTGTTTTCAATTTTATTTAAAGTTCTTCATGTGACACTTCGTTTGTTTGTTTGTTATTTATAATAATTATTATGTCTGTAGTCACAGTTGTTTTTATAATTTAAGGTTAAGTGGTAGAAAGGGATTTTAAGCCCTAACTTCGCCTTTCAAATGTTTTGAAAGAGTAAATGTTAAACTATATACTTGAATTATTTACGCCTGAAGGTTATCTAAAGGTTTCTGTGAGACTAAACCCTTATTTTCTATATAAGCCAAGGTTCACTTTTACGATTGCTGGACTACTTATGCCGATACGCATAAATGCTTTGAAACCTCAAGGTGAACTACGAAAGCAGCTTTTTAAGTAGAAGTAAAAATAATAAAGGATAATAATAATAATTTGTAGTCTCTAGTGTTGCGGTCATCCTATTTCATTTTGAGAAGTTTAAAGACTTCAGCTATTGGCTAACATTGTAAACTTCAGTTTCAGCCAAAACAGGTTCAGCAACAGTTTCATGTAAACATCGGAAACTAAACACAACGGGTTTGAGTTCAGACCTTTGTAGTTGTTTTGTTGTTCCATTGAGTTCGCTCCTCTGTAAGTTTCAGTGTCTCGCTTTGTTTGCCTTATTTTCTACAAACTAAATGTTCGAAAAAGACTAAAATTGATCTATTATATTTAAATTTGTGTGCATTAAATTTAAGAATGAATGCAATTTGACAAAGAACTTAAACAAGGTTATACATCATCAGGGTTGTTTTAGTACGTAGGTTAAACCTCCGCAAACCAGATCTAAAAGGTTTAATGTAAATTAGTAGCAGCGTCGATAGTAATAAATAGTGTCATTAACACAAACAAAATTACAAGTAATTCTTAAACTTCTCTTTGGCACTCTAGAAGTATTCGATTCTCTAAAAAAGCAATCAAGTATATTGCAGAGGAGTCAAGGACTTTCCAACCTTTCATAATTTCCACTTCATTTTAATGGAACACTTTACAGAGCTCTCGCACCTTATTTCAAGGCTGTTCATTCAAGCCCTTAAAACTCGAGTTTTCTAATTTTCTCCTATGAGTTTGAGTAACAACCTCCCACGTTTTCGTTTTCCTTTAACTCACAATTTTCTAAAGATTCTAATTTTGATTACAAAGAATTAAAAACATTACCCGTTCATATTGCTACAGAAAGTAATATAGCTATGGTAGACACATATAGTTAAGACAAATCGTCTATTATGTGCTTTGTTTTGATGAACTGCACTTCCAATAAATTACTTGTTACTTTTTTTCTTAACCAATTATGTTCATCTTGAAAAAAGATCCACCGTTAAGACGAAGTGGCTATTTAAATTTGTACTGAATCCAAACGGTTTAAATAAATCCGGACCGACACAAGTCTTTAAAAATATAAAAGTGCATGAGAAACGAAGCCGACTCGCAGCTGGGCAGTTGCTGGTGTGAATGAAGGGAATTATGTATGCACTTTGTTACTTTTATGATAACTTACTTGCTAACCATCATCTGTATTGTGTGTGCCTTCAAGCCCGAGACAGTGAAGACAGTGTCAACTTCTCAGACAACAGTGTATTAAACATATCATAAGAGAAATATCGTGAACCAAGAATATTTCAGAAAAAAAAACATTATTTCAAACTCGTATGCAAATGTAGGCCTATTATATAGTATTTTTTTTTTGCAACTAGGCTCATTGTTTAAAGTTAAATTATATTTTGATACAGTAATTTTTCAAACTTGTGAAACGGGTTTGACATAACTTGAATACAATAGTTATGTAGTTAAAATCTAATTATAGAACATCAAGTATCGGGTATCTAAAGCACTGTATCTGCAGTGAGCCTATTGTATTATTTTGCAGAATGGTGCAGGAGTAATTAGTTCCTCTAACTAGGGTTGGTTTCGTGTAACAATTAGTAAATTGCTTGCCCTAATAGTGTATATTTTCATATGGTGTTCATATTTTGGATTCACAAAACATCATCAGTTCTAGGTTTTGGAAGCCAATCTAAAAGGTTAAATTTTAAGCACCCATCCAGGGAACTTCGTAGGTGATAAAATTAGGCCAACTTATAGTTGCAGATTTTTTACAGAGCCAGATCATGCAACTATTGTTAAAGTGAGGAAAAAGGTCAATAGAATCGGCTTTACACGTTTTGAGCGGCACAAGATTTCATAACTTGCTACAACAGTACTATTGGTAGTGGATTATAGTATTAAATGGTAACTTGAAACAAGAACACAAAAGTTATCATTAATATTGTTTTACACAAAGCAAGTTTTGAAATCATACTTTTCAAACCATGAATGTTAAAATTTCAGTTTTGAAACAAACGAAATTACACAACGATTTACAGATTTCAAGATAAGATAAATTTTCATTTTACCTCAGGAGTAAAACGACGAAGGATGGTGAAAAAAGTACAATAGTTATCAAAACTGTGTTCAGGTGAATGTTTTATCAGGAATTTACGAGCATGTAGAGTCATAAATCTAACCAGTGTTTACTTTTCCATTGTCATTATTTAAACCGGCATTGTTTGTATGTAAAGCTTTCTTTAGGTTGACGAGCTTTTAAACAATTGCTTTATAAATCATACATTAAATACAAACAAGAGTTTGTTAAAAGTTATTATTGCTTGAAAACTGTGGGAGTAGGTATAGTTGTAATGGTTTTTAGAATAACTATTAAACATTCGACGCGAAAAAGAATAATGTCTTATATGTTCTAGTTTACTTACGTATATTGTCAGTAAGTGATAATTATTGCACTAGATCAAAGGATGCAAAAAATATATGTTTAAATATATGGTTTTAAATACAATCAGGCCAATTGTTTAATACAAGCCTATAGCTAAAGAAAGTGTTCAGCTAGTGAAGAAAATGTTCAGCTGTTTTCTATTAGTTCCTTGCCTAGAATCTTAATTTCGGCATTGTAATCAAATATTGTGTACTTTTGGTGTTATTATGTACTTTGTTTTATGTTTTAAAAGTCTCCAGTAAGCACCTTTAAAATATAGTAAATTTATCATATTACAACAGTCCTTTCCTAAAGTAAGCTGTTCTACTAAAGTTAAGTGATTCTGGTTGAATATCCGACCAATAAGCTTCTTATCATGCAAAGGTGATTTCCTCGAGTTTCCCAGGCTTTTAGAAGCAATTTGTCAAGAAGTATCTACCTTTCCTTCTTTTCACACTTAATATACCATTTTCCAGGATCGCTCTTTAAATATGGTGTAATAATTGATGGGTGTAATAATTAAAAATTGTTGTTAATTAATAGCACATTGCGCACTTACATAATATATCAAGGCTGAACCATACGTGAAAATGACATTTGTACAGCTTAAACATTCAATGATAACACTCTACATGTTTGAAGAGTGCATCATTCAATCGATTTTTGCAAAATAACCTAGTAGTTTCTTCACTACTAGACAATAGACAGGTTTGGTGAAGGACTCATTGTTCATCCCAAGACAGAAGACTTACTGAAGGTAGGAGTGTAAATCAGGAGCAGGCAGAGCAGTAAATTAAACTCAAGACAAGGTAACAGCATGGGAGGATGGTTTCCTCTCACTCCACGTGCTTCGACTACTGATGGTAGAAGTAATCAATGTGAGGCTAAATTTTGTTGATTCAATAAGTTCTACTTTCCATACGCGTTATTTGTTAAAAATTGCTCACGGAAAGGAAGTGTTTTAAATTTAAACCCCCATCAAATAAACTTGGCGTTTTTTAGGTTTAATAAAAACACATCACTTTCTGAACATTACGCTATAACTGTGTACTGATCGGAAAACCGATAATGCCATTGTATTACAATTTTTTACTACACACGTTTTTAAAATTAGTTTTATACCAGAAATTGTTCTCTTGTCACTGTTAAGAGGAAACTGAAAAGACATTTAATTAATCTTGTTGCTAAAACAAAGTCCGCAACTGATCAAAAGGTTTGCGTTTTGACGTTGCAAGGTGTAGTGCCTTACTTTGGTTGAGTATTGTGTTAAGGGTAATATCATATTACTTTTAATTACTTATATCTAATCAAATATTAATTTCTCCACCAATTTGAAATCAACTCAAGGTTTATTCATTCTTATACTTATATATGAAGAAATAGAGAACTATAAGGTAAGATTCATTTTATTGGGTTACTATTCGTTATTTCAAAACATAAGTTCAAATGCTAAATTGATGTGAAATCAAAGAGCCTATCAACGGGATAGTAAAAGTTAAAATGCTGGAAATAAATAAAGTGTCTTAATAATCCTAAATCTTAAATATTAATTTGTATAAACGCTAAATAGCTAATTTATTACTAAATAAATTTGACAACAAAAATCCTTAGACCGAACTGGGACTTGAACCCGGGTCTCTCGCTTGCCGGGCAATTATGCAGACCATTATACCATCCGAACCAACTATTTATGCCTTCAAATTTAGAGAAGTACTGATTGTTTTTCCGAAACATGTGACCGTCAATAGTGACTTCAAATCAACAAGCTGGAATTATTACAAAGAGAATTTAAATACGAGTACAGTATTTAAATTCTGCAGAAGTGTTGCCTAAAATTGTATTGTCACATTGTTCATTGGACAATATTGCCATCAGTTTGTGCTGTAGATTTACGGTTTCTGTTAGTGGCATTCAATCCAAATCCTTTCATCAGGTTTACTTTTTTGAAATCTAAAATCTAATAAACTAGTTTTTTTTAAATATTTGTAGATTAAATTTTACAAGTATCAGACATACGTATTTTTGAACCATTACGTTAAATACAAGAAGAAGAGTAGCCACGTGGTTAAACCGGGAATGTTTGTTGTTCACGATTAAGGTCAACGAGTATTAAATTTCACCAAACCTGTTGCTGTACAAAGAACACGAGTAACATTTCATTTCAAACCGTAACTAAAAGCTTTGTTCAAATATACATTACTGCATATAAACCAGAAGTTGTATTTGTAGTTGATATTGTTGTTTGAAGAGTAGACACGTGAACACCGGTAGAGTCACGGTTTGCAAAGCGCAAGGTCGTGGGATCGATTCCCGGCGCAGGCACAAGGGTTTGGACCGCTTTCCTTAAAAAGCGTTTTGTGATGCCCACATATTTTCTAGGTAAAGGAACACATTAAAAAAATGCCATTGGCGTATACAGTACAAAAAAGGGATTTCTTTGTATATTGTTTCATAGAAAGAATAACTATAAAAACATCATAATTGTATAGTCCCTTCTTAATAAAGGTGTAAGGGTTTTAATAAAGCTACGTATATTAACGCATATTGTATATTATGTACATAGTCATAGTCATTTATTTTCATCATTTACATCAATTTACATTGATTGTGATTTTGTCAATTTGCAATACTTAAATGAAATATTTTGAAGTAAGAGAACATTAAAGGTAAAACACACAAATGTGTAGGGTGTTAACAAAAATTTTAAGTAAAGCATAAGTTAAAATAAACATTGTGTAGGCAAGAAAGAAACGCCCGATGATCAAGCGAGGTACTCCGGAACAATATAAAAGCAGTGATTAAGAAGGAAAGTGAAGATATTTTACTTGAAGGATTTAGAGGCCTCATTTTTCCGGTGGTTTGGTAGTTTATTAAATAGATTTGCGCAAGAGTACCACGGTGTTTTTCAAAAATGGTTGTGCGATGACCAGGATATTGCAGAAGAGTGGAGTTTCGAGTAAAATGTTCATGTATGTGGTTTCTACCGTAAAACTTTTCTGGGTGTGTGTTAACAATGAGAAGGCATTTGAAAATATACAGACAAGGGAGGGGGAGTATTTCTAACTGCTTGAAAAGAGCTTTTCAGAGTTCCCTGAATGGTGATTTACGTACGAGTATATTGACTACAACGTTTCAGAATCTGAATACCGACAGCGTTCTCAGTTGAAAAGTAACCTAAAGGAAGACCCAAGTTGTTTGGTGGTGGTTGACTGGTCAGTTTACGCTGATTACCTTTAGGCCGGCTTATTTCCTAATGTTTTGTATTTTATTCTAGGTTACTTTTTACTTGAAAATGAGATCAGATTCTAGATCCCGAAACGTCGTGCGTAATCTTCTTATTCATAAGAAAATTACAGAAAACCTCCGTAATAATATTTCAACCTAAGCAACTCTACCATCGTAAACAACAAATTTTAAATAACGAACTATTTTATATGTTTTACTTTTGTCGAGACTTGAGTATTTTTATTTATAAGCGTCAACAACAAATCTCTGTAAATTACTTTGAAAGTTTTAAGAATTACTATGGTGTAAGTAATAAACTCGTAATAAAGATTCATGTTTTGTCAGCTATGTCAACAAACTGTTCTATGTTATGCCCACTAACCTTGTCATCATCATCGTCTATCATAAACAATGCGATCGTTATCATCGTCGTCGGCATAATTGTCGTTGTTTCATCACTAATATAATCAGGGAATTACTGTGCTATTTGTATATCGTATCACAAGACATTTTCATCAAACGTGTTTGTACGTAATATACCGAATCTTTTAAGAAGCAATATTACAATTTTAAATTTTAATGTCTCTTAGCGTAGACTTGTTCAGTTTTATCGTATCAATGAAAGTTTGAAGGATGTTTTTGATATTCAGGATGTCAGAAAAGCCCAGCCAGCAGTGAGAGGTAAAATACAGGTATATCGTATATATTGTATTGGCAACAAGTCAGCTTACCATCAATACTCGAACATGATTCTGATACATGGCTTTACCCAACTACGCCCGGCTTACTGTCTAGATCAACAAAACAAGCGCTCCAACAACTCTTCTCTCTCTTGCTGTATAAAACTGGACTCGTGGAACATTTATATTATTGTATAATAAGCACGATTGTCTTGCCTAATTTACATGTCATTCAATTTACATGTCTATAATTTAGCTTAAGGGGTGATGGTACGGTTCTGTTATACGAGTTTAGTTTTAAGGTAAATAAACCTCGATGCGAAACCCGGGGATATAAGGGTTCAACATACAACTTCAGATTTGGTACATTGATAGATATTGTAATCCCTATAAAACATTGTTTTTTAGTTTCAAATTTAAATACTCTGAAATATATTAATATTAAATAGTACTTGCTTCAAAATTCGTTTTATAAATAACGAGAGTTTCTGGACATCTAAATTATTGTTTGGATACATACCAATTTGTAAGGCTTTTTTCCTATTTGAGTCTACTTTGAAAGTTAATTAAACTAATGTACTTCTATATTTAGGTAGTAACCTGTTTGTCGTTAGATTGATGGTTTTCTTTGATACCAGATTATATTTGGATAAGAATATATTTGTTTTGGCATGAATACTTTTGCTAACATATAACTCTAATACCTAACTCCACGAAGGCTTTGTGGACACACATAACAAAACCACACATTGATCTGGGTTGAGATTAACAATTAACATTGTTTTGAATTTTAAACTCGAAAGAAACACAAATAATCCAATAAACAAATGTTATAGTTTGTGAGGCCTTTCGAGAGCCATGTTCCCATCTACAGACCAAAACATCGACTCAATTACCTAGGTACTTCATGAATCATTTATCTACAGAAATTTATTTTCCAACCATAAATATATTACACCTTGGCGCAAATTTATTACGAATAAATAGGTGCATAACTAGTAATGAAACATACAATCTGCATACCTCAGCAAATCCCTATAGGAAGCTGAATCACAATAAACAACGGGTATTTATTTAGCAACACTACACAGTGTTGTACCATTTACCCGGGGCTAAACTAGCACAATTATACAGCACTTGCATGTGCAGTCTAAACATTGGTAATTTCATGTAAATCACGTGTAAATTCTTTGGCCGTTTTATACAGGCTATCACTAAATCACTATTATTTTGAGAAGCCGACCGCTCTCATGAGGGTATTTTAAGGCAAATATGTGGTGAAAGATGAGTGTGATGAGTGGTAGTAATGAGTTAGGTGAGGTGTAGTCTTTTTACAAACTAAGGCCGACTCTTCCTTAGAATGGGTCATTAATTAATAGCCCAATGACCAATGGAAATACAAGGACCAACGGCTTAACGTGACTTCCGAACCACGCAGCTGATGGTCTGGTATGTCTAAACGATGGTTGGTGCGGATATCATCAGATGATCACTGAGGGTATCTGAGCCGCTTTAGACCTATATCATTCTCAAAACCTGACCTCCATGAAGATAGATTACAGAACTACGCCAAGAGTCCCAGTCGTGGTCTGTTTTGGCTGTTTCAAAAGTACTCTATCCTCCTAGACCTTAGAACGGGTACAAACCTTTTAAACACGACTTGGTAGAAATGTATCCTTTGATTCGACATTAAAAATTGCTTGCAAACACTGTGTTAACCCCTTTCACAAACCTGTCGAATAGCCCCTTTGCATAGCAACTTTACATTTACATTGTTCTTATTGGACTTTTATCCAATTTCACTGCCTGCTTCAGGTAATGCTTACACATAATGGTTGTAATGGTAAGGGCAATTTTCATCGTGAAAATCAATCAAGGTATATTTTACCGATATTTTAAAATTCGGCATCCATTTTCATTTTTTATCTGACAACACTAAATTTGTACATTCAGTGATAAAACTTGTTCACAAAACTCTGGACAAGACCGGTCACTATATATCTGCGAGGTGCGAGTTTTCAATGTTAGGTACTGTAACATAATCTTTGTTGTTTATATTATCACATGTTTCCTATTGTTACCAGAGTTGTTGTTTATGAATGTAAGAGTGGTTCGTTCAAACCGCAAAGAATTTAGTAAAACTATGTCAAGAAGATGGTAACGACTTGTTTAAAGCTCTTCTTAATTACAGAAATACCCCTCGAACACCTGATTCGGGTTCACCTGTACAATGACTAATGTCGAGAAGAACTCAGACTCTCATTGCAACTTCTCTATCCATCAGTGATCAACCCCAAGAAAATTCATCAACGGCTTATTGAAGCTAGAAAACTCCAAATATTATATGCTGACCGATGATCAAAAGAAAACCACAATTTAAGATTGGAGAAAACGTATTGATCCAAGAAGGCCATAGAAACTGGAACTTAGATGGTGTGATTCAAGACAAACTAAATTCAAGGTTATACATTGTGAGCAATGGTCTTTACAGAAGAATCTCGAACCACCTAGCAAGAGTTTTTCCTCAGCGTGAATCTCAAACACTCGATGAACACAACGTTAGTTCACCCAGACAACAAGATGCGAATGAACACGAACCTCAGCAGTCTACTTCGTATCAGGCAGATGGACAAACTAGAACACGTTCAGGAAGAATTGTTCAAAGACCCAGTTACCTCTAGAACTATGTCAAATTAACAAATTAATTTTTAATTCAAGAGGAAAGGGAGATGTAACATAATCTTTGTTGTTTATATTATCACATGTTTCCTATTGTTACCAGAGTTGTTGTTTTTCAATGTAAACAAACCGGTGTTGAATTAATAGTCATAAAAAACATATCTTTATTTTTTTTTTATACAACTTTTTATTATATCACAAGTTTACAGGTACGTAATTATTTAATTAATTTTTAATACAGTAGTTTGATTAAGGTAAGTACGTACTTAACTATCCATAGATATATCAGACTGTGTACAGTATGAACACTCTATTGTGTGAGGTGATATCTGTTGTATAATGTATCATATCATCTGCATACTGCGGTGTACATGGTTAGTTATTCTGTTTGCACATGATGGCTTGTATATGTCATGAGTCATAGGGATCATGTTGTGAACATTGCACTATGTTACGTCGACCACAAACTATTGTGTGTATGTTTGAACTTGACCAATTCGATTCAGCAATGGTTTGAACATTTGGTTTTCGCCAGTCTTTGGCTATCAAGAAACCAAATCAAAACGATTTTTAAACTTTTGACTAAATATTTGTAAACCAAGTTCCGGTTTCAGAACCTATTTTGAAATTAGAAATGTCTTGTTCAATAGCGTGAAGGTAAAAGGTAAAGCTTGTATTGTTTAACGAGGCGAAGTTAGGAAAGTCCTCTCTACCACTCAACCTCGACCTTTACCTAGCGTCACCGTACTAGTCACATTACTAATTGTAAGCGGTGACTGCGGGGATCGAACCCGCGCCAGTTAAGTACTCCCATGGTGGGACCTCATTAAATAAATATTTAATTGCAAGAACAGTATAAAAAATGTATAGCAATCGTCAGAAGCTATCTACAAAGATAAAATTTTCCATTCATACACATCTAGAACCTTTCAGACTTACAGTTTATACATTCACTCTCTCCATTCATTCGAATTATCCCACTCTGCAAACGAATTTGGTAGTCTGTTGACAAGCTGAGCTCCAGCCTGGGATGGCAAACGTTCATCAACTATCGTTCTGTTTTGGGCAGTTCGGTAGTTCTCCCTGCCTCTCGTTTCATACGAGTGAATATCACTCCCTCTTAGCTGGTCGCATTTTTCTTTAAAGAAAAGACAGGTTTGTAGGATGTAGAGGCAGGGTAGTGTCAACAGTTTCAGATTTTTGAATGCTGGTCTACACGACTCTCTTCTTTGTAAATTTGCAATTGTTCGGACGGCTTTTTTTGCAAAATGAAAAAAAACAACTTCCCCAAAAGAAACTGAGAAGAAATTAGGCTGAACTGCGTTATTCTAATGAAGACATCTCTACCAGACCTTCAGATTACAGAACGAGGTATTTTAAAAAAATTGTCTTAACTTTCTTTCACACATGATTTGTATTTGCCTGTTATATGTATGGTTGAGACGGATTAAGTGTTTGATAGAGGGCCTTTTTAGAATAATTGCAATAAGTGGTAGAAGCTTTTTGTCTACCGACATCTTTGTGAAAATATACTTACATATAGGTGTTTGATACAACTTTAACTAACACCTTTCTGTATAACTCAATCGTTACAATTATTAATTGAATAAAAAACACAGCTTGTTCGTAATTCCGAACAAAGCTCAGAACCATTTAACTTCATTGGGGATACCCTTTATAGAGTATCAAACGAGACTTAAATTGCATGTTTTTTTGTTATACCCGCACTTTCACGGCAGAAACTTTCGAACTCGTATGTAAAAAATGACATTTTTGCTGCCAACAGATCATTTACTTGTAATTCTATAGCATATTCAAATTAAGATCTATACTCAAAATTTGATTACATATGTTACCCAGCAATGCCTTAAACTAAATCCAATGTTTTTAAAATGGCAATAGGATTGAAATAAAATAACACTGCATTGTTATTACCACCATGTAACCTTACTCGTTGACATTTTAAAGGAAACCGCCAAGTAGTTAAATAAAAAGCCTATGTAGTCCATTACCAAGACAATCAGTTTGCTTTAAAAACTCAAAAGTTATAGGTAGCCCATTTGTAAAAAGTGTAATTTTACTAAAAGTTAAAACGTCAGTAGCAAACAGCAACTCAGTCAGTGTCTGAGAAGCCTTAAGCCAAGAGCTCATTTAGCGTAACTTCAACAACTTTGTTTTCCTGAACACTTGATTGATTCACAGCCAACTTCGCCACTCTTTCGGAAACGTCTTACAACTGTCTTACCATTTAAAATATTCCAAACTTAACTGTCTTGTGCACATGCTAATATTAAGTCAGTTTTGTAGTGCTATATAACGTATGTTTTTTTATAATTTATAGCCGACCCGACAGACTTCGTCCTGTCAAAAAGATTTGTAATGTGGTAGTTTTTGTTCCTACGTATTAATTACTCTGCACAATACACGATATACGAATTTGTTTCATGTACTAGTTAACAAAAACAAACTCAGTAGATTAGGTTACAGAAAATCCAAGAAAAACAACACAATGTACAACGGCAAATCGACACTGATAGTTTGTTGTTGTTTTTTTTTCTTTAGCCGTACATATGTTTTATGTCTGTAAAATAGGGATATCAGCTGGCAACGAATAGCAATAAAGCTCAAATTGTTTACGTTTTAGTTAGAAAACGTTTGTATGGGAAAAGAAAAGGGCTGTTAAAGGGGTTTTCCGGCAATTATTCGAATTTTTCTCGCCGTAAAAACCGTCCTTGAACTCCAACGAACATTAAAAAATTTGCCCAAATTGGTCCAGGCGTTGTTGAGTTATGCGCTTAGCAACACATTTTGCGATTCATTTTTATATAATTTATTTGTGAAACAGGTTGGATCTTACTATTTAAATAATCAATTTCCATAATTCGTCCACGCTAGGGACATTGGACTGCTTACCATTACACAAGTCCAGTAATTATCAGATAGTAGTAATGTATTAACACCTTTATATGTTAGGCGTACAGCATAACTAACTATTCGAGTCAAATTCAATAGTTCAAATAGTTTAGGAGCAAATAATTAGTTAAACACGCCACATTTAGATCTTTATCTAAAGTAAGAAAATTTGCAAGTGAAGAATATAATGTTAAAGCAATTCCATTGTGCAAATAAGACAATGTACTCATAGTCAAAGTTGCGCTTTCCTGTTCTTTTGTAAACAGAATCCACCGGGACTAATCCTGATGTAAAATGCAAAACAAACCGGTTAAGTCTCACTGCAGTCTGAATACTTAATCATTACTTTAAAGTAAACAGGTTGTACAGTTTCCCTTTACCTCTTCAACGGCCAAATCCTTTAAATCATTAGAGTCGCATAATTTGTCTTGGACAATTTTTCAATTTGTCTCGTTGAATTGTCAGTTTACCTTTGTAAGCTACCACTTGTTTCTACTACAAAAAGGTTAATTAAACGGTGAAAATTGATATTAAAAACAAATTTGGCAATCCTTGAGATGCTGCTATTGTGAGTGAATCCTTAAAATGTAAACTAGTTTTTATAAAAAGGCAGTAATATAAAAAAGTAGCATATTTATTTATATCTGTAAAACTGAGGCTGCATCTGAAATCATTAAAACAGAGCGCCTTCACAGTTGTAGCGACTAGTCCCGCAGTACAGCGCAGTAGTCAGTTTGCCACCTGCGCCGTGCAATATACTGTACACATTGTACAACAATAACTTTAAAGATAAATAAAAAAATATTGCAAAACTTGGTAATTAGTTACACGACTAACATACATATAACACAAAATACCGTAAAACCCGCCTTTACTCCTTTATATGCTTTGAAAAGCGTCTGAAATGCCTACAAATTGGATTCTACAAATTGAATCCTACAACTGAGAAACTATTCAACCTACTGAGTCCAACTACTATACTCGTATATTGTCATATCTTTGCTTGTAAAGCTAAGTGCTGTGTGCTTTTGACAATTCTAAACAAACACTGCATCAAAATATAGCTACGACTATATTGGTACACTGCATCTTTGCATTACTATGTCTTTTGATGTTGACTGTACCATCATGTCGGGTGATGACTTTGCGTGGTAAAAAGGTTTTTGTCACTGGGTCAATCTTTGCTATTTTAAGGGGAGGAAAAATATTCAAAGTGAAAAGAGAGACAAGATGTTTTTATCGTTTATCGTTTTATGTTTTTACGTTGTTCCTTTCTGAGTTCAAGGCCTTAAAACACAAATGTAAAGTTATTCGGTTCTTAAATGTGGCTGACACTTCGTAAACAAATTTAGAGTTCCTCGGTCAACTGGAAATATTAAATAGTTTTTATTTGAGAAGAAAATTTGTCTTTGAATATGTTGATGATTTAAAGCTATCAATAGGCCAAAGTCAAATTATATTTTATTATAAATACAATAACAGGCAATAAGAATTGAAAAAGATGTAAAAGCATGATGTTGATTCGTATTTTACGAAAGAATTTAAGAAAACAATTGTTTTCTATTAAACTTCGAGTACAACGATTTTCTCCTTTTTTTAATGTTTACTGAAAAGTATTAAATTGCAACTTTGTAAAGAAACTCAAAAGAAGAGAACCTGTGGAGCTGGAGGGGAAGCATTCATTGTTCCGTTACGGATGTCTGTCAGTTTGTTCAACTTTTCCTTATTATTTATATCACGTTTCATCTTTTATTCTATCAGTTACAGACCGATAATTAGGCGATGTGGGAAACTATGCAACTATAGTTTTAAACATTAGTCTTTACGTAATGAAGTTTAGTTATTCAAGTATTTCTCAGGATATTGTAACATACTATAATGATTCCAGTTTATGAGATTTCTGAAAGACAACTTTGATTTACTGAAGAGAAAGTCTCAGCTACTACTCAGGAACAGTGATGAAAACCTGATCTTGGATGGTCAAGATTTTTAAACGGTTTTTGATATTACAAGAGCTCTTGAGTTTATATTTCATGCGTTTCATTTCAATTTGTAGCCAAGCGATTTCCTGGGCGAAAATAATACTTGCAGCTAAACATCTTATCGTCTCTTCAAAAGACTCAGCCTTTACGAATCAAACATACAAGGAATGCACGAGTGAGGTAATATAATAAGCAAATTAATATTAAAATGGGAAGTTTAATTGCATAGCAGTTCCATTTCAACAGCAATGGATTAAGCTTAAACTAATAACATTGTGACGTGATTAAACAGTTAGGTTTACACAACTTGATAGGTCTGGTCTAACTTCTAACTTTTGGTTTTTAATGTGCATTTATATTTAAAGTTTAATTTCCATTTGTGTTTAATTGATATAGAAATTAAATGCAGTTTGTATTTTAATGCGCTTCTTAGCTTCACAACCTTCTTGGAAAAAACAGTACTACTTAACACAAAGCTTTATGCTATTACAGAGGATAAGTCGATTAACTTATTAAGAATGTCCGTATTGAGGATATTTCATCACCTCGACTTCTTTTAAATACTTTGACTAACAAATAATGAGAATCTCAAAAGGGAGAAATCTTTGCCTCGAGCGAGTTGCTTCATTGAAACTTTCTTTTTAAAGCATCCCACAGCTTCTTTGCTTACTCCCAAGGTGAACACGTGTTCTAAAGTTCAAGCTCTAAATTATTAGAACCAATTAAGACAAATGTTTGTTATGTAGTACGCTAACAAACTATAAACCTGAAAACTTGAAAAGACATTTAGTTGTAAATAAAATTGAAAAAGCTGGTTTTATAATGAGTTCATTTGATATAATAGTATGTCATGTCTGTGTCTATACAAGAACACTATGTTGACATCATCATGCTCAGTTAGGTATAACCATTACAATGCAGGTTAGGTTACTAACGTTACTTAGCATTTATTGGATTGTAAGGTTTAGGTTACATCTACAAGTGATTTGAGGCTGATGACAATCCAGCTTAACAACCTCATCTTAGTATTCCATTAGATCTGCTGGCCTCTCAAGCGCGTCATCGGAATGCTATCAACACACCGACGTAAAGACGTTAGTATTTAGGTACACGCAATAATTCACTTTTTATAGTGTTATGGCGTCGAAAACAGTACTAGTTATTTTGGTTTACTGTGTTTGTGCCGTCGTTAAGTATGTCTAATGTATCAAGCCTGGGACTCGTGGCGTGGTCCTGTAATCCAGCTTCATGGAGGTCAGGTTTTGAGGATGATATAGGTCTAAAGCGGCTCAGATAGTCTCAGTGATCATCTGATGATACTCGCACCAACTCCCACCATCGATTAGAAATATCGGACCATCACCTGCGTGTTTCGGAAGTCACGTTAAGCCGTTGGTCCTTGTATTACCATTGGTCATTGGGCTATTAATTAATGACCCATCCTAAGGAAGAGTTGGCCTTAGTTTGTAACAAGACTCGACTCATAACTCATACTAACCACTCATCACACTCATCCTTCACCACATATTTGCCTTAAACTACCCTCATGAGAGTGGTCGGCATCTCAAATAGTGATTTATTGTGGTTTAAGCGAATAAATGTGCTTTGAACTCTATAAACATCTAGAACAGTGGACATGTAAGCTGCAATATCAGCCTCAGCTGTTATTAGTTACGATGACCTTACTCTGTGTGAAATGCCTTGAACTTTGTGATGAGCTTAGTTTCTAGAAGGGTCAAGCGAGGATCCAACTTCAACACTTAATGAGAAGAGAAGTTTAGCAAACTGTTTAATAACGGACAGTTGCGCATGGTCGTCTTTGCGCTAAAGCAGGAATTTTTTTTAAGTTTGCAATCTGTGGTTAAAACATGTTTGTCATAGAAACATATACAATTCAAACTATTTATTTATTTTGCTCATAGGCAATATCATGTAACTATATTAAGTACAATATTGTTACATAGTATAATTTAGTGATTTTCATTATTCACTAGGCTGGTGGCAACTTAATAACATTGTAAATAAATAATAAAACAAACAATAAATTTAGTTTAACTTTTAAGTAGACGGCTAATTATCACACTCTTATAGGTATAATAGTTAAAAATCCATATAAATACCATCATATTTAATATATAGGATACATAAAGACAGATACAATAACAATACATAAATGACTTATTAATATGATTCAATTAGTAATATAAATAAGAATGTCATAACCACAGTGTTATAACTAGTATTATCAAGAACTTTTAACATTAACATTTAGCAGATGGTTTTTAAAATGTCCTACTGTAACTCACTTATTTGTCTGTAAGTCAAAAGTTAATACATGCTAGTATAAACTGTTAACCTTTTCAAACGTCTAGATAATATCAATTTTCGTTAAGGATAATCCATTTACTTTAAGAGAACAACGCTAAGGGAATGAAAGATAATATTACACAATAGTTTCTCGTTACTGATTCCGAGAAGAGTTGCAAAGAATTCGTACTTTGTGTAGTTTCAGTAGTTCAAGTATCAATAAGGAAATGGAGGAAATGAGCCATCCTTTAATTCTTTGTGATTTCATTGCACGAGTAATTATACTGTAATTAATTTTGTCTAATTAATATTATTTGAGATATTCCAACAAATCTGGGCCTTTATCTTAAAGCATATTTATATTAAGTCTTACTTTTAAAGCATAATACTAAAGATTCTTCAAAATCCTAGAACTAAGAATTATCTCTGATCACTACACTCATACTCATACATACCTCACGAAGAATAACTCAGGATATAATCGTTTCCCCATGCTTATTTTATAGGATTAGTAATTGAATTAGAAAATCTTATTCTTCTATAACTTCATAAGAATTGGCCTTCGCCAAATTTAAAGGCAATAAAAATATCAACATCAATGCCTTGTGAAACATGATTCATGTTTAGGTATTTTTTGTTCTATGTTACAGTTTGTCTGTCTGATTCAAGGCTGTGATTGATTGTCCGCTGCTCCGAGCCAGCCAATTTGGCTGGCTAAGCAGCCAGTCAGAGTGCAGCTGTCGCTAGTCGTGGACGTGCTTGATTTTTATAATATATATAATGTATAAAAATATATTAAAATATATATATATATATGTTTTAAGTTACTATAATAATGTATTATTTTAGGCGAGCTGTTATAAGAGTTAGTAACTTTAAGGACAAACAATTAGGTTATAATATGATGGTGGGTGGCTGGTCAACTTGCGCCGATTACTTTAATTATTCTGTTAGCTTATTGCGTATAGTCTGTGTATTGTCATTACACTAATGTCATTAAAAAATCACGACACCTCAATAAAATCCTTTTGTTTCTAAGATTTTGCTAAATGCAAATTAAAATGAAACGAAATTTTCTTCAAATATTTAACACACAACCACCTCGTCACACAAAAATTAATGAATAGTATGACAACAAAATAATAGTATGATCATAAAATAAAATAAAAAGGTTGTAACAATTTCAAACATTCCTTTACACCACGGTTCTAAACTGAAAACTGGAGCGAAGAGGAGAAGAAGATCTCACTTTTTGGTCTGGCCTCCTAGGTCACCGGATCTAATGCTGTGTGATTTTACCTTTACGGTTTCTTTAAAAATAATGTGTATGTTCCCTTTTTACCCGCAGCCATTCAAGAACCTAGGAGTCGGGATAACGGAAGCAGTAGACATGCGCCGTGCTACACGTGGTTCCATATATTGAATGCATAAAACCACAATCATATAAGCTTAAGACCGTCGTCTTTGTGTCTATATTATTAAAATAACATTATCAAATATAGCTTGTCCGTAAAAATGATATGAAATCTGTTTTGTTTTTTTTTCATTTTGAAACGCCCGTTACATACTCTACGCTCACTGCGTGATAGATAGCACACGTATAACCAACAAGTAAGCTGTTTCAAAGCTAGTGGCCAGCTTGATTGCACAATTCACGTGAGGTTACAAAGCTGTCAGTTGATGAATTGCTTTGTGAGCGAGTTTCAACTTTGAGTGTGTTTCATCAATGTCTCTTCAATACAGAAGCGTTGATTGAATTGTTCAATAGTCTGATGTAGAGTTTATTGAAACCAGAGACTAATATCGTTTGTTTTAAGTTTTAGTTTATTTAGGAAGTGGCATTGAACTCTATGTGAGACAGTACACACTTAAGTGGGTTTTATTTCGGTAGTTTTTAAATCTATATGGTAACTCTCATTTGGTTGAATTAAAACCCAGAGAAAGTTTGGTTATTTTAAACAGTGTGGTATATCAAGTTTGGGGTTCAAACCTAACTGGGTATGATGAATGCGTTATCACAGGGTGACCCAAAAGTGAAGAGCCAATTTTAGGTGGACAATTTAACCATCCAAAATAACTTTAGGTAGTGAAAATAATCATGTGACAAATTAGTGCATGTAATTGTGATAGTTGAGTTAATAAATCACTAAATCACTATTTGAGATGCTGACCACTCTCATGAGGATATTTTAAGGCAAATATGTGGTGAAGGACGAGTGTGATGAGTGGTAGTAATGAGTTATGAGGTGTAGTTTTTACAAACTAAGGCCGACTCTTCCTTAGAATGGGTCATTAATTAATAAATAGCCCAATGACCAATGTAAATACAAGGACCAAATATTTATACTGTAAAGGTCGACTGGCATTGTGGGACTTTGATTGTAAAAATGAACTTGTATTTCATGTACATACTGTATAACAAAAAAAGTATTATTATAAGCAAATTAAGTAAAAAATATTTAAAACCAATTTTAAATGGCTTTGTTTACCTGCTAGGCGTCATCTCTTTCCAACATTATTGTTATCCCCGGTTCAGCCTAAACGATATGTGTATCCTAAACCTGATAGGATTTTGCATAGGTAAAAGAGAAAAATAACCAATGTTACCAATTTCCTTGTATTAAATTATGACCTGTGATCATATCACTATACACCTTTACTAAAGCAAGGAAGTGTTAAAGTTAATGACGAATTTTCAAACCTAAACTTCCACTGTACATTCAGTTACAAACACACCAGTGCCAAAAATTTAAAAGCAGTTAAAATAAACAGATTTACAGTGTAAACCTTTATGAAAAGTTAATGAAATCCCCTTATTTCCAATAAACCGTTGTTTTATAGTACAACTAGGGGTTTTTTCAATGGACTTTTTTTAAGTTTTGGATACTGATGTGTTTGTAATTATATTTACTATAAAAAGTTAATGTTTGCAATATTTTCTAACCATACTGTTGTATTTCCATTTACGTTAGTTAGACCGCATTAGTAACTTTGTTCTTTAAGAGTCTTGACTAAATACATGGTTTTATACCAAGTTTTAAAAAATCAGTTCAGCAAAATCAGAGATACACCTAACAACTGGCAGCTATCGGGTAAACAACGTCTTTAGAAAACATGTTCCTTTTAACCCATATAGTAATTTGCCAAAGTTCGAATTTTTACTTTTAGGACTTCCTGTTTTCCCTTCAAAATATGACCACAGAAATACATACAATGCAAACACGTGTAGTTATTACTTTGTCGTTGGAATGGAAAAAGCCACAAATCTACTTCAATGCGACGTGCCATGACAACTCATAACCAAGAAGCAGATTACTATTCGTAGGACAGATGTGACTCGTTTGCTGTGTTTTGATCAGTACTCTGATGGATGTAGTATCGGTCAGTTTTGACGTGACATTGTTATCAAATACAGAATTACGTTGAACAGAAACACGTAAGAATTGTTCAGGTGCAAGGGAATTGATAAAACCTCCCACGTCTCAAAGCACAGATTGTACTAAAGGTTACTGAGTTAAACAGTTTACATATAAATATCATCTTAAAGTCTCATCCACTGCAGTGAAGGTAAACAGTGTTTGCATTTTACACGAGTCCCACAGACGGTGTTTACTAAGCATCCCTTGAGAAGAATAAACTCGCAGCTTACCTTCTGTATAATAGTGTCTTGGGGGTTGTTTCAACTGAAGATTAAACTTGGCTTATTGAAACGGTTTCAATGAATTAGTGCTTGAACATGTTTAAAATCTAAGAACTGGCCAAAAATACATAACTATTGTTCTTGCATTTGAGTAGAAAAGAAAATATTACAAGATTGGTAAGTTTTTATGTTAATACTTTACTAGTTTAGTGTGCAATGGGAAATTCAGCTTCTTCGACGCTCTTTCATAGTAGGTACGCTTAACTTCAAATGTGTTAAAACAGAATTTAAATAATGTTTGATATTTACAGAATTTAAATAATGTTTGTAATATTTACAGAATTTAAATAATGTTTGTAATATTTCCAGCTTGTTTATTTAAAGTCACTATTTGACAGTCACATGTTTCGGATACACATTCAGATTTAAGTACTTATTTGAAGGCATAAATAGTTGGGCCGGATAGTGTAGTGGTGAGCATAACCGCCCGGCAAGCGGGAGATCCAAGTTCAAGTCCCGGTTCGGTCCAAATATTTGTGTCTTCAAATTTATTTAGTAATAAATTAGCCATTTAGCGTTTAGTACAAATTAAGATATATATAAATAATATATATATTTATGTCGGGACAATGATGCACTTATGTTCCACTAGTACCAAGTGCCGAATGGTGAGAAAGTATCGTAAAACTATCATTTAAAAATTCCACTACAAAATGGCGGCGGTTGATGTTTAATCATATTTGAACTTTTAACCACCGTAACCGTAAACTAAATGAACCCATAGAATAAAGATTCAGAAGATATTTTTCCACAAGTACGATCCACAACTGCGTTAATTCCATGTTATCTTCAGGATACAAGGACATTGTCATTGTTCAACCCTTTATAGATATCCTAGACCAAGTAACTTGTTTACTAATTTTCTTCTGTGTATACTTTGTGAAAAGTGGATGTTATCAAGAAACTAAACATTTTTAAACTTTTCACTAAATGTCAATCAAAAGTGCTAGCTTTCACCGGCTAAGTCATCTTCAGTTTAATAACAAAAGACAAACATAAGTTGCTTTTGCTATCAAACTGAAGGTGCCTTAGCCGGTGAAAGCTAGCTCTTTTAGTTTAAATTAAGTAATAAATTCTTTGAAATTTGAACTGAAAAAATCTATATTGTTCTTCAATTATAATTAAAAGCTAACGTGTCCCTATAAAAACCTTTTATATTGTTACACACGCACAAAGAGGGTTGAACTTTAGAAAGGAAGCTTTAATAAAAGCGAGGAGAAATATTTCATAAACTGAGCTTATTAGTTGTTTATATTACACGTATATTGTCATGTAAGAGAGATGGCTCAGTATTTTCATCTAAGCTCTTACTCAAACTCTTTATTATTTCCCTTTCTTTTTATTTTACATTCATCCTTTCAACGACAAACGTTGTCTCAAAACTGTGTCTGCTTTGATGTATCTACGGCTGATCGTTGTTTTAGTTAACGGTAAAGCTACAAACAATTTATATTTTTAATATTGATACAAAACAACAAAGGTTTAACAAGTATGACAAGTCGAGAGGTATAAATGAAATGTGCGTTGTTTTCAAGCACGTATTTTGGCCCGGTGTCAAACTGGGGCTCGTCCAAATTGTCAAGTAAACTACACAGAACACAGGATAGGCGTTATGTTATCCTTTTATGATACTGTCAAATAGTATATTGAATGTGTAAAGTACTTGAGACAAAGTACAAATAGTATGAAAGGGTTGGAATAGTGAAGTACTTGCATGATCGCAATATATTTTAACCTCCTCAGACCCCACGTCACCTCTACAGGTTACATTACCTTGCCTGTGTCTGAAGGGACTGAAGAGTTTAGGGTAAAATGTGAGTGTACGAGTAGCACCTAAACATGTTCAGTGGATATCTAGCTACACTGTATACACGGTAAGACACAAATAAAATTACTACTCATTTGCTCGATGGTACTTTGATATTATTTGATGAAAAATAATATTTTATTTTATTTATTTGTCAATTAACAATACATAATTATTGTGTTGACAACAAGGTGAATAGTATGTAGTATGTCATTTAAAGCACATAATTGTATTTTCTTTTACAATATTTAAGTTGATAAAATTTGGTCTTTTGAATTTTAAAGATTTTATTTTGTGAGTCTTAAAAAAAGTATACAAAGATGCTTTGAAGAAACATACGACGTAAATAATTGAAATATTTGGTGGTAAAAATGAATTTTCAAAGAAAATTCGCTAATGAATACATGATTTTTAAACCATATTTTTAGGGGGGAGGCATGACATCTGTTCACGTTCTGAAGTAATCATATTATGTTTATGAACATAATCTCTTTAAGAATGTGTTGAAACAGTTGCATTATTGAACAAGTTATTTAAAAAATTGCCCTTTTTCGGGCCGATCTGTATTATTGTTGGTCAACACGTTGAGAGAGTGAAACTCGGTTGCACTAACAAAGTTGATCTGATTTTCTGAAACTTGCCGCCATATTCAAAACTCGCCGTTTCTCATAATGAATATTACATATTCCTCATTCTGTATTTTGCAAGGAAAAACTCATCTGTTAAGCTATCATTTTGTTAGAAAATCACACAGCGGCACTGTTGGTATTCAGATTTGTGAAATGACTGATTTTATAGTTGATCCGTGTGCGCCAGACCAGCTTACTGGTGAATTATTAATGGTTTCCTGGGATTGTGTGTTATTGCTCAATTTGCAATGGGACCCGAATGCGGAACTGAGTTGTAGCTACTGTTAATTTAACACCTCCACCGGGACAGGAATTTGATTGTCATTTACATCAATGTATTAAAAACCACGCATTGATTTCAAATGTGTAGTAGGACCGAGATTACTTTGAACAAATGGGCAACAAGACTACTTAGAAGCTTGGGTAGTGCTAAGTCTTTAGGATGCAAGAACTATAACTGTCTGAAAAGCTCTGTTACTACGGGTTTCAAGATCGCGTATGTTTGAATGTGTATATAAGTATGTTCAATTAAACAGACCCTCTCCTAGTTACAACAAAACTGTGGTCCAAAATTACGGTAATTTTTATGAAAAGATAATCTTAATTTTGTAGGGACATCACCATTTCAATAGATTTATTTTTGAATATTAACATTAACTAATAGTAAACCAGTACAACAATTGTTTATTTTTAATGTTATGAATCAGACTACTAAGTTCAAAACATTGCGTACGTTCAGTTTATTTACAATTATATTATTTGTATCGTGACAAAAGCGTACCTCAAACTCGTAGTTCATCAAGCCATGCCTCGGACGTTAAACTTGAGGCTGTATCAAAGAACCTACTGTATTACCAAATAGTGTCCATATAGTTTATACCGTATAGAAAAGTGTTGTGAAATAGTTCAAAATGTGCACCAAAGCTTGAAAACCTAAAACATCTAATACACATTTTATTCATTCATAATTCACTTCATCACAACACCAACCAAACAAAATTGTTTGTCAGAATATTTACTCAAATGAACAACCATTGATTTAATTGTATCTAATGAACAAATATGAACAGTGTTGTACTTTCCCTCAGAGGAGAGTTGAAACAAACATTGCTATACAACAGAACATGTAATGACGCATAGAGAGCGGCAATCCGTGGGGGATAGCATAGTCAAATGTTAATCCGGGGAAGCTATTATTTATTCATCTATGGATGGTCACATACGCCAGGATTACATGTAAATAGGCAATATCTAAAGTGCAGATTTATTTATACTATTGTGCAACTACGAATAATGGAAGGGCTTGGAGTTAACCATTAGTATTGGAATGTTTATTTTTCCATTTTCTCCGCGCTATTTTAAAATTGTATACTTCCTTCTTCGATAACCTAAGGTTTAAATTTTGTTACGGACGTTTTCATCGTTTTTGAGTGATCAAAAAGTACACGACGTTTTGGAATCTGGAATCTGACCCCGTCTTCAGGGGAAAAGTAACCTAACATAACACAAAATATTAGGAAGTGAGCCCAGTCACTCACCACCAAATAACACCTAGCCTAGAAAACAATACAATATGTACAAAAACCTTTTGAAATTAAAAGTCAAACAGAGAAATCAAGCTCGTACACGACCAGTGACAGTTGCAAACTGACTGACTGCCTGGCCAACCGCCAGACAGTCCCATTGACTAGCTCGGAGCAGCGGCCGACCAATCACAGCCGTGAATCAGACTGAAAACAGTGAACACAAAGATACCTATTTATACATAGCCAATGGAAGGGAAATTCTTTAGAGTTTATCAATGAATCGGTGAAAACTATGGAAAACGTTCGTGATAATATTTTAAACTCAATAAGTTTGACCATCGTCAACAACTAACTTCTTCAATAAATTTGACATTTTTAAACAGTTCACTGTTTCTTTTTTGGTTATAGCTTTAACTGGCTAAAGCTACAATAGTAAAAAGTTTTAAAACTTCAAATTTATTGAAACTTTCTATTTTACCAAGTTATCACGGGGCGAAAACAAAACTATTAAAAGATATGAAGTTTTTCTTGTTTTTGGATTCTTTTAAACAAAACAAATTGGCCAGAATCCAATTTCAGTGAGTTCCACAAACTCAGGAAGGACCTATGCTTCCTGAACCTGTCTTCATGTCAGGACCTGTCCTTTAAAACCTTCATTGTTCTTGGTTTCTGAACAATAATGTTGTGTTTTCCAGGTCAAATCCTGTACAGACCCCAATCCTTGAGAAATTATACCCACTGAGAATGTATTATAATAATAAATTCTTCTGGCTGTTACAAAATATGTATATTTGTAAATGGATGTCGGAGCAATACGTTTGGCCTAGAAGATGCACAACAACATATTAACATTTAGTCTTATAAATTGTTGACGTAAAGGTATAAAAGATAGTATAAATTCCTTCTTTAACTATTCAGGGTTAGTTTTAAATGTCCCCCCACCACAACCTTTGAAAAAGAAAATATATTTGAAAATCCTATGGGGAATATTGTTATAGGATTCTGAAGTTTTTTTGACATACTTGCGTCACCCATGCTTCCCAAAATGCGGGAGGGAGGGTCCTTTTAATTTTTAAATACAAATCCCCCTTGGAGCACCTCAAAAGAAAGGAAATCTTAACACAAACTCAACAACGCTAAGACAAATCTTTATCGAGTCGGTCGAGACTCGGTTTCTTTTTATACCAATTTAAAAATTACACACTATCATTTTTGGATGCCACATTTTACAAATAGTTAATTTTGAATGACAAAATTTACTTAAAACATACTACTGAGGGAAACATCACAACCCTATAACAAAATCGCATAGTGTAATTTGAAGAAGGTTTTGCCACAAGAGGGAGTTTGTATTTAAAACATTTGGACCCTCCTCCGGATTTTGGAAAAGGGGTGAGTGCGCAAAGTACGTCGAAACAAACTTCAATATCCTGTAAAAACATACCCCAAAGAGTTTTAAAAAATACTTCCTTTTTGCAAAGTTAAGGAGGGGGAGCATTTAAAACTCACCCTGTATATTAATCTATTACTAATAACTTGAAACATCATCATCCATATTAAAGAATGCTTTGTATACATCAAAACTAGAAACAAATGCTCAAAGCTGATTTATCTTAACAAGAAGAGGATTGAATGAGTTAGTTATTTCCTTGTGTAAGGATCAGATAGGCAAAGTTTACGTAAATTGTTTGTGTTTGTTTGTAACTTTGTAAACATCTTAGAACATCACACACTGCCAAGTTTCTGCCTTAAACTTATATTTCAGCCTGTTTAATATGAGTTTTATCTAAGTTTATCAAAAATAGAATATCAATTAAGGTTTTCACAAAAGTGTTTTCAACTATAAATGTCAAGAAATGCTAATTTTAATGCATGTGTACAGTATTTTGAAAACTTAAACCTCAAAACAAATCTGGAAAAAACTACCTGCATAAACTTTAACTTGAACCCTTGGATTAATAATGACAGTGCATTGGTTTCATTAGGAGAACATATAATCAATGAAGTCGATTGCACAAAGTTTTTAGGGCTATATATTGATAAAACCTTATGTTGGGATAGCCAAATTGACCATATTTGTAGAAAATATCATCTGGTATATTTCTATTAAGACAAATGAAAGATTTATGTTCCATAGATGCACTTAAAGTAGTCTACTATGGAGTGATACAATCCCATTTGTCTTACGGAATTATATTTTAGGGTAACTGTGCTGAAACAAAACTGTTAAGAGCATTTATCCTCCAAAAATCTGCAATTCGAGTTATTTGTAATCTATCGTCAAGAACATCGTGTAGAGATTATTTTAAGAACCTAAAAACTTTACATTGGCGTCATTGTATATCTTTGAAACTGTACTGTATTGTGTTTCAAAATGTGATTTAGTGCAGGGCCAAGATATTCATTCGTATGCCACTCGCTCAAATTCTACATTTCGTCAAGATAGCCATAAGTTACAAATTCATGAAAGATTCTAAACAAGCTCCCCAACGAGATTAAATGTTTATTACCAGAATTGGGTTTGTTCAAAAAGAAATTCAAAGAGTATTTGCTGATTAAGGCTCCTTACTCTGTAGCAGAGTTAATTGCATAACCAGCTAGCCTACCTTAATCCAAAAAATGTAACAAAGTAAAAATTAGTAATTGCAAAATAAATTTAGCTATTTAGAATTATATCCCTAAGAAAGATAAAATTATTTTAGGAAATACCTAGACAATATTCTTTAGTCCTCTGAATAGTCTTTACCAGTGGCTTAAGTCCATTATACATTCTTACATTGTAATTCACCTTCCATTTCACCAATTCCGTATCATATCCATTTTCATAAAAAGTCAACACAAAACATTATTTGTACACTAACTGAATAAATTGTTATTGTTATTGTGTAAATGTTGATATTCTGAAATGTATCAACAAATTATCAAAAGCTAGTTACGTATTAAGAAGATATATTAGAATATAAATAATTATGAGTTAGCAAAACCATTAAATATATTTGTTGAAGAACTAAAATAAAAAATCAAAAGCTATGAAGCAACTTGGAAACACTTTGATATACATATCAAAGTTTCGGGGCTTATGCTTATTATTAGTTGTAATGTATAAATAAACTTATGAATTATGATAAGAAACTAACATTACCGTAGATTTGACCATTTAAATTAAAAGTAGTTAGTTGAACTATTTATTTAGGTAGCTAGATTATTTGTGTTTCTAGAACTGAAGATTTATTATTGTCCTGTACTAACCTTGAATTGCATGATATGAGAACAACAAACATTTAAGCATGTAAGATTCATTTAGACTGTGGCAAGAACCTAACAAACCTAAAGTTTTTAACAAATAACCCAATACAATCAACTAGCCTGTGTGTTAATCACAGGTTATGTGTGTTTTAAATAATATAAATGTGATTTAAATGGTACACGTTATTTAATATTTTCAGCAAACCATGTGTATTGTTGTTTCCATAGTTAAAATGTTTTCAGAAAGTTAATTATAAACTGTATAAACTAAACTACAGTTTGCAATTTTCAGAAAGAAAGTGTACACTGCAAACTTTTCATTTAGTAAGATTGTAAAGAAACACGCTTGAGAAAAGTGTTGAAACTTTACCGAGTGGCTAATTAATATGAAGTGTGAATTATGGAAAGTTTGAAACCCTTAGACTCTGAAGCTATTAACACTCAATTGGTTTTTCAACCGGATTAAATACTCGTATTTTTGAGTGTTGACAAGTGATTGAAAAGGACCGCTTCAACTACATTTGCTAAATATTCAAAGTTTTATTGTCAAAAGCAAAATCAATAGTAAAACCACATTGTCACATAAAATAATACCAACGCCTAAGGTTTAACATTTACAACGTTTTATTATACAGTTACACTTTTTCCTTGTGTTTTTAAATAAACTTTATCTTTAATGAAAGTACTTAGTGTAAAGTTGATAAGGAGCTGACATAAACCGAATACTTCCATCACAATTGAACGCCGTGTACAAAGATAAAAGCTGTCAAATTTAATTGTAGGAGAAATATTGAATGTCAGAAAGGAAAATTTATATATAACTATCTACGTTTTAATTATTTATTGTAAACACTTACTAACAATAAACAATCTTTTGGATAATGTCCAAATATTTTCATTCTTTTGATTCGATGTGTTAATAGCTAAGTTGATTTCTATATGCTTGTTATAACGGAAGGGTGGTCTGTCACAGCCAGATCTCACTTGAAAAATCCATATTATTAAAACCACTACAATAAAAATGAAAAATCCATTAACAACAATTTTTCCGGTGGTCTGTCACAGCCAGATCTCACTTGTGAAAATCCATATTATTAAAAAATACAATAAAATCGTAAACAACAATTTTTCCGGTGGTCTGTCACAGCCAGATCTCACTAGAAAAATCCACATTATTAAAACCACTACAATAAAAATCGTAAACAACAATTTTTCCGGTGGTCTGTCACAGCCAGATCTCACTTGTAAACAACAATTTTTCCGGTGGTCTGTCACAGCCAGATCTCACTTGAAAAATCCATATTATTAAAACCACTACAATAAAAATCGTAAACAACAATTTTTCCGGTGGTCTGTCACAGCCAGATCTCACTTGAAAATCCATATTATTAAAACCACTACAATAAAAATCGTAAACAACAATTTTTCCGGTGGTCTGTCACAGCCAGATCTCACTTGAAAAATCCATATTATTAAAACCACTACAATAAAATCGTAAACAACATTTTTCCGGTGGTCTGTCACAGCCAGATCTCACTTGAAAAATCCATATTATTAAAACCACTACAATAAAAATCGTAAACAACAATTTTTCCGGTGGTCTGTCACAGCCAGATCTCACTTGAAAATCCATATTATTAAAACCACTACAATAAAATCGTAAACAACAATTTTTCCGGTGGTCTGTCACAGCCAGATCTCACTTGAAAATCCATATTATTAAAACCACTACAATAAAAATCGTAAACAACAATTTTTCCGGTGGTCTGTCACAGCCAGATCTCACTTGAAAAATCCATATTATTAAAACCACTACAATAAAAATCGTAAACAACAATTTTTCCGGTGGTCTGTCACAGCCAGATCTCACTTGAAAAATCCATATTATTAAAACCACTACAATAAAAATCGTAAACAACAATTTTTCCGGGTTTGATGTCTGTTTTATATACCGAGAAATAAAATCTTAACATGTTTGTCGGTGAGCTTCCCATAAAACGTACATATTTGTTACCGGTACGTTTTTACAACGTTGTTTATCTGTTTTATCACCTATAAACGTACCTTTCACTAACATAAGTTCAGGTTTTTATACAGTCTTTACTTGAACCTAAGGTATTTAAGCTTGATAAAAATGATAATACCTAAAGCCGCGTTTTCACCATCAAGGTATCCATGGCAAGGTGTATTGAATCTTGTGCAAAATATTCAATAATCCTGCCCACAATTCTGAGCAAACGCCCTAGCGGCTTTGTAAAATTTAGCAATTCTCATGGCATACCTTTCTGTAGTATCATATTAAATTGTTTAATTTTCCCAGTTGTAGGACCTAAGTGGATGCTACTGTAGATTCTTCTTACAGATATACATTTCGGGATGGGTGTACATGATGGGACACCCCAGTCCCGAAATGTGATTAGCAGAAATTGGTTGGCGCCACATGTTTCAAGCAAACCTTTTCCTTGATTGAAGCCAAATGCCCCAAAAGTCAATCTGGAATAGGACTTTCAGAGCTTTAAAAGTACTGTTAGTTCACAGATTTCAAAATAAACTGTTTACTAAAAATAAATAAAATTGTGAAATTGGTTAGTTTTACTAAAGATTATATATTGACCATTAATTTAAGAGTTTAAAGCTCTCAGTAACAATATTTACAGCATAGTTTGTACATTTCCGGCCGTACTGAGCATTCTTAAATCTCGGGTTATTAAAGTTAGATAAGGTGCTGATGACACGCTTAGGTACAAAATAAATGACCGTATGATAAAAACAATAAAATATCATATAAGTGTTTATTTTATAGCTTCTCAACCCACAGGCATGAGTATAATTTATGAATGCACCAAGCATTCTGCATATGGTAAAACTATTTAAAAAATATCTAAAAAAAAGATAAGATTAAAAATAGGTCCACAGTTTCTGTTTTAAAGTTTCTCTTTAAATCATATCTGATAGCAGGGCATTTAGCACAGGTGCCAAAGAGCCAATTATTCAAACGTACCCATAAAGCAAAACTACTGTCGAATTCTCTAATGCGAGAAATCAAGCGAACTACTAAGCTCCTATCAGGATAGGAAGACGATGCATTAACACATCGTGACTAAGCAATATTAGTAAATATATAATCATGAAGTCATACAGATAATTATTGTAAACTCAAGCGCAGCTGATAATATGTTAAAAAAACACCGATAAAACCACAGATAACGAAGCTTTTGCAGATAGAATTAAGTTACATCAAAGGAATTGCATGAATCGTTGATATGTTAATTAAAACCCTTATTAGGAGGATTATAATTACAAAGTTAATTAGTTTTGGATCATGGTTCTATGCAATGGACTTCTTGAAATAGTAAAGTTTAACTTGAAATAGTAAAGCATTTAACAAATGTAATTTGTTCAAACCTGTGTAGCTTCTGAAAATAATTAATATGTTACATGTCCTTTCCTAAATGGGCAACTTTCCTAAAAATATATTTTTTCAGCACATTTAATGAAGAAATTATGAAAGCGTAATTAAATGTATGATATTCAAAATATTAACCAATAGCAAAAAGTCACTATTATACTTGTATTTTTAGAAACCGGTTTATATGAGTATAATGGGCTAGTGTTAAGGTACAGACAAAAGGTGTCCACTAAAAGTTGACGTGTTGAAGATATTTTTTACAACTCAAATACTCTGAAGGAAAATAAGTAAGCGTTTATGAAGGTTTAGTTTAAAAGCTAAGGGACCCCTCATTTTATCTCGCAAATATTCGAGCGTGTAGCACATGAGTTTATGTTTTCTTCGTGTTTCTTCTGGAACACGAGGCGTTTCTCTCAAAGGATACACAAAGGAGATTATCCGGATAATGAATGTCTGGTGAAAGTTGCATTACGAGTACAGAGAGCCAGAGTCTGCCTTCCATTAGCAAGATGAGGTTTCTACAGATGGAGAAATGTAATTAATTCCATCTCTGAGGCTCTTAACTGCAACCCTTGAGCTCGCCTGTACTCTGCCCTGGAATCTGCATGTCGAAACTTATCTCATAACACGTGCTCAAGTTGAGATAAATGTGTTTTTGTAATTTTAATCTAATAACTGCTAACTTAGCCACGTGGACGTGCTGAAGATACACTCTGGAAAAGAAAGATTGGATTTTCCAAAGAAGTAAAGTAGATTTAAAGACAAGATCCTAAAATAAAGATTTTCATACGAGATAAATTTTAACGTCCGAGGCGCAGCCTTATACGACCTTAGTTTTGATTTCTAACTGATATCAAAACAGGCTAGATATTTTGTATACTTCTACTAGTGCAAATTTAATTATTGAATTATCCAATACAGTATACTACTAAGTAAACAATCGTAGACACCAGTGTTCCAAAGAAACTAAAGAACTGTACCTTACTATTACAAATTATAATATGAACAAACCCCTATTAAGGGTCTTTTTATATCAACAGGCTAATGAAGTTATTTTCTAACTAGTTTCCAGTTATTACACTTCACAAAAAGTAAAGAAGGTATCACCCAGAGATTAAAACAGTGTCTTTTCTTTTTACCTGTCTGGAGGAAGACAAGGACAATGCCAGTACTTTGTTCGCTAACAAATAAAAATTCCTCCTCGGCCTTTCTTGTTTAATATCAAACTTAATTTGCTTTAATAAAACTAGTGTTGTTATGATTATTACCGTTTTTATTTTACTCAGAGATTTTAAATTTAAACAAAAAGATAATATAAGTTCGACACAAATTACTTATCGCAGTTAGATTTTCTTATTTTAAATGTTAATATATTCATGGTAATAGCGTGTGAAATCAAAGAAATTATTTTACAATGCAATTTACAATTTTAAGGTGGGCAAAATAATAATCTACCTATACACAGCATTCCACTTTCAAAATAAATAGAAAACAAGTTTTATTGTATTTAAATCAAACTCAAGCTTCAATTCACTTAGTTTATATTTTACCTGCTCATAAGTAATACAGTTTCTAACACCCATGTTTTGCAACAATTTAAAATTAAAACAAAACTACAGTGTTCTACTGAATAATATTTGTATATGTATAACTATCAAGCTATTATCTATAATATAAAAATGAATCGCAAAATGTGTTGCTAAGCGCATAACTCAACAACGCCTGGACCAATTTGGCCAAATTTTTGAAAAATGTTCGTTGGAGATCAAGGATGGTTTTTACGGCGAGAAAATTTGAATTATTGCCAGAAAACCCCTTAAAACAGCCCTTTTCTTTTTCCCATACAAACGTTTTCTAACTTAAACGTAAACAATTTGAGTTTTATTGATATTTGTTGCCAGCTGATATCCCTATTTTTATAAAACATATGTACGGTAGAAAAGAAAAAACAAAAACAAACTGCCACATTACAAATCTTTTTAACAGGACGAAGTCTGTCGGGTCTGCTGTATAAAAATGTATTCTATAATATTGCACTTTAACCTGTAATTATGTAGTTTATACAAAACATAAATTTAGTTTTGAACGCAGTTTGTTGCTGGTCATTTTCTCAAGCGAGAACTCTTCTATCTGAAAGTGTTCGGAAAACGAGAAAACGTGTTCACCACAGAAGAGAAATTCTCATTTTCCGTACTGCAATTACAGGGGTTGTCATTGCCAGAGCTGGTAATTTGCTACATTTCCATAGCAACGTATAAACAAACTATATTTTTATAGTTTTGCTTGAGCCGTATGTTTAAAAAATTAGTTATATAAGGTAATTTGCTTTATATATTCATCAACATTCAAAATAACCCAAGTTCAGTAAATCAACTTCAAAGTTTAAAACTAGTTTGTGTTTATATTTACACTTTATAATATAAATTACACACATTTAATATAAATTTTTATTACACTTTATAATACTAATGGTACAAAACATAAATGGTAATGTATCTTTGCATAATGATACACAGGTATCGTTTAGGACTCTCTCCAAAAATATATTTTCCTAATTAGGCAGGTTATTCACCTACTCGGCTTCGCCTCGCTCCTGTATTTCAGTCGTTTTTCGGGAATAGTGTCCTTTTTTCGTTACTGTTCCTATGAAGTATACTATGACTGGGACTCGTGGCGTGGTCCTGTAATCCAGCTTCATGGAGGTCAGGGTTTAAGGATGATACAGGTCTAAAGCGGCTCAGATAGTCTCAGTGGTCATCTGATGATACCCACATCAACTCTCACCATCGTTTATACATATCAGACCATCACCTGTGTGGTTCAGTCACGTTAAGCCGTTGGTCCTTGTATTTCCATTGGTCATTGGGCTATTAATTAATGACCCATTCTAAGGAAGAATCGGCCTTAGTGTGTAACAAGACTACACCTCATAACTCATTACTACCACTCATCACACTCATCCTTCACCACATATTTGCCTTAAAATACCCTCATGAGAGTGGTCGGCATCTCAAATAGTGATTTATTTTTGTACATTTCTACAAATAATTATTGTAAATTGAAACCTTAAAAGAATTGTATTCCTAAATAAGTTTTACCAAGAAAGTAACTGGAACAACTTCAACTATTTATTAACATAGAAGTCTATGGACGTTTCTACCGGTAATTACACCTGGTCATCATATGGTAATCCTAAAGGCTAGTATACTATATTACAGATAAGTCAAATATAAAACCATAGACAATTAGTAAATAGACTTCTCAACAATTCGTTAAAAACTAACTATTAAAACGACTCATTGTCTGTGTAGGGTTCATGATTGGTTGGTTCCAACGGGAAGCCTTGTTGATTTCTATGTTGTTATAATAACACCGCTTTAATGAATTGTCAACAATTAGTATTAAACAGCAACTAGCTTAGAAATAGAAATATTTTATTAACCTCTTACAAAGGTAAGCCTTTGCATGGGCTATAACAAAATACAAAAAAGAACATTAAATAGTCTAACAATATAAGTATAAAACTATATAAAAACTTTTAAATAAAAATAAAAAATATAAAAAACAGAAAAATAAGTTAAATAAAAAGCAGAAAAGAATAATAATATAAAAAAAAAACAAAACAAATAAATTTAGGCTTCTGTAGTCCAATCTTCTCTCTTCATGTCGTCGTGTAAATATTCATTAATAGAGTAGTAAACTTTTCTTGTCAAAAATAATTTTAAATTTCGTTTAAATTTTTTCAAATTGGCTTTTTTAATTTGTTTGGAAGTTTATTAAATAATTTAGCCTTATTTTATCCTGGGAAATGTGTGTAATAAGAAGTGTTATGATCTGGTATTTTCAATTTAAGATTTTGCTGTCTTGTGCTTAATACTTTGTAGTTTGGATAAAAATATGAAAAGTTTTGTTTAAAATACATAATGCATTCATAAATATAAATTAATGAAAATGTTAATATTGAAAATTTTCAAATATTCGTTTACAATATTGATTTTGTGATTTTCTAAAAATTGTTCGTAAAGCAGATTTTTGTAGGATGAAAACTTTGTTTGTATAAATACTTGAGTTTCCCCAAAAAAAGACAGCATAATTTAAGTGCGGAAATATGATTCCATAGTATAATGTAAGCAGTGTTTCAATAGTGCTGAAAGTTGATAATTTTCTTAATAAATAGATAATTTTCTACAAACTGATCTGATATGTTCTTTGAAATTTAAATGTTCATCCAAAATAAGTCCTAAGAATTTTACATTGGCATTTTCTTGAATTTGTTCGTTATTCATACTAATATCGGCATTATTAGAAAAGTGTTTACCATATTCCTTTTGGTCGAATAAACATTACGTGGTTTAATAACCCTCAGGTACCTAAATATTCCATCATATTAAAAAAACGAGGTTTTATTTAACCTGTCTTTTTAACTTTTGGAGTATAATTGGCCACATTGTTCATCCTGGTTGGTAAGCGAGCAGCGGGGCGTTAGAAACAATTTCGTGCAATAGCTTAGACATCGCACCTAGCTATTGTGAAATATTTCAAAACTCTTTCAATTTGAACAACAAGGCTAATTAAAATAAGTGCCAAGAGTCAGAGAGATTAAAATCTTTCAGAAAATAAAAACGTTTCTTTCTCTTTGGGCCGATCTACAGGGAAACGAAAACAATGCATCTGGTTACTTTACTTAAGAAAGGAATAGAAATACCTTCTTTACGTTTTATTTGCTTAATGTCTCAAATTTTCCAAAGGTTTATACTTACAATAGTCTTATAATTAAAAAGACTCCGAATGGAAATACATTTATTTATAAAGAAAATATTGATGAATTTAATCTACAAGTAATTTTAAGTCCAAACAAATCTTTAACACAAATAAATAAATTCCGCTAAAAAAGTTTTGGCCAAATGCAGTGCGAATTTAAAATACAAGAGCTTGTGACCATCATCCATATTTATTGTAAAAATTGGAAAAACTGACATAACAAACTGGTTTTGCGTTCTTTAAACACGAATCTCTTTATAACCACCATTTGTAAAACACTAAATATGTATGATCATATTTTCTGTGAATATTTATGTAGTATTTTGAACATTATATAATTTGCCTATTTCATTCATTTAACTGAAAAGTTTTAACAATGTTGTTAAACCTAATTTGTTCTATAAAAAGGCGGCATTATTAGAACAGTGTTTACCGTATTCCTTTTGGTCGAATAAACATTACGTGATTTTATAACCCTCAGGTACCTAAATCGTATTAACACCTTAACTTGTCAAATTAAAAAAACATTCTCAATATGATGGTTCTAAAGTTATTTATCATGAAACTTATGTAATAGTCTTTGCAGTTCATAACAGTTATGTGCAAAGTTTCTCAAGAAAAGTTCATAACAATGAAACATTTCACCCAGGGGAGAATATGTTACTTTCTCGACATCGCTCCGTCTTGTGCCTTTCTCGCTTCATTTTCTCGTGATTAACTTTAAACAAATATACAGGGTGTGTGATAAGAACCCTAGTGTGATCAAAGATATGGTTTAGCTTATCAATTAGGAATCACTTAATATCTAATGTTTCAACGAATGCTTTGTCAACCCGCTATCCGTCGTTGTGTCTTTTCATTAAATAAGTTTTGTCTCCGGAGTTTTTATTAGTTTATAAACTAATAAAATTAAAACTTAGATTATAGTTATTAGCTATATTTGCTTTATAAATTGAATGTAACACGTATATAATGGTGGCGAAGGTAGAATCTTGGATTAAAAGCAAACTGTCAAATATAAATAACGACTTTTAAAATTAAATAATCCTTTCTCAAATAAATTTGACTATTGACAAGTCAATTTGTTGACTTCAAATTAAGTTTCCCATGTTCGTCTTCATATGACATATTCTCCTGTAATTTTATCAAAAAGGTAGATTAATTGTCTAGTTTATAAGAAATCATGGTTTATTAGCTATTAATTATTATAATGTAATAGACAGTTTAAATCTTAATTATTTGTAAGCAGACAAGTACTAGCCTAGTCAAGTTTAAAAAGTGGTTTTAGCAATTTTCAGCAAACACAAAGCTTGAATTACATGTTAAATGCCTACAAACTTCTAAGAAATACTAACGGAAAATTCCCAATAAATATATTACATAATACACTTCTTGGTTAAATGGCCTACCGAAATTGAACTAACTTGTCTCCTGATTTTGCTCCTTCACTAATGAAAATACGAGTATAAAGATTAGACTGTCATATGTATTCTGTGGATGGTTTATTCATCAAGATTTAACGGTTTAGTGGCATGTTCAGCTCACTCGGTCATACATTGGCGTCATAGAAGTTGGAGTGGTTTCATAAATATATGAGAACACTGAATTGAATGGCAAAACTATCGTAATGATGAAACTTCTCACATTAGTGGTATTTTGAAACTGGATGAATAATTATTAGTTCGATTGCATATTTTATATTTTCAACCAATTGAAAACTACCAAAGCAGTGTCAATCATTTTCAATAACAGCCGTCAAGACGCACTAGCAAACTTGTATGAAAAGTTTCAATCGATTCCGTTGAGATTTGCTCGCACACTCACAAGAACACATACACGAACAAAGGTTTGTTGACCCCAAGTGTAAGGATTCACTGGTTACATTCTCTCATCCAATTATAAGGGAAAGAAGTAGTTATGGCACACCCAGTATATTCGGCAAACCAGGTTTGCCTTGATTTTATTCCGGGAACTTATACTTTGATCACATCACAAAGTTGGTTGCATTGATTGCTTCATCAAACATTTATCTAACCGTTTCTCAACACAATTTGCTTCTATTTAACTTTTACTAGATGATTAACCATGTTACCAAAAAAGAAATCTTAAACGTATCAAGGGCAACTACTTCCTTCGAACAGCTTCCCTTTGTACGGTGATCAGCTAAAATGTCGATCGTTTGATTGTTTAATGATGTCTTTTTTCCGAGTGTTTTTATAGTACCTACACAAAGCCCGTCACTGAGTTTGAAGAGAGAAAATGTTAAGTAGCTGTTTTCTTTTCACCAAACAACGCTCTTTGTTGTTCTGTCTCACAGCAGACAAATGCAAAGAGAACAAAACTCTTTCATCGCTCACTTTTCTTTTTCGAATGTTTATTCTTCTATTGAGAAACGTATTTTCTTCAATAACAATTACATTTACCTATAGTCCAACTGAATGATAACATGCGTTGTCATTTTTTGCAACTTGTTTATTTTGACAGCTGACATGTTCTCTTTTTACTACATCATCTAAATCTTCTGGATTTGATGCCATCAAAGTATGGGCTAGACCCAGCTAACAAGTTCTTACAAACATATTTGCTCTTGTCTCTACAAAATAATTGCTGTTGTCTGCTATAGCTCTCCTAACCGTCGTGGGTAAAGCAATAATCTTTCACAAAATATTTAACAAATTTACATTTTATATAAGAGGATTTTCTATTATAGAAAATCCTGATACGCTGGTCTGTGAGTAAAGTGTATCTTGGAAAGAAAATGTCGTTTGTGACATGCGTTAATTAATATGGCTTGAGTATTCGGATACCACAGTACTAATTTATGTACTGTAAATTAAATGGTCTGAGGTCGGTTTTCTCTGTTTATCCTTACATCTGGTATAGAGTCACCTTTTGGTAATCTTCCGCAAACCACAAACGTTAAAGGGATTTGTTTTATAAAAAGTATTAAATTATCACAAAGTTAAATCAAACAGACAACTTCTTTCATGATATGTTCTAAGCAATTAGAAACATACGTTGCCATGTTTGTATAAGTGTATTTATTTAACTGTAATGTTCACATTTTTACTTCTATTCAAACCGTACAGATAATCGGCTTTGTTCTTTTAAACTAATGGACACAAACCGATTCAAATAATTCGATATAAAAGTTATTGGACACAAAATTATAAGAACCTTTTAGCGAACTTTTAATTTATTATGTCTTAAAATACCTGGAATACGAGTTAATATCGTAATACACCAACATAACTGTCAGAAAAAATGGAATGAATAAAAGTCTCTGAGAGATTGAATCAGTTTAACGCCCGGGAGTTTACCACGGCAGTCTTTACAATATTATTAAACACCAAAGCGTTGCAGCTTCATTGCAAGTTTTGAAGGCAATACAATTAATCATAATATGCAATTTCCCAAATCGACTTAGTAAATTATGTCGACACACTACAAACTTCGCACTAAGTACCTCGGTGTTACCGATTTATTACAATATCACTAAATCACTATTTGAGATGCTGACCACTCTCATGAGGGTATTTTAACGCAAATATGTGGTGAAGGATGAGTTTTATGAGTGGTAGTAATGAGTTATGAGGTGTAGTCTTGTTACAAACTAAGGCCGACTCTTCCTTAGAATGGGTCATTAACTAATAGCCCAATAACCAATGGAAATACAAGGACCAACGGCTTAACGTGACTTCCGAACCACGCAGGTGATGGTCTGATATGTCTAAACGATGGTGGGAGTTGATGCGGGTCTCTTCAGATGATCACTGAGACTATCTGAGACTATCTTACGATGTTTCAAAGTTGAACAATAGTACTGTGTTCGAAGTTTTAATATTAGATTTTTTTATTTTGAAATTGTTTTGTTGTTACTGTATTATTACAGTTTTTCGGTTATTTTTTAGTGAAAATCAAGTCAAGTTTTTCGAAACGTCATCATTATCTTGCTCACTAACGATGGAAAATGTCCGTAAATATTATTTAAACTCTAAAAGTAAAAATGTAATAACTTTTGGTTTTTTTTACCTATGCTAATACAGTACATGCGTTTGCAGGTTAACGTTAATCTGGGCTTGTTCATTGAACGTGCGCGATCCAGACATGTTTTGACCATCAGTGGATTATTGCATATATTGTGTAAATTTCCTGTAAGCAGAGTTTCCGTCGAAATCTCAGTAAAGGACTGAATACGGTCCACGATGACGGAGTCACGTCTTTCTGCACGGGCAATCATCTCACACACGTTGAAGTCAGCGCAATATTTGACGACTTACGAAAGATAACTTCTCTGAGACTCAATGTATAATTTATACTCGTAATTTCAAAAATTCTAACTGGTTAACAAATATTGAATAGAAACAATATAATATACAATATTTATTGGAAAGTGTTATTTCTTTCGCAGTTCTCAAAGAGGAGTACGAGTAATTCATAAGATAAAATATAAAGATTAAGTCGTTCACGTTGTTTTATCAAATCACAACTTCACCTATAAGTCGTATATTATGATATATTATTGTTTATGAATTATTTCAATTCAATTCAAGGAATTTTTTACCCCCTAATGTTGTGTTTTATCTCGTATTTTTTATTATTAAAATTTCAAATTGCAAGAGATGATGACACACATATTTCACAATCAACAAGTGACAGGCAATAAATATTCATCATACTTCGAATACACTTAAAATGGCGATAACACTTAAGGCAGATAATACCCGACCAATAAGCGTTATCAATATTGACTTACACAACAGATCATTAAACTCCTGGTTTCGGAATAATGGTTAAGATTAATGACTTATATTAGAATTCAAGTTGGTAACCTTTTATTGAAATCATATATTTTTGTATTAGCAAAGGTTAAACCCGTTGTATTGAATTTTCCTTGTTCAATTGACGGTTTTAAATAACACTGAAGTTTATATTACATAAAATGAACTCAGTTGAAGAAGCCTTATTTACTTTTATAATCAACAAAACTCTCAACATTTAGAAAAATTAAACAAGGTTTAAAAAATATTACAACAACTCAAAAATGTACAACACAATACCGTTTATCATCCGACAACATCAAAATACTCAAACATAAATTCAAATACACAAAATAGACTACAGCGTCAAGGATTTTCTGGAAGATGATATTAAAATCATTCTGTGAATTTATCATTACATTGTGCGATGTTTTATTGTGACGCTATTTGTTAGTTATATTCAATGTTTGTGCCAATGACGACAAACTAATAAATAAATTTAAAATATTAGATTCAAAATACCACTGTTGTTTCAAACGCTTGTATGTTTATTTAAAATGAGTTCTGGCAATATCAGTCACTTAGGCTATCTATCATGCCTAGTTTGTTTCACGACCAGCTAAAAGCAAACTTTTAGCATTAAACTTGTAGGCTACTTTAAATGCCACTAGTACAAGAAATCAAGTTTTGCTCTCGTATTTTGACGAACAAATGTATGTAGGAAGTTCGACGATTTGCCACATGCTAAACCCCATGCTTGTATTTCAAATTGAATCATTAACTTCTGTTTTCAATAACAGTTTCAAAATTGACTACTTAGTTTCACTCAATGTGCTATCAAGTTCTTATCAGGAAATATCTACAAAAGTATTTCCTGGAACGAGCATATTGATAGCGTACGTTATAGGGTTTCCTCCACCTATAGAACAAGGAAAACATTCTGTTTTCCTGTTTCTATTCTTTGGCACGAACGCTTTGTGGTTTCAACATTTTGCTCCTTAGGAATTTTTATAACGCCATATTTTGATTTAATTTATTCTCATATTTTGTATAGTATAATACTCGTACATAAGTTCAACTGAATGCTAATGTAAGTCAGTTTTCGCGTTGTTTGGGATTGACGCCTGTAGGTGCGCCACTGGTTTACTTTTGACGGCTGGTGGTTGTAATAGACTTCGTTCTCTACTTACCTATATAGTCAACAGCTTACCATGAACCTCAGCATGCCGACAGAGTGCGGGCTAAACTATGTTCTCAACTAAATATTAGATGAACTAAAGATAAGGCTAAAGTTGTCCTAATATTAACTTGATTGTTTAAATTACAAAACACGCTATTAAAACTCTTGTAAACACTCGTGGACAAAATTATGGAACCAATTGCAAAATGTTAAAATATTCATATTAGAATTGCCTATATTTTATGTTATAACCTTAAAGTGTATGCATACTTGGGAAAGGTTTATGCTCTTTGTTTATCTAAATCAGCTGCTTTAAGGTAAAATAAAAACATTATGTCATAGTTCGTTAAAAACAAACCTTTCATTGTTTCACTTTAATTCTACCTACCTTCAACAAAATTGTTGAAAAGGTATTTTTTACAAGAATCGCAAACTTGTTAGAAAGGCACAGAATACTATCATCTAACTAATTCGGACTCCGAAATCCACAATGGACGCAGTCACTCGCCTTATCGAGATGGTTTCGAAAGTCGGAGCCATACACTAAGTGTATTTCTCGACTTATCCGAACCGTTCGACTGTGTTGATCACGGAAACCTTCTCCACAAGTTGGACTACTACGGGATACGAGGAGTGCCACACGCCTGGCTCAAATCCTATCTTAGTAGTAGAAAACAATTTGTAGGTCTATTAGACATAATATCAGAAGAAACAGTATTTGACTATAGAGTTCCGCATGGGTCCATACTTAGTCCTTTACTGTTCTTGATCTATGTCAACGATGTTGGCTCATCAATACAAGGGCGCCTTGTCCAGAACGCAGATGACACGACTCTCTGTTTTCAATCAAAATCAGTCAAAGAATTGGAACCATTAGCATTCATTGAGTCAACAGCACTATCCAACACTTCAACGAGCTCAATCTCAAAACCAACCCAAACAAATCTTCTTTCATCCAATTCTGTTTATGTCAGATCATACTACAACTGTCATGCTAGATGAGACTAAGATTTGAAGAAGTCTACGCAGCAAAATTCCTCGGGATACACCTCGATCGAGGTTTGACTTGGGATTTTCATGTAGACTAAGTCTGCTCCAAAATTTCCTCGGGCATTTATGTTTTGAGACAGCTATCCAAATATTGCCAAACTCAGGTACTGATGACGGCATATTATGGAGTAGTCTTTCCACACTCTCCTACGGAGTAGCACTGTGGGGAGGCAAAAGCGGAAACCTTTCCAGAATGTTCATTCTCCAAAAACAAGCAGTCAGAACAATAGCAAAGCTGCAATGGAGAGAGTCGTGCAGACCAGCTTTCAAATACTTGAAACTGTTACCCCTGCCTTTACATTTTAGAAACCTGCCTTTTTCAGACAAAAATGCGACCCCGTAAGAAGGAGTAATATCCACTCTTACGTAACCAAGGGCAGGGAGAACTACCGAAATGGGAGACACAGGACGGTAGCTCATGAACGTTCAACTTATCAACAGACTGCTAAATTCGATTAAAAACGCACCTATGCCAAAGGCATACAAAACTCGCTTAAAAATATTTTGGTCGCAGAATGCGTTCTATAATATAAACGAGTTTATGGCACACGGCTGGGGCTCCGCGTAAACAGACCACGGACCAAGGGGCTAGAGTGGAACAAATTCGAAGGGATTGAGAATTGGGTCAATGCAAAAACTGTATGTTTGAATGAGGTTTCGATGTGTATGAATGCAAAAATTAAGACACTTTAATAGGGCCTACTTATGACGGTTGCATGACATGTATATGTTTTACGCAATAAAATATTTATTTATTTATTTTATTTATTTATTGAGCATAAGTTTTGTTTTTGTGTGTTTTGTCATGATTTTGGATAGTTGATTACTTTTGAAGGAAATTCTACAAACAATTTAAGAAAAAAATCTATTTAACCTGTGAAGCCAATCTTAAATTTACCAACAACAACTGGATTTGTATATATTTAGATCATTTGGTGTACACGAACAGTGTTGTGCAATATTTTCAAAGTGGCTGCTTCTTCTCATAAAGTATTCGTCGCAATCTTCTGGGGCTTCATACATTATTGTCAGTTCTAGCCTAATGAAATAAGCTAAGCGTTTCAGTTTAAGAATCGTTAATAGAGTGCTGTTTAATCTACGATTCTCAGTGATTTGAGTTTCTCTTTGTGTATCCAATGTATCGCCAAAAAACATATTCGGAAATTTTCAAACAAAACAGAAATAATGGTATTTTACGGAACATGATAAGCTTACTTTAATTATCTAAAGAAGTTGTATCTGCAAAACCGCGTATGGTATATATTCAAGCATTATAAGTCAGGGTAAGGCAACAGACTCACTGAGTTGTAAACAATAGTTATACGTCCGCACGTTCATATATCACTATTTAAAAGATGCCGACCACTCTCATGAGGGTATTTTAAGGCAAATATGTGGTGAAGGATGAGTGTGATGAGTGGTAGTAAAGAGTTATGAGGTGTAGTCTTGTTACACACTAAGGCCGACTCTTCCTTAAAATGGGTCATTAATTAATAGCCCAATGACCAATGGAAATACAAGGACCAACGGCTTAACGTGACTTCCGAACCACGCAGGTGATGGTCTGATATGTCTAGTCGATGGTGGGAGGTGATGCGGGTATAATCATCAGATGATCACTGAGACTATCTGAGCCGCTTTAGACCTATATCATCCTCAAAACCTGACCTCCATGAAGCTGGATTACAGGACCACGCCACGAGTCCCAGTCAAATGTTAATGTGATGTCCCAGGTTAATGTGATGTCCCCGGTTAATGTGATGCTTGCACTGCACTGCTGGACATGCACAGTGAATATCTAGCTAAATTGTATACACGGCACAACATAACCTCCTCGGACCCCCGTCCCCTACTGGGTACATTACCTTGTCCGTGTATATTAAACCTGGGATTGAAGAGGATATTCAAATGCGAAGGAATAGAATGGACGAGAAAAGTGATGGTAGCCGTACAGCCTGTGTAGACTTGGGTATAATGCCTCTGTTTCAAGTGACTGGGCTGGTGTGCCCAATGGCTTGTTGTCCACTGAGGGGGCGGCCGAAACCGTCCCCCTGCTGAAATAGAGGGTCGAGCTCTCAAAAGAGCTCTGCGATTTGCACTAAAATGTGGTAAGCTCGTTTTTTTCATCGGGTGGGATGTTAGGGGGCCCCACCCCCTATGGTTTGGTTCTGGTCGGGCGTGATATAAGCCTAATGGTTAGTTTGAGTTTTAGCTCGGGTGGAGTGGTTTTGGTTAGGAATTAAGGTGGGTCATGCAGGAGCGCACGTGGTTGGCGGTGCCTCTTCAGTGGGAGTCCTTCATCGGCTGCCAGGTCCTGGATGTGGGCCCAGGGCGAAGTCCCAGCAGCTTGGAACATCCGTGCTGACTCGGCCATCACAGACTGCTCGGTCGTCGGGAAATGTAGGCCGCACCTGATGACGTCACGGACGAGAAATGTTATTGTACACCAACACTTCTTGCACTCTACAACATCTTAGTTTTTGGTTGGCGATAGCTTATAGTTGTATATTTATCAAAGTAAATATACACACAACCAGTAAATTATGAATTGAACAGTGCTGCTACCAGCCGAGGATAAAGTGAACTTTATGACTTGTAACTGAAAGAGGTACAAGCCTTTTCCAATAACAGCAGTCCCCGCTAGTATCGGTAGTGCAAACTTTCATGTCCTTTTGAAAATCCAGATTCTATATCTCTACCCATTTATATCTCCTTCCCTATTACAGGATTAAGCTCTGACGTTTGAGTATACGCAACCCAAACAACCCTTTAAGTTCTCCCTCTACTACGCCATATGCGGTTACGCAAACCGCCTGTAAACGCTTTGTTCCTTATTTGCTCCTGTTGATTTTGGCTTTAGTCAAAACAGTAAATTTAAAAAAGCTAACCTGAAATGATGATTAAATTGATTAAATTTGGTTCAAACAAAATATCTGTTTATAACCAGTATTGCTGACGCGTAAACACTTCCTCGTCAACCGTGAACGAGCACAATAGTACGATAAAATACTAATACACCATAATATATGCAATAGCATATTCATGTTGGTCCCCATGGATACAACTACGATAAGTAAAACACTGCAGAATCGTGGTCTTAAGTAAGCGGAGGCCCGCACTTCGCACCTTCTTCCACAACGCCACCTGGCACTCAATCCAGTATCTCTCTAATCAATGTGCACCCAGCCCTCCCACCAACCACCCTCACACACACACACACGCACACTCTAACCAACATCAGTTTCCATGTAAACTGTGACAACCTGGGTGTGATTGAACCTCTCGTCACTATCTCCTACGTAATGAACCTGCTGCGCCGTGGTCGCCATTGATACAAGATACCTAGCCGGAATTCAAATAACTTTATCCACATTACATCCTGCCTATTATGGTATATAACTTAGACGTTCACCTGTGAACGTCTACGGCACAATATGGCAAATATTGGTATTCCAAAACTGATATACCCTGTTATGTACAGTTGATCTTTTGTTCGTGAATTCCGTTTGAACATAATGTAAGACTATTGAAAAAGAAAAACATACTCAGATCAGGGCGTCAAGAGATAATCTCTATTGTTGTTATTCTGTGTTTTGGAGAAAATAGTTCAGGAATGGTGAAAACCATAGTTGAAAGAATGTAGCATATCGTGTTAGGTAGAACCAGCATCGAAATTGACTAATTGGGGTTTTCAGGTTATAAAGCGATTTTAGATTGGAACACATCCCAAACCAAATAAAAACTCCTTAATGAAATATGCAGAAAAAATAGGTTTACACATCTCGTTTGAGAAAGCATAACTCATGATGAATCCCTACTACCTATTGGTTTCGTTGGTAAACATTTCAATTTACTCGTCAGTTCATTGTAATGTCACTCCAACAAGTTGTTGTAAGTCCCCGTAGATTTAGTAATAATGGTGCTTTCACTGGTAATAATGATTCTCCAATCTCCAGCATCTAGAGTGATGGAGACAAAGACATACAATATTCCTTATACTCTGTACAACTTGTCTTTGACATGGGAATAAACCCACGTTAATGACAGTAAATACAGAGTCAACTTAATTGTTTTACAAACAAAGAAGCCTTCAGGCCATTCTGCACGAGGTGGTACCTTGACCTTTGTACTGAAACGTATCGCATTGTTTACAACAATCAGCTGTTTCTAAGCAACTGTCATCGGACACAGCTGATTGTGTCATGTGTCACGTGACTCAACTGCTACATTATTACAAACAGCTCTACGCCATGGCTAGATATTAGATCATACAAGAGGTGAATCATGAGAAATGATTGACTGATCCCAGTGACGTCATTAAAATTGTCTACCAATGAGAGGGGCAGGCTGTACAATGTAACACAAAAATCGTAGTTTTGTTTTATTTTTGAGACATTTAATGTACGATTCCGTTCTGTAAACTGTAAAATAAATGTTTTAAATTCATAAATCGGAGAACCATGTAACTTTTTGCTTCAGAGGATAGTAAGGGCTTTTTAAGTAAGGGCTTTCAACGAATTGTAAAGACCTAATACATTTTTATTTGTTTGTAAAGTCTAAAAAATATATACATTATTGATCCATCTAAGTTAATTGCCGGTTATTTGACGGTTGAAATTGTTACTAGCTTTTATTAACCCTACTGAGTATGGCTTAACTCTCATCAAAAGTACGGTTAAGGGCCGGTTTCCTCAACGTCAGTTAACTGAGATCGGCAGTTTAAACCACGGTTTATCTCGAAGAGGTGTTTCTCCAAAATTTGTATCGTCAATTTGGCCGGAACAAACTAACTGGCCACGGCAGGTGGTTTAAACGGCTGATACAAAGTTATACTAGTCGAAATAAACAAAAACATAACCTCAAAGTTGTAAATCAAAGACTAGCATTCGCACCATAATATTAAGTTCACTAATACTGAGGGCCGGTTTCCCCAACGCAGTTTAAAGTTAAACTAGCGGGATGGATAAATTAAACTTGAGTTTAGTTAAGATTTCGGTTTCCCCAAATTTAAACCTGATATTACAATTGTGAATAAACTAAACGACCACAGATGGCGGTTTAGCTGCATAGCATAAATTAAACTAGAAAAGTAAACAGTGACATAACCTCAAAATGTATTATTATTGTTTATTAAACAGTCTTTACTTCTTTTCATAAAGCTGATCCACGAGTTATGGTGTGTGTATTTGGATGTGTAGTATCTTATCTTTGTAATTACAACTATGGAAGAGCTCATTGATATTTTTGAAGATGTTGAAGAGGAAGATTTTGAGAATCGAGCTCCAGAAGAAGAGGACCTACGAAAATTAGGGAAAGAATAAACCACTTTCACAAATGGGACGACATCGAATTTTTCGAGAGGTTTAGAATTTAACTGTTCTTTACTTACTTCTTCATAGATCACAAAAGTGAAGCTATGTTGATATCAGTGTTATCAAACTCACTCACAGCAGTATTCATCACAGCAACTGAGTCAAACTGTAATTATGTGCCAAATACTGGTAAATCGCATATTATATCTTTAACTTTTACATCAGTTTCCGTTATGACGGTATTATGAAAAGGCCCTCCTCCAGTGCCCATCACGTAAGACTTTTCATCTGCGAACTTCCTTTTTGTGGTCTTTTTCAAGTTTTCATATTTGTTTTTAAGGATTTTTGCGTCCCTGTAAAAAATGCCACTTGAGTTGTTGAACTCAGTGGCTATACCCTCCCAAGCAAGTTCCTTATGCTTATGGGATACCTGGTCTGTCTTTCTGCATCCTAGGATTGATTTTTTTTTAAGGATAATTTAACAAAATAATAAACTAAACTCTGCGACTGTTCACAATAAACTCACGAGAACATAATGTAAACACAAAAGCAATAAAACATAACCTTAATATAACTTCGTTAATTTTCTTTGAATTCGCCAAGAATCAAACAAAAACAAACATTCAGATTAGCCAACCACCGAGTCGCGGCGTTTATTTTAAACGAACCGAATAATAAGTTGGGGAAACCGAACATCAGTTTATACCCGAGTTCAAGATTAAACTAGTTTTACATAAACTAGTTTAACAACATTTTGGGGAAACCGGCCCTCAGCCTATTACTTGTATAAATCATCGTATGTATTTATTATTTTTACATGCACAATCAGTTAAATGGATTAATTCATTAAACTGTTGAAAATATTATGGAAATAAATAATATTGGAATGAATAACTCCTCAAATTTTGAAATCAAAGCCTAGCCATCATAGTAAGTTTACAAACACTTAGCCAGTAGCCTACTTTTTAAAAGTAGTATTTTTTGTTTCGTTCTAAGTATCTACATATTTAGTCAAATGGATGAACTGTTGAAAATGTTAGAAGAAGTTGAGGAAGAGGATTACGAGAGTCAAGGAAAGAGTTAATGATTTCGGGAGATGGGAAGAAGCAAAAGTGTTTGAAAGATTTCGAATGAGGAAGGAAACTGCAAGATTATTGCTTAATTTTACTAGTGATTCTTTGAGATCCACAAGTAACAAAAATCAAGCCTTGTCACCTGCGGATACATTTAAGTGCGCATTGAGTTTCTATGCCTTTTAGTCCTTTTCTATCGACGTAGGTGAGTTAGGCAGAATGCACAAGTCCTCCGCTAGCAAAATCAAGTGTCTGATGCTCTAGCCTGTTTGTGTCCGCGTTTCATACCAATGGAGAAAAGTAAACGGGAATATGATAGAAATTGCGATCAAACAAAATAGGCCTATCTTCTTTACATTGGGAGTCAGTAAACATAACCTCAACTCTGATCGAACACACGTTTTTTGTCTGTTTCTACCGAAATCTAACAGAAAACAGACAAACAGGTTAGCCAACTCATTGATGCGAGGTTTAATCTATGCTGTGCCTGTCAAAAAGTTGGGGAAACGCCTCGGAGTTTAAACCGGAGGTATACATTTTCGATCGGTACAAAGTAAACCGGGACAACGAGAATTTGGGGAAACCGGCCCTAAGTATTTTATCATTGAAATTACTTATAGAGACCCAACTTAAATAGAACTCTTGTTCGCTGAGCGGAGCCCGCAATCTGTCTTCATCAATCCCAGTACCTTTTGAAGATTTTCTGAATAAAGAACAAATTCTGTTATAATTACTAGCTATCAAAAATAACCAAGTGGCCCATCACTGGCATCAATTCCAAACTTCGCAAAATCTGTTGGCTGTGAACGAGTTCAATAAGTAAATTCAATGGCATCAACCAATACACACTATGCAAATCATTAGTGGTTAAGTTTTACTTCGACTATTCTGATTTCATATTTTGACATAAGCCTATAGTATATCTTTGAGTGTATTCTGTACTACTACACGGTGCTTTTAAACTATCAAAACACATTATCCATATGTAAAATTATTTTCTAATAACGTCAACAATAGTTCTGACTTGATGACAGACAGGTAACCTTTAATATTTGAACAGTTTGAAGTATGAACCACTATTAATGACAACAAGTTGTTTCAAGATTGTTCGTCTAAACTATGTCAGAAACCTTCGGTTTAGTTTTTACAAATGTTTAAAGAATAAAATAAATGTTTAAAGATGCTAAAAAGTGTAAAGGTTATAAACAGGTTAATTGTCCAGGAGGATTTTAAAGTACTATAAATGTCAACAAAAGGTCTTGAAACAGCTTGTCATTGATTTTATAGTGGTAAGTTCATAAAACTGTTCACATTTCAAATATCTCCCCACTTAGGTCTTCGTCAGTGAATTTTGTATTAACTGTTGAGTGAAAACGCCACCTTAAATGTCCGGCTGATGTCGTTTTATCATTAAGTTTGGCCTGAAAGTGTTTTTCCTAATATCATAAGTGGAGGTGGAATTGTTGTTTATGAAATGTTGAGGTACAGCACAACAAGACTGTGACAGCTAACTGCGCAGTTGTAAGTGTAGGTGATATTCTTATCAATGGTTGATAACCTTGAGTTAACATCAGTTATCACAGGATGGCTGATACCAACTACTTGTGCACGTGCTACTCGTGTTGAGCCTTGTGATCGAATTATATTTTAGCTAACTATTATTTTAATTGTTAATTTATTAAAAATAGTTCACAACACCGTAGCTAAAACATATTTACGAACAGTAGATTAAAATGACGATAAAATAGTGTTTAATTAGTTTTAGCTTTACATAAATGGGTTATGAACTTTGAAATACTTCTAAACTTGTCTTTTATTGTTAAAAATGTTCATTTGTTTCATTTACAATTTGTTTAGTTGCTTATGCATGCACTGCTGCTAGTTCTACTAAAAGTAGGATTTAAACATCAATATTAAAGGCTCTCTATTCATACATAATCTTTATTTCCGAACAATATAAAATTGTGTTGGTACATTAACAATACATAACAAGAAAATATATGAAATATATGAGCCACTAGCCTTATTATGCCAATAATTTTAAAGCTTAATTTTATTATAAAATAACTATGAAAATAATCCAGACTTTTAAGTAGTAAGCGAGTACTCTAAGAACTCTTCTGTATTATAAAATAGTTTTGAAACAATAGTATTTGGTCTATACAAGGTACCGATCGCGTACCATGACTATGAATTTCATTGCCTTGTTTCATAATCTTAAATGTAAATTGATGGAAAAGTAAAAATGTTTAGACTTTTGAAATTTCGGCACGAATTTAGATTGTCTAAGATTCGGACGGTTTTTAAAACAAAATATGTAGGTGCAAAGTTCTGGGTAGTGTTTGAAACAATAGTAGCTTCCCTGCTTGTGATGGTAACTTTTAAATAATGTTTTAAAATAGAATACCTTATAATTCTTTTACAAAAAAAGCTATTGACTCATAGGTCAATGACCCTATCTGCCGCATTCTCGCGTAATTAACTGTGAGACAGACTGGCATTCTGACAGTTCTTTGACCCTCATTCCTAGTATGGCCTTGTTAACTCATTGTACTCATTTGTATCGTTCATAGTAGTAACCTTGACATACTGACTCAACATTTATCGTTCACTTCCTCTTGTCCACGTTTTCACAGAGTGATTCTACGAAGTGTTCTAAAATTTATAGCTTTAAGGTACTTAGGTGTAATTAGTCTTGTTATTTAACTTGCTACAAGTCGATCGTTTCCAATACTTATACAGGGGAAGTAATATTTTCCGTTAAATTACAGGTGACTTATAAGTCCTGACACACGTTTGACTGCGTTTATATAATATGAAACGGTAAATAAAACTAAATCAGAAGGAATTAAAATTTTTTGCGTAACTAAGCTAAAAAGACGTGGCGTTAACTTTCGTGCGCCAGTTTTTTCTTTAGGGATTTCCAGTTTTTAAAATGGTGTTGGTGTCAAAATATGTTAGTTCTTAAAAGGTTTAAGAAGTCAATATAGGTCTATTTAACGCGCATGGTTATATTTTAAAGTGACTTAAATATTCTCTAAGGACATGGTCACTTGACACGTTTCAAGTGTATACTTCTTAAAAATCAAATCTTTAGAAATATTATTCCGTTTTGCGACTTTTTTCATATTTTTTAGTCAAAAAGGAGAACTAGACCTTTCGGATGTAGAATCTGAGCCCGTCTGCAGGTGATAAATAACCTTAAACATAACACAAAATTAAAAAAAAAACTAGAACGTTACTGTAGGGGCTGTATTGTATAAGTTACTGTATCCTAGAGTAATCAGCAATGTACGTCTGTAATTAGTCGTCCGCTGTTCCCAGCCAACCAGTCAGTCAGTAGGAAGGCAGATGTCACTGGCCGTGGACTTATTTAGTTTCTCTTAATATTTAGTTTCTTGACTCTCTTATACATACTGTATTGATTTCTATAAAATGTACTGTTTTCATTCAATTTTGGAAAAAATCTTGTTTTGAATGCAGATAGGATACAATTTCCTATGCAATTGTGCACATGAAAAAATAATCCTTTGGCGTGTACAGACGTCCCATACCTTCCTCCGAATAAGGTGATTCGGAAATCACGTGAATATGTTTAAGAGCAAACTCCGTTAAATGAAATAATAATGTTTAACCATAAGACTAAATGTTGGAATGTAAAATAGAATGTATTTTCTATTGCAATTGGTTAGTTTATACACTCACTATTAGCTTTCTATGACGCATTAGTCGAGTTGCAGATAGCTCAAGACTGGCTTGAGTTAGTTAAGACCACCTTAAAACTAGTTTGGATGACACAACATAGTGCTTAGCAACAGTCACGTATACAGTGTTGATAAGACTTGAAAACTTAAGACTTAAGTATAAACTGTTAATGAATTTCAAATTATCGTCTAAAAGTAATAGATCAGGTGATACTTACATCATAAATCGTAAAAACTGAACTATCTCAACTGAACTAGTAGTATAGCCGAATTTGTTAGCTATATAATTTATTTACAAGTAACATGGTTGTATAAAAAGCAATATTATCGCATTTTCTTTGGGAAAATGATATATTCGTTGTATACTCGTTGTTTACAGGGTGAGTTTTGAATGCCCCCCTTGAAAAAGTAAATATTTTCTACATACATACATTTTCTACATTCCCTTTGGGGGATGTTTTTATAGGACTGTTTTTGGCATACTTTGCGTCATCCACGTCACCCACCCCCCACCCAAAGTCCGGGAGGAAGGCCCCAAATTTTAAAAATGCAACGCCCCCTTGTAGCACCGCAAAAATGAAAGGGACACAAATTCAACGACGCAAAGGAAATTTCTAGGTTCAGTTCGTTAACCAGCTAGATCGGACAGTCCGTTTCAAAATGGCGACTATTCAAAGTTTTGATTAACCACAGTATAAAACTGTAGAAACACCATAAATTAATACTACAGAGTTCACCCTGTATAGGAGAGTTTTATTTTTCAATAGATCAAAACCATTGCATTATAACCTACCATTTCAAAGTTATTTCAGTTTAATTATTTACGAATGAACGAACGAAAATTATTCATGTTTAATAATTATTTAATAAGAACCTCTTCACTTTGACATTCAGAGCACTGAACGCAAAACAAGGACCTCAATTATTAAGTTAAGACGTAAACTAACCTAGCCCTTATCCGTTCTCTTACTCTCAAATAAAAGCATAAACGAAATATGTATAACAATATTTATTATTTAATGCAGGACTATACTGTAAAAGGGTTAGGCCAATATGCAAAACTGACGAGGAAAACCTATAAACTGTATTAATAGCCTGTGCGTAAACAAAGTATTTAACAACTCTTTGACAATGTGAATCAGCAATTCATACAGTGTGTTATGAGGCAATTGCTAATTTGAGTTTGACGAATTAGGCCCAAGTTAGTGCGAACCAGTTGCAGCGAGTACGCATCGGACAAACCGTACAAACTGAAATATTTGTTCGCTTGACTTTGCATTGACGACTGCAAAACTAAACATTTATAGCATAAGACACTGTAGAATTTTAATCACGTTTTGTTGTCTTATGCTTTAAATAATCTTTTTGATTAATGCAACTTACGAGCAAACGTTTTCATTTTTATTTCTGTGAATAAAAGGTTTGGTGATAAAGGTTTGATCTTTTATGACCTATGCCATCTGCAAAACCACACGTTTCCGAAACGCTGAAACTTCTTATTTTAAGCTAGAGACTTGTGATGTATCTTCTTAGGATTTCTCAATATTATTTGCTGCTTGAAAAAGATTATCGATGCAAAAGTGTACTTTATCATATTGTTAGTTAAGTTACTTTTAATAATTTAGTGTTGAAAAATACTACGTTCTAGCGATTAAACGTTACCGTTTAAATATTTAACCATTCAACATTTCTTTTATGGTCCTCGCAAAGATTGTTTAAAGCAGCACGAATACCCATTAATCTTGTTTTAAAGGTTTGAAATTTCAAGAAAGTCAATGGTATAAGCCAATTTTATACGATGTTCTTGCTGAAATTTGTATATAAATTACTGTTTTGTAGCTAATACCAATCAACTGCCAGTTAGTGTTCTTGCACCCTTCCCCGTGTAATCACCATTTTCGGAAGGGCAGACAATAATTATCGCGTTATCGAAGTGTCTAGACATTTACTGGATTAAATGTCAAGAGCTTCGTCCATGTAAAGTGAAAGTCTACTGCCTCCAGCTCCTCTCCTCTAGCACGCGTGACTCTTGGCAGAATCTAGGTCAGTTCTCGGGCGAAGGTCAAACTACCAGAAACTAGATCAACTTGTCAAAGCCATAAATTATCAATGATATGGTTGTGTTGTAAAAAGCGGCAAGTTGAACCAAATCCTAATTTCAACGGGCTTGATGTTTTGCGTAGGCATACGCTTGATGTTACCGATGCCTTATATGTTGATGATACTTTAGTTTTATTGATTTGTTTGTATAGCTTTTATTGGATTTCTAATGGGGAGTTTCTGATGATAAATACTTCTGTGTAAAGACCTCAGTAAATAAACAACTTTGTCTCATTCTGCTCTGAAAACAGCTGCTTTCACGCAGAACATGTATTGACAGTGCTAATTATGTTTTGATTATCTTTTTCTCCCTAGGGAGAAAATTAAATTTTGAAATTTAACACTGACGTATAGTAAATCAGTGTAACAGCTGTTTATTAAATACAATATAATTCAGACTGCTGAGCTCAAAACAATGTTTACTTAATTAATTGTTTATAATATTAAAAAATGTATTGACATTTCTTTCTTATTATTATTAGCATCTTGACCAAAAATATCGTTCATCACTCGGCCCGAAAGTGTCTTTTTGACCTCGGCTGCGCCTCGGACGTTAACTTGACTTCGTGTCAAAAAGTGTCACTTTAGGACCTAGTGATGAAATATACTATTATTTTAAGAATTCGTGAGGTTTGTTCCTCCTCCTGCTTCAATGGAACTGGACACTTATGTGTCAACTAAGTTCGCTGTAGTACAGTGACAGCTGCAATCTGCTGTCTGTACCTGAAGAGACGAAACAACGTCGAAACAGCTCTCCAATCTAGGCATCTGCCCAGCTTTTGCCAGCGCAAGCTTTCGCAAGGCGGCAGGCCGCATAGGATTGCAGTGATGTTAACTGCCAATCCCTTAGCAACGCCAGAACGGCGCATTTGCTTTTGGTACGCGGAGCAACCCGTGTGCATTAACGCACGTCGGAAAACCGCAGTGGAGAAAGAAAAACAAACAGCCGACCTTGACTGGTGGTTCGTCCACCCCAGGTAGGAGTGAAAGATGCCAGGTCTGTGAAAAGGCAATTCTCCTTTCTGAGCAAAGCTCGAGAGTTTAGGAAAAGCCATTCCAACCAGCGCTCGTTCGCTCTGAGTCCAAAAAGTCTAACTCACCGGTCAGTATGTGATACGCGCCCTAAGACACGGTATCCCATAACCGATAGGAAAACAAGGCTCAGATGAGTCGCTTGCTGTTGATTTCTTTGCGTTTCGAGATGTCTGTCTCTCGTCAGGTGTGCGAAGAAGCACACGACATTGAAGCAGGAGGAGCGTGGCTTGGAACAAACTAACTCACAAATGTAATTCTTAAAGTTTAAAAATGCTCTACCCACAAAGAGTTCTATATGACATAACTTGTTAAAACTGTATATTATGATGTACATATACTCATTGCATTCAAACCATACGGTTCTCACCGTATAGATCGAAAGCGTCGTGCTTACAAAAATCAACTCTACTAATTCATTTTACATTGCTTTCGTGTGACCTCGAAACTGTCGTCTTCTATCAAAATGTAATGTATAGGACGTTAACAAATTGACCTCGTGACAAAAGTGTCACTTTGGGTCATAAATTTAAAACAGCTAGTGATGAAATAAATATACTATTATTATTATACAGTTTGAAGTTTTCATATTTCTTAATAATCTTCTAAGACCCAGCTCTTCAAGATGTAGGCCCTATTCTACAAAACCTTTAAAGAGGCAGGGTGACGTAAGGTTATTGGTAATTTCACAATAAATTGGATTGGCTGTTATATCAACTGTGACACTAAACAAATTGCATTCGCGTCAACAAATTTTATCGCTAAGATATAATATTGTGTTATATGACAAGAAAATTAGCTGTCAATATGTGAATGCTGAGCGTTCCTGAACTACATATGGAAATTATTGAATCTTATTACTATGAATTCCACTACATTACAAATACGTAAGAAGAAGGAAAAATCTTTGTTGACATAATACTAATACAGACATTTTCTATCAGTCAGTTATGACTAAAATGATGCTGAACATCAAAACGGTAAGTGGTATCTGGCGCCATAAAAACTAGTGTTATTAAGCGTTTAATTTATTAAAAATAAAATCCGTATTCTTTTCCTTAAAAAATAAACTCAATTTTTTCTATATTAAAATTATTTGAAGCTCGTTCTTATAATAACTGATGAATATTATAAATGGGTTTTCCATTTAAATATCCACACATTCATGTCTGCGTATGTCTCTTTGACACAATTTACTAGTTACTGTACCTTTTTACATATGTATGTTTAATTTTCTCAGTGCAAATAGGTTTTATTTTTTTTACCATCTTTATTATTGGATTAACATACGAGTTATGTTATACACAGACAGAAAAACAAAGTTAACAAACACGTAGCCATAAGTGCTAGGGTGAATCTTAGCGAATTTCCAATAAAACAGAAACAGTTTTCATCTATCTATTTTAAATTAGACAAAACTCTTTTATACACTATTATTAAATTTGTTACCTTTTTTTATATTTATTTGCCTTATTTATTTTATGGTGTTGTATAGTAAACAAATAACAGCTGTCAATAGTTGTATTTGTTTTGAAAAAAGAACGTTGTTTACTTTCTGTATCCTGGGAAACCTATAGGCTAGTAAATTATACAACAGCTGATTTATGTCAATTGTTGTCTGCTAAATACACAGCAATATTTACCATGATTGACAATTTTCATGCTTGTTAACTTCTGTCTAGTGCTCTGAATGTCAAAGTGAAGAAGTTTGTTAAATAATTAAACCGAAATAGCTTTGAAATGGTATGTTCTAAATCAATGGGAGTGGTTTTGATCGATTGAGAAAATAAAGCCCTACTATAAAGGGTGAATTCTGTATTCATTTATGTTATTGATACAATGATAGGTTAGTTAAACCTTTGAATGGCCACCATTTGAAACGGACTGTCCGATCTAGCTTATTAACGACCTTAACCTGGAGATTCGCTAAAGAAACAAGTGTGCCAAAAGGCGAGTTTCTGTAGTCTGATTTAGCTGGTTAACGAACTCGATCAAAATATTTAAAAAAGCAACATTTGTACCAAATTTCGTGGGATTCTGACTAAAAAATCTACTTGTACAGTGGTTCGACCCAAGGTGTGTTGAGAAGCAAAAAACTGCAAACCGCACTTTTCTACGTTTCGTGTAGTTTAGCCAGAGACTTGAGTAGCTCTGTTTCCAAAGAAAAGTCGCTAATAATTATTACTGAAACAAGACCTGGCTCACTCTGTTTGGAGACTCCGAGAAACATGGAAAAACATTTAGAATTTTGATGGGGTTAAAGTTGTCAGTCTTAAACTAATTTTAGTTTAAGTTTCAACAAAGACGTTGGGTGGCCAATTCAGTAATATTGTGCATCATGAACCAAGTCCAGATTTGTCAAGAACCCCTGTGAGCACTTCTCATAAACGTTAAAACTGTCTTGCCTCTCAATTGGAATTTTACTAACCAATTCAGTTCAGTGATCGGTTCACTTACAAACCAATTTAGTGGCAATCCGACTTTATTCTGGAGCTTTTGAATTGTATTAATTTTTGAATTTTTATTAATTTTTGAATTGGCAGATATTGAAAGTTTTCATACCGGACTTGCATACATAATGAGGATTGTTTGTAAATAAGAACAGTGTAGAAAGACGGGAGTACGCATGAGTTAATCTTTAATTTATGGAAAAGTTCCAAGAAAGTAAATAAGTACTCGTAAACTGCACATTGAGTTTGGCCAATACGCTTTCAATGAGAGCAAAACGATACAGCAAAACTATGAAATAGCTTAAGAGAATACGAACAAGTATTATTCCGTTCTAGTAATGGTGTCCTACACTATTGAAAATAATACAAAGACAGCTGTACTGTGTATTCAATGCCAGCTGTGTAAAGACGAGTGTTGTATGGTTGCTCAACAAGTTGGGTGGAAGCACTTGAAAAGTACAATTGCGCAACAATGGCCACGGGCAAAACAATCAATACTCCTACGTTATCTAAAACTTGTTGACTACTCGAGAAAATTAAATTAATTATTGTAAATTTCCACTCGCCTCACGTCGGTTACTATTATCTGTGCGATTGCGGCGGTTTGTTTACACGCGATCAGCTGTTGCGAGCTGGCAGTCAGCTGTTCGCATGACGTCATTGGTCACGTGACCGCCACTTATCCCACAGAGTGACGAAGTATAAATACACACTCTCACTTCCTCCGGGCAGTTCGGTTGTTCGCGGTCCACTGTTTGGGTAACTCCTCAGTTAGAGGGGGTTTTCGCACATCAGATTTCGTTCTGCTTTATGGGTATGTGTTTGATTATCTTATATATTGCAGTTTATGTTGTTGTTAGGGTTTGAAGACTGAAGTTTTAAAACTACTATTTTCTCAAAGTAACTAAAACTATTTAGGTGTTAAAACAGTGTAACTAATAATGTTGAAACTTTTAACGTCAAAATAATATCAAACTCTCTATCTTTATACTAAAAGACATTCTGTGCTAACTGAAAACCAAATATTGTCTACAACAAACCTACCAGTTTAATCTACAATAAGATAAATTATTAGGATAAATTTAATTGCAAATTGTTCTCTTCAGGTGTTTATAACATTTGTATTGATACATTAGTTTTAGTTGTAAAATACCTGTGGCTTGAAAGTTTAAGTAAATTTATTTTTTAAAGTGCTAAAATATGAACGAAGAACTCCAAAGCAACTCATCTTTGTCCTCATTCTGTTCTTCGAGGTCTAGTACCTGTTGTGAATGTTTGAAAAAAGTATTGGGCAGTTGGATATCACCTTCCACTAGTGAAAGTGAAATTCAAATCTTACCTACATCCCCTGATGAAGACGAATGTTTTGAGGTAAAAAACTACTCGAACAGCGTAAAGTCATTGGGTAGCGTAAAGGGTAGGTTAACGGGTAATAGACCAAGAGGTCGAGGAAGGGACATGTTTGGAAGCCGACAAAAAGATAGGTCAAGGAGTAGAGGGAGGGATAGGTCAAAAAGTCGAGGAAAAGATAGGTCCAGGAGCCGACAAAAAGATAGGTCAAGGAGTAGAGGGAGGGACAGGTCAAGAAGTCGAAGAAAGGATAGGTCCAGGAGCCGACAAAAGATAGGTCAAGGAGTAGAGGGAGGGATAGGTCAAGAAGTCAAAGGATAGGTCCAGAGTCGAAACAAAAGATAGGTCAAGGAGTAGAGGGAGGGATAGGTCAAGAAGTCGAGGAAAGGATAGGTCCAGGAGCCGACAAAAAGATAGGGCAAGGAGTAGAGGAAGGGATAGGTCAAGAAGACGAGGAAAGGATGGGTCCAGGAGCCGACAGAAAGATAGGTCAGTACTCAGTTTGTAGACGAACATATAGGCCATTGAAAATATATATACATCTAAAAGTAGACTAATCGAAAAGCTAAGACGAGACTGTCCGAGTATAACTTCTAGAAATAGCAGAAAACGCCAATCTAGAGAAACTAGAAACCATACGGTAGGGAACGGGATGCAATACAAGGTTGGGAGGGAAGGGCGGGGCGAGAGATACTCGTATAACGGAGGAAGTGAATCATTTGGCGAGAATAGTGGGATGCGTCATCGTGGTGAAGCGGCGTGTGAAAGCTTATCTGAACTGTCGAGTGTAGAGTGATGACCCGCTGACTAGTGACTATTCCTACATTCCTGGGAAACCGTTAACATACGAGTAGTTGTGAGCCGAGCCTACACGTAGGAGAAGCAACGGGCAATAAGTCGAGCAATCAAACTAAATACATACAGGGACCAATAGGTGTTTAGTGTACATCTTATATACTGTAGAACAAATGTATCTTTTCAACATATGAACTTGGACTAATATTGAAAGTTTCTCAAAATATATTTTCAATTCAAACATAATAGGAATTTAGTATTATTATTATTGTATTTTGTATCATCAGTAGACTGAGAAACATAGACAAATATATTTTAAAACAAAAAAATCGACAAAAATGTAGTAAGATTAAACTTTATATGAGGAAGGGATTAAATTAAAAAATATGTTTAACCTAATTTAAAACAATGCACAGTAATAGCCAATTATTGTAATGGTTAATCGTTGCCGCAAAAAAAATTGTTAGTATTAATAATTGTTGTAACAATATTTTATTTAAAAAAAATTTATAATGTATTCTTGACTACAAAATTTAAAAAATTATAGTACTCATTTATTGTAAGGCGCACATGTAAGCACTAATAAAACTACATAAAATGAGGGCTTCTTATTTTTAAATTCCTCAATAACCTTTGAGACCACTCCCATTCCACTTTACTGTCTAAATGTTGTATTCATATTGAATATTTCGATGTTCATAACCATTTTTCAGTGCCTTATAGTTCTAGAAAAATTCAAGCTTATTTGCTCAAACACAACCTATGACTGACGTCAATATACTTAAAGTCCATTCTTCACACCAGATAAACTGCTCTGTTTGACTTTCCGAGAACTGAATAAATACGTGTTATCAGTGATAGTGAAGGTCGCAACTCGCACGTGTTGCGCAGGCGATGACAGTCAAGGTCGTTGTTGCACACGGTAGGCTGTAGGTTATAAAGTCGATTGTTGAGTCACAAACACAGCTGAGTTGTCTGTTCTGTTGTCAGCAGCTGGTATTTTGTCTGACGTCATAGTTACCAGCTGTTGCGCAACTAACAAACGAACTGCAAACGTATTCAACGTTATTTCAAGTGCTAATGTGAATTTTCGCGACTCAGGGGGATAGTTTTACACTCCAAAACTGCATTTCTTTATTATCTGTTCTTGGCAAAATTTTACATAATTTTGATGTGATTATTACCAACAAATAATTATTACCAATAATAAAAATTAACCAAACCCAAACAATCGATGAGCAAAAAACATTTATCTACCACATTTTTGGTATTTTATTGGGCCATAATAAAATAAGTAATTTTGTTAACTTTTCAAGTCAAAATTATGAAAGTTATAGTATACAATAAACTTCCTGAACATTTGAAAACTGTTAGCCCTTTTAAAGCTAAGCGTAAACATTCTTTAATCAAACATGTTTTGATGTTATGATGTTAATGAATTTATGGCTCCATAAAACCCCTTTAAGGGATCATTGGTTATTGGCTAACTTTATTAGAAGTTTAAAATATAAACACGTAAAAGGCTTTGGGGTTTGTAAAGCTCTTTAAATAGAAACTACTAGACAAAATCATTTCTGTTAAGCGATTATATATATCCTTACACACAAAAATATATGAGGCAAAATTAAAGACTCGCTAAAAATTCGTAAATATTTTCTCATTTGCTAAATGTACTACCAACTTATTCAGTATACAGGTGTCCCATAAGTAAAGTGCCATACTCTGGGAAAAGGTTATCTGGGTCAAAATAAAGAGAAAATTAAGAATACAAATGTTTCCAAAAACGCTTAGTTAACCAGATATTCGCCATTTTATATTTGTCACTAATTATTTATTATCTCCTACCTACTTATCGGATTTGACTCAAACTTAGCATACATTTGTATCTTAGTAAGACCATTTACGGAAAAAATTACTAGCATGATCTAACTTATCATTTTAAAACGGTGGCTACTTTATGGTATTTTTAGGGCATGTTTGGCGATACTCCTTAAATAGCGGAATAAACGGTGATTTTTACGGTAAAATGTAGAGAATACCGTTTTGTAGCAAATCTTATTACCTGTCTATTGAAACCAAGGTAAAAGAAATCGATTTAAAATTAACAAATTTATAGAGGAAACTGTGGCAAACATCAAGTTAATAAGGTGGAAAGTTGTCTGTTTTCAGCCAGAGTTTCCACTATAACTTTGATGATTCTTAATCGATTTCTTTGAACTTGGTGTAAATCGATTTGCTACAAAACGTTATTCTCTACGTTTTATCGTAAAACTCACCGTTTATTCGCAATTTAAGGTGTAACACCAAAAATGCCCTAAAATACCATAAAATAGCCACCGTTTTAAAATGATAAGTTGGATTATGCTGGTAATTTTTTCCATAAAATGGCTTTACTTAGATACAAACTTATGCAAAGTTCGAGTCAAATCTGATAAATGGTCTGGGAGATAATAAATAATTAGTGAAAATATAGAATAGCGAATATCTGGTTAACTAAGCGTTTTTGGAAACACTTTTATTCTTAGTTTTTTTTTTAATTTTGACCCATATAACATTTTTCCAGAGTCTGGCACTTTACTTATGGGACACTCTGTATAATGACTTGAGGGAATCACGAAATGTCCGAAGAAATGAGAACTCTACTTATTTTAGTCATGAGTCCAATTTCAGCGCTTGTGGGCCGACTATTTTAATAGCTAGCCTACAGACCGTGACCTCGTTCATCACTTACCTACCTTTACTCTTCTCTTTACTTGTCTTTCTCTTTCAAACACGTGTCATGAAAGTAAAATCTGTGAAAGGTTGTATTATCCAAAACGGTCAGGGCCGGAAAATGGTAGTTACCAGTTTTTATGTGACTAAAGTATGTGTCATAACTTTTATATGATGCCTAACAGATCATCTGACGTAGTTTGGACACAATCTTTTGAAATTTCACTTATAAATAGGGTTTCTAGATTGTAAAAAAATTGTATGTTCAGATTCATGAAGTGGATTTTTCTCGAAACAAACAAAAACAGAAACACCTACTTCCAATGCGCTCTAAATAGTATATTCACCTACCATTTAAAAGCTTAAACCTCACAGCAACACTGTATCGGCATTTGTCTGTGTACAGCCCTCTACATCGTCTCTGCCCGACACGTTTACAAACATTGTTCTTCCCTTACAACGCACTTTTAACATCGATTAGCTACTGTATGTATGTTTGAATATGGTGTATGTTTTGCAGAGCGTGAGAAACAACAGACGCCGTTAGAGAAGAGTTTTAATGGCAGTTGGAGGAGTGAGAACGGGTACTTACCCACAGTGGGGCGCTGGGGCAACGAGTGGGTCAGTTGACTCGATAAGAAATGCAAGGTGAGTTCATCCCCTCGGTGCAGCTTAAGGTGTAAGATTCCACTTGGGTATTTCTACCCTCAGCTGTTATTTGCATAAAACCGGTTTTAATTGGAAAATATGTAACAATTCACCGAGAAACATAAACTTATTAGTCAAACTTTGTCCAGAGTTATTTTTTGTTTCGCATTTATTAGTTCTCACCCACATGAATTTTTCATAGCTCAACAAACTGACATCTATAATACGCGTAGTTCCCATTTATTTTTACAAAATTACTCTTACCTACGGACTTGTGGTATAGGTTGCACCTCTGCGCCCCAGAAGGAATATTTAGGCTAATTTTTGACAATCGTTAACCTTTTAAATACGTCCTTGACTAGATTTGACTAGGCAACCTCTGTGCTTTTTAGTAGTTCTTGATCTAAGCTTTGAGACAAAACAAACAATATTTAATTGACAGATGAGTTAAGCAACATAAGTGTGTGGTGTTGGGGTATTAAAAAACGTTCTGAATCAAAAATACCCTTATGGACAAAATTATGGAACCAAATGATTTTTTTCTTTTCATCACCCCTTTTTTGTTTAAAGTTGGAATTTTCTTTAGCAAAGTGTACTTAAATATAAAAACCAACCAAACGATTACAAAAAACTCAAAACTATACAGAGTGTTAAAAGAAAAAGGAGCGATGAATTGAAAGAAAATCATTCGGTTCCATAATTTTGCCCATGAGTGTAAATTGAAACATTTTGAAAACGACAATATTTCTTGGATTAAAACTAGAGCTTCCATTCAAGTAGTTTTTTTAACTAACCCATCGTATGCAGTTCAACAAGTTTGAATAACTGTATATGTACCTCATTCATTAAAAATAATAAATAGTAGCACTTAAATGAAAAATCTATTCAGTATTAACTCTTCAAATTAGAAGCCATGTGAAACAAAAACTGCATGGCGTTTAACACGTTTACATTAACTGTTGAGTGATTCAATTAAAAACTATAAGGAAACCCCTTTCAGCTCAAAACCGTAACTAATCTATTTGCATGCTGTATTCTAATCATCAATGCGGTAGAAGCACTCTTGATTCATTATTCTGTAATGCAACTCAACATAATTTACCAAATTATCCATTAAAACAATAACATACACTAAGGAACACGAGTACCTTAACGAACGGTAATTTCCAGATCCGGTCAATCTGATCAACTGCGTTGGGTGAAATTCTGTCAAAAATATTGACATATTAAAAGAAACAAATACACAACAACTTGGAAGCGTAATTTACAAAATAGATTTTTCTACAATATTTCATAAAAATTTGATTGGTAGAGAGACACTTTTATTTCGCTCTATAACTCGATGATAGAAGTTAATAACTTCATTACTTATGGAAGTTAGAGAACAATGTGTATTTTGATTGGTAGGTGAGCGAGGGCCGGCACCTGCCTGAGCCCTCGTGGGGCCAGGCCCGGGCCCCAATATCCTTCCCCACAGTCGAGGCCTACGAACAGCTGGCCTCCAACATCGAGCTGGCAGCCCAACAAACCCTGCAACAACACAACTACAACAGTGTCGGCAACCTCGTCAGGTAAGCAACTCCACATACAATAGAATATCTTTACAGACGGCTATGTCTTTGTTATGAAGAAATGCTAGTTCAATCACCAAATCCATCACTCTGCACTCCGTAGGATATGGCAGCCGCGCTTTTTGATGGATTTGACAGCTAAATTTCAGAACCCTTTCCCTTTACCATTGGTTGAATCTCTGTATTACATGTATTAAGTCATACACAACACACATGTATAGTGTATTCGGCTGTTTGGACCGAGTAAACCCGAGCAAGTGTGAGAACACCGGAGCAATACGTTTCTTCTGGCTCCCAGCATCAGAGTGTGACCAATCAATTTGAATTCAATACACCTCACCTTGGACTTAACTGGCTAGCGAGCGACCACTGGGCAACACAGCATTCAGCAGAAGTGTCAGTGGGGCTCTGAGAATAGCAATTGCCTTCGGGCTTGCTCGATCTGTTCATACTTCAGAGTCTCGATCATGTCATACCCACACAATATTATTGAAATTCGATTCTTAGCAGTTCTTCTATTCTAGTAAGAGTGAATAGTTAGGAATAAAATTTACAATAATAACTACAAATGATTTTGTTTCTCTTGTCCAGTATGTACTCAGCGTTGAAGAATAGCGGCTCACACGACTTGTCTCAGTTCCTGAAGATCTACCAGCCTCCTATCACTGAAGAACACCACACATGTGTCGGTCTAGCTATGACTCTCCTGCACAAACTGGGCTGTCTGGATCCCCGCCTACTCGCTAGTGCTTACATCGTCTCTTGTGACGAGTTGGTGGATGATATCGAGGATGTAGTGAGTGACGAGCCTGAAGCCAGCATAGTACAGAAGGAACACGTCATGGTCGCCTGTAAGCTTAACATCGCTGGGAGACAAGGAGTGTTCATACTTGACCCTGGATACCATGTTGCTAGAGTGGTCACCGTCATGGCAGATCAGCAGTACCCTCACACTGGTAAGGAGGAAACTCAACTCTTGTGTTTATGCTATGTGAGGAGCTTTAGTTTCTACACCACTGACATAAAGAAACAATTATTAGAAGTATTAGTGGTCCTAGATAAGTCCCTTGAAGGACTCTAAAGTTTGAAGTTTCCCATTTTGCATTTGGTGCTTCAATGTTAGATTGATTTGCGTAGGTTGAATTAGATTTGTTTTGTGACAGGTTGGTTCACCCAGAGTGATGAGTCCCAGTGCCGCAAGGACTACCACTACTCTCTGTCCTTGGACTGCAACTACGTCATCTGGAGAGTTAAGGAATGTCGTGGTGACGCTCCAGAGACCATCACCAACAGTGCTGTGTTTGTAGCACGTCCCTTCCTCAACCCTGTGTCAGTCACTGAGCGACGTAACCTCGTCTACAACTTCAGGAGTCTTCTGTCCAGGGACTCCAAGGGTCAAGTCACTGCTGGTATCTACTTCCCTGTCAAACCTGTAGACCAGACTCCGGCATCCTTCACCATCTTCTACCAGTCGCAGGAGGCCAAGATCAGGCACAAGATCAACTTTAGTCACTTCCAAGGCTCGCTTGAGGTGAGATATTTGATTAAAATATAAGGATGGTTAGAGTTTATTTCTTGAACAAAATTTTAAAGAATTTTTTTGTGAGATCTAAGCGTCTAGAAGACCTTTAATTTCACTTTGGAAAGCGTGCTTGTAATGCATGTCTTCTGAAATCTTATGAAGTTATTTTCTTCAGCAACATCAATTTGTTGGACAACCAAAATCCTACAGCATAAATACGAATACTTTGGTTAATCATTGAAATCCCATGAGTTAAGACAAGCTATGGTCCCAAAAAGCAAACTGATTTAATTAGGCTCCAAAAAAAGACAGTATTTCGTTAAGTTTAGTGTATGGCAAAAGTTAAGCATTGACGCGAATTGAAGTGCGACCTGCTGGCCATCTTTAAATGTTTTGCAAAAAACTTATATCGACAAACATGTGTTTCAGGCTTTGGATGAGAAGGAGCAATCGGTCGTGGAACAAGTAAACCAAATGTTGAAGTTCAAGCCAGGCCAACTTACAGGACTTTTACAGACTCTGGCCACAATCACGTCCGACAGACAGTTTGTTGAACAAATGCTCAAGATCAACGAAGACATCAATGACCTTGCAGACTCAGATGGAGAAGAAGAGCTGGCCAAAGAGAAGAAGATCGACGAAGAGAGGAACACGTTGAAAGAAGAAAGAGAAACGAAGGAACTGTTGGAGAAAGAAAAGTGGGACGTTGTTCCAGTAAACAGAGATAAATACCAACAAATCGATCTAATTGATAAGAAGCAGGTTATCATCTACGAATCTCTTCACTTTAAGGACGTTCTTCAGGCTCTGATGAAGAAGTTGAAGCAGGTTGAGTACAGAGATCATTTCGAGCTTTTCAGAAGTTGGGCGAAGCAACTTGCCGTCAGCTGAGAATCACAGTGCATGGTCAGGACAACAACCTCCGGTGACTTCTGGTTGACCTTGACCTCTACCCTCATCCTAATCATCTTCACTATCATAGCAGGGTTTTGGACACCTATACAACATACTTAGGCCTTGGTGCTGTGGGATTTAGAGGGGCAGAAATAAAATATACAAAGTTATATGGTTTTTATTGGTCCTTCTCATCAACTTGTGTTGTAGATGAAGGCGTATTGCCTATCTTCTTTAAAGTTGTATTGGGATTTTGAGTTTTTGAAACTGGCACATACTGTGAGAATATGAGGGCAACCAAAAGTAACGTGTGTATATTTTGGAGATTTTTCAACCCCCAAGCGGTGTACAGGGATGGGTGAACAGCAGTTTTAGGGATAGGTTCAAAACATTGTTCTTAGTTACCTATTAAGTAACAACAAATTAAAAATAACGTAAATTTGCTAGTAAGACTGTGATATTAGTTATTGTGATGCTCGTGTTTAGCAAGACCAAGAAAATATGAATTATAGCAAAAGAAAAATAAATGCCAGGGAAGTGAGGTTTTGAAATGACGCGCTGCTCAATAAAATAATAGTGTTCAAAAATATAAATAATAAACAACTGATTTTGTAAACCCCTACTGATCAGCATTGTTAAAGAGTTCTAAGTCTTCTGAAACCAAAGCGCAACTAGTTTTTGTTTATCTTTGAAACGGAAATATTTTTTGACATCTTGTCTGTCCTAAAATGCAGACTAGATATACCAAATACATATGTTTGGTAAGTTAGCACTCAACCATGATAAAAGAAAATAATGTATAACAAATCTTCACATATACGAGTATTTCAATAACAATAGTGTCAGAGTTTAAATTATTTTTGCGGATATTTTCCATCGTTAGTGAGCGAGATGATCACGACGTTTTGGGATCTGCAATCTAAAAGGTTACCTTTACCTTTTATTCGTACCACTGTACGTTCCACCTTTCTGGGAAACTCATCATTTCAAAAACACGCAGTAATGGACATAAAATTCTGATCTTGATGGAAGCTCAAAAATTGGATACCATATTGTTGGTTCTTATTACAAAATTGTAAAATTTTAGATACAACGTTAAGATCTTTGTACATACAATGATAAATTTTCCAGTGAGATAAATTACTTCAACAAATTGCAAAAACTTGCCACTCTATCTTGTATAGATAATCCGGCGACAGCGAACAGCTTACACAATAGAACAAAGAGGTTCAGAACAAGGATGAGGTAAAACAAAGAAACTAAGGTAAGTTCACAAAACATACTTTTTATACTCTGTGTACTGTGTCTACTCTACACCCAAACTTGTGTTTCCCACCTAAATCATAGCAATTTTACCAACAGTAAAGTTTTAAAAATCTGTTCTATTTCATACTGAGTTTTAAACCTGTGTTGATTGAATTGTCTGTGTTGATTGTACAGTTCCCAAAGACGACAAAGCACAGAATAGGTTACCAATGTGTTTTTTTTTTTTTTCGGATTTAAAAACCGAGTGAAAAGACTTAATATATTTTAACCCACAACTTCGTAGAAGAATTGTGTAATGACATCAAAAGTAGACATCAACATTATGAAGTAGTTTAATAAATGTCCATCATTTATTTTTCAGAGTGAACAAGCTATTCAGCTTGTTTAGAATGGGCAGTTAGTAGTCAGAGTTTAGTTGTTTAGTGTTGTATGAACCGAAAACCCTTTTTTATGGAAGGTTCGCAGAACGGACGGTAAAAAATGACAATGTAACCTGACCAATCATTGTATTCGACGAGTGTAAAGTAATAACATGTTTTCAAGTACTGTAGCTGGAAACTACGAAACTTTATTTTATTTTACAAAGTCAGATTACAATTGGAAATTGTGTTGACTAGTATTAATTTAAATTAAATGAATATGATTTATTAGTATGGAATGGATGGGTGATTGACAAACAGTGACAAATTAATGAAGCCACTGGTAAGAATAATATTTATCATACAAAAATAAAATAAATAAAATCGAAACAAACCGCCAATAAAAGTATTTAATTTATATATTGATGATAAAATAACAAAATACAATTATACTCGTACCTTTATGTATGTTCCATAAATTCTCCTACTGAGTAAGGAGCCAGTTGCAATAAATGTTTTTTTAAATTTCTTTTTGAATAAAACTGAATCCGGCTAAAGGTTGTTTATTTCTTTTGGAAGTTTATTTAAAAATTTGATGCCTCCTTGTATTGGTAATTTTCGAATATTTGCAATCTGTTGCTTTCTTGTCTGTACAATACATTTGATTTTGTATTGTGACAGTGAACATTACAACCTTGGACTAAATCACATTTGCCAACACAGTATGAAATTGTTTCAAATATATAAAGTGAAGGCAATGTTAATATATTCAAATTTTTGAAGTGTTCTTTGCATGTAGTCCTTGAGGTTAGATTGAAAATTACACGAATTGCTGTTTTTTGTAGAATAAATGCTCTTAACAACCTTCTTAGAGCACAGTTACCCCAAAACATAATCCCATAAGACAAATGAGATTGTATGGTTCCATAGTAAACAACCTAAAGAGTATCTACGGAACAGAAATCTTTCATTTGCCTTAAGAGAAAACTCAAGAAGATATCTTTTTACAAACGTGATCAACATGGGAGTCCCAAGATAAGGATTTATCTATAAAAAGTCCTAAAATTTTTTTGTCTTCCACTTCTTTTATCAGTTTATCCCCTACTGAAAAAAAATTAAACTTTGCATCAACCGTATTTAAGTCTCTTGACAAGGGTTTGTAGTTTACGAAACGTTGTCGTTGTTAAATGTCTAAGTTTTAAGTTTGAAAGTCTTAAGTAACAGGACTCCACTTGTAAGTCGAATTTTATTTTATTTTGTACTCTGAAATGTTTTTAATAGAGAATTTAAAAGGGCTATAGCCTATGAGTACATTTTTCAAGCGTATAGTTCTAAAATAAGACAGTGTATGTCCCCCCTCCCAGACTATTAGAAAATATTGCAAAATTTATTATTTTGGCTTAAGAAGTGTTAATTTTATCATCATTTAAGCACATAAATAAGTTGATGAATGAATTACGAGTTAATGAGATTGTTAGAGCACGTCTTGTATAATCGTAAGTTGAATGGACTTCAAGTCTATATAATCTTGAAACCCTAAATATTCATTTTTAAACCACTATTGGTTGGTTAATAGCATGTTGGTTAAAATTACATGTTGGTTGAAAATACCTTCAATATTGAAGCAAGTAGACGTGTAAACGTTAAGAGACGTTTAATGTGTTGCTAAAAAAAGCGTATTTATCATTTCTCTTATGTAAATCTCTTTCACTTCCCGTTCAAGTAGTTGCATGACAATTAACACCAATGCCAAAAGAAAACGGGCATGCACTTGATAATAATTATCGAGTAATTATTACTAGAGAATACTTGAAATAATGCTTGCCTTCTTTCCCTTTGAAAGAAACAGTGTATTTCGTTACTAGTTCGGAAAAGCGTTCTTTGCCAGAGCGAGATCGTGTTTACATGCGAGAAGAAGTCGAGCGTGGAATTTAGATCAAACCCTGGCAAAGAGTATGAGTATTGAACGATACTGTTCGTCATCCTACAAAAAATCATAAAGTTACGAATCAAGAAACGAATTTCATTCTATAATCAAGGTTTATTTATTTTTGCAAACTCAATAAGCGGTTAACCAATGACTTGACAACAAAGAAAGTCAGCTGAATTGCGTCTCGTTTGAAACTTAACAACTGGCCCGGAAAGGACAGTCCGGTTCATACCGGTAGATACTATTAAAATTAATGGCAGCAGCTAGATTGTAAACTAATAACACTCCTGAAACGTGAGCTAAATGATTTTAAAAGAATCTAAATTGCTTTCTAGGATTAAAGATAATTTGAAGAAGAGAGAATCTGAGAAAGAATCGGGTTTTGTTTTCCTTTGCTGAATCTAATCTTCCAATAATTATCTGTTTTCTCTTGAATAAATTACCTTTTTTTTGCCGAGAAGAAACTGGGAAAGGAAACTTATTCTGCATTTCGTGATTTTCTGTTTTAAAATTGCATTACTGCAACTTTTAACAAAGTTGTTACTTTACGATGTTTCAAACTAATATAAGGCTCAAGAGTTTGTGGCTATAAAAAGTTCTGGTTTTGTAAATAGAATCGGCTTCGACACTAAAAAGAGCTCTAGCCTCTATTCTTTGTTGCTACGGTTTAACGGCAATTAGTCTTCTAATGTAAATCTAAAAAATTGGTTTATTAGATATGTGTCCTAAAAACTGAACATATATATGTTCATGAATGTTAAAATGCGAATAAAAATATATAACGAAGTGTTTGTAGTAGAAGTTGTCAAGCGGTCTTCACTAGACTATATAAAGAATTAAACTGTTAATCGACTTTATTCAACAAACCTGCTAACAGTTACTAAATAAAAAGTATTTCTCTACTTAAGCTTTTTCCTCCTATTAATATTAAGACCATTTAGCCAAGCTGACTCATGTGTTAAACTGGTTCACTACGTTTAAACTAAACATTTCAACTGCGCAGTTCACTTATATAATAATGAGATGTAATCCTATTCTGGCAGCCGCCGCAAAGTTATTTTCGGAGCATTTGTTGTCTTCAGGTGCTGCTGATTATAATTTTGGCGAAAGCAGTTTGAACCATCGCTCTAAAAATATGAGCAAATACATCGCTGTTTATATAATTGGGCTTTTGTCGATACTGTATTTGCATAAATTGCAGAACCCACTTTATGTTATACTAAATATAATAAACCAGCAAGGCCTGATCTGTTTTTTTACCAAGACGATCAAAACGATACTAATATTCTAGTATACAAAATATGTTTAAAGTGATGTTGCTGTCTATTATGTTTACAAAAAATTCCAAACACCTGCCAGTTCATGAATATTTTGCAGTATAATCTATAGTATTCCATGAATGTTCTATCGATAGTGATACAATGGAAAAGATATACGCGGTATAACACAACATTAGTCAAATGTGTAGGAGGTTGCATAGCATCAGTTTTATCATACTTAATTAATTTGAGTTTTGAATATGGTGTATTTCCAGCAAAATTAAAATCTAGTGTAGTTGTACCAATCTTTAAAAAAAAATAATAATTACAAAATCGATAACCTAAGAACAATAAGTGTATTATAAGTGTTTTCAATAATCTTTGAGAAAGCTATGAAAACCAGACTATTAGCTATGTTGAAAAAGTAGGGATTTTGAGTTCTAATCGGTATGGCTTTACACAAAAATAAATCTACGGAAGATGCGCTATTGAATGTGTTATACAAAATCTATGCATATTTAAATGATACTTATAAAGTTACTGGCCTTTTTATAGATTTTAAAAAAGCTTTTGATTTGGTTAATCACAAAGTTTTACTGCAAAAATTGGGAGATATTGGAATAAGAGGGGTTGCGTTGAACTGGTTCGAGAGTTACCTGGTGGGAAGAACTCAGCGTGTACGAGTGGGTGATGCTTTGAGCCCTCCGTTACCGATCCAGACCGGGGTCCCCCAAGGGGCGGTTCTCACGGCAAATTTGTTCTTGATTTGTATCAACAACTTACTTACACAGCCTTTAGTATGTACTACAAATGCATTTGCCGACGACCTCGCAATTTTCTATTTTAACAAAAACATTCAAAATATATGGGACGATATAACTCACGACCTAGACCTGCTTAGGTCCTGGTGTACGCGTAACGAAATGCAAATTAACGTAGAAAAAAACAAAATTCATAAATTTCCATCATAACAGTTTTGTTTTTTGTAATTATCTAAAATGTCATACAATTGGCTGCTATAAACAAGGGCCGTGTAGTTGTAAAACCATTGAAAAAGTAAGCAGTCTAAAGTATCTGGGTGTATTTTTGACGAAAGAGAGTTGAAAAAAACAAATTACATCTTTACACAGCAAGCTCAAGTTTGCAATCAGAAAATTTTACCATTTGAGAAATTTTTGTGACGTCAGTTTCCTAAAAATGCTTTACTGTATTTTGCATTAGTTTATTCACGTCTTCAATATGGAATAAATTATTGGGGGGCCGCCTACAATTATTTAATAAATTGCTTAAGAACTACCCAAAATCATTATATTAGAATAATTCTAAAGAAAAATAAAAGAGACAGTTCATTTTCTTTATATAAAGAACTAAACATACTTCCTACTGAACATCTTTTTGTCTACAAAGTTTTAAGACAATTTTATATTAGAAGCGGCAATATTGCGTCAAATGATTTTTCTTATATTACAAGGAGTTGTGTTAGAAACGAATTTAGACTACCATAAGTTAATAAGTCAATATTTAGAAGGTCTTACTTTTACTTAGGCCCAAAATATTTTAACAAATTGCCCCCAGAGATTAAAAACTGTAGAAGTGTAAATAGATTTTGTATAATGATTTCGAAATGGTCACTTAAACAAGAAAACATACTTGCTTTAAATAATGTTATATTTTAAATTTTTTCAGGAATTAAGGGTCTAATAGTTAGTAAGATCGTGTCTGTATAATTTACTGTGTATTTTATTATCTAGGAAATGGTATTTTTTGTTCAGAAACTAAGTTCCGTTTATTTGTTGTAGAATAACTGTATATAAATTTATTATCTCAATTTAGTTCCATTAGATGTATCCTCATGTACATACTTGTTTAGTTATAAGCGCTGCAGAGAGCTCGATTTAAAGGGTAATATAAATATTGCTGAACTGTTGTGTTGTTTTAAGTGAATTGTTTCAATGAACTGACCTCACTACTAGAAATCGTGGTCAGTCAATTTCTCTGTATTACCATGTATGTATAAAAATGTAAATATTTTGAGAAATAAAATTCATTTATTCATATTTATTTATTTATAATATTTCAAATTCTGAAACCCTCCCATCGCCAACAACACACTTAAAACAATGACTTAAATTTGTTATCAAGTTTTAAATCCAAATAAAATGGTTTGTATATTGTTTCCAGCTATATAGCAGTTAAGCAATAGCTTTATTTTATAGCTCGATTTAAAAAGTAGTTAAACGTAACTATGGGAAAGTATGGGCAGCAAAAAACTGAAGGTATGATCTACTACGAGTAAGCACTAACAAGTCTTCTCAAATCTGGGTGTGCAAATGCATGACATTATAAGCAAACTGAATAAAAATATGTCTTATACTAACGTGTTATTAGACAAGTAAATCAACAGTGAAACTCGAATATTAATTGTACTATTACACACTACAGGCTGGTAACTGTTTTAAAACCAACAAGTTTCAAATGAGTGAAGGAAAACTCATAGGCGTAACCAGGATGATCAAATGGGGGTTTCAACAACCGGGGATTTACCCCTAACCAAACGGGGTCGTACAATAATTTATCACTGGGCTGGTGGCACGCCTGCGGGGCGAATAAGGCACATGTACTGAATGCTGGATGTAGCCAGTGCCGGAGCTCGACCTCACCACCCCCGGCAAACTGTACATGGCCTCGCTCGGTGTACTGTTTGGGCCGCCTGGCCCATGTATCGAATGCTGCGTGTACGCTTTTCCGTGCCTGTGTTCGGTGTATCGAATGACTGATGTAGCCACTGACTGGGACCCTCCAACCCCCCCCCCCCTCCCCGGAAAGTTGATAAAACGTGTATACCAAATAATGGGTTTCTGGCTTTTAAAAACACTTTCAACTGAAACCAAAATGTGAAATTGTTGCTCCCATATCATTGTAGTCAGGTATGGCCGTTACAATGTCTGCTGCTGGTGAAAGTGTGGTTTTGTTTTGAGGTTCAACCGAGACTCCAGTACTCGTAGTAACTTCATCTCCACCACTATCACTATTAGTTCCAGTGTCACAATCATTTATTCGTTTCTTGAAGAACGAGAAAAAAGTGCCGTCCTTTCTTTGACTACCAAAGCTACAATCAGCGTGACTCATTTCAAAAAACAAAATGTATATTTTTAGTTGAACAAGTTTTATTTTAGTAAGTATATTAGAAAGTATATAATTATATTAGTTAAGTATATTTTTAGTTGTCCCAAAACACATCAATTAGTCAATGGACTGATGGGCAGACGACAAACAAGACAACTACAACTCAAGTCGGGACAGTCATGTCACGCGACTTCGGCCTTTTAAGGATACACTCCGCTCGGGTCTAAGACCGATTCAAACGGTACTAGAGGGCTCGGTACGACAGAGCTCCTGGAATGTATTGTGTTACAAAATAAAATAGATGTTTACTAGTCAATCTAAGTTTATTAATATCATGTAGGCCCCTACGTAATAATGTAAGTTAAGGAAACATTATTTCTGTAATCACTCATAAAGTCTATTTTAAATAAAGGTTCAAATTATAATTTTTTTGCAATGGTGGGTTACAACCACAGAGGAATATATAGACAGAGAATCAACCTAATGCAAATACAGATGTATAAAGTTTGATCGACCTGCCTCTCGCGGCGGCGCAATGCAACTACTTGAATGGTGAGTAGAAACCGTACCAGACGCTTCTGAGCGCGGGAAATTTGAATTGAGTTTAACAACGGGTTATTATTAGACCAATCGTACTCATTCAAAACAGTTCATTGCAAACCCTTACCAATTTGTTTAATATGAGATTATTTGCAATGAGATGTTTCTTGAAATGTGTACGTTTGTGCTAGAACTGCTTTTCAGTATAAAAAATATTAAAATTATTTCCTTAATGCAGTATAGTAAAATGTATTATAAGAGAGCTACACCAGTTACGCTAAACGTTTTATGTTAACTTTGCCTATTGCGTTAGGTTGTACACAAGTATTGTATAGTCATTTCAATACCATTTGTATACTGATTTTATTCAACCAAGTTATTTAAAATACTAATGAGATACTTTATATCTTACTCAAATGTAATAATTGTACACACATTACATGACACATAGAGTGTCTGTAAATTTTTATTTACTTTGATTGAAGTTGTAGTTTCTATAAACTTTAAATATATTCTAAGTAGACAAACTACTTAGATATTTTGACACAGCACAACGCTATACGCAACACTTTTGCAATAACCATTAAATTATGTCTCATGTTCATATTCATCATCCGTTCATCACTGATTGTTTCTTCGTCATGGTTATTCTTGTTATTCATTATTACTTCAAACATGAATATAAAGAGGGCGTCATACTTCCAATCAATCAAAGGAGTTATTTTATTTGCCTGAAAAGAAAAAAAATTGTATAATGCCATGAGCCTAATTGAATTGTACTGTAATGTATGTCCTACCGTCTAAAGTGCAAATGTCAAAAATACACTGGGGCTGGGTATTGCGAAAAATGCAAGAAAATCTTTCATGTAGTCTTCATCACACTAAATAGCTTTTGAGTTTAATGTAACAACATATAAATCAATTACAACTTTTAACTTTCAGTTGAAGTCTCGAAAGCTTTCATCATGCTTGGGGCCGGATTTTAAAGTAAAATATTAAACTAGGGTAGTGCTTAAATGAACAGCTAAACAAATTGCCAAATTGCTGTTGTATTAAAAAGGTAAAGTTTGTCTTGTTTAACGAGGCGAAGTTAGGACTAAAAGGTCCTCTCTACCACTCAACCTCGAGTTATTAACTCTGGTAAAACGCGCAAACAATTTTGTGGAGAATTTGGAAAAATATTAATAACCTGGTCTAAAATCAAAAATAAGATAACAGGGTCGACGAACGATTTTAGCGATGTCCTTAGATCTTGATTATTCCTGCTACTTTCTTAACAAGTTGAAATTGACTTACATCCTTTGTACAAAATAAGAACATAGACAAATTTATTGATAGGCCTATATACATAACAACAATTAATAAGAACAAGTACATAAATAATGGCTGCATGAGAATTATGGATACAAAATAGATGTTTAGTCAAGGGTAACTTGGATTAAAACAAATTTAAACACTAAAATTAATCTTGTAGTTACAGACGAAAAGTACTGATACACCCGCTACAATAAAATTAAATAATACTAGCCTAGATTAAATCGTTAATCTTGTCTTACCTGAGTTTAATGTGCCTACTGAATAAAGCATATTATTGTTAGTTTGAAATGTATTTTTCATTTCGTGAAACATTATCAACTGAATAGAACAGTGCAGAAATAATTCAAATTCGGCAAGTCCTACATAAGAATTAACAGCATTTTAAAAATTGGGTTTGTTTACAAACATAACAAAATATTACGTGTTGAACCAGCTGTTGTCATGACAGCGCCAAACAAAATTCGACAGTGGCGCTGTCTCGCGGCGGCGCAATGGACCGAAACTCGCTACACAAGCTGCCATTGGAGTTGACTGCCCCCTGGTTACAACCCCCAAACCAGGGGCAGTCAACTCCAATGGCAGGCTCGTGTAGCGAGTTTCAGTTGACTTTGCGCCGCCGCGAGACAGCGCCACCGTCGCATTTTGTTTGACGCTGTCATGACAACAGCTGGTTGACATGTAATAATTTGTTATGTTTGTAAACAAACCCGATTTTTTTAAATGATGTTAATTCTTATGTAGGACTTGCCGAATTTGTTTTAATTTATTTCTGCACTGTCCTCTATTCAGTTGATAATCTTTCACGAAATGAAGAAATACGATTTCAAACTAACAATATAATATGATTCATTCAGTAGGCACATTAAGTTACTCAGGTAAGAATAAGATTGACTTGATTTAATCTAGGCTAGTCATTATGGTTGATTTTTATTGTAGCGGGTGTACAGAAGTACTTTTCAGTTTTCGTATGTGTCTACAAGATTAATGTTTAATGTATAAATTGGTTTTAATCAAAGTTACCCTTGACCCAAACGTATCTATTTTTATCCCTAATTCTCATTCAGCCATTATTTATGAACTTATTCTTATTAATTGTTGTTATGTATATAGGCCTATCAATTAAATTTGTCTCTGTTTTATTTTCTACAAAGGATGAAGCTTAGTCAATTTTAGGCTTGTTAAGAAAGTATCTTAGGAATAATCAAGATCTAAGGGACATTGCTAAGATTTGCGTTCGTCGATCCAGTTATCTTATTTTTGATTTCAGACCAGATTATTAATATTTCCAAATACTCCACACAATTGTTTGTGCGTTTTACCAGAGGTAATATCTCGAGGTGCGTTTTACTCGAGGTTGAGTGGTAGAGAGGACCTTGTAGTCCTAACTTCGCCTCGTTAAACAAGACAAACAAAGTTAGTTTGAATCAAGAATCTTTATTTGTCATTGACATTACAATAATGTATTAACAATTGTCAAGTACTCTGGCAAGCAAAATTGCTGCTGTCAGAGAAAACATATTTAGCTAATAATTATAAACAGTCAATAAAGTACAAAACATTAAAATTATTACAAAAAATATAAACCTGTGGATTACATGGTACAAAATCAATATAAATGAATAAAACAATTATGTAGTAAACTTAAGTACAATATAGGTGATATGCACATATACATAAAACAAGTAATAAAATAAATAACATTAATAAATAAATAAACATTGAGATCAAATAAGATAGATTAAAGATATTTATAAGAAGGACAGTAACAATAAAGTAACAATATAATGACTGAAATAGGTCACATGGTTTAAATAAATATTTTATGAGTTAAATGAAGGTTATTCCTAAAACAAAACTTTATCTACAAGAAAGAACTCGTCAATTGAATAAAAGGATGCTCTAGGAGCCAGTCATAAAATTTTCTTAAAAATAAATCATGCTTATTTGTGTAAGACTTAAGTAGGCTACATTTGTTGCTTATTATTAACCTTCTTTGACAAAATGATATGGGAATTGAGAGTTTTGCTTAATCTAACATGAGTTGTACTAATATTACTATTGCACCTTGTGTTGTATTGGTGGGTTTCATTACAGAGAGTGAGCTCTGAGAAATTATTTAGGCAATAGGTAAGAAGATCAAATATATAAAGATTGATAACAGTTTGGATTTTTAACTGAACAAAGAGAGGTTTACAATGATCATAAAAGCCAGCACATGAAAGGGAACGCATGACCTTCTTTTGTATAAGTAAAACTTCTTGAATTCTACAACTACTACCCCAAAATATTAGTTTGGGTTAAACAAATAAGACTGACTAAAAATGAACCAACTAATCTTAATGTAAATTAAATACCTTTTTTTAATAAAACAGCAACATGGCAAATTGTTTACCTGTTCATTTAAGCACTACCTTAGTTAATATTTTATTTTAAAATCCGGCCCCAAGCATGAGTAAAGCTTTCGAGACTTCAACTGAAAGTTTAAAGTTGTCATTGATTTATATATTGTTACTTTAAACTCAAAAGCTATTTAGTGTGATGAAGGCTACATGAAAGATCTTGCATGTTTCGCAATACCCAGCCTCAGTGTATTTTTTTTATATTTGCACTTTTGACGGTAGAACATACATTACAGTACGATTCAATTAGGCCAACTGGCATTATCCATTTTTTTTCTTTTCAGGCAAATAAAATAACTCCTTCGACTGATTGGAAGTATGACGACCTCTTTTTATTCATGTTTGAAGTAATAATGAATATAAGACTAACCATGACGAAGGAACAAGCAGTGATTAACGGAGGATGAATTTGAACATGAGACATAATAATTTAATGGTTATTGCAAAAGTGTTACGTATAGCGTTGTGCTGTGCCAAATCTAAGTAGTTTGTCTACACTCTATAGAGTTATTGGTGACATGGTGTTAAGTGGTGTCAAGTTTTGCCATAGTAAAAATCAAGAAGAATTGCAGTTGTTTTCTTATAAAGGTTGTATTGTGTTGAAATAAATCCATAAACATGATTTTACACAAGCATTATAAATTGTGTATTTTGTACAAATAAGATATAGACTTGTTCTAGGTGCAATTAAAATATGAGGCTTCAAATATCAAAGTAATATTTAAAGTTTACAGAAACTACAACTTCAATCAAAGTAAATAAAAATTCACAAACTCTCTATGTGTCATGTAAGATGTGCACAATTATTACATTTGAGTAACATATAAAGTATCACATTAGTATTTTAAATAACTTGGTTGAATAAAATCAGTATACAAATGGTATTGAAATGACTTTACTTGTGTACAACCTAACGCAATAGGCAAAGTTAACATAAAACGTTTAACGTACTGGTGTAGCTCTCTTATAATACATTTTACTATACTGTATTAAGGAAACTGGAAATCATTTTAATATTGTTTTTATACCGAAAAGCAGTCCTAGCACAAACGTACACATTTCAAGAAACATCTCATTGCAAATAATCTCATATTAAACAAATTGTTAAGAGTTGGCAATGAACTGTTCGACTGAGTACGATTGGTCTAATAATAATAATCAGTTGTCAAACTCAATTCAAATTTCCCGCGCTCAGAAGCGACTGGTACGGTTTCTACTCGCCGTTCAAGTAGTTGCATTGCGCCGCCGCGAGAGGCAGGTCGATCAAACTTTATACATCTATGTTTGCATTAGGTTGATTCTCTGTCTATATATTCCTCTGTGCCCCAAACCCCCCTCGTTACGCCTATGGGAAAACTCAACGTTTGTTCTGCACCCTAACAAATGGACGATGTGGAGGCTCTGCGAGGAGGGTTCAAACTTCTGGGATTCCACATACATCATTACTCTATGTTGGAAGATTCATACGGATACCATCTGTGCGAAACTCTCAAAGGCTCTTTATCTGCTATGCATGCTGAGACATGTTGTCATCCCACAACAACTTGTTACTGTACTTGTCCTCCTTCAAAGCCACCTAAACTAAGGTATGGTGGGTACACACCCGGCGCCAGAAGAATTCTGTATGTTCAGAGGAAGACCGCAAGGATCATTACCACTTTTGGGTGTAGGTATCACTGAAGGAGTTTTTTCCGACTGAATGGTATTCTTTAGCCAATACTGTCCGAATTCCCTGCTAGCCATTAACAAGGACATGAAAAAATTCAAAATGATGTGCAATAAGCACAACCATAGCACAGACAGCGTCGAGATATAGACATCCCTAGATGCAGACTTATTCTCCAAAACTAATAACAATTTTCTCAACGAGAGGAAGAGCCAGGCTGTATAATTCACTGCCAGCCAAACTTAGAATGAATGAGTTCGACAAGATGTAAGTTGCTCTCATGAAGGTCTTCTGCAACAGACCTGTCTCGCTATACGAAGTTGGCAGCAACTACGAGTATATTTCCTTCAGTCCATTACCATCTTGTAGATCAAGCAAGTGAATCTATATTTTTAGTTTTTGTTTTATTTATATTGACGCAGTCTCTCTGGCATTTTTCCGTGCGCCGACAAAGAAATTAAGTATGAAGTAAGTGTCAAGTGTTAATCCAGTCAATAACAGTGGCGTAGGTAGGGGATCAGGGAGATATATCTCCCCCCTTAGGAATGACAGGGTGGCTAGAGACTGGGAAACCCGGGAAGTATGCGTGAATTCTGAGTGTCACCGGGAAAAAATCGGCCCTTATATCGATGTCATGGGCATAATTAGGTCCTCGAAGCTTACCACGGGTATGAAACGACCGTCAAAACGGCTCTCGGAAAGTATCGTGGGTTTAAATAAAAGGCGATCGGAACATACCTCAGGTCTTGGACATCCCTTATAACGTACCTCGGGCGTAAAAGGGCGGTTGGAACATATCGCGGGCGTAAAAGGGCGATCGGAAAGTGTCGTGGGTAATAAACAGCTCTCGGAATGTATCGCGGGTTTAAAAAGGCAATCGGAACATATCGCGGGCGTAAAAGGGCGATCGGAAGGTGTCGCGGGTAATAAACAGTTCTCGGAATGTATCGCGGGTTTAAAAAGGCGGTCGGAACATATCGCGGGCGTAAAAGGGCGATCGGAAGGTGTCGTGGGTATAATAAACAGCTCTCGGAATGTATCGCAGGATTTAAAAAGGCGGCCGGAACATATCGCGGGCGTAAAAGGGCGATCGGAAAGTGTCGTGGGTAATAAACAGTTCTTGGAGTTTCGCGGATTTAAAAAGGCAATCGGAACATATCGCGGGCGTAAAAGGGCGATCGGAAGGTGTCGCGGGAATAAACAGTTCTCGGAATGTATTGCAGGGTTTAAAAAGGCGGTTGGAACTATCGCGGGCGTAAAAGGGCGATCTGAAAGTGTCGTGGGTAATAAACAGCTCTAGGAATGTATCGCGAGGTTTAAAAAGGCGATCGGAAAATATCGCGGGCATAAAGCAGCGATCGGGAAGTGTCGTGGGTAATAAACAGCTCTCGGAATGTATCGCGGGGTTTAAAAAGGCGATCGGAACGTACCGCGGGCGTTAAGCAGCGATCGGGAATTCGCGGACTTTAAACAAGGATTGGTACAGACTGCTGGCGTAAAACAGTCGTATATTGCCGGGAAATGTGCTTGAATTTTACCAAGCTACTTCTGGTACTTAAGTTTGTGCGGGTAACGATTTTATTATTGTATAAAAACTATTGACCCAATGGGCCTTAAAATGCACCTTAGATTATGTGAATTTTCAAAATTTTTCCCCCGGACCCCTTTTGGTGGGGAGCGTCCATACTCCCCAACCCCCCGGTACAATAATAATTGTATCCCCCCTTGATAAAATTCTATTTACGCCACTGGTCGATAAATTCACTATGACTATAAAACGGCTGATCCAACAGCAACTGGTTCATCTTCGACATACAGTAGTGTTATATCTGCTTTGAATACAGATTTACGCTTGCTTTACGACAATTTTAAATGTAAACATTATACCAATGTTTTAATGACACATACAGCTCCTTAATTCACCAAGTTTAAACGTATATGCATCGTTGTACTCGTAAACAGGGTTGTCAGAGATGTGATACAGTGTTTACGGTGTAATGATTAACCCTTCCCCCTATCCACACGTTTGCGGTGTTCATTTCTTCAATAATTGTCTGAAACGTTAAAGCGCTCGCAAAATATTAGACCGCATAATCATAGGACTTGTTCTTGATATTTTTATAGTTCTAAGAGAAGTTTAAGGGATACGTGAGTAAAGGACATTAAAGTGAAGCTGTTGGCCAACATGTAAGGGTGACTAGCTGGCAAGTAAACCAATATCAAACAAATTTATTTATAACCTTAACCTATAATATTCTACTATAGTAGAACCGAAGCTAGTTTGGTGGATTGAAATAGTTTTAAAGTAATACTTTGGTGATTGGTGTTATATTTACGACAATAGTACAAATAATAGTGTCTTTCGCTTTTTACAGCAATAATAATTTTTAGTAGGCCTACACAGTTTGTAAAGTCAAAGTAAAGAGCCTACATTGGTTCAATTTTGACCTACTTTCAATTATAAACAAACTACGTACTTACGAGATTCAACTCATTCTCAGAAATACCGAAATGAATCATGGAATCTCAGTTGACAAGTATGGATCCAACTCTGTGTGTAAAAGAGCAAAAATCATCAGGGACGGTAGAAAATTCCCAGCCTATCAAAAACCATCACTGATTGGAGTGTTTAGTTTAGATTCAGAGAGAAGATTTCTCCCTAATGAAAGTCAACTAAAGTATCTTTATTGGAACCAAACTTTAGAAGAAAATGTAAAGGTGAATTTTGATCTAAATGAAGGACTAAGAAGCTGTATGCGTAGAGATGAGTTCTTGAATGAAAAACTAGATCATATTTTCCAGTGGATCAAATATGAAGGGAATCAGCGTGAAGAGTGTATGGTAAGTATATAGTGAAGAAACTACTTGAAGCCTTTTATTGACTTAGTTCGGTTACAATTATGTTTGTTGCTAGGTCTTGGTAGAGAAATAGATAGAAGTGGCTAAAGATTTCAAGTTGGTAGTCTGAACTTGACTGTATACAAATAACGGATTGACAATCCATCACAAACGTAGGAAACTTCTAAGGAAGGGTCTAAGTGACGGTCACAATGAATGTCCGGAGCGTTCTTAAGCCTGGGGACGAGTGCGCTGATGTATGCTATCTGCAACCATGGTAAAAATTATGCAGTAATTGCAGTAGCAATGATTGATATTCTAAATACAGTGCAAACTCGATAGGTCTAAGCTTTCTACAGTTCGACACCCTCCGCGGAAGCTAGTAATAAACGACAAATTTGAAAATATTTTGTACTGTAGTATGATGTTTGCAAGCTATTTTATCCACTAAAATTGATTTGTCTTATTACATTCTAACACTTTACCCATAGAGTAAACAGTTTTTAGTGGCATTTTAATACCTCTCTGTGATAAAATCCTGGATAGTTCGACACTCCTTCAAACCATAAATAGTCAAACTATCGACTTTCTACTGTATAGCTATACCTAATATCCTTATTTGGCAGTTACAGAGACAATGGTGATGTTACCATTTACAAATTCACTATTCCGGTTTCAGGACCTATTAAATAACAATTACCTTGTTAAGTGTGCCTGTAGATCCTGAGGCAGAGAAGATTTAAATGCTGATGCGCATTTCGGCCTCCAAAGGCCATTGTCGGAGCACCATAATCACTATACACTATAATTATTGTTCACTTCACTTAAACTACACTTTATGTACACTACTTTCGTCGGAGATGGGTAATAGTGGGGGGTGGTACAGGTGTGCTGGCATCACGGGTTATGTGTACGCTTGCGCGGCGAGGTGGCGACTGATGTCCTGCGCATCCTTAGGAAATGCGCATCAGCATTTAAATCTTCTCTGCCTCAGAATCTACAGGCACACTAAACAAGGTAATTGTTACCATTTAATTCTCCATTACTTTTGATGTTAATTCTCAGTCATCTGTTATAAATTAGTTGCTTTTGTGTTTAAGTTGGCTCAGTTCTTTGAAGAGTCATGCGTGCTGCCGACCTTGCCAGTCAACAGGAATGGTAGTAGCGATATCCCAACTTTACTCCGCTCACTCAAAAAGTGGCAAAACATGGTTTCGTAGTCCTCTTTTTCCGAGGCTGTTTATGAACCGAAATGTAAAAATGCGGTTTATATGATAGGAATGGTTCTATGTTTTTTATACCCAAAAAAGGCAAACACTGCTTGTGAAACAATAATAATACGTATACACCTTTAAAATAGCCTATTTTTGGCCAACTTTTTGTGTGTGATAATATTGGCGTAAGAATGTTCAAAAATAACCAGGCTATACAAACCCAGAGGGAACCTTTGAAAACAACTTTTCTAATCTCTAAAACAAAAAATAGTGTCCTAAACGGAAGACTACGACAGCATATTTTGAGCAACATTTTCTGGGGTGAATAATCCTCTTAAACATAACGCGTAGCCTCTTGTATTTCTTATAAGAATTTGTATTTTATACTTTAAATTATTTGTTCCAGAGTGCAGATTTTGTATGTTTTCGGGGACTTCTAACAACCATCATGAGCACACCCTACGAAAGCCAAGAAGGTTGGATTATTTGCGCCACAAAACTTAAAAACACAATTTATTTGTGTGCTTTTGACACGGAAAAAAGGAAAATGGATAAACGAAATGTGTCAGAAAAGCTAAAGACATTTCAGTCTTGGGGATATAAATTCGAACAATTTCTACTAGCTGGTGAGTTAAGTTCGATTGTTTGGGGTTTCAAAGAGCAATAAAATCTGAAAGTTCTAAGTATTTAGTGTTAAATGGTTTTTGTTTGGTTTTGTTTAGAGGAGCCTGGAAGAGAACCTGACACCTCAAAGCCTGTTGTGGAAAGTGAAGAATTGGATTGTGTTTTCCGTACGAAACTGAACAATCACAGGATTGTTTATGTGGCGGAAATGGACGGGGTGCTGAGCGACGAACAAGTCTCAGCCGAGGACTTAAAAACCAAAAATATTCCCTTTGTTGAACTCAAAACCAGTCGTTTCATTGAAACTCAACGGCAGGATACAAGCTTCAAAAGGTTCTTATTTTAAATGATCTATGGTAAAACTGATTGAATAGGGTAATAGTTCTAATTTCATTCCATATGGTGCTCCTAAATAAAGAGTAAAACAAACTTTGAGACATAGTCTCCCTTTACAGAATTGTCTTAGAGTCCCAGAAATTGTAGAGATGTTCTACACACACACAAGGAGTTTGAAAATTAACTACAGGGTTATTCAAAAATACTGTCCTACTTTTATTCTTCTGTAACTTTTATAGTATGAGTGCTTTATGAATAATTTACATAGGGTTGAAAAGAAGATGCATTATCTAGTGTTAACAACACTAATTCCTTCCGTTTCTTTCGAGACTGAAATAGCCATTCCGAAATAATCTCCAACATAAGATGAAATTAACTTGCTACTTTTTTTCTAGTAGTTTAAGCTTTTATTTTTCCAAAGGAGTTTTAGTAGGCTACTTTTGAAATTTTTGGTTTACCTAACACTATATATTAGGGATTTTTAGTGTACCAGGTTTTCTGAAGGTGATTTTCTGAGCTTTATCAAGGATCCACCAGAAGACAGTAGTGTGCCAAGAGGCTGTCTACTTGGTGAACAAGATGGAAAGGTTTAACTGAAATCTATCAGAATCCAGCTCTTAGATATGGAAATGTAGAGTGTGACATAGGATATGAGTTCCAGTAGTACAGTACTTAGTAAATCATTGATGGGGCCGGGAGATGTCGAATTGTGAAGTATTATTATTTATTACTGTTGTAATCAATCATTAATGGCAAATTACTTGTAGTTCGGTTTTTTACTTTCTCCTAACTGCAGCCTAAAACTTAGGTTTCATTTTTAGGTTCAAGCTTTTAAAATGGTGGTGCCAAAGTTTCCTGGTTGGAATCGAAACTATTTTCTGTGGTTTCAGAGATGACGATGGAATTGTTAGTTCTGTTAAGGACTTTAAAGTGAAGGACTTACCTAAAATGGCAAAGGTAGGTTGAGAATTTGATCAGGTCTATAGGTTAGAACCAACTCAGCACTTCAAAACAAAGAACTCCAACAACCTAAATTCGCCTATTAGTGGCCATTTTGTTTTTACTTTTGTCTTGACAAAGGCCCAAGTAGGGCTAAAAGTTTGACAGTATGTGTTATATTATGTGTTCCTACTTCATCCAGATAAGATCAAATGTGAGAGTAAAGGCTCTTGGAACTGTTATGGAGGATTGGAAGTAATATTGCACTCTTATGTGATGAGCACAAGGTAAAAAAGGTCCTGGGACAACTTGATAACTTTTGAATAGTACGAGGGGGTACCCAAAAGTATCGGGAATCGGTCGATGGTGAGGAGGGGAGCGCATAGTTTGAATTTTGGCCGCTAGGGGATGAAAGCTCAACTCTTCTTGAGTTCAGAGCACTCACTGTGGTCAGTCTGAGAGGTCGTGAAAAGGAGCTGTGAGCGTTTTTCTAAAAGTAGTTTTTGTTCTGCCTCGTTTTGTTTTGAAGGTGTAACTGAATAAACCAAGTTTAGCAGAGAATTTTTGCTTTTTTCTCGGTACAAACACGTCAGAAACGGTCGCAATTATTAAAAAAGCTTACAAAGACCATGTTTTGAGCAAAACCAGAGTGTAACAAGTATTTTTCCCAAATTCAAGATGGCGTCCTGTCAATTGAAGACAAGCCTCGTCCTGGACAACCTTCAAATTCTCGGACTGGTGAAATTGTTCAGAAAAACCCTTTAATATTGCAAAAACACCGTCAAAAACCATTGAGAATGCTTCTTTGCTGTCTGTAGTGTGTAGAAATTCAGTTTAGCAAATTTCAGCACACTCCAGACCTAAATTGTGGCAATATGGAGATTGGTTCTTTCATCATGACAATGCGCCTGCCCCCGTAACTATCTTAGTGCGCTAGTTTTTTACCACTACCAGCATGACCACTCTTCCCCACGACCCATACTCACCAAATCTTGCTCCACGCAACTTTTTTATGTTCCCCAAACTAAAAAATTACATAAAATGTCACCGTTATGACGAAAGTGAAGGAGTGAAAAGGCAAACGAGGATGAAGCGTGCAGCCATTTAAACTAAAGGGGATGAGGGGTGCTTTAAACCACAGGAGCATCAAATGAACTAATGCATTACACTAAATGGAGAGTATACTGAAGGTATACATGTAAATTAGTAAAAAAAATAATAAAATATGGTTTTTATAATGGAATTCCCGTTATTTTTGGGTACCTCCTCGTATAAACTAACTACATCTCCTTGTTTGAAGTTTGTTGTTGACGATGGGAGGATTTCAGAAGTCGAACTATTATTGCGGACATTTTCCATCGTTAGTGAACAAAAAGGATCACGGCGTTTCGGGATCTGCAATCTGATCCCGTCTTCAGGTGAAAATAACCTAAAACATAACACAGAACATTAGAAAATGAGCTAACCTAAAGTATTATTCATAACGACTACTGATTGTAAAATATTTGTATATATAAAATATTAAAATTTAAAATAAAAATACTGAAAAATATAGTGAATATACAATTTTTGATTGTTTTTCAGTAATATTATTTTAAATTTTATATATAACCTAAAGTAGTTAGCGTAGCTGACCAGTCAAACTCTACCAAACAACATGTAGTTGTTAAGTCAAACAAAAAATTAAATCTTAGAATTCAGGAATAGCTTAGAGAAAACAAAACTACAATATTACAAACAAAAGCCACACTAGGGATCAGATTGCAGATCCCGATCCGTCGTGATCCTTTTTGTTCACTAACGATGGAAAATGTCCGCAATAATAGTTCAACTTCTGTAACTACATCTTTATATCAAGTAGTAAGTTTTTGTCCACAGAGGTTCTGGGACCCGTGTGTCTGTATGAACTTCTGCGTGCAGTTCCTAGACTTCGTGAAGAGCTGTGTGAATGAGAGCACAACACCGCGAGGCCTGTGGAGGTTCGAGTGGACACCTGGTAACTCTATCACGGGCCAGCAGGTCGACGGAAACTCAGAGTACAACTTCGTACCTGATTGGTACACTCCTATGTAGCGTACGGGAGGGGAGGGTTTACACTTTACATTCCTTCATTGCTATAAATGAAGTATAGGTTTTTCGTGTGTTTTTTTGGTGTGAGCTTTAGATTTTAAAGTCCCTTGACAGTACCTTAGCAGAAATGTGTCATACTCTTCAGAAGAGATGATACAATTTGTAATGACCAGGTTGTTTGAGATATTTTTAAAAAGCTGGAACGTTTGAAGAAAAAAGCTGTTTTTACTTTTCGATATTAAAACAAGACCAAGCAAGGATAAGCCGTCAAATTCAAAAAATACAACTTGAGAGCCAAATGTTTGTAATATTTTGATTGCTATTAAGTATTAATAAATGTTTCTAATTTCTTCAGGAAGCCAAAATTATTTGTGTAAAATGATTTACAGTTCATTATTTTAACTTAAAATATTGCATTACCTTTATGTTTAATAAAATATTCAAAAATTAAAACATTGTATAAACTAATGTTTAATCTAAATTTTACCCATCCCAGATATTATCTTTAGGAAGTGAACGTATACTTTTTAACATGTAAGTTTGTTGCTTGTGGTTTTGGAATGTTATATTTTTATAAAATATTTTATTGTTACTATTGCACAGACTTGGGGAAGTTACTTTCAGACAGTAACTGATTACAGTTACAGTTACCCTTTATAAAATGTAACTGATTACAGTTACAAGTTACAGAAAAACCAATGTAACTGATTACAGTTACTCCAAAATGTAACTGGTCAGTTACAAGTTACATCGGGCTCAGTTACCAACTGGCTTCCGCGGTCAAATTAAATAATAATATGTTCATCCAAAAACTTGTTTTGGCAGAGATTTCTGTTGTTTATTTTACTTTAATTAAAGATTACATTGATTGATATACTAGGATTAAAAACAAATAGCCTAATGCAAAACTCTTAGCCTTGGTCAAAACTCAAAACATAGCCTAGGAAATAAAATCAATGCGTGACAGGTCCATCCATTCTTTTGAAATTTTGGCTAGCCTGGCTAGGGAATCTGAATTAGTGATTAATTGGTTCTAACTACCTGTTGAAACATCCTACTTATGCCTGGCCAAAGTGTTTCACCTCTTTCTCGAGTATCTTTAGTAGTTGGTTCATTTTCAGACATTTTTACAGTTGAAATTTAACTATACAACTATTAGTCTATTACTGTGTGAAAATCAGTATTAGACAGGTTAACTTAAACGTATTTAGTCAACTAGTTATTGTCTATTGCAGTTTAGGGACTTGGAAAAAGGTTGAAACTTAATTCAAACTGTTAGTGGTAGCCATTAAGTGTAAGCGGGTAGCGATTTCTACCGAATGACTGAAATGAGTACGTAGCCTACATCTACTCAAACTGAAACGACTAGCAAAACAAAACATCACATCTAACTAAAACTATATCTAACGAGAATTACTTTATAAATTATAATAATAAATATTGAATTTAATATTTATATTGTACTAAAATTACAATGCAGACAGCCAGCTAAAGCGTAAACAGTATCCGACTCGTCGACTACATTCAAACCATGATTCAAACATTGCCGTTTAGGGGTTATGATGCTCAATTTTTGTTTTCTTTGCTTTTTAATAACTTGACAGATACAGTCCATAGATAACACATTTTAGATATTTTATAACTGTACAAAATCACTTATATCACATATATCAAAGTGAAATTCATATTAAAATACTTGTTTTGAAATCATGCGAATTTTAAGATTCCAAGCTGAAAAAAGTAACTAGTTACATGTAATCGTTACCGGCAATTTGTAACGATTACCCATTATTCGTTACAGCGTTTCAAATGTAACGGTTGCGTTACAAAGTTACAGGAAAATGTAACGATTACAAGTAACGATTACAATTTTGTTACAACAACTAACACGTGTTTGGTTCAAATTGTGTGTTTGTGATTAAGTTTTGACAGATAGGTTAGGGGGACAAACAAAACTACATACAGCCATAGTTTTGAAAAGTTTTATTCAAATACATATATATAAAACAATGCTTATAATAATAGCGGTAGAACAATCAATACAATCAATAAGTTGTAACTTTAGTACAAAAAAGTTCTAGGCATTAATCTAACTACTAATATTACATTGCCTCATATCCTGAGAATTGGCAGGGTTTGGCCTCTCTCTGCGAATATTTTTCGAATGAACTATTTGGAATTATTGAAAATAACTAATTTGTTAAACTTGAAGTGAAGCTATACTTAATATACGAGAAATATTTAGTTGGGTTTATATTTTCGGTAATGTGATAAGTACAAATTAAATTATGTTGCCATGTTATTATTATTATATTGTGTTTTTAAAATTTTAAATCAAACCATTTTTACTTATATTGTTTTATTTTTGTGGATATTTAATTAGCGACATTATTAAATTTTCATCTAGAAAAAAAGGTAGTTACAAACCCATTCATCCTACTAATATTGCTGTGCAATCTTTAAGGCACTAGAAGATCTACAAATAGTTAAATTTTGTACTTATTGACAGAAGTAATATTTGTAATGTTAAGTATAATACACAAGTATTAAATAACACAGGAACTACTAATTTACTACTAAGTACTAACAATAAATACAGGCTAAATTGAATGTGATATTGTGTGAGTTTACAAAAAAGTGTCCATTAATACATAATAATGGTTTACAATAAATTAATCTTGTAGTTAATTACCTTTAAATAAAGAATGAACTCATTGAATTGCTCTAAATAATTAGCACATAAATTAACAATAGTAGACTAATGACTATATTCTTCTTATTGATAAAAATAAAAAATGCATTGAAGCCAGCTGTAATCTCACCCATACAAATTCTGAAATACGGTAATACCTATTTTAACTTTGAGAATGTTAAGAAAATTCAGTATGTTTGCTAACTAACATTCCACTGGAAAGTAATAGCTTAAAAGAACTTCAAATTATTTAAAATATCTCAACTTGCATCAAACTTATTTGAAATTCTTTTCAATTTATGTTGACGAGTATGAAAATTCACCTGAGAACAGTACCTGTACCTATATCCTCAGTTTTCAAAAGAATAACAAGTTGTGTTACTTTGCTTCATGGACTTGTGTGGAATGTTAAAGCTATGGTTTCACAGAAAAAAGTTCACCGCTAAATTACGGCCGTTATTGTAGTGGTGAACTTAACGGTGACGGTGGACGTAACACAATATTTAAACATATGTAGACAAAAACAACTTTTGACATGTTTTTTATAGTTGTCAAAGTTTATTTACGTATGTAGTAATGGACAAGCTAGACTTTTGTTTATAAAACAAAATGTGTCACCTGGTGAAAAACACTTCTTTTGACTTGCAAGATGAAAAGTTGGAGTAGTCAAGTCCTAAGAGATTGGGACATTTTCAAAACAAATCCAAAAAGTCAAGCATGAATGTCCTAAAACAGGGTTTTGTTTGGGCCTGATAAATCTTTGGCATTTAGGGTATTTTGTGGAAATTTACAGCAAATGGGAAATTTAAAGAGATTTTTAAGCAAGTTTATTTAGAAGAATTTTTAAACAATTTGACACTAACAGTGGTCGTTTTTTAATAATTTTACCGTGATCGATAATAAAATCTAACTTAACAACAATAATACGGTAGTTTGTTTACTGGGCACTTTGTCAAACCAGCAAATCAAAACTCTGATGCAAAACTAAACTCTCATTAATAGGAACATCATTATTAGAAACATACTAAATACCAGGTTTTTTAAGTCTAAATCTAACTTGAACCGAGTCAAGATCAATGATGTTCATATCAGGTACTACAGTCTACAGGTAAATCGAAAGTTGTCCAAATTCACTATAAGTAACAAAGCACCTTAGAGCATATTACAGTTTGTATTTATATACATTCCAAAAAAAGCATTCCTCACCAATGCTTATTACCAATTCTGATAGGTGTGAAAACATTCTCACTTACAAATTCTGCCTTTGAAAGAAAGCTGTAAATACATAAAAATAACCTACCTACCCATGTAGCACTGATATGTAAATAATACGTAAAATTTATCATACACTATGGTAAAAAATAGGTATACAATACGTAAGGTCAGTGCTCGATTTCTAAAAGTTGAGGTACCGGAACTCTGTTAAGGGCGGACACACCGGGGCGTCTGGGGGGTATTCCATACCCCCAGCAAAAGGGGGGTCCGGGAGCCTTCGGAAAATTTTCAAAATTTCAGTTTAAAATTACGCATTTTAGGCTGTTTTACTTCTCAATCAACAATAGTTTAGTGTTCAAAAGTAAGGCTTGAAACAAATATTTTGACTAATCAAGTAAGAAGAAATTTCAGTCAGCAACATCAACACTTTAACACAGTCAATCAACAAGTCAAACTGCCAACCACGTAGAAAGGGAGTATTCGGTTAAAAAGAAAGAAATATTTTATTGAACTCAAACTTTTAATAAACATAATGAAAACAATACAACATAACTGTTTCAAAATTGTTCTTAAAATATACCAAAACTTCATCATGTTTTCTTCGTATTTGCCTTCTCTTGATCTTTCCTTACTCTTGACAGCTAGCGCCGAGTGGTGTCCAGAAACCAGCCAAGAGTTAACATACTTCTCTGGATCAAACAGTCTAAGAGGAGGTCCATTAATTTTCAAAAACATCAGGCCAGAAACCGTTCTTATGTTGAGTGAAGATCGCAGCGGTGTAATTATTAAGTTCATCTGAGAGAATCCTCTTTCACATTCACTTGATGAAATGGCAACCGAGTCAATTGATTGTTTTACAGGATTGAGGCTTTCTGGTAACTCTCTGGAGTAGATATATTCACGTAAACCTGTAATTAACTGTCTTTCGTTAAGTTTGAACCTGGAAGCAAGTTTCCTCATTTCATTTTCCCCAAAAGTTAATGGGAGTTTCGTCGGCCAGGTTTTGGTATCCATAACTTCAAGAGTTGTAGCTAACTCAACATCTTTGTCATCAAGTAGTCTCGTTTCAATAGAAGTTTTAAGGGCCTCGTAAAATATTTTGGGGTTCAACGGCTGATTGTCTGATCTCCCTTCTTGTGTATGGAGAGGAACCCCGAAAAAAGACAAGTTGTTTACTGCTTCTTGAGCCATTGTTGAGTAGGACCCTGGAACTGTTTTTCTTTCTTCAAATAAACCAACTGTGATTAGCAATTTTCTGTTCGCATAGTTCAAATCTGCATTCCGATGTTGTAAAGCTTCACTTAGTTCTGAAAGTTAATTTACCGTAATAGATAATAGATAATAACATAAGTTTAATAAATCAGTTAAATACATGATGTTTTTAATCACGCTCGTAAGTTAACTCACTGACAAAGAATTTTAACTGTTTTCAAATGATTTAGTTTTTTTACAGAGAGAGGTTCCGGAACGCCGTTCCGCCTGAAATCGAGCACTGCGTAAGGTTATGTATATAATACGTATTATATCTGCGTAAATGTCCGCCCTTAATACGTATAGGAAACAGATAAGAACTGTATCGAAATACGCATATATACAGCGTGTGCACACAAACTAAAATGGCTCATCAAATCCAGTGAGGCCCCATTCACAGAAACCAATTGTTTTCTGTTAGCAAGGTAGCTAGAAATTGTGCCCAGAGCAGAACCACCAATTCCGTACATAGTCATTTTAGAGATGAGGATGTCATGAGATACGACATCAAAAGCTTTACTTAAGTCGCAGAGATTTAGCAAGACTGAAGGTTTTTGCTCAAAAGCTTCTGTTACCATAGTCATGAGGCTACCCATGTAGCACTGATATGTAAATAATACGTAAAATTTATCATGCACTATGGTAAATATGTATTCTTTGTTATAGCAAATTGTATTGGCAATAAGATGAAATTTTTGTAATAAATTTTCTTTATATAGGTATACAATACGTAAGGTTATGTATATAATACGTATTATATCTGCGTAAATGTCCGCCCTTAATACGTATAGGAAACAGATAAGAACTGTATCGAAATACGCATATATACAGCGTGGGTTCGAATCCCACCCGGGTGCGCTCTGGTACGGTGCAATGCTAGTTGTTAGATCACGCCGGGTGCGGGCGCTTCACAAACAGGCACTTTTTTTTCGAATATCTTTAAATCAAAGGTGGCTCTGAGGCCCATTGCGGACCACACCTAGAACAAAGGAAATTGAACATTAGGAAATATGTTAAGGCAAAGCTAGGCTAGATTTAAAGTCTTATTATAGGCTCTTACAAGAGGCCAGGTTAAGCTAAGTAAGGTTATAATAGCATTTTGACCAAAAAGGGTTTAAATCTCTTAGCATAATATTAATGTATAAAGTGGTCAATGATAAAAAGAGTTTTAAATAACTTACCAATACAAGATTACGTCCACCGGTGTAACAATAATTAATAATTGACGAACAGAACAGCATAACTTCAACACACACAAACTAAAATGGCCGCCATGGCGCCGAGTGAATTGTCATCTATTTCTTCTCCAGTTTGAGAGACGCACTGCATTGTGGGACTTTCTGGCGCATGCGCATGCATGCGGTTGAAACCGTCTCTGATATGCGAGGACTATAACGCAACACTAACGGCGCCTAGCAGAGAAGAGCGAAACTACCACTCCCTCCCCCCTCCTCGGCAACTCAAGTGTGAGTTTGACCGCTCACGACAAACAGCCCGGTGGTTTAGTGGTTATAGTGACGGACAAAAATGGTATCCGAAAAACACTATCATTGACTGAACACCGGTAAGAACTTAACTTTAAGTTAATTGTCCAATTGACCACACCATGAATGAAAACCATGTATGTAAATAATACGTAAAATTTATCATGCACTATGGTAAAAAATAGGTATACAATACGTAAGGTTATGTATATAATACGTATTATATCTGCGTAAATGTCCGCCCTTAATACGTATAGGAAACAGATAAGAACTGTATCGAAATACGCATATATACAGCGTGTGCACACAAACTAAAATGGCTCATCAAATCCAGTGAGGCCCCATTCACAGAAACCAATTGTTTTCTGTTAGCAAGGTAGCTAGAAATTGTGCCCAGAGCAGAACCACCAATTCCGTACATAGTCATTTTAGAGATGAGGATGTCATGAGATACGACATCAAAAGCTTTACTTAAGTCGCAGAGATTTAGCAAGACTGAAGATTTTTGCTCAAAAGTTTCTGTTACCATAGTCATGAGGCTATATTTACAAAATAAAAAAACAAAACTGGCATTGGTGAAGCCAAATATTTTTTTGCTGATTTGGCACTAGCCCACCACTGTCTTAAAATTGTCTGTGGCATTTCAAAGGGTTAAAAGAAACCGGAAATATTTTGTCTATTTTATGAGTAACTTAAATGGTACAGGTATTGGTTTTTCTAGTTGATTGTGGCAGAAAAACAAGTATTGTTGGGTAAATGTACTCTGTTTAGCCAGAATTCAACTTAGTACTACTACTAACAATCATAAAGATTTTACTAAAGCAGTCATAGATGATTTTAAGGGTAATCCATTGATTTTGAATATTTAAAGTCAATGGGTAATCTTTCCAAGGGTATCTGAAAAACACTATCATTGACTGGACACCGGTAAGAACTTAACTTTAAGTTAATTGTCCAATTGACCACACCATGAATGAAAACCATGAATTAGCCAACTATGAAAAACCTTAAATTAGCAGTGAATTTCCACATAAAACCATGAAAAAGCTACCTTACAAGAGTCATAGTTATTCCTGCCGGTCGAATTCACAAAATGAGATGCCTTTCGGGTGTTCGGCACGGTCAGGTATTGTGTGGGTAAAATGACGCTAGAAACGTATCGGAGGATTAAAAGTTCATTCGGAAATTATCACGGGGAAAAAAACCAAAGTTGGAAGTTATCGCAGAAAAAACTAGTATGAGTACTTCCAACATACGAAGGGGTACCCATAAAAACGGAAATTCCATTATAAAAACCATATTTTATTATTTTTTTTTACTAATTTACATATATACCTTCAGGCACTGTATACTCCCCATTTAATGTAATGCGTTTGTTCATTCGATGCTCCCATGGTTTAAAGCACCCCTCATACCCCTTAGCCTAAATGGCTGCACGCTCCATCCTCGTTTGCCCTTTTACTCCTTCATTTTCGTCATAACGGTCATCTTTTATGTAATTTGTTATTTGCCATTATGGGGAACATAAAAAGTCGCGTGGGGCAAGATTTAGTTAGTATGGGTCATGGAGAAGGCTGGTATTGGCCAAAAACTAGCCCACTGAGATGGCTACATGGGCAAGCCCATTGTCATGATAAAATATTAAGTCTCCATATCCTTCTGAATTTAGGTCTGGAGTGTGTTGAAATTAACTAAACTGAAATTCAACACACTACAGACAGCAAAGAAGCATTCTCTATGGTCCTCAGACAATATTTACGGTTTTTTCTGGACAATTTCACCAGTCAGAGAATTTCATTTTCAGACATCTAGGACGAGGCTTGTCTTCAATTGACATGGCGCCATCTTGAATTTGGGAAAATACTCGTTACACTCGGGTTTTACTTAAAACATCGTCTTTGCAAGCTCTTATAATAATTGCAACTGTTTCTGACGCCTTCTTACCGAAAAGAAAGCAAAATCTCACTGCTGAACTTTGTCCATTCAATTACACCATCAAAACAAAACGAGGCAGAACAAAAACTACTTTTAGAAAAACTCATACAGCTCCTTTTCACAGCCTCTCAGACTGGCCACACTGAGTGCACTGAACTCAGCAAGAGTTGCGCTTTAATCCCCTATCGGCCAAAATGTGAACTATATGCTCCCCTACCACGCCATCGACCGATTCCGGATACTTTTGGGTACCCCCTCGTATGGCGTGACTATAATAGCACTAAGATATCGCGGGGGAGGAGCAGCACTCGAAAGATATCATGGCAGGGAACTTACACACAGGAACGATTGCGAGCTTGAAACAGCATTCAGAAGCTGTTTTGGGTGGAAGCGATCTCGACCAAGTCAAACAGCCTTCAGAAGCCATAGAAGTGAAATGGCACTCCACTACTATTGGGAGAGTGGAACAGCACAAAGAAAAAGCTGCCAAAAAAACTAAGACTTTTGAAAATAGTGGGCGGGAGTAACTATGACTTCAAAAGTACCATTATGAGTTTTGTTAATAGATAAAGTCATTTCTTCAAAATGTGAAAACCCTTGAAAAAACTGTAAATTTAATTTTTAAGGTTCAGTAGACAACCTGCATTTGCAAATTATTTTAAGGAATAACAGAGCTTATCCATACGACTAGACAAAAGCAAAGAATAAACATTACATATTAAGTACATACACAAGGTCGAAAAATGAAAATGCAAACACAGACTTATGTTTTTCAGAGCCAAAAATGCACTTTGACAGTAAGCTGCTACATCTAAGGCTGTTTCTTGAGGCAAAATAATTTAGTTAAGTGACTGAAGGCAGATGGATTGGTCAGAGAGAAAAATCTGGTTTAGTTATAAGTTATAGTTTAATTTGGGTTTTTATTGTAAAAACTTATAGATTTGCAGAAATAATACGACGGCTGAGAAACCAACCTTTTAAGTAGAACAAAAATCAACTTTAAAAATTGAAACCCTCTTAGGCGATTGTTAACGACTGGCACAATTTGGCACACAAACACGACCACCCTATTGCACTTTTCGACGGCAAGGTAACAGAGAACAAATACCACATTAGTGGAACAGCTTAATCCGAGTCTAACTCTTGGAAACAACGCTTCCTGCCGCCTGTGTTCCGCTCGGACAGTGGCTGACTCTGTCTTGACGTTTGTTGTTGCCGACCTTGTCTCAACCTCTTGATGAACTGCTGTACGTTGAACTCATCGTGTCTCACGTTGTTCTCTCCAGCATAGATGCACTGAGTTCTCAAATGACGAGTGGTATGCAAGTTTTTCAGTAGCTGTAACAGATTAAACCATTCTGCTGTTAGTATGCAGAGAAACATGATCTGTTGATTTTTTTTAAGGTCTTTTCTTACTAAACAGCGTTTTTCAAATGAAATTTCTGATATGTAAAGAAAAAAATGACCAACCCATGTGTTTCACCAGGGTTGTCAGGACAGTAGGACTATCAACCTACTAGGAGCTCAGTTAGTGCGCGGCTCCCGTAGTGCGAGGTTTGTCAGTCCGAGTCTGGGTCATATCCTTTCAATTATTATTTACTTACCACAATTCTGTGTTTTTTACCTATTTGTTTTATGTTAAGGACTAGCATGTAGTTTATTCTTTATTGATGTTTTCTCATTTTATTTGTTTCTCTTTCTGATTTGTGTTTGACAAGCTATCAATTTCTCAAGATGTAGCGGTATTTTTAAATATTGTTTGGTTAAGTCTTAGGTTAGATCTTAAGTTAAGATATATAATTAAATGTAGTTCCTATATTAGTATAGTCCTCTGAAGATGGCCCGAAACATTAGGAGTAGTTTTTCTCCAGAAGTGTCAGGAAAAGTCTGTTTCTTCTTTTAACTAAATTGTCACACAGACTCTTCATTACTCCCAACTAAAATTTTGTTGTCTTCAGGTGCTGCTGATTATAATTTTGGCGAAAGCAGTTTGAACCATCGCTCTAAAAATATGAACAAATACATCGCTGTTTATATAATTGAGCTTTTGTCGATATTAGCATAAATTGCAGAACCCACTTTATTTTATACTAAATATAATAGACCAGCAAGGCCTGATCTGTTTTTTTTACCAAGACGATCAAAAAGATACTAATATTCTAGTATACAAATGTTTAAAGTGATGTTGCTGTCTATTATGTTTACAAAAATTCCAAACACCTGCCAGTTCATGAATATTTTGCAGTATAATCTATAGTATTCCATGAATGTTCTATCGTTAGTGATACAATGGAAAAGATATACGCGGTATAACACAACATTAGTCAAATGTGTAGGAGGTTGCATAGCATCAATTTATCATACTTAATTAATTTGAGTTTTGAATATGGTGTATTTCCAGCAAAATTAAAATCTAGTGTAGTTGTACCAATCTTTAAAAAAATAATAATTACAAAATCGATAACCTAAGACCAATTAGTGTATTATAAGTGCTTTCAATACTCTTTGAGAAAGCTATGAAAACCAGACTATTAGCTATGTTGACAAAGTAGGGATTTTGAGTTCTAATCAGTATGGCTTTATAAAAAATAAATCTGCGGAAGATGTGCTATTGAATGTTTTATACAAAATCTATGCACATTTAAATAATACTTATAAAGTTACGGGCCTTTTTATAGATTTTAAAAAAGCTTTTGATTTGGTTAATCACAAAATTTTACTGCAAAAATTGGGAGATATTGGAATAAGAAGGGTTGCGTTGAACTGGTTCGAGAGTTACCTGGTGGGGAGAACTCAGAGTGTACGAGTGGGTGATGCTTTGAGCCCTCCGTTACCGATCCAGACCGGGGTCCCCCTAGGGGTGGTTCTCTCGGCAAATTTGTTCTTGATTTGTATCAACACCTTACTTGCACAGCCTTTAGTATGTACTACAAATGCATTTGCCGACGACCTCGCAATTTTCTATTTTAACAAAAACATTCAAAATATATGGAACGATATAACTCACGACCTAGACCTGCTTAGGTCCTGGTGTACGCGTAACGAAATGCAAATTAACGTAGAAAAAACAAAATTCATAAATTTCCATCATAACAGTTTTTTTTTATTATCTAAAATGTCATAGAATTGGCTGCTATAAACAAGGGCCGTGTAGTTGTAAAACCATTGAAAAAGTAAGCAGTCTAAAGTATCTGGGTGTATTTTTGACGAAAAATTGAGTTGGAAAAAACAAATTACATCTTTACACAGCAAGCTCAAGTTTGGAATCAGAAAATTTTACCATTTGAGAAATTTTTGTGACGTCAGTTTCCTAAAAATGCTTTATTTTGCATTAGTTTATTCACGTCTTCAATATGGAATAAATTGTTGTGGGGCCGCCTACAATTATTTAATAAATTGCTTAAGACCTACCCAAAATCATTATATTAGAATAATTATGAAGAAAAATAAAAGAGACAGTTCATTTTCTTTATATAAAGAACTAAACATACTTCCTACTGAACATCTTTTTGTCTACAAAGTTTTAAGACAATTTTATATTAGAAGCGGCAATATTGCGTCAAATGATTTTTCTTATATTACAAGGAGTTGTGTTAGAAACGAATTTAGACTACCATAAGTTAATAAGTCAATATTTAGAAGGTCTTACTTTTACTTAGGCCCAAAATATTTTAACAAATTGCCCCCAGAGATTAAAAACTGTAGAAGTGTAAATAGATTTTGTATAATGATTTCGAAATGGTCACTTAAACAAGAAAACATACTTGCTTTAAATAATGTTATATTTTAAATTTTTCAGGAATTAAGGGTCTAATAGTTAGTAAGATCGTGTCTGTATAATTTACTGTGTATTTTATTATCTAGGAAATGGTATTTTTTGTTCAGAAACTAAGTTTCGTTTATTTGTTGTAGAATAACTGTATATAAATTTATTATCTCAATTTAGTTCCATTAGATGTATCCTCATGTACATACTTGTTTAGTTATAAGCGCTGCAGAGAGCTCGATTTAAAGGGTAATATAAATATTGCTGAACTGTTGTGTTGTTTTAAGTGAATTGTTTCAATGAACTGACCTCACTACTAGAAATCGTGGTCAGTCAATTTCTCTGTATTACCATGTATGTATAAAAATGTAAATATTTTGAGAAATAAAATTCATTTATTCATATTTATTTATTTATAATATTTCAAATTCTGAAACCCTCCCATCGCCAACAACACTCTTAAAACAATGACTTAAATTTGTTATCAAGTTTTAAATCCAAATAAAATGGTTTGTATATTGTTTCCAGCTATATAGCAGTTAAGCAATAGCTTTATTTTATAGCTCGATTTAAAAAGTAGTTAAACGTAACTATGGGAAAGTATGGGCAGCAAAAACTGAAGGTATGATCTACTACGAGTAAGCACTAACAAGTCTTCTCAAATCTGGGTGTGCAAATGCATGACATTATAAGCAAACTGAATAAAAATATGTCTTATACTAATGTGTTATTAGACAAGTAAATCAACAGTGAAACTCGAATATTAATTGTACTATTACACACTACAGGCTGGTAACTGTTTTAAAACCAACAGGTTTCAAATCAGTGAAAGAAAACTCATAGGCGTAACCAGGATGATCAAATGGGGGTTTCAACAACCGGTGGGGGATTTACCCCTAACCAAACGGGGTTTAAACCCCCCTCCCCCCGGAAAGTGTATAAAACTTGTATACCAAATAATGGGTGGGCTTTTAAAAACACTTTCAACTGAAACCAAAATGTGAAATTGTTGCTCCGATATCATTGTAGTCAGGTATGGCCGTTACGATGTCTGCTGCTGGTGAAAGTGTGGTTTTGTTTTGAGGTTCAACCGAGACTCCAGTACTCGTAGTAACTTCATCTCCACCACTATCACTATTAGTTCCAGTGTCACAATCATTTATTCGTTTCTTGAAAAACGAGAAAAGAGTGCCGTCCTTTCTTTGATTACCAAAGCTACAACCAGCGTCACTTATTTCAAAAAACAAAATGTATATTTTTAGTTGAACAAGTCCCAAAACACATCAATTAGTCAACGGACTGATGGGCAGACGACAAACAAGACAACTACAACTCAAGTCTTCGGCCTTTTAAGGATACATTCGGGTCCGCTCGGGTCTAAGACCGATTCATACGGTACTAGAGGGCTCGGTACGACAAAGCTCCAGGAATGTATTGTGCTACAAAAATAAAATAGATGTTTACTACTCAATCTAAGTTTATTAATATCATGTAGGCCCCTACGTAATAATGTAAGTTAAGGAAACATTATTTCTGTAATCACTCATAAAGTCTATTTTAAATAAAGGTTCAAATTATAATTTCTTGCAATGGGGTTAAAACCCCCAAACTTCCCTCGTTACGCCTATGGGAAAACTCAACGTTTGTTCTGGCACCCTAGCCAATGGACGATGTGGAGGCTCTGCGAGGAGGGGTCAAACTTCTGGGATTCCATATACATCATTACTCTATGTTGGAAGATTCATACGGATACCATCTGTGCGAAACTCTCAAAGGCTCTTTATCTGTTATGCATGCTGAGACATGTTGTCACCCCACAGCATCTTGTTACTGTACTTATCCTCCTTCAAAGCCACCTAAACTATGGTATGGTGGGTACACACCCGGCGCCAGAAGAATCCTGTATGTTCAGAGGAAGACCGCAAGGATCATTACCACTTTTGTGTGTAGGTATCACTGCAGGGGTTTTTTCCGACTGAATGGTATACTTTAGCCAATACTGTCCGAATTCCCTGCTAGCCATTAACAGGGACATGAACAAATTCCAAATGATGTGCAATGTGCACAACCATAGCACAGACAGCGTCGAGATATAGACATCCCTAGAGGCAGACTGATTCTCCAAAACTAATAACAATTTTTTCAACGAGAGGAAGAGCCAGGCTGTATAATTCACTGCCAGCCAAACTTAGAATGAATGAGTTCGACAAGATGTAAGTTGCTCTCATGAAGGTCTTCTCCAACAGACCTGTCTACTCGCTATACGAAGTTGGCAGCAACTATATTTCCTTCAGTCCATTACCATCTTGTAGACCAAGCAAGTGAATCTATATTTTTATTTTTTTTTTTTTATTTATATTGACGCAGTCCATCTGGCATTTTTCCGTACGCCGACAAAGAAATTAAGTATGAAGTAAGTGTCAAGTGTTAATCCAGTCAATAACAGTGGCGTAGGTACGGGGGGGATCAGGGGGATATATCTCCCCCCTTAGGAATGGCAGGGTGGCCACAGACCGGGAAAACCGGGAAGTATGCGTGAATTGTGAGTGTAACCGGGAAAAAATCGGCCCTTATATCGATGTCGTGGGCATAATTAGGTCCTCAAAGCTTACCACGGGTATGAAACGACTGTCAAAACGGCGATCGGAAAGTGTCGTGGGTAATAAAAAGCTCTCAGGAATGTATCGCGGGGTTAACAAGGCGGTTGAAACATATCGCGGGCGTAAAAGGGCGATCGGAAAGTGGCGTGGGTAATAAACAGCTCTCGGAATGTATCGCGGGTTTAAAAAGGCAATCGAAACATATCGCGGGCGTAAAAGGGCGATCGGAAAGTGGCGTGGGTAATAAACAGTTCTCGGAATGTATCGCGGGTTTAAAAAGGCAATCGGAACATATTGCGGGCGTAAAAGGGCGATCGGAAAGTGGCGCGGGTAATAAACAGTTCTCGGAATGTATCGCGGGTTTAAAAAGGCAATCGGAACATATTGCGGGCGTAAAAGGGCGATCGGAAGGTGTCGTGGGTATAATAAACAGCTCTAGGAATGTATCGCAGGATTTTAAAAGGCGGCCGGAACATATCGCGGGCGTAAAAGGGCGATCGGAAAGTGTCGCAGGTAATAAACAGTTCTTGGAATGTAACGCGGATTTAAAAAGGCAATCGGAACATTTCGCGGGCGTGAAAGGGCGATCGGAAAGTGTCATGGGTAATAAACAGCTCTCGGAATGTATTGCGGGGTATAAAAAGGCGGTTGGAACTATCGCGGGCGTAAAAAGGCGATCTGAAAGTGTCGTGGGTAATAAACAGCTCTAGGAATGTATCGCGAGGTTTAAAAAGGCGATCGGATCATATCGCGGGCGTAAAGCAGCGATCGGGAAGTGTCGTGGGTAATAAACAGCTCTCGGAATGTATCGCGGGGTTTAAAAAGGCGATTGGAACGTACCGCGGGCGTAAAGCAGCGATCGGGAATTCGCGGACTTGAAACAAGGATTGGTACAGACTGAGAGCGTAAAACAGTCGTATATTGCCGTGAAATGTGCGTGAATTTTACCAAGCTACTTCTGGTACTTAAGTTTGTGCGGGTAACGATTTTATTATTGTATAAAAACTATTGACCCAATGGGCCTTAAAATGCACCTTAGATGATGTGAATTTTCAAAATTCCCCAGGGATCCCGGACTTTTTTGGTCAGAGTCGTCCAACATGACTGTGGACTTTCTGAGTCGTTTTGCAAACCAACCCCGGTACAATAATAGTTGTATCCCCCCTTGATAAAATTATATTTACGCCACTAGTCAATAAATTCACTATGGCTATAAAACGGCTGATCCAACAGCCGGTTCATCTTTGACATACAGTAGTGTTATATCTGCTTTGAATACAGATTTACGCTTGCTTTGCGACAATTTTAGATGTAAACACCATACCAATGTTTTAATGACACATACAGCTTCTTAATTCACCAAGTTTAAATGTATATGCATCGTTGTACTCGTAAACAGGGTTGTCAGAGATGTGATACAGTGTTTACGGTGTAATGATTAACCCCTCCCCTTATCCATTGTTTTCTTGTTGATTTGATCCTTGTTGGCTCGTCATTAGGCCTGTGCCATAATTCATTCTGTGTTTCCCGAAACCTCAATATTCATATTAGAAATAATTGTCTGAAACGTTAAAGCGCTCGCAAAATCTTAGATTTCTTTTGGTCGCATAGAAATGGTCATGAAAAAAAGAATCTCGACTTGTACAAACCAACTACCTATTTGAGAGTCATTGGTTGACCCTGTTATCGAAGTTTTATCTGTAGTTCAATTTGGTATTGGGTAAGAGAAGTTTAAGGGATGCCAACATGTAAGTTCACATTCAAGTTTAATGTAAGTTCACATTAAAGTGAAGCTGTTGGCCAACATGTAAAGGTGACTAGCTGTCAAGTAAAACAATAACAAACAAATTTATTTATAACCTTAACCTATAATCTACTATAGTAGAACTGAAGCTAGTTTGGTGGATAGAAATAGTTTTAAAGTAATACTTTGGCGATTGGCCTTATATTTACGATAATAGTACAAAATTAATAATGGTGTCTTTCGCTTTTTACAGCAATAATAATGTTTAATAGGCCTACACAGTTTGTAAAGTCAAAGTAAAGAGCCTACATTGGTTCAATTTTGACCTACTTTCAACTATAAACAAACTACGTACTTTCGATATTCAATTCATTCTCAGTATCGTTCTATGAAGTAAATGGTGAAATTAAAACAAAGACATCATGTTATTTTACTACGCCTCAATTAATCCTAAACAGTTTTAAACTAAGCTTGGCATTGGTTACTCCTGGATTATGTATACCAAGCAGTATGGCAAAGCGACACACTGATTTGCCTGAGCATGAACGGAAAAGATCTCGGGAGAATCATTCCTTCAACAGAAGATATTTCACAGATGAAATGAATCATGGAATCTCAGTTGACAAGTATGGATCCAACTCTGTGTGTAAAAGAGCAGAAATCATCAGGGACGGTAGAAAATTCCCAGCCTATCAAAAACCATCACTGATTGGAGTGTTTAGTTTAGATTCAGAGAGAAGATTTCTCCCCAATGAAAGTCAACTAAAGTATCTTTATTGGAACCAAACTTTAGAAGAAAATGTAAAGGTGAATTTTGATCTAAATGAAGGACTAAAAAGCTGTATGCGTAAAGATGAGTTCTTGAATGAAAAACTAGATCATATTTTCCAGTGGATCAAATATGAAGGGAATCAGCGTGAAGAGTGTATGGTAAGTATATAGTGAAGAAACTACTTGAAGCCTTTTATTGACTTAGTTCGGTTACAATTATGTTTGTTACTAAGTCTTGGTAGAGAAATAAATAGAAGTGGCTAAAGATTTCAAGTTGGTATTATGAACTTGACTGTATACAAGTAACGGATTGACAATCCATCACAAACGTAGAAAACTTCTAAGGAAGGGTCCAAGGGACGGTCACAATGAATGTCCAGAGCGTTCTTAAGCCTGGGGACGAGTGCGCTGATGTATGCTATCTGCAACCATGGTAAAAATTATGCAGTCATTGCAGTAGCAATGATTGATATTCTAAATACAGTGCAAACTCGATAGGTCTAAGCTTTCTATAGTTCGACACCCTCCGTGGAAGTTAGTAATAAACGACAAATTTGAAAATATTTTGTACTGTAGTATGATGTTTGCAAGCTGTTTTATCCACTAAAATTGATTTGTCTTATTACATTCTAAAACTTTACCCATAGAGTAAACAGTTTTTAGTGGCATTTTAATACCTCTCTGTGATAAAATCCTGTATACTGGATAGTTCGACACTCCTTCAAACCATAAATAGTCAAACTATCGACTTTCTACTGTATAGCTATACCTTATATCCTTATTTGGCAGTTACAGAGACAATGGTGATGTTACCATTTACAAATTTACTATTCCAGTTTCAGGACCTATTAAATAACAATTACCTTGTTTGGTGTGGCTGTAGATCCTGAGGCAGAGAAGATTTAAATGCTGATGCGCATTTCGGCCTCCAAAGGCCATTGACGGAGCACCATAATCACTATACACTATAATTATTGTTCACTTCACTTAAACTACACTATATGTACACTAGTTTCGTCGGAGATGGGTAATAGTGGGGGGTGGTACAGGTTTGCTGGCATCACGGGTTATGTGTACGCATGCCCGGCGAGGTGGCGACTGATGTCCTGCGCATCCTTAGGAAATGCGCATCAGCATTTAAATCTTCTCTGCCTCAGAATCTACAGGCACACTAAACAAGGTAATTGTTACCATTTAATTCTCCATTACTTTTGATGTTAATTCTCAGTCATCTATTTTAAATTAGTTGCTTTTGTGTTTAAGTTGGCTCAATTCTTTGAAGAGTCGTGCGTGCCGCCGACCTTGCCAGTCAACAGGAATGGTAGTAGCGATATCCCAACTTTACTCCGCTCACTCAAAAAGTGGCAAAACATGGTTTCGTAGTCCTCTTTTTCCGAGGCTGTTTATGAACCGAAATGTAAAAATGCGGTTTATATGATAGGAATGGTTCTATGTTTGTTATACCCAAAAAAGGCAAACACTGCTTGTGAAACAATAATAATACACCTTTAAAATAGCCTATTTTTGGCCAACTTTTTTGTGTGTGATATTATTGGCGTAAGAATTTTCAAAAATAACCAGGCTATACAAACTCAGAGAGAACCTTTGAAAACAACTTTTCTAATCTCTAAAACAAAAAATAGTGTCCTAAACGGAAGACTACGACAGCATGTTTTGAGCAACTTTTTCTGGGGTGAATAATCCTCTTAAACATAACGCGTAGCCTCTTGTATTTCTTATAAGAATTTGTATTTTATACTTTAAATTATTTGTTCCAGAGTGCAGATTTTGTATGTTTTCGGGGACTTCTAACAACCATCATGAGCACACCCTACGAAAGCCAAGAAGGTTGGATTATTTACGCCACAAAACTTAAAAACACAATTTATTTGTGTGCTTTTGACACGGAAAAAAGGAAAAAGGATAAACTAAATGTGTCAGAAAAGCTAAAGACATTTCAGTCTTGGGGATATAAATTCGAACAATTTCTACTAGCTGGTGAGTTAAGTTCGATTGTTTGGGGTTTCAAAGAACAATAAAATCTAAAAGTTCTAAGTATTTAGTGTTAAATGGTTTTTGTTTGGTTTTGTTTAGAGGAGCCTGGACAAGAACCTGACACCTCAAAGCCTGTTGTGGAAAGTGAAGAATTGGATTGTGTTTTCCGTACGAAACTGAACAATCACAGGATTGTTTATGTGGCGGAAATGGATGGGGTGCTGAGCGACGAACAAGTCTCAGCCGAGGACTTAAAAACCAAAAATATTCCCTTTGTTGAACTCAAAACCAGTCGTTTCATTGAAACTCAACGGCAGGATACAAACTTCAAAAGGTTCTTATTTTAAATGAATGGGTCCTCCTTATAACGTTCTAACTGACAAAAACTAAATTTTTCAGGAGGGCCAAAAAACTGTGTAAATAATATTGCACTCAATATATATTTTTTTTGAACGTTAAACTATGATCTTATAGCCCATTTCTTAATTGCTATAAAATTCTGTATCTTAATTGCTACTTATAGCAGAGATACAGAGACTTTTACCTCAAAAACGAGGGAAAACGTTCTAACTAACGTTGGTTGCAACGTTATTCTAATAATATTCTACACTGACGTTGGGTTAGAACGTTGTTCTCAAATATAGGTAGGCCTAATAGATCATAAACTTACGAAATTGCACATAATCTAATATTGTTTATAACTACCTGGTTATGTATGCACTCGTTTTAGTCCTATGTGTTCAATGAGAAGAGAAACAGAGTACGCTACTGTAGGCAGTGACTGCACAGCATACCAGCGCCTGTAGAAAAAACGTTATTCTATTAACATCTGCAAGGGGAAGATTTCTGGCCACGTGCTTCATTTTTTTGGAAAAGTATGGTTGTCCGGAATTCCTCATAGCTTTCCTTTTCTTCTCTTGCCATTCTGTTACACTTAACCGCTTTTTGCCCTGGTTTAACCATTTTCTATCTCCCGGCGACAGAACATCGCTCGAGTCAGACGACATCTCTGCTAGTTAGAACGTTATTCTCACGGCGGAGCTGTATTTCCGCCACCGACCAGCTGTTCAGGGCTACCAACATGAAAATATTGACAAACAAAATTTACCACGCGATTTAGAATCCCAATTAGAACGTTATTCCACTAAAACATCAATTTTGAAAAAAGTGTCAGTTAGAACGTTATACGTAGGACCCATTCAAATGATCTATGGTGAAAACTGATTGAATAGGGTAATAGTTCTAATTTCATTCCATATGGTGCTCCTAAATAAAGAGTAAAACAAACTTTGAGACATAGTCTCCTTTTACAGAATTGTCTTAGAGTCTCAGAAATTGTAGAGATGTTCTACACACACACAAGGAGTTTGAAAATTAACTACAGGGTTATTCAAAAAGACTGTCCTACTTTTATTCTTCTGTAACTTGTATAGTATGAGTGCTTTATGAATAATTTACATAGGGTTGAAAAGAAGATGCATTATCTAGTGTTAACAACACTAATTCCTTCCGTTTCTTTCGAGACTGAAATAGCCATTCCGAAATAATCTCCAACATAAGATGAAATTAACTTGCTACTTTTTTTCTAGTAGTTTAAGCTTTTATTTTTCCAAAGGAGTTTTAGTAGGCTACTTTTGAAATTTTTGGTTTACCTAACACTATATATTAGGGATTTTTAGTGTACCAGGTTTTCTGAAGGTGATTTTATGAGCTTTATCAAGGATCCACCAGAAGACAGTAGTGTGCCAAGAGGCTGTCTACTTGGTGAACAAGATGGAAAGGTTTAACTGAAATCTATCAGAATCTAGCTCTTAGATTTGGAAATGTAGAGTGTGACATAGGATATGAGTTCCAGTAGTACAGTACTTAGTAAATCATTGATGGGGCCGGGAGATGTCGAATTGTGAAGTATTATTATTTATTACTGTTGTATTCTATCATTAATAGCAAATTACTTGTAGTTCGGTTTTTTACTTTCTCCTAACTGCAACCTAAAACTTAGGTTTCATTTTTAGGTTCAAGCTTTTAAAATGGTGGTGCCAAAGTTTCCTGGTTGGAATCGAAACTATTTTCTGTGGTTTCAGAGATGACGATGGAATCGTTAGTTCTGTTAAGGACTTTAAAGTGAAGGACCTACCTAAAATGGCAAAGGTAGGTTGAGAATTTGATCAGGTCTATAGGTTAGAACCAACTCAGCACTTCAAAACAAAGAACTCCAACAACCTAAATTCGCCTATAAGTGGCCATTTTGTTTTTACTTTTGTCTTGACAAAGGCCCAAGTAGGGCTAAAAGTTTGACAGTATGTGTTATATTATGTGTTCCTACTTCATCCAGATAAGATCAAATGTGAGAGTAAAGGCTCTTGGAACTGTTAGTGTAATAACAGACAGACAGCGCAGCGCAGCGTATGATTTAAAACAAAATCATGCATTGAATAGAAGTAAAACACACATGTTTGTCCCTACCTTTACACACTTCATGCACCCAAAACTTATGTTGTTGAGCAAAAACTGTAACCGAAAGGTATTTTCGCAAATACTATACGAGCCGCTTTCGACAGAGCCATCCTCTATACTAATGTGATGAACTTCATGAGGTTTATAACCTAGTAATTTATTATTAGGCTACTTCTGTGTTAATTTATTTAAAGAAAACAACATTTTGACTATTTACTCTTTATATATCTACGAAACTTTAACATTCATCAAACAAATTCAACATAATTTTTAGGTCAAAATATATTAGAGAAACTAAAGACTTGTAATAAATTCCAAATTATCGAACAATTTATTTAAAACAATTCCTATTTATATATGACCCAACTTTATAACAACCTTCCCAATTCCATGAGAAAAGAAAAAAGTATAAATAAATTCAAAATTACAAGCCATTGTGTACAACAATTATGAATATTTTTTTAAAACAAATTAAAAATATTAGTAATTGATACAAAATTTATATTGTTTAGTTATTTTCATTAGGCTAATATGTTGTTAATTGTCATTGCGAAATTCCTTTGTTCATGGCAATAAAATATTATTTATTATTTTATTAATTTACAATGCGCTTCACGCTCACGCTCTCTGTGTGTATTGGACTACTTTGCGCTCGGCTACGCTACCCTGCGCTACGCAACGCAGCGCTGTCTGTCTGTTACTACACTTATGGAGGATTGGAAGTAATATTGCACTCTTATGTGATGAGCACAAGGTAAAAAAGGTCCTGGGACAACTTGATAACTTTTGAATAGTACGAGGGGGTACCCAAAAGTATCGGGAATCGGTCGATGGTGAGGTGGGGAGCGCATAGTTTGAATTTTGGCCGCTAGGGGATGAAAGCTCAATTCTTCTTGAGTTCAGAGCACTCACTGTGGTCAGTCTGAGAGGTCGTGAAGAGGAGCTGTGAGCGTTTTTCTACAAGTAGTTTTTGTTCTGCCTCGTTTTGTTTTGAAGGTGTAACTGAATAAACCAAGTTTAGCAGTGAATTTTTGCTTTTTTCTCGGTAAGAACGCGTCAGAAACGGTCGCAATTATTAAAACAGCTTACAAAGACCATGTTTTGAGCAAAACCAGAGTGTTACAAGTATTTTTCCCAAATTCAAGATGGCGTCCTGTCGATTGAAGACAAGCCTCGTCCTGGACGACCTTCAAATTCTCGGACTGGTGAAATTGTTCAGAAAAACCCTTTAATATTGCAAAAACACCGTCGAAAACCATTGAGAATGCTTCTTTGCTGTCTGTAGTGTGTAGAAATTCAGTTTAGCGAATTTCAGCACACTCCAGACCTAAATTGTGGCGATATGGAGATTGGTTCTTTCATTATGACAATGCGCCTGCCCCCGTAACTATCTTAGTGCACTAGTTTTTGACCACTACCAGCATGACCACTCTTCCCCACGACCCATACTCACCAAATCTTGCTCCACGCGACTTTTTTATGTTTTCCAAACTAAAAAATTACATAAAATGTCACCGTTATGACGAAAGTGAAGGAGTGAAAAGGCAAACGAGGATGAAGCGTGCAGCCATTTAAACTAAAGGGGATGAGGGGTGCTTTAAACCACAGGAGCATCAAATGAACTAATGCATTACACTAAATGGAGAGTATACTGAAGGTATACATGTAAATTAGTAAAAAAAAATAATAAAATATGGTTTTTATAATGGAATTCCGTTATTTTTGGGTACCTCCTCGTATAAACTAACTACATCTCCTTGTTTGAAGTTTGTTGTTGACGATGGGAGGATTTCAGAAGTCGAACTATTATTGCGAACATTTTCCATCGTTATTGAAAAAAAAAGGATCACGGCGTTTCCGGATCTGCAATCTGGTCCCGTCTTCAGGTGAAAATAACCTAAAACATAACACAGAACATTAGAAAATGAGCTAACCTAAATTATTATTCATAACGACCACTGATTGTAAAATATTTGTATGTATAAAATGTTAAAATTTAAAATAAAAATACTGAAAAAAATAGTGGATATACAATTTTTGATTGTTTTCAGTAATTTTATTTTAAATTTTATATATAACCTAAAGTAGTTAGCGTAGCTGACCAGTCAAACTCTACCAAACAACATGTAGTTGTTAAGTCAAACAAAAAATTAAATCTTAGAATTCAGGAATAGCTTAGAGAAAACAAAACTACAATATTGCAAACAAAAGCCACACTACGGATCAGATTGCAGATCCCGATCCGTCGTGATCCTTTTTGTTCACTAACGATGGAAAATGTCCGCAATAATAGTTCAACTTCTGTAACTACATCTTTATATCAAGTAGTAAGTTTTTGTCCACAGGGGTTCTGGGACCCGTGTGTCTGTATGAACTTCTGCGCGCAGTTCCTAGACTTCGTGAAGAGCTGTGTGAATGAGAGCACAACACCGCGAGGCCTGTGGAGGTTCGAGTGGACACCTGGTAACTCTATCATGGGTCAGCAAGTCGACGGAAACTCAGAGTACAACTTCGTACCTGATTGGTACACTCCTATGTAGCCTACGGGAGGGGAGGGTTTACACTTTACATTCCTTCATTGTCATAGATGAAGTAGAGGTTTTTCGTGTGTTTTTTTGGTGTGAGCTTTAGATTTTAAAGTCCCTTGACAGTACCTTAGCAGAAATGTGTCATACTCTTCAGAAGAGATGATACAATTTGTAATGACCAGGTTGTTTGAAATATTTTTAAAAAGCTGGAACGTTTGAAGAAAAAAGCCGTTTTTACTTTTCGATATTAAAACAAGATCAAGCAAGGATAAGCCGTCAAATTAAAATAATACAACTTGAGAGCCAAATGTTTGTAATATTTTGATTGCTATTAATATATGTTTCTAATTTCTTCAGGAATCCAAATATATTTTTGTAAAATGATTTACAGTTCATTTTTTTAACTTAAAATATTGCATTACCTTTATTTTTAATAAATTCAAAAATTAAAACATTGTATAAACTAATGTTTAATCTAAATTTTACCCATCCCAGATATTATCTTTAGGAAGTGAACGTATACCTTTTAACATGTAAGTTTGTTGCTTGTGGTTTTGGAATGTTACTAGTTATATTTTTATAAAATATTTTATTGTTACTATTGCAGTTGTTAAAAATAAAGTTTAGTTTTTTAAATGTTATCTATTTAATTCCTTTTTTTATGTTTTGCTGCAATACAACTAACACGTGTTTGGTTCAAATTGTGTGTTTGTGATTAAGTTTTGACAGATAGGTTAGGGGGACAAACAAAACTACATACAGCCATAGTTTTGAAAAGTTTTATTCAAATACATATGTATAAAACAATGCTTATAATAATAGTGGTAGAACAATCAATACAATCAATAAGTTGTAACTTTAGTACAAAAAAGTTCTAGGCATTAATCTAACTACTAATATTACATTGCCTCATATCCTGAGAATTGGCAGGGTTTGGCCTCTCTCTGCGAATATTTTTCGAATGAACTATTTGGAATTATTGAAAATAACTAATTGGTTAAACTTGAAGCTATACTTAATATACGAGAAATATTTAGTTGGGTTTATATTTTCGGTAATGTGATAAGTACAAATTAAATTATGTTGCCATGTTATTATTGTTATATTGTGTTTTTAAAATTTTAAATCAAACCATTTTTACTTATATTGTTTTATTTTTGTGGATATTTAATTAGCGACGTTATTAAATTTTCATCTAGAAAAAAAGGTAGTTACAAACCCATTCATCCTACTAATATTGCTGTGCAATCTTTAAGGCACTAGAAGGTCTACAAATAGTTAAATTTTGTACTTATTGACAGAAGTAATATTTGTAATGTTAAGTATAAAACACAAGTATTAAATAACACAGGAACTACTAATTTACTACTAAGTACTAACAATAAATACAGGCTAAATTGAATGTGATATTGTGTGAGTTTACAAAAAAGTGTCCATTAACACATAATAATGTTTTACAATAAATTAATATTGTAGTTAAATACCTTTAAATAAAGAATGAACTCATTGAATTGCTCTAAATAATTAGCACATAAATTAACATTAGTAGACTAATGACTATATTCTTCTTATTGATAAAAATAAAAAATGCATTGAAGCCAGCTGTAATCTCACCCATACAAATTCTGAAATACGGTAATACCTATTTTAACTTTGAGAATGTTAAGAAAATTCAGTATGTTTGCTAACTAACATTCCACTGGAAAGTAATAGCTTAAAAGAACTTCAAATTATTTAAAATATCTCAACTTGCATCAAACTTATTTGAAATTCTTTTCAATTTATGTTGACAAGTATGAAAATTCATCTGAGAACATTACTTTACCTATATGCTCAGTTTTCAAAAGAATAACAAGTTGTGTTACTTTGCTTCATGGACTTGTGTGGAATGTTAAAGCTATGGTTTCCTAGAAAAAAGTTCACCGCTAAATTACGGCCGTTATTGTAGCGGTGAACGTAACGATGACGTTGGACGTAACACAATATTTAAACATATGTAGACAAAACAACTTTTGACATGTTTTTTTTTAGTTGTCAAAGTTTATTTACGTATGTAGTAATGGACAAGCTAGACTTTTGTTTATAAAACAAAATGTGTCACCTGGTGAGAAACACTTCTTTGACTTGCAAGATGAAAAGTAGGAGTAGTCAAGTCCTAAGAGATTGGGAAATTTTCGAAACAAATCCAAAAAGTCAAGCATGAATGCCCTAAAACATGGTTTTGTTTGGGCCTGATAAATCTTTGGCATTTAGGGTATTTTGTGGAAATTTACAGCAAATGGGAAATTTAAAGATATTTTTAAGCAAGTTTATTTAGAAGAATTTTTAAACAATAGCATTTTGACACTAACAGTGGTAGTTTTTTAATAATTTTACCGTGATCGATAATAAAATCTAACTTAACAACAATAATACGGTAGTTTGTTTACTGGGCACTTCGTCAAACCAGCACATCAAAACTCTGATGCAAAACTAAACTCTCATTAATAGGAACATCATTATTAGAAACATACTAAATACCAGGTTTTTTAAGTCTAAATCTAACTTGAACCGAGTCAAGATCAATGATGTTCATATCAGGTACTACAGTCTACAGGTAAATCGAAAGTTGTCCAAATTCACTATAAGTAACAAAGCACCTTAGAGCATATTACAGTATGTATTTATATACATTCCAAAAAAAGCATTCCTCACCAATGCTTATTACCAATTCTGATAGGTGTGAAAACATTCTCACTTACAAATTCTGCCTTTGAAAGAAAGCTGTAAATACATAAAAATAACCTACCTATTTACAAAATAAAAAAACAAAATTGGCATTGGTGAAGCCAAATATTTTTTTGCTGATTTGGCACTAGCCCACCACTGTCTTAAAATTGTCTGTGACATTTCAAAGGGTTAAAAGAAACCGGAAATATTTTGTCTATTTTATGAGTAACTTAAATGGTACAGGTATTGGTTTTTCTAGTGAATTGTGGCAGAAAAACAAGTATTGTTGGGTAAATGTACTCTGTTTAGCCAGAATTCAACTTAGTACTACTACTAACAATCATAAAGATTTTACTAAAGCAGTCATAGATGATTTTAAGGGTAATCTTTCCGAGGGTATCCGAAAAACACTATCATTGACTGAACACCGGTAAGAACTTAACTTTAAGTTAATTGTCCAATTGACCACACCATGAATTAGCCAACTGTGAAAAACCTTAAATTAGCAGTGAATTTCCACATAAAACCATGAAAAAGCTATTTTACAAGAGTCATAGTTATTCCTGCCGGTCGAATTCACAAAATGAGATGCCTTTCGGGTGTTCGGCACGGTCAGGTATTGTGTGGGTAAAATGACGCTAAACGTATCGGAGGATTAAAAGTTCATTCGGAAATTATCACGGGGAAAAAAACCAAAGTTGGAAGTTATCGCAGAAAAAAACTAGTACTTGCAACATACGAGGGGGTACCCAAAAAAACGGAAATTCCATTATAAAAACCATATTATATTATTTTTTTTTACTAGTTTACATATATACCTTCAGGCTTCAAAACTCCCCATTTAATGTAATGCGTTTGTTCATTCGATGCTCCCATGGTTTAAAGCACCCCTCATACCCCTTAGTCTGAATGGCTGCACACGCTCCATCCTCGTTTGCCCTTTTACTCCTTCATTTTCGTCATAACGGTCATCTTTTATGTAATTTTTTATTTTCATTATGGGGAACATAAAAAGTCGCGTGGTTCAAGATTTAGTTAGTATGGGTCATGGGGAAGGCTGGTATTGGCCAAAAACTAGCCCACTGAGATGGCTACACGGGCAAGCCCATTGTCATGATAAAATATTAAGTCTCCATATCGTCTAAATTTAGGTCTGGAGTGTGTTGAAATTAACAAAACTGAAATTCAACACACTAAAGACAGCAAAGAAGCATTCTCTATGGTCCTCAGACAATATTGACGGTTTTTTCTTGTTATAAATATTTTTATTTGTTAAATATACAATATAAACATATAAACTTGACGGTTTTTTCTGGACAATTTCACCAGTCAGAGAATTTCATTTTCAGACATCTGGGACGAGGCTTGTCTTCAATTGACATGGCGCCATCTTGAATTTGGGAAAAATACTCGTTACACTCGAGTTTTACTCAAAACATCGTCTTTGCAAGCTCTTTTAATAATTGCAACTGTTTCTGACGCCTTCTTACCGAAAAGAAAGCAAAACCTCACTGCTGAACTTTGTCCATTCAATTACACCATCAAAACAAAATGAGGCAGAACAAAAACTACTTTTAGAAAAACTCATACAGCTCCTCTTCACAGCCTCTCAGACTGGCCACACTGAGTGCACTGAACTCAGGAAGAGTTGCGCTTTAATCCCCTATCGGCCAAAATGTGAACTATGTGCTCCCCACCATGCCATCGACCGATTCCGGATACTTTTGGGTACCCCCTCGTATGGCGTGACTATAATAGCACTAAGATATCGCGGGGGAGGAGCAGCACTCGAAAGATATCATGGCAGGGAACTTACACACAGGAACGATTGCGAGCTTGAAACAGCATTCAGAAGCTGTTTTGGGTGGAAGCGATCTCGACCAAGTCAAACAGCCTTCAGAAGCCATAGAAGTGAAATGGCACTCCACTACTATTGGGAGAGTGGAACAGCACAAAGAAAAGCTGCCAAAAACTAAGACTTTTGAAAATAGTGGGCGGAGTAACTATGACTTCAAAAGTACCATTATGAGTTTTGTTAATAGATAAAGTTATTTCTTCAAAATGTGAAAACCCTTGAAAAAACTGTAAATTCAATTTTTAAGGTTCAGTAGACAACCTGCATTTGCAAATTATTTTAAGGAATAACAGAGCTTATCCATACGACTAGACAAAAGCAAAGAATAAACATTACATATTAAGTACATACACAAGGTCGAAAAATGAAAATGCAAAAAAGCATGCAGTATAGCCAAAATGCAAACACAGACTTATGTTTTTCAGAGCCAAAAATGGACTTTGACAGTAAGCTGCTACATCTAAGGCTGTTTCTTGAGGCAAAATAATTTAGTTAAGTGACTGAAGGCAGATGGATTGGTCAGAGAGAAAAATCTGGTTTAGTTATAAGTTATAGTTTAATTTGGGTTTTTATTGTAAAAACTTATAGATTTGCAGAAATAATACAACGGTTGAGAAACCAACCTTTTAAGTAGAACAAAAATCAACTTTAAAAATTGAAAGTTGAAACCCTCTTAGGCGATTGTTAACGCCTGCAGTTATCACAATTTGGCACACAAACACGACGATCCTATTGCACTTTTCGACGGCAAGGTAACAGAGAACAAATACCACATTAGTGGAACAGCTTAATCCGAGTCTAACTCTTGGAAACAACGCTTCCTGCCGCCTGTGTTCCGCTCGGACAGTGGCTGACTCTGTCTTGACGTTTGTTGTTGCCGACCTTGTCTCAACCTCTTGATGAACTGCTGTACGTTGAACTCATCGTGTCTCACGTTGTTCTCTCCAGCATAGATGCACTGAGTTCTCAAATGACGAGTGGTATGCAAGTTTTTCAGTAGCTGTAACAGATTAAACCATTCTGCTGTTAGTATGCAGAGAAACATGATCTGTTGATTTTTTTTAAGGTCTGTTCTTACTAAACAGCGTTTTTCAAATGAAATTTCCGATATTTAAAGAAAATAATGACCAACCCATGTGTTTCACCAGGGTTGTCAGGACAGTAGGACTATCAACCTACTAGGAGCTCAGTTAGTCGCGGCTCGTAGTGCGAGGTTTGTCAGTCCGAGTCTGGGTCATATCCTTTCAATTATTATTTACTTACCACAATTCTGTGTTTTTTACCTATTATTTTGTTTTACGTTAAGGACTAGCATGTAGTTTATTCTTTATTGATGTTTTCTCATTTTACTTGTTTCTCTTTCTGATTTGTGCTTGACAAGCTATCAATTTCTCAAGATGTAGCGGTATTTTTAAATATTGTTTGGTAAAGTCTTACGTTAGATCTTAAGTTAAGATATACAATTAAATGTAGTTCCTATATTAGTATAGTCCTCTGAAGACGGGTGGAGTTTTTAAATGCCCGAAACATTAGGAGTAGTTTTTTTCCAGAAGTGTCAGGAAAAGTCTGTTTCTTAGCGGATCCGTGGCGGATTGGTATCGTAGCGACTCGAGCTCATCACTCGGTGGCGGGTTCGATCCCCGCAGTCACCACTTACAATTTGTAATGTGACTATACGGTGACGCTAGGTAAAGGTCGAGGTTGAGTGGTAGAGAGGACTTTGTAGTCCTAACTTCGCCTCGTTAAACAAGACAAACTTTACCTTTACCTTTTTTTTTTCTTCTTTTAACTAAATTGTCACACAGACTCTTCATTACTCCCAACTAAAATTTTGAAGCTTGCTTTAGTAAATAGCTAACTTTGTTACTATCACTGGAACTAGGGGATGAGAGCCATGGTGTAACTTACTAAAAATCAAATGAAACTTATTTGTTACCTTTGGGGTAAAAAGGAAGCTTTACGCTGAGTTGGACTGCTCGACTGTGTTTGCCATCAGTTTGAAGACCGTTCTCTCATTGTGTTCGTCCATGCCCTGGGAATGAAACAAGATTGTTGTAAACTCTGCTTTTGTAGGTTAAAGTGTAAATATGGAACTGGTTCCAGGTGGCTTGCAAGTTTCAAACACCGTACTCACGTGTCCAACACGGAAAGCCTCTGAACACTTATTCAGCACCAGATTTTATTTGCTGGTCTGCGCATGTGCATCTCATCACCAAGTACCTGAAGCAGTCCTTCGAGCCAAGAGTTGACGAAGCAGGTTCAAACCACCTCCAATCAGTTGGACACTGCTTGCGAGGACACACACTTTTCCAGCACAACACAGCAGTTTTCCAAATGTCCTCTGGCTTTTTTCACGGCCAACATGTTGGATGCTCCTATTGCTGGTGCTAGATAGGCATGCGCAACCCCATAGAAATATATGGGAACAATCATTTATCATACTCAGTTTTTTTAAATAATAAAGTTGTAATTTTAAATACAGTGGAGTCCCTTAGAGTTGAACTAGGTATAATTGGGAGTTGAGCCTCTTCAAATTATCAAAAATTAACATTAGTTAAGTTTTTAAATTAATAAAATTCTTTGTAATAGTGTCCCAGTCACTGGGTGTAAAACTTGCCCATGTAAAACTTACCTGCCCAATAAAATGGTAGCTATGGGGGTAGTCTATGACGTTATAATTTACCCTACAACTTGTTATAATATCGTTTCATTCACAAGTTACACAATAAGTTAAGTTACATTCTGAACGTTGGCTAGTGTACCTGGTTGATCTCGTCAACGCAGCGGAAAGGCACAGTGGTAAGCTCCTGGAGAGACAGCATGTATATGGCGGTGGACACGGCTCTCTCCCCGCCACTCTGAGTGTGTGTGTCCAGCTTTTGCAGTCGGCTGCTCTCGCGGAACTGCACTTTGATGCAGATGCCGTACTTGACGTAGTCGTTCTGTCAGTGCAAATTATGCGAATGGATAAGATGGGAAAGTTCTTATTAATATTTTTTCACTTATTCAGTAGACCGCCGTAAGTTAGGTCTCAGTTAGTTCGGTCTGCGCTTAGTCAGGCCGGCTCTAAGTGAGCAGGCACCAAGTCTCTACTTGTTTATTATATTCTTTGTCAAGTTTAGCAGTCATTGTCGTGTATACATTTTATACAGTCGTGTGGCGCTCATTCTCTCTTGTCCACTTATCCTATACGCATCGATCCTGGAAAACAATAAATGGACAAATTCTAGATAGGCATCGGTTAGTTCGGCTTAGGGTCCAGTCCTGAAGTGGCTGATCTTACGGGAGTCTACTGTAGTAGTATTATTTACAAATTTAAAGATGAGAACATCAGTTTGAATATAAATAACAGAATATTAGCTTTAGAGTAACAAAACCAGACTAGCCTCAATGTATATTTGATTGTACCAGACTGCGGCTAGGACCCACAACAACGAGATGACCAGGCCTTGAGCCTCCCAACAAAACTCAGGCTAGGAGCTCTTAGTTCTCTTAGCTCTCTCTCTCTCTCTCTCTTTTCACAACTGCACAAAGCTGGCAGTGATAGAGCTTGTCTAACTGCTTGAAGCAGTGTACAGTTGGTTCTAACATGTGCATAGTTATACAATGATTAATACCCTGAGAACGTAGCCTACCTTGTCTGGAGGTTGCTCCAGAGACACTTCTCCGACACACTTCATCTGCTTGAAGAAGTTGCTGAAGTTGTTGTTGATGCGTTCAATGAGACTGGTGACCTGCGGAATCCATACATTCCGCAGTGCTTCCATCTCTCCCTTCAGATTCTGCAGCCTTTGGTCTGACGACCCAAAGTCAGACTCTAAGCGGACGATGAGCTTTTTGGTTTTTTCATAGTCTTCAATTACCTAAATAAGAGGAAAAGAGAATATTTTAATAAAATTGTCTGTTCTAGAATGAAACAGTATTGAAGTATTCGCTCTCCACGTCTTTAATTTGTTAACAACAATCAATTCTTTATTTCTGGTTTATAAAGCTGTTGAAGATGGATAATTAAGGTGGCAGAATTTACACAAAAGACAGCTTAATTTGAGTGGTATATCTTAAAAAGGTCTAAAGTTACTGAAATTCAAAGCAGTCCTAAACATCACACAGTTTCTCTGCCTTTTAACACTAATTGAGCCAGATTAAAAGTTATTGAAAACTTAAGTGCTTAATATCACTGTTAAGCAAACACTACAACAATTAGAGTGCATACTCACATGCGCTCTTCCTCCTGCGAGACAGGCTGCCCTGGCCGTGAGGTTGGAGATTTCTGTGTCTATTGCTTCCAAATCATTTGGCAACGCGTCAAATATGTCTCTGTACTTCCTGTTGAACTCTGGCGACCCGAGACTCAATCCATCGGTCAGATGCTGAGCATCTGCAAGAGCTTTCTTCATCTCCTTTTGGACCTCTTTCAGCTGTTCTTCCACATTTGTAAGCATCTCCTAAACACACAAAAGAAGCTGTTGGAAAACAATTTAAATTCTATATGGTTGTTCCGTTGCTCTTAACCCTTTGCGGTCTCATTTTATTTTTAAATTTTCGTAAAAATCCTCCCGTAAGGGTTTCCCCAGTCCCCTCTAAGCAAAATTTCAGCCAAACCCCTCTCTGGTACGGTGCATTACCACACCTCTAAGCTCGGGGATTTAGCGCCTCCCTAAGCTCAAAAGTGCCACTCTCCGCCTCACTGGATTTGATGAGCCATTTTCTCTTCAGTGATCCTCAGCGGTCATTGTGGCCCCTGCACCGGCGTGATCCAACAACTAGCATTGCACCGTACCAGAGCGCACCGGTGGGATTGAACCACGCTGTGACAGACAGGGGCCAGCTGTCCGTCACTATAACCACTAAACCACCTGTGTTGGGCTGTTTGTCGTGAGCGGTGAAACTCACACTTGAGTTGCCGAGGAGGGGGGAGGGAGTGGTAGTTTCGCTCTTCTCTGCTAGGCGCCGTTAGTGTTGCGTAGTGCTCGTATATCTGAGACGGTTTCAACCGTCTCCTATACTGCACACCCAAGCGTTCAAAAGGAAGTAGCGTTTGTCGACACGCGACCTCAAAGGGTTAAGGGTTCCTTTTTTATAAATAGGAATCATTTTGGATAGTTTAAGTAGGTCAGAAAAATGCTTATACTCTTAACCCTCCAAGTTCTGATTGATTAGTTTTAAATGCTAAGCCTTTTTAGCCCCTCGCGCAGCTGTTATTTCAAAAATTCAAAACTCTTAAGGTTTTGTTATGATTTAGTCAAAATATTATCAATAGTTTTATGAAGGTACTTTTTTCACTTTAGCATTAGATAGAATTGGTTTATGATTCAGTAATATAAAAACCATGATAAACATAATTAATCTAAGACCTGTGCCTCGCCACTGATAAAATATTATATTCGCTATCATGACTTTTTTAAGTCTTTTCGTACAAGAGCAGGGTGTTGCTCGGGTACGGGCATCAAACAACAATCAAATCAAAATAAAAAATCAAATCTTTTTATTTGTCATCAAGCAAATACATGCAATAGACAAAGTCAAACATTAGCCATGAACATTAAAATATTGATTATAAACACAAGAATCACTGGGGCTAACTTGCAATACATTAACAATATAGACAATCAGGTTTTTTACTTAACTTTACAGGTACATTACATCTGTATCATATTTGTATCGACAGCAAAGAATTCTCGGATATCGTAAAATGGGTTCAAAATCAACCAATCATATAATCTATTTTTCACTTCAACTATATTGAGTTCCTGTACATATTTCGGGAGGTGATTTAAAAACTTTGGCCCTAGTACAACATAAGTATTTTTAGTTTTGTACAATTTACAATAGGGAACATCAATGAGATGTTTATTCCTAGTATTGTGTTGGTGAATATCAGCTCTAGTACAAAGATTCTCTTTTCTCTTTAAAGTGTATATTGTAGCATCAAAAATATACAAATTAACCACAGTTAAAATTTGAAACTGTATAAACAGAGGTCTACAATGTGCATTAAAAGCAGCATTGCTCATAGCCCTTAAGGCATTCTTTTGTACTAACAAGACAGAGTCACATTTACACGAGCATCCCCTAATTAACAACCCATACCTAACATGTGATTGGAAAAATGCAAAATATGAACTCCTTACATATTCTAATGGGACACAATTAACAAGTTTTCTAAATAAAAATACAGTTCTACAGAGTTTAGGTAAAATATAGTCAATGTGGCTTTTCCAATTCAAAGACTCATCCAACATTACCCCTAGAAATTTTACACTGGAACATAACTGTGAATCATGACTAGTTGGTTTCTCTCTTAAACTAAAAAGTACATTCTGAGTTTTATCGCTATTAAGTAAAAGTTGGTTTGCCTTAAACCAGCTCTCTGCACTGGCGACATCTGTCTTAACATTTAATAAAAGATTAGGATAGTCATGGTTAGATGATAAAATTGAGGTGTCATCTGCATACATAAAAATATTCAATCTTACGTTACTAGGTAAATCATTAATATAAACTAAAAAAAGAAAAGGCCCCAAAACAGAACCTTGAGGTACACCATTGCTTACAACAACTTCTTTAGAGCAATCACTTCCTAACATTACTTTCTGTCTACGGTTTGTAAGGTAAGACTTAAATAACCTTAACGAGTAGCCATTGATGCCATATAACAACAGTTTTTCAATAAGCACAGCATGGTCAACACAGTCAAATGCTTTGCTTAAATCACAAAAGGTAACCCAAGCAAATCCTTTCTTTTCCAGCACATTTAACAACACCCTTACTAACTCATCAATAGCATCAATGGTACTTCTCCCTTTACGGAAACCAAACTGGCAATTAGATAACAAACCGCACGACTCGAAAAAGGTGCTTACCTGGTTAAAAATTAAATATTCAATTATCTTTGCCAGTACAGGAATTAGAGAAATAGGCCGATAATTTGCTAAATTGTTAACTTCCCCTTTTTTAAAAACAGGACGAACTTTCGATAACTTTAAAACCTTTGGAAAAACCCCTTGTTGTATGCAACGATTGATACAGAAAGTTAGTGGTTCAACTATTGAACCAATCACAATTTTAATTAAATAATTAACTTACTCGACATTTCATACACATCCAGGCTCTCAGACAATTTCATTTTGTTCACAGTTGTTAATATATTTTCACAGCTGACTTCCTTAAAACTAAATGAATTAACACGTGAACTAAGAAAATCAATTCCTTTTTGAGTCAGAACATTTGCAGCAATGTCTGCTTTCCTTATCCCAGATTTTATTGTGATAACAGACTGTACAAAAAAGTTATTAAAACAATCAGCGGTAAAAGGTAGACTAGAATTATTTTCTTTGTAAGAGCTTGATGTGTTGTTTCTTTTTATAATGTTCCAAGCTGCTTTACATTTGTTTTGTGAGTTGGCTATGTAATCTGAATTATGCAATTTCTTCGCATCCTTAATAGCTTGTCTATATCTACTTTTTAGATCTTGGTACAGTAACTTAACATTATCAGAACCAGAACCTTTATATAAGTCATAATACATCATTAGTTTACTTTTCATATTTCTAAGGTCCTCAGTGTACCAGCTGAGACTAGAATTACTTAGAGTTCTCTTATTGTTAAAACCTTGTCTAACTGTAAAACGTTTCAGTTTAAAACAAAAGTTAAAGACATTCAAGATAGTATTAAAAAATAAAGTAAAATAAGTTTCTGCATCCAAGCTTAATTTGTAAATTGAAGTCTAATCTACAGAATTTAAAACTGCTAAAAATTTCACAGAATTGTTGTGAGTAAAACTACGTTTAAAAGTAATGTGACTAGAAAGAAATCTACAGCTGTCATTGGTTCTAAAATTATTTGAGTGGTTATTATTGTTAAAATTAAACTTGACATACAAAGCATCATGGTCAGAAAATAAAAATTGATGTACTAAAACACTACTAACTAAATTATTTACATTACTAAAAACATTATCTAAACAAGCAGACCCTCTAGTGGGTTGGTCATTACAGTAATAAAGGTTGTGCTGTCTCATAAGGTTAAGAAGTTCCGTTACAGAAGCCCTTGTGGTTGTAACATCAAAGTCTGCATTCAGATCACCACCCACACAAATCTTATGGTTTGGCCATAAATCGTCAATGTAGTTTAAAAGATTTGACAATCTGTTTAAAAATGTATTAACATCACTATCAGGAGAGCGATAAACACAGATAACAATCAGTTTATAGGCGTCAATAACCACAGAACTTACTTCAAAATGCTTTGCTACACAGAACTGTTCACTAGGTATGGTTCGGCTTTTAATTTTGTCTGACACATAAATGGCTGAACCTCCACGCAACATACCAGACCTTATAAAATAACTAGCCAAATAGAAGTTATTAATAGATGCCAGATCAATTGAAATGTTGTCAAGCCAATGTTCTGTAATACACATACAGTGACAATCGATGTCTTCCAAGAAGTTTTCCAATACATCACACTTACTGGATAATCCTTGAACATTGAGGTATACAAGTCCTACGGGGCGTCCTGGGTCTGCTGTTGAAGACCGTTTCAGCAGTATCACCAGATGTAGATGGGGAAGACTGGTCTATTGTACTCTTGCTCTGCATATGTACATTGTTCTGCTGCACAATCTTCTCGCAGGGAGGTGTTGGACTTTGACCACTTGCAGGCACCTTGTAAGAAGTGTGTTCCGTCTCTAGGCTGTCAGTTTTCTTATTAATTACGTTACTTATCACGTGTGCCAACCATTCCTTGCCAAGCCTGTTGAAATGCATACCATGTCTAGTGTGGAAGTGTCTATCTGCTGTACTAGCCTCCACAAACACAACATTGGGATACCTACAACTTATTTCCTTCAACTGTCTGTTTGTTTTCCTAATCTCATTGTTAACACATGACCAGCTTTTTAAGTCATGTCTTGTAGGTAAATCCACTAGAACTACCTTGGAGTTGGAAAATGTGTTCAATGTAGCTATGATTGAATGTATAGCACTTTGAGCATCATTGCGAGCAACATCGTTTGAACCACACATTAGAACCAAGAAATCATTAGCTTTTAAATTTTCCTTTTCAATATTACCTGAGTTCAATATCTGCTCAGCAATTCCACCTGGTCTTACAAAGCCAGTTGCAATGTAGTTATTGGGATCCACAAAGTTGTTGATACGAAAAGACAAATCTCTACCATGGCTGTCAGAACACAGTAGGATGCGACTTGGGCATGTTTTACTTGTACTGTCCTCAATACCATTTACAGGATTGTCATCTCCCCCACGAATGAAATTCAAATTTTGTCTTCTATTATTTCTCCTTCTATGCTTCCTTGAGCCCCTCTTAACAGAATCTGCCTTATTTAACACACCTTCATCAGAATCTTCATCGTCAGAGTGAAACTCTGATAGTACCTGAAAAGGATTTTCAGTTGTCAAATCTGTATTTTTTTGGAGAGCCAGTCCTTGAGCTGCATATTGTATTTTGTTATGTATATTTAATGGGGGAAAACATTGCAGACATACTTTTTCCTCTTGCTATTTTAGGGCAAGCTTTGTTTTTAGAGTTGTGTTATCACTTTCAAGAATACTTACTACTGACTCTAAAGATTTCAGGCTTGAAAGCATTTTGGTGATTTCTTCATTCAGAATAATACATTTTTTGCAGTTGGATTGACATTTGTCCACATTTGGCTGCTGTTTTTTTAACTCATCTGACTGAGCCACTTCAAATACCAGTGTCTCATTTATTTTTGTTTCTGCATTCAACATTTTCTGTAATTTATCTATTCTTGTCATTAATTCCATTTCTTTCTGGTCTACTTGTCTTTTTAGGCAAGCAATTTCTTCATCCTTTTGTAGTAAATTATCTTCCATTTCTAAGTCATATAGAACACTTTTGTTTTTCTCTTCATGTAAAGCCTGTTTTAGATCTTCATTTTCCTGAATGATAGACTTTTCAATTTCAGACAAAATAGAAGTATCATTAAAATTTCTCATTTTATTATTTTCATCTTCCAATAGATTAGAACAGTTTGGGCATTTCCAATGTTTCAACTCTTCAACGCCTAAATCTTTAACAGCTGAGTAAGGTAACCCCAGGCATTTAAAGTGAATCCAAGAGTCACACATTCCACAGCAAAATATGCCACCAGTTTTCACTTCTTTTTGCAGAGTTTACAGGGGTATTTTCCCATTTTCTTGACAAATTACCAAAATATCCAAAGATAAATTTTAAAACTATCAGTAAATAATGTTATATCAGTAGTTGTCAAGAGATCAGCAGAATCTGTGGGTATATGATGACTCAGAAATCCAATATGGCTACCTTTAGTGCAATGGCATATTTAAACAGTTTTCTGAATAATTTCTAAGTTGAAATATCAGTTTTTATATTGTAAGTACTCACAGTAGTCCAAAGTCAAATAAAAACCATACTGGCACTATGTTTAATAGATTATTATCACACAATAACTAGTATTTCACAGGACCACATTTGCTGTGCTGTTTACTGTCAGCCATGACACTAAAAAAAAAAACCGATCATTACACCTGTTTCTTCATTTTGAAATTGGGCTTAAAGTTATGCCTTAAAAACGTATTCAGAGCCCACTTTGCCCCCTCGCCATTTATTTTGTGGGTGTTGTATGGGAATAAAGTATATCTAAAGACACACTGCGTAATGGGCTTAACCCTTAAGCAAAGTTTCACTACCATAGCTTCAGCCGATTTTCAGTTATAAGCGGTCCAATATGCCTTAAAAACTTGTTCAGTGCCCACTTTGGTCTCGCCATTTATTTTGTGGATGTTGTATGGGTATAAAATATAGCTAAAGACACACTGCATAATGGGTTTAACCTTAAAACGAAGTTTCACTACCATAGATTCAGCCGATATTAAGTTATAAGAGGTCTAAGACGCCTTAAAAACATTATAGACAGACAGACAGGTATTTTGTTGACGCCAGTTTCGGTCTTTGCAGAGTATATAAACACCAAATAACCAAAAACCGATGGACTTAATGGTAGATTGAACTATGGTAGATTTAATTATTATATAATTTTAAGTACTTGCAATGTACAGACAACAGTCTTATTTTATTTATATAGATTAACTTAAAACTATTAAATTGGTAAAACATAATAATAGTATATAAGTTAACTAAATTTAGGTTTTGAAAACTGTGTGCACAAAGTCAAACTAACCAAAGAAACTCAGTTGTCAGGCAATACAATGACAAGCAGAAGCTAACAGCTAATAGTTTTACTTTTGTTCTGTTTTGAAATTGGCATTAAAGTAAAAATTCGATACTTGCTAGTTAGATCCTTTCATTTTGAGTCGAACAATATAAAAATTGAAGTATCTACACGATTTTAGTACTTTGAAATAACCGTTTTACTTATCGTCGCTCTGAGTGACGCTAGCACTTGGAGGGTTAATATTCACTCAGAATAAGATAGTAGCTCTTAAATAATGTCAACTTTTTGAAAAATAATATTGGATAAAAGTAAAAATCTATAATTTTAGACAGACAAATTTTGAAACAGTTTTAGACAATTCCTCTGTACTAACATTTGGCCAAAAAGACATTTCAGTGGGTCCTGCTTTTTACACCCAATCTGACCGATCCGATGACTGGCATGCAAAAATTTATCCTTTAAAGCTACCTTTGCTCATCCCTTCTCTTTGTTTCTTTTTCACTACTTGATTCCGGGTCAGGATCAGGGAAACGTCTGATAGTGTATAGCCAGCTTTAACTTTGGCTTGATGCGGATCACAATTATAGCTTACTTTCAAACCCTTCAACTGTTTTGTTGCTTCTGAGGCTTCGTGTTCTTTCTCCTCCAGTATCCGGTTTGCCACAGTTTGTCTCAACCTGTGCAACTGCAGCTTCCCGAGGCAGTCTTGGTACCCTCTGACGTGCCCAACAATCTTCATTTGGTCCTTGCATGACTCCACTATAAATTTCTGTAAATAATTCATTTTTAATGTTTTACTTGTTCAAAATAACTTGTTAATTAATAGTAGTAAATACTTTAGAATGCAGGCTGCAGCTTAAACACAATACCCATTAACAGGAATACCCATTAAAGCTGTGTTCTTTGTTTGAAGCTTGTTGTTAACGATGGGAGAGTTTCTGATTTTGTAATATTATTTTGGACATTTTCCATCGATAGTGAACAAGAAGAAAACGACATTTCTGCAATCTGATCCTGTCGACAGGTAAAAACCAAAAAGTAATTTAACACACCACGAAACATTGGAAAATCAGCTTTCACCGGTTTGGTAGTTCTGCTTGCCTTTAGTTTCATAAGAGTGAATGTCACATTCTGGAACCGCATTTTGACTTTAAAAATAATAATAACTATAATGTAGAGGTGAAACAAAGTCAACAATTTCCAACTCTGAAATTCTGGCCGACTCCCTTCAATGCAATTTTTTAATGATTCGAAAAGTTCTTTTTTGGAGGATGAAGAATTGGAAAAAAATTGTGTTTGCGCAACCTCCCCACAAGGCCAACCCATAGGAAAGCTGAGGGTAGATTACCCCGTAATATACTGTCATCAGTATCTGAGTTGTACAATATTTTGCTAGTTCCCTTAAAACAAAGATGCCTAAGGCAAACTTTGTGCAGACAATGACTACCTGACAACCCTAACTCAACTGTTCTAGACTTCCTTTAGTGTCCTTTACAAATTCCCAGCTATCGATGCTCCCTTCACAAAATTTTCCGTTTGTTGGTCAAAATTCTCGTATGATTTCCACTTTTCCCATTTCTTGTATTGTGGACAACCTGAAATAGTGTATCATTAATGATTTGCATAGCCCATAGGCTCATTAACAACTTTGTTGTACTTACTCTTATTTTACTGTCTGTGGCCGCCTTTTCTTCATCGGGATCAAAGTCGTTATCCTGGATCAATTTCGATAGCTCATCCTTCACCCATTTCAATTTGCCCCTCCTGTTGTTTAATTGCAGTAACTCATTACTTAAATCTTTTTTTTTGCTTTGTAGGTTGTTCAGTTCTCTCTCAAACAATCCGAGTTGGCTCTTCAATGTATCCAAGTTTTTAACTTCTTTACTTAGATTTGCAGTCACTTGTTGGAGCCTAAAACAATTAAAATTTAAAATGTTACATCTTACATGTTTTTAGAATAGAATAGAATATTTTTATTGCAACATAACGTTCTTTTACATGAAATGTTTGAACAGGTTGCTTGTCAGTAAATTATATTAAAGTAAATTTGGTACACAGTTTAACCTAAAATGTATCATTTAAAAAATCAGCAACTTTATAGTAACACTTTTCTAGCAAAACCAATCTTAGTTTTAATTTGAAGTTAGCTATAGACAAAGATTTAAAACCATTTGGCAGCTTATTATATAATTTAAAACCTATATATAGGCCCAAAAACCTACAATCATTGGACGACGTACCATGTGTGAACAGATTTTCACCTTTGGTAGGAGGACTCAGGAAGTGGAGAATGAAGGCGATTTTGACAACTTTGATGAAGTACAACCTGATATACTTATCTGTGGTGACAGCCAAGGACGGGACCTGGCATATCATCTCAATAAGAAGCTGAAATCAAGCAATGCTTTTGGATTTGTCCAGCCTGGCGGGTGCACCAAAGATATCTTAAATGATAAGAAGATACGAGATGTAAATCTTAAGGAAAAAGATGTTTTGGTGCTGATGTGTGGGACCAATGATGTGGCTAGAAATAAAGCTGATGAAGCTCTAAATAATATAAACCAAACATTGGGTAAATTTTCACACACCAATATAATTTTGGTAGATCTGCCACACAGGTATGACCTAGTTGAATGGTCTTGTGTGAATACAGAAGTGAAAAAAACTAATCTTTCCCTAAGAGATCTCATCAAGAAACATCCTAACATCACCCTAGTAGAGGCAAGTAAGGCTGGAAGAAACCTACACACTCGACATGGCTTACACCTGAACTACAGGGGTAAGACATGGTTGGCGGAAACTATTGCTGAAGCGATCGTCAACATGAAAGCCCCTGAACAAGGCGTGATACAGGAGCAACCTCCTCCACCCGGTATTGACACAACGTCAGCAGTAGTAGAAAATATCCAAGCAAGAGATTGTTTTATGAATTCTACACAGACATTGTCTCCTTTCCCAGGTACACCTTTAAACTTCTCCTTCAATCTCCCACCGGATGTCATGTGAATAAGAGAAGGAATAACTCTTCCAAGCCTAACCCAATAGCTAATATAAATAGTAGTTCAGGTACTATAAATGAAGTAATTTCTATTTCCAGAACCAACTTTTCAAAAAATCTAGTAAGTGGTCCGGGTTCAATAAATTCTAATAAAGTCCTAATCTTACATCAAAATATTCAACACTTGCCTTCTAGACTCGACAGCTTAAACTTGATCTTGGAAGAGTTAGAGCCTGATTTTGTAGCGTTAAGTGAACATAAAGTTTTAAAAAGTGAAATAGAAAGAGTAAGAGTGGATGGTTACAAAGTATGCACTTATTTCACTAGGGAAAGTTCCAGAGGTGGGGGGGTAATGATTCTATCAAAGATTAACACTAAAACCTATGACTTTGTAATACCTCAGTGTCAGCTTCTGTTAGAGGAAAAAGTTTTTGAATACTGTATGCTCAAATATAGAATTGATTACAACTATATTATTTTGGTTTGTTTTTATAGGTCTCCAATCAAGGGTAATGAAAAAATATTTTTGGAAAAGCTAGAATTGCTTCTAAATTGTTTATTAAAAAATAATAACAGAATAATAATTGTAGGGGATTTTAATGTAAATGTCTTGAACAAGGATGCATTTTATTTTAGTTTTGTTAATCTATTGACAGCTTTTAATGTAAAGTACCTGGTGGACTTCCCAACAAGAGTAACCGAGACGACATCTACAGCAATAGATAATTGTATTAGTAATATTCCAAATTTAACAATTTCGGATTAGTAACGAACTTTCTGATCATGATGTGCAGCTAGTGGAAATGAGAATACAGACTCCTAAATCTTCTGTTAAGTTGAAGCAATTGACTAGAAGAATAAATAAAATTAATAAGCAGTCCTTTTTTTGGCAAATTGCGTCAGAGTCCTGGATGGAAGTCTACCAGTCTACTGTAGAACTAAAGTATGATATATTTTTGAATCTTTTTCTTTATTATTTCAACTCCAGCTTCCCTAAAGTGTATTCAAACATTAACTGTGTAAGACAAATCAAATGGGTAAACCAAGATATTCTGGATGGTAAAAAACAGATACTGCAATTGAGTAGATTGTTTAGGGAAACAAAGAGGAACGAACTTAAAAGTATCAGGAACAAAAAACGGGAAGTTAGTAATAAAGTGAATAGAGCAAAAAAAACAGTACTATGACACTAAAATATCAAATTCAGTAATTGTGTCAAGGCCACTTGGGGAATAATAAATAGGGAAGTAGGAAACAACAACACAAAGTAGCCAACTTTAGAATTAGTTGTAACTGTACTGGCAATAATATTGAGGATCAAAATAATATCAGAGTCTTTTAATGATTTTTTTATCAATACAGTCAGGGCCGGATTAACCGCATGGGCAACATGGGCACGTGCCCAGGCCGGCAAATTTTTGGGGGCGGCAGATTTGCAGACGAAAGTTTGTCAATTTGATAACTTGACGGTAGTGATTGCGATGTCGCGCGGAAGGTCCGTCGACTAGTGAGTCACCACCCCTTCCCTCTTACTGACAGTCTGTCACAACACCGCCAGGCCCCAATGCGTACTGTTGACAACCCTCTTTTGTTTCAGTCAGTACAATACACTCGGCAACACGGCAACATATAGTAATAAATGATAATGAAATTGATAATTTTTCGGCTCAACAACCACACACTTAAAATGCATTTTTAGAAGATTATGCTAAACAAACGTCAGTAACAGACGCACCTCATGAAGACTTACATCAATATTCGTTTCAGAATGATCAGTTTTCTCAAATAAGCAAAGATCCATTTTTTTGGGAAATAAATAGTAAAACTAAAGATTATTTTGCAAAAAATGGCTTTTATCAAAATAAGATGAAGGTTTTGAAAATTCGGCGAATTTACCCAGAAGCAAATAGGTTCCTAACAAAAATATGTTTGAAAAAGGAAACTTGCTAACGGTAATATAGTGGACCGTGACTTTCTTGTTTACTCTCCCAGTCAAGGTGCTTTATTCTGTGGTCCTTGCAAACTGTTTAGTGAATCGTCATCTCAATTTTCCGATTCAGGCTTTAGTGACTGGAAGCATGCTCTTACGCGACTAGCAGAACATGAAAATTCTGCCGGTCATCTGGACTGTGTCCTAGCTTATAAAGGAGAAGTGCGAAGCAGGCGAATAGATAAACAGCTTCTAATACAATCCAAAGAAGAAGTAAAGTACTGGAAAAATGTTCTACAAAGGGTTGTGGCTGTTATAAAAAACTAGCATCTCGTGGTTTACCTCTGAGGCAATGATGAGGTATTTGGTTCTCTAACAATGGAAACTTTATGATGTGTCTTGAGTTAATAGCAGAATTTGACCCGTTTTAAGGAGCCACATAGATAACACGGCAACCCTGAGTGGGGACACTCTTCTTACCTTTCTTCAACTATTTGTGAAGAGTTATTAAAGGCCATTGGGAAAACAGTTATCAACACAATCCTGGAGGAAGTTAGAGATTCAAAATATTTTTCCATTATCGTAGACTCTACTCCTGACATTTCACATACCGATCAGCTGAGCATCATACTACGTTACGTTCAAAAAGTGGCGAGGTTAAAGAACGTTTTTAGAGTTTCTAGAGAACTGCGGACATAAAGGGAACAGCTTGCTGATGCGGTCTTTAAATTTTGAGCGACCATGGACTGGATATTCAAAATTGTCGTGGTCAATCGTTTGACAATGCTTCGAACATGTCTGGGACATACTCGGTTTGCAAGCTAGACTAAAACAGGTAAATCCTTTGATATTTTATGTGCCTTGCTCTGCCCACTCCCTAAATTTGGTAGGATCCAGTGCTGCCGAATGCTGCAAACTTTCCAAAGATTTCTTCGCTCTGTTGCAACTTTTGTACAACTTTTTTTCGGTTTCGACGCTTTGATGGGCTATTCTACAGTCGTATTTTCATTCAAAAGTCTTTCTCTGAAAACCCTTAGCAATACAAGATGGTCGGCAAGAGAGGAAGCTTGTAAAGTTTAAACAGGGACTACAAGGCTATCGTACAAGCCCTTGAGCAAATTATTAACGACGAAGATGAAAAACTACCAGAAATCAAGCTAAAGGTATCCTCAGAGCTCTAATGAAACAAGAAACAACATTCATGGCATCTTTTTGGGGAGTGATGCTTGATAAATTTAACACAGTCAGTGAGAAAGTACAATCTCCAAAAATGAATGTTGCAACAGTCGTCCAACTGTACAATTAACTCATTTCGTTTGTGCAAGAAAACGCAGCTATGTTCAATTTTACAAAATCTCTGGAAACCAATCACAAAGCAATGCTTTCAGAAGTCAAATCAATGGATGAAAAATATGAAAGGACAAGAAAACCCAAACGATTCTTTGACGAAAGTGACGAATCAGAAGATGATGAACAAGACAAAAATAGTAATGATAAAAGGTTCCAGGGAGATTTTGATCTTATCACAAGGAAATTGCTCACTGATTTGGAAAACAGAGTAAAAGTTTACAACGATTTTTTAATGAGATTTTTGTTTTTATCAAACTTATCTGAGCTTAACCCAGAAGAAATAAATAATGCTGCTTCTAATCTTCAAAAGATTTATGAATTTGATATCGAGGCATCACCATTTGTGATTGAATGCATTCACCAAAAAGGCTTGTTGCATCAAGAGAAGTTTGATGAGGCATTGACATTGTCCGGACTGCATACTTTATTGATTTCAAAAGGCCTGTTAGATCTTTACCCCAACGTAAATATTGCCTTACAAATATACCTTAGCACACCTGCTTCAAACTGCTCTGCAGAGAGGTCTTTCTCTACACTTTCAAGAATCAAGAACTGCCTACGTTCGACTACATCTCAAGATCGGCTCAACCACCTTGCGGTTTTAACCATAGAAAACGATTTGACTACAAGGTTAGACTTTGAGGACGTTATCACTGAGTTTGCTAATAAAAAAGTCAGACGAGTCAAGTTGATTTAGAGTTTTTCTTCTTTTTCATGCAGTAACATGTACAAAATGGTAAATGCAAGTTTTGCAAGAAAACTGTATATTTTACGAGGCCTAATTCAAGAAATGTGTGACATATGTTATGTAATTCTGCTATTAAAATAAATATAAAGAACTTCTCAAATAACATGAACCAATACTTTTTTACTTCACCTTGTTCTGATTTGAGTCAAGTTGTTACTGATATGATATGTGATACGTGTAGTTGGAAAGCGATCTGGGGGGCTCGTCGTCTCATGCCCATGGGCGGCAATAGCCTAAATCCGGCCCTGAATACAGTTAGAGAAACCGTACATCCTCAACTAAATAATCTTTCAAACATAAATCATAATACTGAAATAAGCTGCACTAGTCGTACTCAAACAACTTTTAAATTTGCTTCAGTAACGGAGGATGAAGTTCTTAAAACTATCAAGTCATTCAAAAACAAACATTCTTCAGGATATGACGAAATTCCGATAAGTATTGTTAAGGAGGCAATAGACTATATATTAAAACCTCTGACCCACATAATCAATTCCTCTTTAATCACGGGTTTATTTCCTTACCAATTAAAAATTGCAAAAGTAGTCCCAATCTTTAAGAAAGGCAGTACTGAAGAATTGGGAAGCTATCGACCAGTGTCTCTGTTACCAGCCTTCTCAAAAATATATGAAAAAATTGTTTACAGCCAATTAATAAGATATCTTGAGGAAAATGAACTACTACCAACAACACGGTTTCAGATCGGGTAGGTCAACAGTAACGGCAGGAGTTAAATTTGTACAAACCATCATTGACGCTATAGACAGAAAAGAAAATGTAATTGGTATATTTTTGGATATCTCTAAAGCATTTGACAGTATTTCCCATGATCGTCTTTTTAAAATCTTACTCAGTCTTGGCATTAGAGGGAAGGAGTTGCAATGGTTCAAATCTTATTTAGAAGACCAATGTCAGTATGTGGAAATTAAACACCAAACATTAAATTATATTGAAAGTTATAAATCATCTTTTGGAGAAATTACATATGGAGTTCCACAAGGGTCCATTTTGGGCCCATTGCTCTTTATCTGTTATCTGACAGGCCTGCCTAACTTAAGTGGGGAAATACAATTAATATGGTCTATGTACGCAGATCAAGCAGATGCAAATATTATTTTCACGGAAAAATCAAAATGAAATTGAACAAAAGCTGCTGCAGAAATGTTCAAAATCAAGCAGTTTCTAAATTCAGCTAATATTAAATACCAATAAAACCAACTTTATCTCAATTTGTTTTTATACAAAACAAAATAGACATCTCATAAATCCATTAATATTAATAGAGAACTACTCAGTTGAGCAACTAACTGACACTAAATTCTTAGGGTTAATAATAGATAGCAACTTAAATTGGGATGAGCATGTAAAATTTGTATCAAGAAAATTGTCGTGGAATTAAGAAGGTGGATAGAATTTATTACCGGTATTTATGCATTACGAAGAATCTCCCGCCTCCCTCCTGAAACACTACTGTCAATTTATCAACAGCAAATATATATTAAAACAATATATTTTCATTATATTAAACCTATATTTTAAAGAGGAAATTTATAATTCGAAAACCCTAACACCATCAGATTTCAAACCGGACTCTACGAATAGCCTATCAATGAAAATATGGTGCACATCTAGAGAACTCAGTTTCAAAAAGAACTTGAGTGAGTTATTTATAACTTAAATTACAAAAAAGCTATTAAAGTCATGTGTGGTCTGTCCATTAACGATTCAGTCAAGCATTTATTCAAAGACCTAAATCTCCTAACTATATATGACCTTTATATTCTGGAGACAACAAAATACTGTAAGCAAAATAACATTCATGCTCAACCCCAATATCACACACATAACACTAGACATCATTTTATAATTGAAAGACATAATTTGGAACTTTACAAAAAAAAAACCTCATATGCTGGACTTTGCAAAAATTTTTGCAGCATTTACCTCATGAAATCAGAAATGAAGAAAATGTAAAAAAATTATGTGTAAAGCTAAAGTCTTTACTATTAAATATATCGTGTTACTCATTCGAAGAATTTTATGAAAATGTAAATAATTAGTTGGTCAGTTTTGTTTTTTTAATTATAAATTGAGTAATGTATGTATTTTGGCGTTTAATCCTGTAATTTTTTTGAATGATTCTGTAACTATGTAATAATTTTTGTGTACAAATTTAACTTATAACTTAACGTAAATATTACTGTATGTATATACTACTCTTAACTTATTATTATCTAAAAAAAAAAAATATATATATATATATATATGTATATACAGGGTGTTTTTTTAAGTGTGCCACCATCGGGATCTCAGTAACTAATGATTTTACAGCAAACTTTAAATGGGGAACATTCCCTTGTTTTTAAAGAGGTTCAAAAATAATTAAATAAAATTTTTGTAAATGGCAGCCATTTTCCAATATGGCGGTCAGCTTAATTTTTTCTTATGGAACACCCTGTATTTTATGGTGATTTCGGATAGTAAATGAAAATTTAAGACTTTTTTATTCTTGAGTAACTTTTGATATACTCAACCGTTTAGGAGCTACAGAGAGGTAAAAGTACTTCATTTTTGTTGTTTTCTGTTATGTGTGCCACCATTGGGATCTTGTTAACTGTACATCTTACAGTAAACTTTAAATGGGGAACATTCCCTTGTTTTTAAAGAGGTTCAAAAATAATTAAATAAAACTTTTGTAAATGGCCGCCATTTTCCAATATGGCGGTCAACTTCATTTTTTCTTATGGAACACCCTGTATTTTATGGTGATTTCTAATAGTAAATAAAATTTAAGACTTTTTTATTCTTGAGTAACTTTTGATATACTCAACCATTTAGGAGCTACAGAGAGGTAAAGGTTTAATTTAGGCAGGCTTAAGGCTTTTATAACAGCTGTTATTACTCTATCGACCATTTCCATTGCCAGCTGTTTACTATCATTGTTGGAATAATAAACAATAACCACTAACCTGTAAACTTGCAGTCTGAGAATAGTTGTCGTTCACCATGCCATTTATTTATCATTTCTTGTGGTTTTTAACTTGACTAGTTTTATTGGTTTTATTATTTTTTTATTACGCTTGTTGTGAAAGCTTTCTTACTATGGAATTTACAAACAATGAAAAACTTGACATGGTCGAAGTGTATCTTCTGTGTAACAGAAACTGTAGTGCAGCAAGTATCGCACACCAACAGAGGTATCCTGATCGGCGAGTACCGAATCGTAGGTATTTCAAAAAACTTATTGTAAACTTGGCAGCCAATGGTTCTTTTGTGAAGCCACGTCAGAGAGTAGGCACAGTTGTTACTAATGAATTTGAAATTGATGTTTTGGCATACTTTGAGGCTTTTCATAATGCTTCTATTAGAGAAGTTGCATCCATTTTGCAAACTACAACCTCCTCAATTTTTAAAGTACTAAAAAAAAACAAGTACCACGCTTATAAGTATGCGACAGTTCAAGCTTTGCTGCTGGGTGATGAAAATAGGAGGCTACAGTTTTGTGGATGGTTAGCTCAGGAGGCTGTAAATACACCAGGGTATTTATCGAACATTATATGGACTGATGAAACTAACTTTTCAAATAGGGGAATGTGGAATCGGAAGAACAACCATTACTGGGCTAAAGAAAATCCATTAGTAGTGAGAGAAGGACATGACCAAGTTCGATTCTCGATAAACTGTTGGTGTGCTGTGTTAAATAATGCAGTAATAGCAGTACACTTTTATGAGGGAAATTTGACAAGACATATGTATTTGCAGATTTTAGAGAACATTTTATTGGACTCAATTGAGGATGTACCTATCAATGTAAGAATCCAGTTGATGTACCAACAAGACGGTGCCCCACCACATAACAGTCGGGTTGCAGTGGAGTTCTTGAACACTCACTTTCCTGGAAAGTGGCTTGGTACAAATGGCCCGTTACTATGGCCAGCGAGGTCCCCAGACCTAACACCTATGGATTTTTTTCTATGGGGTTTTTTAAAAGACGAATTGTACAAATCCCGATACAACAATGTTGCAGATATGACAACCAGAGTCAGAGAAATCCTTCATGGAGTACACCACAACACACTCAATAAGGCAGTGAATGATGTTTTGAAAAGGGCGACTGCTTGTATTTATACAGATGGTGGCCACTTTGAACACCTGTTGTAAATATGTTTATTGTATCAAAAATGAAGTTGTTACAATAAAAATAAACCTTTCCTTTGTGTCCAGTAGATAACTTTAATTATTTTCTTATTATAAACAGCAAGTAAAATAAGAATAAGCCACTAGCTCACTTGAAACTAATACACCTATGCCTGCCTGAATTATATTAAACCTTTACCTCTCTGTAGCTCCTAAACGGTTGAGTATATCAAAAGTTACTCAAGAATAAAAAGGCTTAAATTTTTATTTACTATTGGAAATCACCATAAAATACAGAGTGTTCCATAAGAAAAAATGAAGTTGACCACCATATTGGAAAATGGTGGCCATTTACAAAAGTTTTATTTAATTATTTTTGAACCTCTTTAAAAACAAGGGAATGTTCCCCATTTAAAGTTTACTGTAAGATGTCCAGTTAACAAGATCCCAATGGTGGCACACATAACAAAAACAACAAAAATGAAGTACCTTTACCTCTCTGTAGCTCCTAAACGGTTGAGTATATCAAAAGTTACTCAAGAATAAAAAAGTCTTAAATTTTCATTTACTATCCGGAATCACCATAAAATACAGGGTGTTCCATAAGAAAAAATTAAGTTGACCGCCATATTGGAAAATGGCGGCCATTTACAAAAATTTTATTTAATTATTTTTGAACCTCTTTAAAAACAAGGGAATGTTCCCCATTTAAAGTTTGCTGTAAAATCATTAGTTACTGAGATCCCAATGGTGGCACACTTAAAAAAAACACCCTGTATATGTGATAATGTAAAATTATATCAAGAAGGGTGATGATGCTACATACTTTGTTCAAAAATATTGTATCGTTTAACACTTTACACGTTTAGATAGTATTACAAAATATGAAATATGTAATGAAAAAATATTATTAAGAAGATTAATGTACAGTAGACCCTTGATAGAACGGACTAATGTGGCGGAAGGGTGGTCCGAAAAATGACGATCGGGATACCAAGCATATCCTGGTGCATTAGGATCAATAAAAATAGACTCAAGATGGACGTAATTTGAGGTCCAGATCGGTTACTGACGTGTTTAGCTGAGCCACATAAAAGCACTCACTCTGCAGTACTCACACTGAAGGTCTTTGATATAAAAACACATTTCTCGACAATGTATTTATTTCGTTCAAAATACTGTATTTTCACAAATTATGTACAATTCATATTTACAGTAAAAAAGGTTTCTAATTTTAATAAAATTCCTTCACTGGAATGAACACTCTCTAGCTTTTGTCATCAAACACATTAAATCCGACACACTAACACAAGTTATCACAATACAGATATCACATCACGAATCAGCTGCACGTAACTCACTGTTGTTTACATTTGTGACAGTGTAGGGGGGGAGGGTGACTCACGGTCTTCGCAGTAGATAGCCTGACATTATCCATCCTCCTGCTCCAGTCTCGCGGTGTATCCTGACAACCCCAGCATCGATCGCAAACTCAGAACTCAGTTGCGCTTCTCGTAGCTCCGTTATTGTCAAGTTAGTGCACTATATTGTCATTAAATATTGTTTAAATTACTAGCGTTTAGTCGATGTTAAAAAATACTGTATGTAACAAAAAAATATGTTTTTCGTATATTTAAATTTAAATTTTTTTTTACCGAGGGGTGGTCCGGACCATCCCGAATCCGGTCGAGCGAGCGTCTACTGTATGTACCATAAAAGTCTTTATGGTCTAAATTAAAGGATCTTGGAATTGGAAAGTCAAACATCCAATCTCCTGTCTCTCTTAACCTAAACACCATAAACGATTTTTTTACAAACATTCCTGTTGACGTGTCTGGGGCTCGGGACTATGTAACCGAGCTTAAGGCCCGACCTCTAGTACATCCTGATAGACCCTTCTCCTTCTCTCCAGTGTCGGACGAAGAGGTTCTTAAAGCGATTATGAGAATGACTAGCAATGCAGTTGGTGCTGACAATATTCCTATTCGTTTCGTAATAGATACTTTACCCATTACGCTTCCGGTCATTACTGCCATTTTCAATAAGTCACTTTCATCCTCAACTTTCCCACTCATTTGGAAATCTGCAGTAGTCCGACCTCTTCCTAAACGTCTAGCCCCTGATTCTCCTTCAGACTTCTGACCAATTAGTATTCTCCCAGCCTTATCAAAGGTTTTGGAAAGGATTGTACACAATCAGTTTTCTTCTTTCGCCGAATCCAATGGCATCATATCTAATTTTCAATCTGGCTTTAGGCCTAACCACAGTACAACCACTGCTCTTTTGAAAGTCACAGACGATGTAAGGTTAGCAATGGATAAAAGAGAACTTACTATTCTCACTTTATTCGATTTTTCCAAAGCTTTTGATTGTGTATATCATCCCTTGCTTCTTCTGAAATTGTCTATGAGTGGCTTCTCCGATGCGTGTGTTGACTGGGTCGAGTCCTACCTTTCTGACCGCCAACAACGTGTGAAGGTAGAGGACTCTGAGTCCAACTGGAGTTCTGTCACTAGGGGGGTTCCTCAGGGATCCGTCCTTGGGCCATTGTTTTTCTCCCTCTACATCAATAGTGTAACTGACTGCATTTCTCACTCTAATTTTCACCTTTACGCCGACGACCTACAAATCTACTACCACTTTCCTGTCAAGGACATTTATCGTGCAGTGACTCTAATGAACGTGGACATCTACTCTATCACACTGTGGGCACAGAGACACGGACTGAAACTAAATGAAACCAAGACTCAGACTATTATTATTGGGAATCAACGTCTTCGTTCCCAACTCAATCCTCAAAACATCCCTAAGCTTACTCTAAACGACACTGAACTAGTTTACTTGGACAAAGTGAGAAGTCTTGGTCTTACTATTAACAATTCTCTGACTTGGCACGAAACTGTAACAACAACTTGCAACAGGGTATTTGCCAGCATTCATAGTTTAAAGCGTTTTGCTTTATTTCTCCCTTTTAATGTTAAAGTAATGCTGGTGAAAACTCTGGTGTTACCCCTCTTCAACTACTGTGACATTGTAACTAATGACATGACTGTTGAGCTTTCTGAAAGGCTTCAGCGTGCTCAAAACTATTCCATCAGATTCATTTTAACTTGCGATCGTGCCGATCACATCACTCCTTATCGTAACCTTCTAGCTATCCTAAAACTCAACCAACAACATATCACACACTTACCTTACTGCATGTTCTAAACCAATCATCACCTACTTATTTGTCCGAGAAGTTTATTTTATGTCTCAAATCCATAGGCACTCAACCAGAAGGGCGAAGCTATCTCTATCAATTCTATCCACAGATCTACAGTATTCAATAAATCATTTGTCGACTGCATGCAGGTTGTGGAATGCTTCCAAACGAAATCAAAATTATCAAAAGTCGGCCCGCTTTGGGGCGGAGGTTAAGAGTTGGTTGACACGGGGTTTTAGGGCTGATAGGTGGCTTTGGTGGCTCTCGCGAGTTTGGCAAATGTGTGAATGTGGTGTGAATGTATAAGTTGTATTTAAAGTGTCTTGTTATCTTAATTGTTTATATATACACACTTTATATGTCATTATATTCAAGCAGTGGTTTAATTTTAAAAGTTGTATTGTTTATTTTCTTTTAAGTTTGTTATATGTTGTAATATATTGTAAATTATTGTATATACCAATTGGTGGTTAAGTGGAAGAGAGGCTTTATAGTCCTAACTTCGCCACAAAATAAAGACTTCATTTCATTTCATTTCATTTCATTTCATGTATGCATAAGATATGACGCAATTCTGTACAAAATATTGTTAATTACCATGAATAAAGGAATTTGAATTTGAATATATTGAGGTGCCTGTTCATACAGTTTTAGCCTATGTATTGGATATTGCAAGTTATTTCTAATTCTGGTACTATATACATGTAAATGCTAAAAAGTTCATTTTGAAACAAATCTTGATTACTATGTATAAAAACTAAGCTAGTGTATTAGAATAACTGTATATATACAAGCATAGCAGTATTAAAATACTATGATCAGAAAAATAAATTTACATAAATGTCAATTGAGTTAGCAAAAATATAGTTCTCAATAAATATCTTTTGAAGTTTAAAATTATTTTTATGCTAGAAGAATTTCTCCACAGGATTATTCCATACTGCAGTAGTGAATAAAAAGAACCATAATATACCATCAATCTTGCTTTTACATCAACAACATCCCTCAAAATTAACACACTCCAACATGGCTGCCACTGAACAACTTGTGTAAAAGTGCTGACAGCAGCAGCACAACCTGACCTAGACAACTCAGCACTGCACCAGCTGTCTACCTCTTAACACAAGCACAAATACTGTACTGCCTAGTGGTGGATCGAGTAATCACTAGTGTATTAGAGTACTTTGACATCCTGGGACATACTCAAATTTATTAACAAACTGTACCATTCTCTCAAACTCAATCAGACAACAGGAATCAGACAAACCAGGATTAAAAAAACTGTACCATCTCACTCAAATTCAAATAGACAACAGGAATCAGACAAACCTGGATTAAAAAACTACCATCTCACTCAAATTCAAATAGACAACAGGAATCAGACAAACCTGGATTAAAAAACTGCACCATATCTCTAAAACCAAAATAAACAACTAAAATCATAACAATAATAATTACATTACTCTAAAGCTGTTGATAGCCTAATATCTAGATTTGGTAGGGAAGATCTACAAATAGAAATCTATGTCAGAGAGCTTTAAATGTAACACTAAGTAATGTTTCCGAAAAGAAATCCATTTCTTTCCTATACAACAAAATTGAAACGCAACTTAAAGCTTTAGATACCCTAGGAGTTACTAGTGACAAATGTGCAGCTTTGCTCTATCCACTCATAGAATCTTGCCTTTCTGAAGATATTATCAGAGCCTGGCAAAGATCACTCAGTAACATTTACGCCACTGGGGACCCACCTTTGGACCTAAAATCAAAGCTTGATTCTTTGGTTCGCTTTCTCAAATCGGAAGTTGAATCTGAAGAAAGAATACAAATTGCAGTAAAGGGTTTTGATTCATGCAAAACCAAAAGACAGATCAAAGATGGATATTTTTCACACAATTGCCAAAGTGAGAAAGAATGGTGCGACAAAACTCCACCTGCGTCCGCGGCCAGCCTCGTCAGTTGCAAGGACTCAGCAGGGACTAACACTGGACAACCGTCAACTAGGTCTAGTGGCTGTATTTTTTGTAGTGGAACACATCCAAGTGAGGATTGTTTCAAGGCAAGAAAAATGACAATTGAGGAGAAAAATGAGATTATCAAAAAACACGGCATGTGTTTTTTATGTTTGAAACCAAAACACTTGGCAAAGAATTGTAAGACAAAAATTAAATGTATTATCTGTGAAAAGAGACATGTTCCTCTCATGTGTACAAACCAAGAAGAAACTTCGACCAATGCTGAAGTTAAAACTGAAAATGCACTGTCTGCCAGTACCAAGTCGGAAGTTATGCTGCAGACTTTAAGCGTTTATGCAAAAGGAGAGAATGGCATGCAACGTGTTAGAGTTCTTATAGATACAGGCTCACAGAGGTCATACATAACGAAGAAACTAGCACGTGATCTTCAATACCAACCGATTAGAAAAGAACAGCTGAGACATTCTTTGTTCGGTGGTTTTCAGTCTGACGTGGAAGAACATACTTGCTACAAAGTTCGACTCCAGAGCATGACAGATGAATATGCTTGCAATTTTGAAGTTTTAGACCAAGTGGAGATCTACAACTCTGTACTAATAACAGGTATAGGACCCTGGGTAAACGAGTTGGCTAGATTAGGCGTTCAGCTTACAGATGATTGTTCTGGAAATGTAGATGTATTGATCGGCGCAGATGTCGCAGGAAAACTACTTACAGACCAGAGGGTAGTTTTAGATTGTGGACTAGTAGCAGTTGGTACTCTTTTGGGATGGACTCTGTTGGGTAAAACACCGACTGAACATTTGATGACAAACGGTCCCACAAACTGTGATGCTATGCTCTCGACTACGAGTTTATTGCTCAGGGATAAATCCATAACTAATTTATGGGAACTTGACACTCTCGGAATCCAAGATCCTATAATGAAGAAAAACAAAATTGAAGAAACTGCTGCAGCTCAGGAATTTTTTGAGAAATGCATAACACAAGAAAGGCCGTTATAAAGTTTCCTTACTTTGGAAAGAAGGCCACCCTGTTTTACCAACTAATGTAAATATTGCTAAGAAAAGACTAGAAACTACAGTGAAGAAACTTAAAAGTACTAAATTGTATAATGAGTACGACAAAGTTTTTAAAGAATGGGAGGCAGAAGAAATCATCGAAACTGTACCTATGACCGAAGACTTTGAGAAACTAGGACATTACCTACCTCATAGGCCGGTTGTAAAAGAAGCGAGCACAACCAAAGTGAGACCAGTGTTCTATGCTTCTGCACGTGAGTACAACCAACCTTCGTTGAACGACTGTTTGAGCACAGGCGTAAATTTGATTGAGAAAATCCCTTTGATTTTATTGGGATTTAGGTTCAATGAAATTGGTGTTATTGCAGAAATAAAGAAAGCGTTTTTACAAATCGCACTGTATGAAAATGATCGAGAATTCCTAAAGTTTTTATGGCTCGATCAAGATGGCAAAATAAAAATCTACAGACACAAAAGAGTTGTTTTTGGTGCAGCCTGCAGTCCATTTCTTCTTGGAGCCACCATTAAACACCATTTGGAACATATAGGCTTACAGGAACCCACAGCCAACTTTGAACAATTGTGAATGAGCTTGAAAAGTCATTCTACGTAGACAATTGTGTTCTCAGCGTTTCATCAAACTGTGCACTTGACCAACTGAGAAAAGAAGCCACTGACATTTTCATGGAAGCTAAAATGGAGCTTAGAGGTTGGGAACACACTGATAGGAATCTACCTAAAGAAACAAAACCTACCCCTGTACTTGGTATGTTATGGGACAAAAGAGAAGATAGTTTAAAACTAAGTTTAATAAATTTAAATTCATCATCTCAAGAGAAAATAACCAAACGAATGATTCTTTCAACGACGCATAAAATATTTGGACGAATCGGAGTGAGTGCTCCTGTGACTATCATACCTAAAATTATTCTTCAAAAGATCTGGAAGCTGAATCTCAAATGGGATCAAGAAATTCCCCAAGAGCTTGAAGACTGTTTTAAAAGATGGAAAAATGACTTGCATTTTTTGGCTGAAATCTCGACACCTCGATGGTTGTCAAGCGAGAGAAATACTTGGAGTCTCCATGTATTCAACGATGCAAGTAAAGAAGCGTACGCAACAGTTATATATCTGCGAGCTGAAATGGATCAACAGGTCAAAATTCATTTCATTGTTGCAAAATCAAGGGTTGCACCCGTAAAGGCTTTAACCATTCCTAGATTAGAGCTGTTAGCCGCAAACATTGGTGCAAGATGCAAGATTAGCTTTTTCGACCAAGCAAAAACTGAACTTATTCGAAGGCCAAGTCTTTTATTAGAGTGATTCCTCTACAGTTCTTAGTTGGATCAAACGAGACGATTGCTGGTCTACGTTTGTCTGGAATAGAACAAAAGAAATAAAAGAACTCAGTAGAAAAGATTCTTGGCGTTTCATACCAGGTTCTTTAAATCCCGCTGATTTGGCTAGTCGAGGTTGCTCGGATAAAGAACTACATAAGCAGAAATGGTGGGAGGGGCCAGAATGGCTGAAGGGACCCATGGATGAATGGCCTAGGAATGAATTCTTCTGCAAAGAAGAAGATGTTGTAATGGAAAAGAAAGGATGTATTACTTTAACTACCACACAAAAGAGAAGAGTGACTGGTACTACGCTTACTTTAGCAATTTTGAAAAGATTGTTAGAATGTTTGGTTGGATGATAAGATTTAAAAATAACTGCTTGAGAAAAACACCAAACAATCAGGACCATTGACAGTAGCTGAGCTAACTCAGGCTGAAATTTTGGTATTTAAAATATCCAAAAGGATAGTTTCATTGGAATCAAAGATAAAGCACTGGTGAATTTGTGTCCATTTTAGATGAAAATGGCTTGATCAAAATCAAAACTAAAATTACACAAAGAAACGACAGTGAAAGTTTTCGTACACCAATAGTGTTACCCTCAAAACACCAAGTTGTCCGTCTTTTAATTCATGGACAACACACCAAGTCATGTCATGCCGCCATTCAAACCCTGTTAAATATTCTACGAGAAAAGTTCTGGATAATTAATGGGCGGAAGACAGTCAGAACAGTTCTACGGAAATGTGTGAGATGCTTACGACAAACATCAAAAAGTTTAGAAACTGAGTCGACAAGTTTGCCAATTGATAGAGTGAAAGAAGCAGCCGTATTTGAAGTGTGCGGAGTAAATCTAGCAGGCCCACTATTGATGAAAAATAAGGAAAAGGCCTGGATTTGTCTGTTTACGTGCGCTGTCCATCGTGCAGTGCACTTGGAACTAGTTTCAAGTCTTTTGACAAATGACTTTATTCAAGCTGCATTTATTTATTTCTGCGAGGAAGGCCTACAATTTGTTGTAGCGACAATGGGACAAATTTTGTTGGTACGAATAACGCTTTTTCTCAGTTAGATTGGGAGCAAATAAACCAATTCAGCACTGTACACAGGATTACCTGGAAGTTTGATCCACCTGCTTCACCATGGTGGGGAGGTTGGTGGGAGAGATTAGTTGGCTTGATGAAACAGATTCTACGTAAAGTACTTGGACGTGCCTATTTGACTTACGAAGAACTTTACACAGTATGTGACTGCGAAGCTGTATTAAACGCAAAACCACTAACTTACGTATCGGAAACTTCTGACGATTTGACTCCACTTACACCAGCTAGGTTTTTGATTGACATCAAACAAAGTGAAGTACCTGACTTGGATCAACTCGAAGAAACCAATCTGAACAAGAGACTAAGTTATCGACAAAACTGAAAACCGATCTACGCGATTTGAATAGAGTATCTGGGGATGTTAACAACAAAACCCAGAAAATCCAGTAGACCGTTGAACAAAGGAGAAGTTGTCTTAATCGAAAGTGAAGACAAAAGAAGACTACAGTGGCCGTTAGCCGTCGTAGAAGAAATAATTCCTGGAAAAGACCATCAAATACGGCAGCTAAGCTGAGAACTAAATCCGAAACGTTCTTCGACCGATTCAGAAAATCTACCCTTTGGAAGTCCAAGAAAAGGAGGAAGCCGAAGAACTCAAACAATCGAAACATAATTTACGGAAGAGAATCAAAGCGAAGAAGTGTTGTTGTTGTTGAGGCACATCTTTGGACCAAATATGCCTCAAGGTGGGAGAATGTTTAATCTTCAAAAATGAAAAAGGACTTAATTATAGTGTGTGTTTATTTAAAAGGTCTACAAATCTAATCTGTGACAGATGATTATTGGACTATTTTATTATTATGTTTGACAACAATGTTTTTTTCATGTGTTTGGTTTATTCTGAATGTCAACAAAAGTGTTGTATTACTACTGTATTGAAAAATTGTGAATTAGTAAATGATTTAATTACAGTTTTTGAGTGTTCTCTTTTAAGTAATTTCAGAGTTTTCTTTTTGTAATCCAACATAAACTGACACAGACAGCTCGACAGTCAAACAAGCACTGACGCTTCATTGGATGTCCAGTAGTCACGTGATGTAGTTGGTGGAGCTTTACCCCGCCTCAGGGCCGCCATCGTGAACCAGTTCGCGAGCTTATTGGACTGACCTCATATGACGTTTTGATGGGGTGTGAACCAGAAGAACTAGATTACAGTAGTGACACTGGCCGCGAAAGCCTGAGAGTTAATGTGTATATTGAATTATTTATTGTTTATGCAAAACTTAAAACTATATGTTAAACTCGTCTCAAACCTACTCACTAGGTGAGGGTTTTCCAGCGTCACATATTATAAGTGCTTGTGGGCAAATAAGCATTAACTTAAAATATTTGGCATTAAATACATTGAAATTTTAGTGTTGATTTAGAAAATATGAAGTGGTAAAATGAATAGAACAAATCATGTGTAGGGTTTTCACTAATACACAACCCACAGCTCAGGACTGCTAAATAAGAAAGATGACATTAACTCACTCAGCTTCACAAGTCGCAATGAGAGCAGTGTTCACAGAACTTGCGAGAAACGTGCTGTTCCTCACTTCCACAATTCGAGATGACTTCATATGAGCAAAGTCCAAGCCTACCACATAGTTTTTGTGTCTAAAAACAAAGCTCAAATTTAAAATGTAATGTGTAGTAATGTAGGTCAAAAGTTTGTACTTTTGTAAATACAACTTTGTATTGAAAGTTTTTTTAAGGGAAAATAGTGAACCCCTTTGAAAAAAAACTAATACCGTATATACTCGAGTCTAAGCCGCATGCGAATCTAAGACGCACTCATAAATTTCCCTTAATATACGGTAAAAACTCTACACCCTCGTACAAGAAGCACCCCCGTTTTTTATAATGTCAACAGCTAGAGGGCTATGATTTGTCAGGCCCCTGACCCCTCCTTAGCAACCAGTGACATAATTGCCAGCTGTAGCTGTCAAGAGGTAAAAGCAGAACAAAGAATGCATCACAATTGCCTTCCCTCTCCCATCCCAAACCCCGCCCTGCTAGGTCCACCACTATGCCCCTCCCACAGCACAAAAAATGTTGTAAACAAGGGTCAGCAGCGAGCAGATAAGGAAGGCAGGTAGAGAGATAAAGGGCCACCTGGGGGCTTGGGTCTGGCGAGGGACTATTTTTTTTAGTCAGTTAGTTCATGTTTTTGCCACTGGTGATTTACCCATATTTCCAAGTGCTAGTGTTTGGTTTGCAATAGATGTGCATCTCCCTCTTATATGCTACAGCATCCCTTCAACTATTCCTCCATTCCACTCTTCAAAACAGGCAACGCAATATGCAACCCCGTTGTGGTTCCTGTGTGTCCTACCTCTCTCGTGGCCTATCTGAATGTTTTTGTCCATGTTTTGAGTGTTTTGTAACCCTTCAAATGAATTCAATATTTTCACCCTATTGTGCGTAGTCATACACCTGCCTATAACTGACGCACCCTTATTTTAGAGCCTAAAATATGGTAAATAAAGTGCGCCTTAGATTTGAGTATATACGGTATGTTCTTTCAGAGTGAAATTCAAACTTTATTTCCCACAATAATCTCTGTATAAAATTCAATGACTTTGTGGTCAAACATTTTTGACATTTTTTTTGAGAAGCAAGTGTATGTCTTAGGGTGGAAAGAGTGAAGAGTGGGTCTTTGACTTTGTCTGTTTTGCAGATATCCACTTCTTCCATGATACAATATTCTTTAGTCACTTATGTTTTTTGTGGCAACACATCTTCAAATAGAAATACACAATTCTCTAATTTTTTCAAACTCTTTAGTGACATATTTGTCACAGAAATTATGTCTCTCTTCATTTCGATTTTTATTTTAGAGAGGTACTATTACTGTATACATTACCTGAAAAGAAGTATGTGATTTTGGGAGGAATCTGTTTGACCATAGAATGTGTTTTGTCGCTTCCCACTGGAATTTGGTGAATACCAAAGTTGTGGCAAAGATAGTTCAACACTGGATTTGCTGCTTGCACAACATCCAAAATGTAAGAAAACCCAAATTGCCTGAAACAAAACATTCTCTTTGTAGAGAATTTTACGGTTGAAACACCTAGTATCGATGACCAGGTTAAGAGGACAATGTTAAAATATTTGTATAAACACTCTGTAGAATAGTAAAAGCTAAACTTGTAAATTGAAATAATTAAGCCAGTCCAATGCTGTTGAGGAGGTTTACAAGGCCTTAACGCACTTTGCATTAAGGCAATTTTCACTTCTTTCACTAAGTTACTCTCTACTTACAGACATTACAATTTTAAATGTAACGTGAAATTACAAATATGTACCAGAGGGATGAGACAAAACTAAACACAAAAACAATCAGCCCAACTTATACTGAACATTGTGCATAACTAGATTACCTGAGCTGTTCGATGGGGAACGGGCAGGGTAGTTCTGTCTTGGAGGTCTATTATGGTTCTCAGTGGCTGAAGCCACGCACTTTGATTTTCAGCTTCAGCTGTTCTCTAACAGTTGTCATCAGTTTTAAGGCTGCTTCTTTGTCACATACACGAATATGATTAGTTCTCTGGTAGGAATCACAAACTCCACATACTTGGCCAACTCTCTAGGGCAGTTCACCTGAAATAAGTAAGTGACTGGTTTTAAACTTTGTATTGAAATCAAAATACTTAGTTTACAATGGACACAATGGAGTTATTTTTGACAGTTTGATATTTGTTCTTTATTTTTAAAAAAATAGCTCAAGTTATCAACTTCACAACAATTTTTACAGTCAACTATTAACATTAATAACATAAAAATTTGAAAAGTATCAGTTTTACTCCCTAAAGAGATGATAAAATAGCCAGCAATCTAACAAAACATCTGCAGTGCTGAGAGCACACCTAATAAATAACTATACTATTTATTACAGCTGATTTTTACCAGCTGGTGACTAACAACAAGTTTGATGTGATTCTGCTTGCCCAACTTTAATCCTAAATTCTAAAACAACAGTGAACACATCAACTTTGGCCTACCTCAACCCCCCCCTTCAGCACCGCTAGTTCACACCTCAAAGCCAGGTCCACCCACACCAACTGTGGGGGTTCCTCTTTTCCAATCTCAAGTCCAACAACATCACCACACCCACCGATCAACAAACCATGCGACAAGCCAATCACCTCACCTTGACACTAACAATTGTTCTTTTTTTGAGAGGTTAACCATGTTTCCACCACTGTAAATAGGAATGAACAAAACGCAGATAGCACTCAATTAAATAAATGTTCAATCTTCCACCAAAATGTTCAACATTTAAGTTCAAAATTAGAGTTATTAAATTGAACCTAATTGAGATAAAGCCTGATATTTTGACCTTGTCAGAGCATAAAACAGTCAGTAGCCTATATTTCCAGACTATCAACTAAGCTCCCATTACACAAGGTCCAACTTTTGGGAGGTGGTGTAATGATTCTAACCAACAAAAATGTTAAAAATAATATGCTACCGCTATTCAAACATTATTAACAGACAAGAATTTGAGTGCTGTCCGAAGTTTCAATATCTGATTTTACTTTTATTTTAGGATGTATTTATAGATCACCTATACAGAATTTAGTAGATGAGTTTTTAACAAAATTTGAAACTGTATGTAATATTTTAAGCAATAAATATAAATATATTGTTTTAACTGGAGATTACAATATAAATGTACTAAAAAGATAGGTTGTATACCAAATTTGTTAGTATTTTAAAAATGTACAATCTAACATAGAGTTGACTTTCCACCAGAGTCGGTCAAGGTTCAGAAAGTGCCATAGATAACGTGTGCAACATTGAGGATAAGGAGTGTAAGGTAACAGGGTTAATAACTCATATATCTGATCATGATGCCCAACTGTTTGAAAAAATAATCGGCTTAAAAATACAGGCAATAAAATTACTAAAAAATACTGTAGAAAATTTACACAAAATAACAGAGATCTTTTCCTTAACAACTTAATGAAGGAATGTTGGTTTGATGTTTATCAGGCTCCAGTACTTAAATATAATATTTTACAATGTTTGGCAAAACTGGACTTCTGGAATCCAGGGAGGTGCGAACTGTGCAATAGTTGGCACCAGATGAAATAAGGTTTAGGAAAAATGAAATCCATGATTTAGAAGTTAATAGACAGGGTAGAGATGAAGACTTAAAGACAATAATCAAGCAATTAAAGACAGATTTAAAACTTTGTATGGATAGAACTAAAAGAATATTTTGATAGTAAAATTAAAAATCAGGAAATTGCTCAATAACATGGAATTTAATAAAATCCCAAATCAAAACCTTCAAACACAAACTCTAATATAAGTATTGACTTTAATGGACAATTGACGACAGATCCTGTACAAGTTAGCAATGTGTTTAATGACTTTTGTAACAGTAGTAGAGCAAACAGTCCCAAAATTAGGAAAAAATAAAGACAGTAAAGTACCATTGTAGTAACTCCAAAAGCTATTTTAGGTTTCAGTCAATAACAGAACAAGATTTAGATAAAGTTATTAGTACTTTTGAAGGCAAACTTTCCAGTGGTTATGATGATATTTCAATGAATTTAGTAAAACAGGTTCTACCCTCAATAATTAAACCTCTTACGCATTTAATAAACTCTTCCTTAATTTCCAGTTATTTTCCTGAGGAACTGAAGATAGCAAAAGTTATTCCCTTTTTTAAAAGGAGAATTAAAGATCCTTCATGCTATCGTCCAGTCTCATTGCTTCCCTTTTTCAAAACTATATGAAAAATTGTATATATTCAATTAGTCAATTACTACCGATAATAAATTATTTGACAAGGAGCAACATGGGTTTCAGGCAGGTAAATCAGATTACGGCGGAATTAATTTATTAGTTCCATCAATGCAGTTGATAAGGGGAAAAGTTGTGGGCATTTTCTTGGACCTCAGTAGGGCATTTGATAGTGTTTCCCATAAAGAGCTGTTAAGTACTTTGTTATCCTTGGGTGTTACTGGCAAGGAACTTAACTGGTTTAAATCCTATCTAGAAAACCGACAGTATGTTGAAATTGAATATGTTGAAGAAAATCCTAACAATAAGTACAGGTATATCACGAAGTTTAATTCTAAGATTGACCATCCCATATGGTGTCCCACAAGGATCTATTCTGGGTCCGCTTTTGTTTCTTTGCTACATAAAAGGTCTCCCAGGACTGATCCCAGGTAATAGTACTGTCTGCTTGTATGCTGATGACTCTAATTTGACTATATCTGGGAAGTCAAAAGATACTATCGAAGAATCATCTTTTATATGCCTTTCTGTAATTAAAGAATTTTTCGACAGTAAGAATCTCCTTATAAATTCAAATAAAACTAATTTTATTTCTTTTTGCACAAAGCAAAATAGATTAGATATACAACCAACAATATTTTTAGACGATACGATGCTAGATCAAGTAGAGCATACACAGTTTCTTGGCCTAAAAATTGATAAAAATCTTAGCTGGGATGGACACATTGATCATGTCATTAAAAAAAAGTCTTCAGGACTTTATGCCTTAAGACAAATGTCCAAAGTTTGTAATTTAGACACTCTTAAAACAATATACTATGCTATGGTTCATTCTCATCTAGCCTATGGTATAAGTGTGTATGGATCTACAACTAAAAAAAATCTAGATAGGATATTACTGCAGCAAAAAAGAGCATTAAGGATAATGTATGGTTTAAAAAAAGATCAGTCAGTTAAACATCTGTTTGTTGAGTTAGCAATACCAACGGTTTTGGATTGTACATACTTGAGACTGCAACCTATACAAAACATTTGCAAATCCTTCCCTAGAGAATAGTAGACATAATCATAACACTAGTAAACAGACAAGTAGAACGGCACAACTTAGAATTTTATACCAAAAAAACAACAGTGGGAACTAAATTGCTTTATCACCTTCCCAGAAAATTTTTAAAATGAAGAAAATCAATAAAATTTAAAAAAGATTTAAAACATTTGATCGTCAAACTAGCTCCTTATTCTATGGACCAATTTTGGGAAAGCAAATTCAATTAACTGGGGAATAAGTATTTTGTTGATAAGTAGTTAATAGTTGTATAACTGTTTTAATTGTTTAATAAGTTTAAAAAATTTGTATTTTTGGAGTCTTGTCTGTAATTGTTTTCTTTATTCTAATTGTTGTATCGTTTTTTTATGTGTTTTAATGTTAAATGTTTTAAATAAATAAATGAACTAAATAAGTTTTTAATGTAATATATATGTATAAATACAACAAAAATCATGATTATGTTTTGTGTTATGATAATTATATTGTACAGTGATGGTTTTTTTGTTATGTTAGTGGTTTAATTGTTGTTTGATTTACTTTAAAATTAAATTATACAAGTGAAATAAGGTAAAGCAACTTTGAATTTGTATCAATATTGCTCTGACTGTTAAGATAATTTATACAATTTGTTTATTTTACTGTTTATTACTTAAGACACTATTCATTGTTACAATATGTATTTATTGAATAAGGATGTTTTGAATTTGAATTTGAATTTGAATTTAGACATTACAATTTCGTAAATGTACGTATTACAAATATGTACCAGAGGGATGAGACAAAACTAAACACAAAAACAATCAGCCCAACTTATACTGAACATTGTGCATAACTAGATTACCTGAGCTGTTCGATGGGGAACGGGGCAGGGTAGTTCTGTCTTGGAGGTCTATTATGGTTCTCAGTGGCTGAAGCCACGTTGATTTTCAGCTTCAGCTGTTCTCTAACAGTTGTCATCAGTTTGGTTGCGTCGTTTGCTTTGTCACATACGAATATGATTAGTTCTCTGGTAGGAATCACAAACTCCACATACTTGGCCAACTCTCTAGGGCAGTTCACCTGAAATAAGTAAGTGACTGGTTTTAAACTTTGTATTGAAATCAAAATACTTAGTTTACAATGGACACAATGGAGTTATTTTTGACAGTTTGATATTTGTTCTTTATTTTTAAATTAAATAGGTAGCTCAAGTTATCAACTTCACAACTATTTTTACAGTCAACTATTAACATTAATAACATAAAATTTGAAAAGTATCAGTTTTTACTCCTAAAGAGATGATAAAATAAAACCAGATTTTAATAATTATTTTAAGTTTTACGATGATAAGGGTAATAATTATTAAACTAAATTGGCCTTGCAAACTAATATTTCAGTTGTCTCTCTTTAGATCCCTAGTTTCCTGTGACAAGTTCTCTTTGAAGAGTATTCCTTCCAAGAGTATTTCTTCAGTTGATTCAGGCCAAAATGAAATTGATGTTTGGGACTTCAATGGTTGTCAGGAATGTCCTGACCCTTTGTGCTCTGCCAACTCTTACTTTCAGAGAACAGCCAAATTGCCGATAGAGGTAAAAAATCAGCTAAACTAACTTCCAACATAAGCGGGCCGTAAATAGCTCCTTCAAACTGGTTTCTATTCTCTTGAAGCCATTGATAGGCTTTGAGCGTATCTGGAAACCGTGCTTCAAAATCTGCAACTTCTGGTCTGATGCTGACTGTTCCCTTTCAATGGCTTTGCAAAACCTAAACAAAGTATAACCTTAATAAAATACAGTACAACTATACAATTATTATCTTTGTATAAAATGTAAACAATTAAAGGAATAAAACTGTTTATGGATGTACCACTATAAATAATAACGAGATGTTACAAGGCGTTTAGTCTGGACTATGCCAGACATCATCAGTTTAATTTGAATATTTAAATAATTGTAGAAAGAATAAAATTGTATAAAGTGGTTAAAAAGTATAAGGTAAATATAAACAAGCTATTTTTCCAGGTGGATGTTGCTTGTTTATATTTTTACTTAACTTTACTATCTTTATTCTTTCTACAATTATTTAAATATTCAAATTAAACTGATGATATCTGGCATAGTATGAAACGCCTTGTAACATCTCGTTATTATTTATAGTGGTAACCCATAAAACAGTTTTAATCAATATGTCTCACCACTTAAGCCTTCGTTTGAAAATTAAATGGAAATATTTACTTAGAAGTGTTATTAGATCTTAAAGGTACAATCAATCATATTTAAAACCACAATGTAATTAAAAATTGAGTTTAAAATTGTAATATAAGATTAACTCTTTATGTTAGTTTGAAAGTTCATAATAGTGGTGGAGAGCAATTAAGTAAAAGGAAAGAACGGACTTTTCAGCCACTTCGAGAAAACTACTCCTAACGTTTCGGGTAGTTAGAAACTCCACCCGTCTTCAGAGGACTACACTAATCTAGGAACTACATTTAGTTAATATCTTAACTTAAGAACTAACCTAGGACTATTCCAACCAATATTTGAAAATACCGCATCATAAAATTGATGGCTTGTCAAAATTACAATAACAAATATGAACAAGTAAAAAGAGGACACGTTATATGAATAAAACTAGATGTTAGCCTTAACATACAATAAATAGCTGAAAAAAACAAATAGCTGAAAAACACAGAGGTGTGGTAGGTAGTTATTGGTGGAAGGATCTCACCCAGACTGGGACCGAACCACTAGGGGGCAAGCGAACTAACATCCCGTAGGCGAATGGTTGACAGCCCAGTCTGTAGATGAGTAGGGGGCGGGTTGGGGAAGGAGAGGCACAGCCGGAGGAGGGGGTTGATGTTTCATGGGGAGGCTGCACAGCAAACCCATGAAAACATCAACCCCCTCCCGTTGGCTGTGTGCCTCCCTTCCCAACCCGAAGGGCTGTCAACTCGACCTCTGGGGATGTTAGTTCGCGCAGCTTGCCCCGTAGTGCGAGGTTCGTGGTCCGAAGTCTGGGTGAGATCCTTCCAGTGTAACTACCTACCACACCTCTGTGTTTTTCAGCTATTTGTTTTTTCAGCTATTTATTGTATGTTAAGGCTAACATCTAGTTTTATTCATATAACGTGTCCTCTTTTACTTGTTCATATTTGTTATTGTAATTTTGACAAGCCATCAATTTTATGATGTATGTATTTTCAAATATTGGTTGGAATAGTCCTAGGTTAGTTCTTAAGTTAAGATATTAACTAAATGTAGTTCCTAGATTAGTGTAGTCCTCTGAAGACGGTGGAGTTTCTAACTACGGCGTTAGGAGTAGTTTTCGGAAGTGGCTGGAAAACCGTTCTTTCCTTTTACTTAACTCTTTATGTTTTAAAAGTTGAAACATCCACAATTACTACCAAAGCCTACTGCAATACTGAGTGATTATTGTACAGGGTCATCGAAAAAGGTGTACGGGATTTGAAAGTCAAATAAAAATGTTAATATAATTGGTAGAGTTTTGATTTTTAAATCAAAAGACAAAAAAATTCTTAAATTTTTTTAATGTATTTAAAACGTTTCAATGTGAGCTCCCCATTGCACGACAGACATCTAGTTGATAGTCAACCTTTTGCCAGGTGTTTTGGAGCATTTCAGGAGTCACTGTTGAAATGGCTACGTTGATTCTTTTCTCAGGTGCTGAAGACAACGTATTTTCCCAGCATAAACTAAGTTTTAAATGTAACCCAAACAGAAGAAATCTAAAGGCGTCAAATCAAGACTCCTAGGTGGCCACAAAACAGGACCATTCCTCCCAATCCAACGATCAGGAAATCTGTTGTTGAGAGCTTCTTGGACGATTAGACTGTAGTGACATGGAGCTCCATTCTGCTGGAAAATGACATTAATGCCTTTTCCCCTTTCGATTTCTTCAACATGAGGGAACAGATAAGAGAAGAAGAAGAATCAACGTAGCCATTTCAACGGTGACTCCTGAAATGCTCCAAAACACCTGGCGGAAGGTTGACTATCGGCTAGATGTGTGTCCTGCAACGGCCCCCCATTGCAAAGCGTTCAAAGCTCACATTGAAACTTTTTTTAACTACATAAAAAAATTTAAGATTTGCTGTGTCTTTCGATGTAAAAATAAACATTCTACGAATTATATTAACATTTTTATTTCACTTTCAAATCCTGTACACCTTTTTCGATGACCCTGTATTATCAATGAACAAAACAACTAGTCTTTGTACTATAACAAAGTGTATTGCCATAAAAAAAAAACTGAGCTCTACTTGTCAATAAACCCAAATAGAGTTGGGTCCAAGTCATATATGGTGCAGCAGAAGGATAGGCAGGTCCCCTGAGTGGTTGTTATGCCGGGTTGCTTGTAACTTCCTACCATGTCAGCCAAACCCAGTTCTGTTCACACTCTAATCCAGATTTCTTTCATTTCTATGATGAAGCAATTTGCCCAATCGGATGTGACAGAAGTGCATAGGGAATTAGGGATACAATTAATACCTGACAATATGACCCCTCAATCTAAAATCTACCTACTTGCATAGTTACCGTCCTGAAACTCCAACCAATATTATTAGGACCACCTATTGGAATGTTTACATTTTTATTGGTTTAAAAACCTGTGGAAAGATATCACAAGGTAACTAGACAATTTACAAAATAATCAGTAACTTACGATTCTTTTGTCTATTGAAATCGCCGATTTTGTCGTTTATTTCTTGAATGTAAATTTTTACTCTTGCCAAGCTGTCCTTTTCTTTTTTGAACTTTGGATTCAGAGCTTCTATCTGTAGATGCAACTCATTTTCTAAAAAAGTTATCCATCATGATTTTATACATCATAATTCAAATTATAAAAATAACACTACTATAGTTCCAAAAATTTTAACACTGTTGTAGTTTTTTAAATTCAGAAATCACCTTAGATCTTAGTATTTGTAAAATTTTAAAGATCGACAACTCTGGATGTATCTGAAAAAAATAAATTATTCAATAAATATTTTTTTATTTGTCACCAAGCAAATTCAGATTTATTGGTTCACTTCTCTTGGACAAAATAAAGAAGAGAGGTGATTTCAGATATCAAAAATGAGTCATGTACAAGGTACAAGGGGATTGTAATAATGGTTCAGAGGCCGAGAATCAGATCTTGAGATTTCATGATACAGTACATGCACCTTACTAAGTTACTACTCTGTATGCTTGTATAAATTATTTGATCAATTAAAACTAACTACGTGGTCATGGAAGCATATTTGAAACGCCACAATTTAAATTCAAACTTTCAGAGTTATTTGCATGATTACTTGACTAAAGAGGAAGTTCAGTAAGGGCTATCTGAGCGTTGTCTGTTATCAGCTGAGTGTTTGATAGTGATCTTGCATTCACTGCATAAGTGCTGCCCTCCTGGTCCACTCACAAACACAAGCGAAAAACAGTGTCATTTATGCAAATAGAAATAGAAGAAGCAAAAACAAATTGCCTGCATTATACAAGTATATTATAACACTAAATAAATTTGAAAACAAAAATAATTAGACCGAACCGGGATTTGCACCTGGGTCTCCCGGTTCGCTTGCCGGGCGGTTATGCTCACCACTACACCATCCGGCCCAACTATTTCTGCCTTCAAATAAGTACTTAAATCTGAATGTTTATCCGAAACATGTGACTGTCAAATATTATCTGCCAATAATCTCCGCTTCAAGAATTTATTTCTTGATCCTCACAAAATATAACAACAAATAGCCTAGTGTTTGAGATGATATGGTAAAAGGTTAATAAATATATTAAACTGTGTATTTATTTTAGGCTACATGAATTCAACTTCAGAGCACCAATGCATTGTGATTACTTGGTCCAAATGTAGAGCTAAAGGATATAAAACTCTGAGAAGTGTGTCTCTCTGCAGAAATATTATGTTGAAAGTTGGATAGAAGCAGAAAAGTATCACTACAGAAAGATTGGATTTAGAGCCATAAAGTTTTAAAATCTACAGCAATTCTTTTAGACGTGTTATTTGTGTGGTTATAACTATTAAATTTATGAGTGAAACTTATACTACTAATGAAATAGCCTAATACTGTATTAAGAGTGAATGCATTAAGACTTAAATAAGTATTTTTCAGTGTTAATTAAAGAAACCCATTACTGAAGTTGTAATTTAGTACTGTATTTTTCTCTTGATACATTAGGCTATAATACCTGGTATTTGCTCCAAAACCAGTAATTATCTATTTTCCCAGTTGCAGGACCTTGTTTTATTACAGTTACCTTGGTTGAGGGCCTGTAGATCACGGTGCAGGTTTAGTCTATGCGTGTTTGGCGCATTGCTGCATCATCAGATGACACACTGTCATATTTACACAGATAGAAACTAAACTATTAAAACTAAGACGGGGTGCCTGACATGTGCGAATGTTCCGAGCGGTGTGGTTGAATGTGGCGTTAGGTAACACTCAAGGACAGTTGAAAGGTTGAGGATGAATTGGCAGGAAAAACTGAAAATAAAATAATTTTAACGTTTTCTTTTGTTTAATAGAGACACTCATGGTGGGATCTATTAAACAAAAAGAAGACGCTAAAAAATTCAGTTTTATTCAAATTTGCCAGAACCATTCAAAAACTCAGTCAACGCCGCAGTCGAACCCCCAACCTGTCCTGGGGTTTGAACCGTAACGCCAGCTCCTTCAGCCACACCGCCCGCCCTGACCTCATTTCATCGACAGTCAGTCGCGACCCTCTCGCGGCTCCAAATATGCTCTGCAGGCCACCCGACGCTGCCGCCCGTGAACCCAGTGCACAAAGTGGACCATGTAAATAGTTTTAATTAAGTTTCTTAGTTTTAATAGTGTTTAGTTTTAATATCAGTGTAAATAGTGACTTGGTGTGTCTACTGATGATGCAGCACAAGCCCTGCGAAACACGTATAGACTACAACCTGCACCGTAGGATCTACAGGCCCTCAACCAAGGTAACTGTACCAAAACCAGGGTTTTTCATACATTAAAAGAATAATAATATTGCGAATAAATGAAAACCTTTAACCTTTAGATATAATCCCCTTTTAGTAAACAAATATTATCAAACAAACATGAAAGAAAGGACAAAGAATATATAGCCTAAGTTATAATGCGGAATTTCGGTCGAAAATAGCCTACTTGTCATTAAGCAAACATAATTTGTAGTATTAATTTCAACACAACTTAAATTTTAAATTGTAACAACAATAATAGGGCCATTTATGAGCTACTACAGTGTATAAAAACTGTTATGTTTTCATTGTTTATTGTTTTGTTTAACTCAAACTATTTTACTGTGCTTTTGTGGTTATATTTCTCAGTGTTTATACACTAAAAGTATAATCGGATCAAAAGTAAAAGGTTTTCAGTTGAAATGAACAAGTAAACAAAGAACATAAATAATTTAAATATCCGCCATAACCAAAACAGGAAGTAGCCCCTACCAGCATATGGTTTTGAGCTTTGGCTAGGGTCTTGGTATCTGTCACAGAGGCATACAATCGCTCAAAACTATAGACGCAGATTATACCATTGAGTTCCTTCTCTGTATATAATAAATACTATGTGGTCACATGTTTCGGATAAACATTCAGATTTAAGTACTTATATGAAGGCAGAAATAGTTGGGCCGGATGGTGTAGTGGTGAGCATAACCGCCCGGCAAGCGGAAGACCCGGGTTCAAATCCCGGTTCGGTCCAATTATTTTTGTCTTCAAATTTATTTAGTAATAAATTAGCTATTTAGCATTTATACAAATTAAGATCTATATTATAACACTATTTCAATACCTTTCTGGGATAAAATCCTATACAAAATATATTAAGTCCTACATGAAACATATGGGGTGGATATAATTTGGTAAAAAATATCACAAAAGCCAATACCAGCAAAGCTAGCAAAAGGCCTCGTCAGTTATTTCTTAAAAGTGTTGGCTTTTGACTTTAGGGTTAAATTTTACAAAATTATCTAGGGATGGGTCGGTTCCAATTTTTCGTCGGTTATCGGTTCTCTAGCCATTTCGGTTATCGGTTCTTTCGGTTCTTTGCTGATACTGATTCGTATCTAAAAGAAGTGACGTAATTGCCAGCTGCAGCTGTGAGGTAAAAGCAGAACAAATAATGCATCACGCTTGCCTTCCCCTTCCCATCCACGCCCTGCTATGTCCACCACTACAATTTGTCTCCCCTCCCACAGCACAAAAAATGTTGAGTTTGGAATAATTATCAAATCAACAACAAGAAGATAAGGAAGGCAGGTAGAGAAAGGACCGGCTGGGGTCTGGCGAGGAACTATTCTTTGTCAGTTAGTTCATGTTTTTGCCACTGGTGATTTACCCATATTTCCAAGCGCTAGTGTTTGATTTACAATAGTTGCGCATCACCCTCTTCTCTGCTACTGCATCCCTTCTCTTCTTTCCTCCCCACCAACCTGCAGACAAGGGAGGGTGGAGAGAAGGAAAGAAAACTTAGATTCGAGTATATACGGTAGGGGTGGGCCAGTACTCGAAAATCGAGTATTTTTTGATACTCGAAGGTCGAGTCGAGTAGTAATACTACTCGTAGATATCGAGCCGAGTAGCTTATGTTGAAGGTTCACTTGAACTGAAGGTTGATAAATAAATACGAAAGTGTGTTTTTTATTACCTCATCCTTCATCCCTCAATTAACTTACAAAAAAATGAAATAGGTAACCCAAAAACCCATAAAATAAAGTATTGGTAACATAATATAATCTGACAACGTACAGCTGACATTATCTGCTATGGAGCTCGGCCTCGGACTCCAAATCGATGTTGGGGCTGCGTGTTCTACTGCTGGTACCGTATATACTCGAGTCTAAGCCGCACACGAATCTAAGACGCACCCATAATTGTCCCCTGAATATACGGTAAAAACTCTACACCCTCGTATAAGACGCACCCCCGTTTTTTATAATGTCAACAGGGGCTATGATTTGTCAGGCCCCTGACCCCTACTTAGCAAACAGTGACGTAATTGACAGCTGCAGCTGTCAAGAGTAAAAGCAGAACAAAGAATGCATCACGATTGCCTTACCTGACCCATCCCAAACCCCGGTCCACCACTACGCCCCTCACTAGCACAAAAAATGTTGTAATCAAGGGTCATCTGTAAGAGATGAGAAAGACAGGTAGAGAGAGAGAGATAAAGAACCACTATATGGCAAGGGACTATTTTTTGTAGTCAGTTAGTTCATGTTTTTGCCACTGGTGATTGCCCCATATTTCCAAGCGCTAGTGTTTGCTTTGAATAGATCCATATCTCCTTGTATGCTACTGCTTCCCTTTCTCTTCCTTCTTTTCTCGCACCAACCTACAGACAAGGAGGGAGGGGAAGAAGGATGGAGAACATGGCGAATGCAATAAGAAGCAATTCTGAGTCCCCTAGTCACAAAAAATTCTTTCATTCCACTCTTCAAAACAGGCAATGCAATGCAACCCTGTTGTGTTTCCTACCTCTCGTGGCCTATCTGAATGTTTTTGTCGATGTTTTGAGGGTTTTTGTAACTCTTCAAATTAACTCAATATTTTTATCATTGTTGAGTCTAAGCGCCACAAGCATATAAGACACCCTTATTTTAGAGCCTAAAATATGGTAAATAAAGTCGTCTTAGATTCAAGTATATACGAGTATGTACGGTATTACGACTATCAGAGACTATGAGTTTGTTGTATTCAAAATTTAATAGTGAGTAACAATTAGTATGAGGCAATTTCAACAAACATTTATTTTATAGCTAATGTAAATAATAATGTAGTCAGAGTAGTTTTTAAATTGGGAAATTGATTACAAATAATACTTAACATTTACGATGTATTATATTATACGATTTATGATTATATTATTTTTTTACAATGTAAGACTGATTGTTAATGTCCTTTCAAATAGGAAACTAAGGGTCCGAAAATGTACAAAAACAAGGTTGATTTACTGCACTCTATTATTCTATCAGTCTGAAGGGTCGGGGGCATAGCAGGTACAAAATTAGATAAGCAAGTAAACAACTCTGCTCTCCCCTCCTGCACCTGGCCGTCTATTTTAGAAGCAGTGAAGTAAACAACTCTGCTCTCCCCTCCTGCAGTCTATTTGTAGATAGTTGGTGCCGTGTCGGCGCATTGCATTGCGTACTGCAACATCCCAAAATGGCTGTTTGTTTTGTTGTTGTGAAGCACAGTATTGCCGACAGTCATTCACAGCCCAAGTTTCAAATAAACAATATCATTAATAATTCAAATAAATATGTCAACATCTCATGAGATTTTTTTACTCGACTCGGCTCGAATTTTCAAGTTTCCGCCGAGTACTTGACTCGACTCGATCTCAAAAAACTCATACTCACCCACCCCTAATATACGGCAGTGGCGGCTCGTCTAAATGAGCACGTGAACCCCCCTACAGAATACGTGAATTACATTAAAATTTACATCGTAGAGAATGCTAAATCTATTTATTAGTTTCAAAGTAAAGCGCCACAGGAATGAGAACCGCGAGACCCCAGGGCCTGCGCTTTTGTTGCGGGCAAGAAGCCAAACTCCTGAGCAGGAGCTGCTCGGTAAACAGCTGGTGTTCTATTACGAAATCGGACCGGTCCATTTACTCTCCAGAGGGGAGGCCGCTTCCGCTTCACAACGCACAAAGCTTGCGAGCTGTTTTCTCGATAGCTCCGTGCGCTCTCATTGGTTGGTTCTTCGGTGGATTCCCGAACACTCGGCCAAGTTTGTGCCCCGACTTCCCGACTGTTTGTTGTCACCTCACTGTCGTCTGTCAAGACGTGTTTCTGTTGTATGTGTCATTTAGTCAATGGAAATTTTGCGTCTAAAATAGCAATAAACGGATTATCACTATTCCGGAACCGATCGGTTCCTGGAACCGATGTTTAGCGTGTCGGTTATCGGTTCCGCTAAGAACCGGTGGAACCGAGAACCGGAACCGACCCATCCCTAAAATTATCGAATACTATGGCTCAACTACTCTATGTATAAAGGTAAAGTTTGTCTTGTTTAACGAGGCAAAGTTAGGACTACAAAGTCCTCTCTACCACTCAACCTCGACTGGATAGTTATAGATAGTATGTACTGCATAGTTTGATAAGATTATAGTTCATAGCCCCTGCAGTTCATAAAAAGTCCAACTATCAAGTTTCTTTTGTAGACTATTTCGGTTAAGGGAGGTTGTATTGTCACTGAGTGAGTTTTCACAATAAAGTCAAAAACAACCAGTTTTGCAATAAGACAAAGTCGCTTTAAAATTGTTACCGAGAATTGGATGATGATTACCCTACCCTACCTTTGGTTGGATCTTCTAGCGCTTCTTGAGTTTGTATCTCTAGTTCTAGAGAGTGGATTTTGTGTGCATTGTGCCTCTGCTTCTCTAACTTTTGCTTCAGATTTGATTGCAAGCTGTGAATGTTTTCCTCCATTTTTACGACACCACTAAACTTTGTCTTGATACTAGTTTGGGTGTCTCCAATTACCGTCACCTGTAAAGTGTTTGTTAAAAATAGAACTCCAACCAAAACAACAATCAAATTTAAAGAGGGGGAGTACATTTTGGTAATTTTGTATGTAAAGCCCTAAATTTATTTTATTACATTTTTTGACACTAGTTCAAGACGGACTAATCCTTCCTTTGAAGGAGCCCCTAAGACAGGACACGCTGACAATGGAACTGCCGATTATACAAAACACACATTACTGAGTGAAATCTTAGTAAAAGCATACGATGACTCTTTCTTCGACTTTACACAAGAGCTTAGAGTTAAAATTTCAACCAAACTTGAAATTACCTGTCAACTTGAAAAATCATAACTTGGCGAAATAGTCATTAGCTTACAAAACTAGGTTAAAAATGGTCTTATTCTGTGAATAATTTAAGCTAGAAGAAAGCTCCGTTTCTTCTTTTTACTAAATTGCTCTCCGCCACTATTATGAACTTTAAAACTAACAATTTAATTTAGCTGGACCATTGGCTTTCCGATCCTTGTTTTCACTCAAGTTATCACAGAGTTCTTCTGTTAAATTAAGCTCATCAAATTTTAGATTTATAGCTTAGTGCTTTGTCTTAAAGATATGAGGTGAGAATTTAAAAACAGTAGGCCAATATAAAAAGTAATAAAAAATTATATAAAAAAATTATATTGGCTTCCTTTTTTTCACTCAAGTTATCAGAATTCTTCTGTTAAATTAAGCTCATCAAATTTTAGATTTATAGCTTAGTGCTTTGTCTTAAAGATATGAGGTGAGAATTTAAAACAGTAGGCCAATATAAAAATTTAAAAAATAATATAAAAAATTATATTGGCTTCCTTTTTTCACTCAAGTTATCAGAATTCTTCTGTTAAATTAAGCTCATCAAATTTTAGATTTATAGCTTAGTGCTTTGTCTTAAAGATATGAGGTGAGAATTTAAAAACAGTAGGCCAATATAAAAAATTTAAAAAAATAATATAAAAAATTATATTGGCTTCCTTTTTTTCACTCAAGTTATCAGAATTCTTCTGTTAAATTAAGCTCATCAAATTTTAGATTTATAGCTTAGTGCTTTGTCTTAAAGATATGAGGTGAGAATTTAAAACAGTAGGCCAATATAAAAATTAATAAAAAATTATATAAAAAAATTATATTGGCTTCCTTTTTTTCACTCAAGTTATCAGAATTCTTCTGTTAAATTAAGCTCATCAAATTTTAGATTTATAGCTTAGTGCTTTGTCTTAAAGATATGAGGTGAGAATTTAAAAACAGTAGGCTAATATAAAAAATTAAAAAATAATATAAAAAAATTATATTGGCTTCCTTTTTTTCACTCAAGTTATCATTTAATTATCTGTTAAATTAAGCTAAATGTAGAATCTCAAATTGTCTTTTTTTTACTATAATTGCTCTTTTAGATTTACTTTAGCTTAGAAGTTTATGTGTCTTAAAGATATGAAACAGAGGTACTTACTAAGAGTGTAATCAAATGTTCAATGATATCACAACAATACATCATCACCTACACCGCCGGAATTGGTAAAAGTTTCGTTCAAAGCATCACAAACTGCACTTGAGTCACTCAATGCATTTATAATTAGTCTAAGATGAACTTAAAACTATTAAATTGGTAAAACATAATATATAAGATCACTAAATTTAGGTTTTGAAAACAGTGTGCACAAACTAACCAAAGAATCTCGGTTGTCAGACGCTAAAATGACAAGAAGAAGCAAACAACTAATAGTTTTGATTTTGTTCTGTTTTGAAATTGGCATTTGAGTAAAAAATTGATACTTACTAGTTAGATTGTTTCATTCTGAATCGAACTATATAATAATCGAGGTTTCAACATGATTTTAGTACTCTAAAATAACCATTTTACTTATCATCCCTCTGAGCGACAATAGCACTGGAAAGACGAGGGAATCGTCGCTCCCAGCGACGCTAGCAGTTGGAGGGTTAACAAACTCGATTAGACTTGACTAGAACTAAAAAAATGTGACTCGCACACCCCTACATAATATAGTCACAACATCTTGTTTCAAATTAAATACAGTTTCGTGGTTAAATACAGTTATAAAATTGCATAATATTGAGACCTTAGCTTTCAAACTAAAAATTAGACTATCCAACAAAACAACACAAACCCAGTGTCTAATACCTACCTCCCTCTTTAGTATTCCATCTATAGCCTTGATTTCTTCTCTAATTTTTTTTATTTCCCTCTCAAAAGGCAACTTTTTTCCTCCGCTTTGGTTTTCATTTCTAACACTTTCTGCCGATCTGTTAAAACCTAAACAATACAATCAGTTGAATTATGAACAAAATCAATTAAAACACTATTTAAAAGTCAAAATAATTTGTACTAAGTATTTTAAAACATTCAAGGGTTTTTTTGGATGTTGACTATCCTACGACAGTATAGGACAGGTAGTCTCAATACTTTGGCTGTTTAGCACTCCGCCACTTTTGGAGAGTGTCAACCGTGAAGGTCCTTGACTGAATAGCTGCGACCTCAGGTCAGGTAGAATGACAGCTCTGCAGATAAAATTAAGAGAGAAACATCTTTATCAGTGGCGAAGTTAGGACTTTAGTCCCCTCTTCCACTTAACCACAGTATATAAGTAATCCACAATGTAATCTTTTCTATTGTAACTTTCTAATATTTGTAATCTTCAAGTGGATAAATCTCTTTTAAATTGATAAATCTTTATTATAAAGTGTCAGGTAGACCATTGACAATACACAAGCCATTGGTTAAAATATTATTAGGGGTTTAAACCTTCAAAACTAAATACGTTAAAACAATTTAAACAACATATCAAGTTACTGTCAATATGGTGATGCTGAAGGTGTTTCAATCATTATAGGACACTATTTGGTTCCACACCTTCTTTATTCAATAAAAAAAGTGTGTTGTTACCTATATTTTAATCTCCAAACATTTTGGAACCAAAATTTAATTCCAAATTTTAAAATAGTTTTTTTTATTGAAAAAATAAGGTGGTGAAGCCAAATAGTGTTCTATAATATCAAGTTACCTCTTGTTTTTTAGTCTCTTTGACTTTGTACTCCATCCAGCTTTTCTTCTTTTCAACGTTTCTAATAGATCTGAGCACATCCTCTCGTTCCTTCTCCTTTTTCACCTCAGCCTCCAAACTAAATGAATAACAGACAACCTGGATAACTTTTTGGTCTTTCACAAGAGTAGGCCTGAGTTATCTAAAATATAACTCCCATTACCAGATCAATGCTTTACAGTGAAAATCTTTGGAACACTATTGTGGATACATATGCAATTACGCATGTTGTTTTACTCCTATAGTGTCCCTTCTTTGACCAAATTAATAAACTTGTCTTTCCAAGAAGTTACATTTCCTTCATTTTTAAAACCAAGTAAAGTAGTTCCAATCTATAAAAAAGGAATCAAGATGGAAATGACTAATTATCGACCAATTTCTTTGTTACCAGTCTTTGGAAAATTAGTGGAAAGTGTTTTATGAAAGGTTGTCGTCTTTTGTAGACAAACAAAAAATTCTGTCCGATAGCCAGTATGGATTTTAAAAAAATAAATGCACTATTGAGGCGGTTAATAGTTTAGTGGAAAACATGATTCAGGCTTTGGATAATAAACACAAGGTCATGAGCGTATTTTTGGATTTGTCCAAGGCATTTGATTGTGTTGACCATTTAAAACTATTACACATATTGGAAAGTTATGGCGTAAGAGGGTTACCACTTAAATGGATAAGGTCGTATTTTCTTAATCGGACTCAACAAGTGCAAATCAATAATTCTGTATCCGACCCTATTGAACTTAGGTACGGAGTCCCACGGGATTCTATTCTGGGGCCCATGTTGTTCATTTTATATGTGAACAATTTGCACTCAAGTATGACACTAGGGAACTCAGTTCAATACGCCGATGACACAACTTTAATGTTCACAGCTCCAACATTGAATGAACTAGAAATAGTTTCCTTTCAATCCACTAACACTTGTGTGCAGTTTTTCGAACAACTAAACCTTAAAACTAACCTTAATAAAAATAGATTATTGAACTTTAATATTGGTCGCCACATCAACAATGAAAGCCCACTGGTACTTTTGAATGATAACCAAATCAAAGAAGTGGAAAATTTCAATTTTCTAGGTATTAATCTAGATAGAAAATTAAATTGGGACTCTCATATTCAGCATGTATGCAATAAAGTTTCAACAGGAATCTTTATGCTCAGAAACCTAGCAGGTTTTGTTCCAGAGAAATTTTGAAATTAGCATATCATGGTATTATCTATCCGCATCAAAAATATGGAACATGTATATGGGGAAACTGTGCTAAAACAAAAGTAAGTCGGATATTTGTTTTACAGAAATATGCCGTCCGAATCTTAGACAATCTTAATCTAAGAGATTCGTGCGAAATTGTTCAAAAGACTAAACATTCTTATTCTTACTTTTCGGTAGACATACAATTGAATACATGGAATTATTCTGAAACTATCATGTTCTGCCTCAATAAATGCCGCCTTGTACAAGGCAATGCAATTCATAATCATGATACGCGGTTGGTAGACAACTACAGAGTTGAATACCATAGACTGGAATTATTTAAAAGTTGGACCATCACAAGCAGGGATATTATTGTTTCAAAACTACCCTCACGTATAAAAATTTTTCAACATTCTAAATTATTTAAAACAAAATTAAAAACTACCTTGTAACCAATTCATTTTATAGTATAGAGTCTTTAGAGCACTCTCTTACTACTTAAAAGTCTGGACAATTTTCATAGTTATTTTATAATCAAATCAAGTTTTAAAATTATTGGTATAATAAGGCTAGTGGCTCATATATTTCATATATTTTCTTGTTGTTTCTTATTGTTAATGTTCCAACACAATTTTATATTGTTCGGAAATAAAGATTATTAAAGATTATTATGGTGTATGACTGGTCACCTTAGTCTGAATACTACTTTAGGCTAGCTAATGTTTTGTGTTATATTATTGGTAATTTCGCTGTTCTCTGCTAAGTGCCGTTAGTGTAATGTAGTCCTTACACATCAGAGACTGTTTCAACCTATACTGGACATCCAAGCGTTTAAAAAGAAATAGTGTTTGTAGATCTATACTCGACATGCAACCTCTTAGGGTTAATATTCTTTAGATTTTAAGTATTTTAAGTTCCTTGCTGCTTAATTATATTATGTTTTAAGTGCATTTTAACATTACAGTCATAAACTTCAAAACAGCCAAACTAAATTATTAGTTTTAATGTTTTTAAACTAAGTTAGCGGCTAAACCTACCTTGCAAGCTTCTTTTTTTGGGTTTCCAGTTGCTGTTTTACAGTATTGGTTTGGTTATTGAAGTTGACGTCCTTTTCTCTAAGTTGTTTTAACTGAGCGTGATTGTCAATAATTTCTGCACTTCCTATAAATTATTATAACAAGTTGAAAATACAATTTTAAAATATAGCTACTAGGCATATTTTAGTGTTTGGTAATTTGTATAGTGGTTTTGCTAGTGTAAATAACTATATTTAAGAGTTATGTGTCTTATAAAACAAGCATTAAACTAAAGTACCTTCAAAATAGTCACTGTAAAAATAGTACCTTTAAACTAGGTGAATTTTACAAGGTTAACTCAGCTACAGTCTTACCTAAAAAAAAAGTTTAGGGGCCAACAAAAAATAGGCACACATTACACAAAATTGATATTTCGACCTTACTAAGGGCTTTATCAAAGAACAGAGTTCTTAACACTAAACACAAAAAAACAAATGGCCACTTGTTGTTGTCTGACTTCTTCTACTGCTTGTCTTGATCTAAGGGGTACCAACTGTAAACTTAAGTCCACTAATGTTTGGTAATGTCTATTGTCACTGATACATAAAAAAGCTATGGGAGAAAGGAATAGGTTAGTGATTCAAGCGTGCAGAAGGGTGACCGGGCCACCATGCCGCCCTGCTGGACAAGTACAGAAATTTCAACCGACTGCAACTTTGCAGCAGCTGGTGACTTTTAGGCACACATACGCTTGCCACCCACACACTGCAAGATACCTCGATACTACCTCGAATCTCTGCTGTTCAAGCGTCAGATATCAGTAAGTTCATGATGCTTTGCTATGGTAGAAAGTGGATGATCCCCAAACAGCATCTGAGGCCCAGTCGTTGAGTAACAAATGGAAGACTTTTCATTTATTGTAGCACTGATGATGTGGTATTATATTCTTTCCAAGTAAACTAATAAGTAAAAGGCTTCAAGGGAAAAGTTTCATGGACATAAAGTGGTCGACCATGTTAAAAGATTTAAAACGGGTTTGGAATTTCTAAAAAGAATTTAGAGAAAAATGGGTTTGTCAGGATGCAGTCATTGCTGCAAAAGAAATTGCCGATGAACTTGAAAGTCCAACAAGGTTTCACAGTGCGTAAACCTAACGAATATTCGTTTATGCAGTCATCTGAAGTGGTGCAGTCGACTCCGGAGATACATTAGTGTTTTTTATCCCCTACTGGATCAACTGTTTCAAACTCACAGAAAGGTCTACTGGGAGTGACCATAAAAATGGGGTTTTTAATATAGCTCAAATAACAGGAAATGACATTCTGAAAAATCTTGTTTACATTTTCTTCAAAAACATTTGACCGACAAGAATGGAACATCTGACATCAGTGGTAATGAACTGTTTCACGAACATGTACATGTACATTCAATATTAAAAAGATAGTTGGTAATAAAAGAGGTTCTTTGTACAATAAAGAATAAAACCAGGACAGATTTCCCAAACTTGTGGAATTGAGAATTCTTTTGATACCAGTAACAGTGGCCAGTGCAGAGCGAAGTCTCCAAAGCCCCAGTAAACTTAAGTGATTTTTAATTACCTACATGCGATCTAAAAGTATGGGTCAGGAAAGATTGAACTAGCTATGCTAGCAATTGAAAATGAAAAGCAAAGAAAGATTCAAAAGAGATTCTTTCCACATTTGCTCATGCAAAAGCCAGAAGAATGCCATTTAGTGTGTAAATATGTTTAAAGACTAGGCCTACCGCACTAAAATATCAATTAGTGAAATTGCATTGAAACAAATTAAAATATGAAATTTCAATACACATTGTTTAATTGTTTATACCTGCATCAGTGAAAACATTCTTTGTAATTTTTCGAAATCTTAGGCCACCTATGTAGAAATTCTAAATTGCAATACATAATATGTAAATAGCCAATACTGTCATAATAAGTAGTTTAGGACCATAGTTGGTACTTTACCTGCTTCATATACATTCATAGACCAAAAAGTCTAAGGCTTATAGCGGTGGACAGGTAAATAAAGAAAATAGATACAGTATATGGTTTTATGAATTTATAGGCCTCACCCAAATAAAACAATTTTCAATTCCTGGACAGACATTTTTTACAAACCAAAGGGACTGCAATGGGCAGCGGATGGCACCCTCCTCACGCTAACCTGTACATGGGCAAGTTGGGTAAATTCAGAAACCAACCTCTCCTCCCCACATGCTGGAGATACATAGGCGATATATTCATAATCTGGACTCCGCGGAAAAGACAGACTCAACCAGTTTCTGGATCAACTCAACCACTTCTCACCACTTAAATTCACCTGGACCCTCTCAGAAAATTCAGTTGCTTTTCTTGACAATAGAACTTTCCAACGGTTCCATCATCACTTCTGTATACTTGAAACCCACAAACCATCAACAATACCTTCATTTCAACAGCCATCACCCTAAAACACCAAATCGATCAATTCCCTACAGCCTAGCCCTTAGAGGCAAAAGAATCTGTTCAGATGAGCCCAAACTTAAAACTTACAATAACCATTACAGAAGGCCTTCACCAACAGAGGCTATCCCACAGGCCTAGTCAAATCCCAAATAGCAGCTGCACAGAGACACCAACAAAACAAAGGAAACCCTCAGCGACTCTGTAAATCTGCTTTATCACCACATAACCCAGCCTGCACACTCTCAACACCCTTTTGAAATCTGGATTCAAAATTCTTCAGTCATCCACCCAGTTTTACAAGTTTGTGGAAGACCTCCTAGAAAACCCCTACAGTGATTTACCGGCAACCACCTAACCTGAGGTAAAACATGGAGCCTAGTTCACCCAAAACTTCCTGACCCTTCTGTACAACCAAGAGAGAGATCTTACCTGCCTAGAAAAAAGGTGCGATAAGAACCTGTAATATCAACATCCCAACCACCACCTTCAGATAGCACTTCATATACAAAGAATACCCCATCAGAGGCCACCTTACCTGTAAAAAACAGAAAATTTAGTCTATCAACTCCAGTGCAAACAATGCCAAGCACAGTAATGCCTCACCACCAACAGCCTTCGCACTGTATGAACAACCACAGACAGGACGTAAAACAAAAAATTCAAACCAGTAGCTCAACACGCAAATACCCATAACCTGGATTTCACTCATGTTTTACCACCAAAGCCTTAAAGTCACTACCTAAAGACCAATGCAACCTCCATGCTCAGAAGATGGGAATTAGCCTACCAACACATAACTAACTCCAGATCACCCCAAACCTCAACATCAGATAAACCTAAATCACCTAACCTATTCCTTCTCCCAGCTAGCTTTTTATGTATCAGTGACAATAGACATTTACCAAACATTAGTGGACTTAAGTTTTACAGTTGGTACCCCAGATCAAGACAGCAGAGCAGTAGAAAAAGTCAGACAACAACAAGTGGCCATTTTGTTTTTTTGTGTTTAGTGTTAAGAACTCTGTGTTTTGATAAAGCCCTTAGTAAGGGGAAATATCAGTAATTTTGGTGTAACTCTTCAGTGTGCCTATTTTGTTGGACTTTTTTCTTAGGTAAGCTAGCTACTATCCTCTTTATCCTTGTAAAATCAAAAGTACCTTCAAAATAGTCACTGTAAAAATAGTACCTTTAAACTACATTACTCACCTACAGTCTTCAATAAAAGTGTTTTCCAACAGTTGTTTAAAATCCATTTTGCAAAATGTTGAACTTTGTCTTGGGGTAAAACTGGCACAGATTGTCAACTTGAATATTAAATTGTCTAATAACCTCTTCGACCTAAAAAAAATTCAAGAACTACAGGTATTCAGTTCCTTAAAGAAAAGTATTTCTTAACTACATAAATATTAGCACTACTAATTTCATTATAGCACTGAGACGATGGGCTTAGCTCGAAAGTTGTATCAGGCAATCTATTAAAAGATAAAAAGGATACAACTCTTTTCTGTTTAATATTAAAATATGTATGGGCGAACAGTTTCAGCAGTCAAGCCATGTTAATAGAAAACAATGAATTCAGGAACCTGGCTGCAATCTGCCTGGCAAAGTCTTTCAAAACCAAAAATACAGGCAGCGGCCATAGTGTAAACAGTCATTGCTGCCAGAGATCATTAGGCCTACTCGGCTTCAACAAACTGGCAGACTTGGGAGTAACGATTACAAAATTGTAATCGTTACATTTTCCTGTGGAACTTTGTAACGCATAACCGTTACATTGAAATGCTGTAACGAATGTATCGCTACAAATTGCTTTAACGATTACATGTAACTAGTTACATTTTTCACTTGGAATCTTAAAATACGCGATTTCAAAACAAATATAAGAATTTCACTTTGATATATGTGTTATTAAGTGATTTTGTACAGTTATACAATATCTAAAATGTATTATCTATGGACTGTATCTGTAAAGTTATTAAAAAGCAAAGAAAACAAAAAGTGAGCATCATCATCTAAACGGCAATGTTTGAGTGTAGTTGACTAGTGATGCTGGTTACACTTTGGCCGGTTGTCTGCATTGTAATTTTGGTACGATATAAATATTAAATTTAATTAATTCAAGTTGGAAAACAAACTGTCTAATAAATGTTTATTTGCTGGGTGAGGCCTTTGAAACGATGTTTCTATCTTCGGACCAAACAAGATAGAACAACAGTTGGTGTTTGGTCCGAAGATAGAAACATCGTTTCTGAAAGGCCTCACCCAGCAAATAAAACATTTATTGGACAGTTTGTTTTCCAACATTAATTGTAAATTCAATAAGATGCTGTCTCCTGATTAAATTTAATATTTATTATTATAAAGTAATTCCTGTTAGATGTAGTTTAGATGTGATGTTTTGTTTTGCTAGTTGTTTCAGTTTGAGTAGATATGTACTCATTTCAGTCATTAGAATTCACTACTCGCTTACGCTTAATAGCTACCACACTAATAGTTTGAATAAAATGTTAACCTTTTTCCTACTTTTCCAAATCCCAAAACTGCAATAGACGATAACTACTTGACTAAATACGTTTAAGTTAACCTGCCTCAAACTGATTTTCACACAGTAAATAGACTGTAGACACAGTAGAATAGTTGTATAAGTTGGATGTTTCAACAGATAGAACTAATTCATGAATAATTCAGATTATCTAGCCATGGCTAGCCAAAATTTCAAAAGAATGGATGGACCTGCCAAGCATTGTTTTTATTTCCTAGGCTATGTTTTGAGTTTTGACCAAGGCTAAGAGTGACTAGTAAGTTTAGCATTAGGCTATTCCTTTTTAATCCTAGTTTATCAATCAATGTAATCTTTGATTAAAGTAAAAAAAAACAATAAAGATCTCTTTCTAAACAAATTTTTGGATGAAAATATTATTATTTAATTTGACCGCGGAAGCCAGTCGGTAACTGAGCCCGATGTAACTTGTAACTGACCAGTTACATTTCGGAGTAACTGTAACTGTAATCAGTTACATTGGGTTTTCTGTAACTTGTAACTGTAATCAGTTACATTTTATAAAGGGTAACTGTAACTGTAATCAGTTACTGTCTGAAAGTAACTTCCCAAGTCTGCAAACTGGGAATTTCAAAGGCCCATAACTCTAAAATTGGAGAACTCAAATGGTTCCAGATTGAATAAACCACTGTACAGAAATATTCATCTCAAAATAACAAAGAGTATCACATTTGGTTAATAAGGGAGAAAGTACATAGAACACCAACATTTTCTTTGTTATCTTCTTTTTCTCCTTCTCCTCCAGATGTTGACAGGCCTACAGCCTAAACAACTCAACAGATTTTGCAAGACGACAACTCGTAGGATAGGTGGTGTTTTGACATTTCCAAATTGTATACACGACTCTACCTTTAAAACCTAAAATAATTAATTCAAGTTGAAAAACAAACTGTCCAATAAATGTTTTATTTTCTTGGTGAGGCCTTTCAGAAAAGATGTTTCTATCTTCAGACTAAAACACCAACTGAAGGTTATAACAAAAATAATAAAAATATTTACAAAGGAACATATGGAAAATACAATTTGAAAATGAAATAAATACTTCTAAAGTTATATGTATAAAAATGGTGAGTTGTGTAGTACGCCTGGTTCATTGTTCACGAGGTCCTGATGATATTTTTCAATAAAAAGTGTTTGGTATGCATCTAAATTTTGTGAATTTTGAACTTCTTTTAGTAATTTAATTTTGAGAAACTATGATTGAATTGTACTGAATATTTTACGATGGCTGATTTGTCTTCTTGGCAGTATTTTAAATTGGCTTTGTGTTCTTTTAAACGGGTTTTTAGTTTTCTTTTAGTTTGTCCAATATATTTCATATCACAGTTATCACATTGAATTTCGTATATGCCTGATTTTTCTTCATCAATAATTTTAGTTTTTGGATTTCCTAATATATTTTTTAAATTTGATTTGGTTGAGAAAGATGCATTTATGTTTGTGTGTTTAGAAAAACTATTTTTAATTTGTTTGGTGTAAGATGAATGTATACAAGATTTCCAAATTGTGGTGTTGTTTGTTTCTTCAATTTGATGTGTTAAAGTTGTTCTGGATTTCTTATCAAGTGCTTTCTTTTTCTTTTTTACCATGTTATTGATAATTTTAGTATTATATCCATTGAATTTGGCAATTGTTTTTATTTTATGTAGTTTATTTTTGTAGTTTTCTGTAGAAAAAGGAGTGGTAATGAGGCGATGAATAAGGCTGTGGAAAGCTGCACGTTTTTGGGCCGGGGGATGAAATGAGTCACTGGGAATTGGTCTATAGTTTTGGGTCGGTTTTCTATAAATGTCAAAATTTAATTCTCTAGTTGACAGATTTATAATCACAAGTAAATCAAGGAATGGTAGTTGATTGCAGTTTTCTTCTTCATGTGTAAATTTAATTGTATTGTAGTATGAGTTTAATTTTTGGAATAAGTCTTGAAGGTTTTCTTTTTTTGTTGAATATAGTGAATACATCATCAACATATCGAATCCAAACTTTAGGGAAATACTTTTGAGTTTCTGCATTTGTTTCAGCTTACTCATGAAAAGGTTGGCGATAAAGCATCGGATAATGTTCAAAAGGCAACTTTTAGAGTAATTTACACTATAAACATTGTTTCCAGAACTAATGCTCTTTGGTGCAATGCTAATCATTGAATCACGTGGGTACCACAATTGAGGATCACTGAATCCAGTGACGTGCAGCATTTTGGGCTTAGGGAAGCGCTAAAGCACTTAGAGGACTATGACTAGTAAAGCACCAAACCAGAGAGGAGTTTTGCTAAAATTTTGCTTGTTACAGGAGGCAAATGAGACCGTAAGGGTTTTAAAGGTCTCATTTATTGTCAGGATGAGTTCACTCATCTTTACTTGCATAATTGTATAAAAGCACAAGTACAAGTACACTATTGACTTTCCATCTTACATGGATGGAAAATCAATAATTTAACACATCTAATCCCAGTTGCAGGAATTAAAACATCTCGGTGTAGATATAGATTGTGTTCGCAATCACGGTAGGTTTGATACACTACACTATTAAAACTAAGAACTTAATTATAACTTCTAATGCGGAGGGGTGCTGTTATGGAATGCTAATCATTGAATGACGTTGACTGAGTTTGAATGGTACTGGGAATAAAACTGAATTTTAACGTCTTCACATGATCGATGTATTTAAATATTTCATAACTTTCATGTGCTAGGGCTAGGTTTTATTGCTGATTGATTTTAGTACTGAGGATCACTATTTTTATGGGTTGTTATTTTTCAAATCGCAGTGACCTGTATTATGTTCCTTGAATCAATCTCTGTTGTATATCAATATATTGTTTATTGCATTCAGGATTTTGATTCGAGGGAAGCTGGTATGGTTTTAAATCGTCGGTTGGTTTCCACTTTGTAAAGCAGAAATATCCAGCTTTTTGAATATCTTACCAATCTTTTCTGTTTTAGCGGTTCTATGACATTTATGGTTATGGTAATAAAGCACTATTTAAACAACACCAAAGATAAAATTTAAAATGGAGAGAAAAGATTCAAAATAAACTTTCTGGACATAACCGTATCAAAATCACCTTCAAAACACCATCCATATCAATATACAGAAAGCCCACACAAAGTTTACCTGCTAAAATTTTGCCGCCTTCCGTTCTTTAGTATACAGGACAGAAGAATATAAAAAAGAAAAAGACATTATAACAAATAGCTGTAAGCATACCCTGCATTAGTAAACAATCTAATTAAGAGGTCCTTTTATTAAAGGATACACATCCCCATAAACTATGTAGACAAAAACAGAAAAATTGGTGATATTCAAAAGCTGGATATTTCCCTGCTTACAAAGTTAAAAGGGAAACCATACCGGTACAGCAACTTTTACCAGAGAAAACCCAAAGAGGGGTCTACAAAATTCATGCTCGAATCAAAATCCTGAATCAATCAATATATTGGATTACTAACAGAGATCAAAACTGTCAGAACATAATAGCACACTACCAAAACCATCATCTATAATACGCATGAAAAATTAAAATTTTCACTCAATCTTTAAAACCTTAGCACATAATTGAAATATTTATAAAAATGGCGGTTCTCTATTAAACAAAAAGAAGACATTCAGTTTTACATTTGCCAGTACCATTCAACTCAAACGCCCGCTACCAACCTGTCCTTGGGGTTTCAACAACTCCATTGACTGGCTTCCAGTCAAGTGCGTGGACATGTAAATAGTTATAATGTTCTTAGTTTTAATAGTGTTTAGTTTTAATCAATAATTTAGTGTGTTACGATGATGCAGCACATTTAACTACAATCTACCGTAGGATTTCAGGCCCCAACCAAGGTAACTGTAAGTTTTTTTTTATTTTTGTTTAAAAGTCTACAAATAGCCTTGTTGTGCCCGGCCCGCCTTGTGAAAGGGTAAAATATCATTCTTACCTGCTTCATGGTACTTGCTTTACCATTTATCGTCCAACTGTTTTGATTTTCTATATTGAATGATCGTCCAATAACATAGTTGTTTGGCCTGTGGTACAGTTCTACTTCAATTCGTGCTCTCTCACAGCCATTTTTCACATAAGCAGACAGCTAAAACCATTAATTACATTTATAATAAAGCAAAACATACTCGTAGTAAAACCACTATGTCAGATAGTTGAGTAACATGACAATAACATCCTAAATTCACAGATAGGCGAATTTACGTTAGGAAATTAATCTTAAGCAAATTAATATATATTTATTGCTCAAACAAGAGTTTTTAACAACAATTCTTTAGCAATCTTTACCTGCTTTGCTCTTCCAATCACTTGGGTTTTCCCTGCTAAACCCAAAACAATCGCATTGACGATTGAAGACTTCCCAGTGCCATTTGGTCCCATAACCATGTTCAGCTTTGGACATGGTAAAAATTGTACACTATGGTAAGTCCTGGAAAGAAACACAATTTGAAAACACACGTTAAATTTACAACAAAGGTATGGATATAAATGAAACTTCTTTAGGCCATATGTTTCAAGTCTAATTGGATGAATCTATGATCAAAACTCCAAAGCACAACAGTTTTGATCTTTCTGCAATAAATTACAAAACATGAAAATCTTTTGGAATAAAACAATTAACAGTGTGCTCTGCCAAGAGGTTTAAACTCTAGAAAGAATCGCCAAGAAAGTAGAAAGTAAAGGAATTTCTAAGAGACTTTAACTCCAATAGAGACAATGCTTGCTTGCACTTAGTAAAATAGATTGAGCATACTGACAGGATGTCTTAAAAGAGCTGCACATTCAGAAGACATCTTACAGAGATTGGTAAAGGAAGGCTTTTTTTTAAACAGAGAATCTTTTTAAGAGCTAAAACTTTGATTATATGATTTTTGAATCATACGTACAAATGAGGTAATTCTGCATGTACATAAAAAGAACTTGCCACGAGTGGCTGACAACAACAGACACTGACACTCTTCTCCGCAAGCCTTAACCTTAGTGGGTAAAGTCACAGCTTGCAAAGCACAAGGTCGTGGGTTCGATTTGGGAATCGAACAAGGGTTTGGACCACTTTCCTTAACACATTCACTGCTATTGGAAAAACATTGTACCATCTCTAAAACCTAAAGTATAATTAATCTTAAAAATCTTACATTATATTGTAAGAAGGTAGTATGTGATATAAAAAAGCATTTGTGACCCAAAATGGCGGAGTAGGTGACGTCATCAGTTTGCCACGCGGATCCCCGTGGTGAGCACTTGGGGCAAGTTCTTTGACTCTGGGAAGTTGCCGAATGTTTGCAGTTTACATAGTACGTGCGGAAAACACACACAAAATCATTAAAAATGCTATAAACACTTAGTTAGCTAGTAAGGGACCAAATAAAAATGGCAATACACATATATACATCGTTTTCAGGCCTTTGGTTTACTGTAGGTCTTTGTGAAATGTGTCAAAGCACTTGACAGCACAAAGACCTGGGCAAACAGAACATGTAAATATTGTCATCTTCCTCTTTTTATCATTTTTGTAGCATACCCTACAGTCTTTCCTCTTTCGGTCACCTTACTTCTCACGCTCTCCATTCTTTACAAGCAAATGTACAGCGTTGTGAGGTCAAGGTGAAGTAGGGACAGGAGCGATCTTAGCAGGTAGAAGAGATTTTCTAGGCCATCACGCCCAGTCTAAAGTCATACAGCAACATTCGTTTTGCAAGAGTGTGCATATTGTAGAGTTGCATTGAATTTATCACAATCATCATAAGAACATGTATTGGGGTGTATGTTGCCCAAGTAGGATTAGGAACGACATCATCAGTGTCATCACTGTCCGAAATGTCAGTGTATTCACTTTCACTCAATGCATGTTCATCTTCACTGGCAGTTTCCATAACGTCACGATTGTCAGTCATGACTAAAACTACTAAAACACTTATAAAACAAAAAAGTACAACTATAAACAAGCACAAACAATAATAAAATACGCAAACACAATGTGGAAGTCACAAACATCCGATCCAGAAACGGTTTGCACGAAAATGTTCCGTCAGAACTACGCTACACGCTCACCAAAAATCAAGTGCCCATGTCAAGAGCTGGGCTCGCACTGAATAGCTGTACAGACTGCTGCAGAGCCCCGTGGATCCTCGTGGAGCGCACCTGTAGCGCGCCATCTACCCCGCGATACCGCGGGGCCCGCACTGAACGTGTTAAAAGCGTTTTGTGATGCACACAAACTCTAGGTTAAGCAACACATTTAAAAAAAATGTCATTGACGTAGGCAGTAAACAAAAATCACCTCTAAGAGTGGTCGGTATCTTAATTAAAGTATCCCTTTGCAGTAATCCTTGAGTAAAACTTCATACCGTTACGGCGGTACGGTAATACAAGTATCCCTTTCGGTAATCCTTCAGTAAAAACTTGGGTATTTATCTAGAAGAGTGACTTATGATTTCATGAGCTAAAACTGATTTAACACGATGTGTAAAAGGCTCCTAAATATATAAAAATTTGTTTTGGGGGCGGAACTTATTTATAAGTGGTTTAAAGTGGCTTTAAAGTTGGGACTATTTTACGAAACTTGATACCTTTATGGAGAGACAGAGGATTACTTCGCTTTCTAAGACCACCTGTGTAAAACGAATGTCTGAATACTCATAGAACTAGACTAGATTCTCAGGCTTAACTAAGCTATGGGTTCTCTCCATGTAGGTTAAAGAAAGTACAAGCCTACTTACAAAAAGTTTTCGACACTGACTCTAACGACCATGCCTTCCTGGAAGTCATCCATGTTTAGAATTACGGATTCGATCACAGCTTCACTATTCAAATCATAGCTAATCCAAGACTCACAACATACGATAATTTCAACATATTACTAGTCCAAAACACTATCTATCCTTGTTTTCCTTATACACATTGGCGCCAGCCCGCCAATCGCCAAACAACTAACGAAAACAGTGAAACCAAATCACACTGTAAAAATAAAATGTACACAGGGAAGAGAAGAAGCACAGAGTATCAGATAAAGGAGAATGCGTAAACAAACCAAACCTTCTCACCAATTCAACATCGGTGGGGTATTAAATGATCGAAGTTCAACAGATCGAACGTGTTTTTTTCGTCTGTTTTGCTGGTTCAAATGTTCGAAAACAGGCTACGCTCAAATGATCGAAAATTTTGGTGTTCCGCTCATCTGATCGAATGGGAATTTGTCCCCGTATTATCCCTGCATTACCCTGTGAACTATTTTCACTCTACACAGCCCTAAAAGTAGGTTTGTCTCAATCTCAACTTTTTAACCCGACTCCAGCGCTCTGGGTGACTCTTTCTGATACTATAGAGTTAAGATCTGGACTAGCTCTTCTTGGCTCTCTTCAAAGTTGAAGGCAGCTACGGATGAGAATAGCTACATGAAAAACGGACCGTTCCTTGAACTGCGAACTCGATACCGGACATTTGCTGTGCAGTGTGCAAGTAAACTGCTTCATTTTATAAATGACTCAACAAATTAATTATAATGGATGAAACAAACTTGCTAGCTTAATAGATTGGCATTTCATCTGGTAAAATTCTGTGTATAGCTCTTCTGCATAAGACTTTTACCATAGCACCCATTCTCTTTTAAAGGTCAATAGCCGTAAAAAATCCATTCAAGTAGTAAATCCAATCCGAATCAATTGATATAAGCTTCAAAAATTATTAATTTATTCTGGCAAATAGATTAAGGAAAAATGCTGATTGTTTCCGATGTTCTTTAAAGAACCAACTTATATATTTGAATTTAATCCAACTATCTAATCTACACATATGTCTTGGCATGGGACAAATTACTGCCAATGTATAGGTTAACCCTTCCAAGATTAATTAGATCAATTTAATCAGTGTAGAATGGATACAACAGCCTTGATTTGGAATACAGCTCATGTTTACGAGCTGTATAGCTCTAATTTTTGGTTTACTAGTAGTCAAATGTTAGATCAGTTCTTTGTTGAAGTAGTTCCATAATGTTCATTTCGTTCATCATCGAAGAGCAGTTACTTGAACTAGTTCGAATATGAACTGTTCTGCTTAGTACCTAAAATAGTCACCCGAAGCGCTGGAGTTGGGTTAAAAAGTTGAGATTGAGACAGACCTCTAAAAGTACCCGATCAAGCTCAAAGTAGGTTAGAAACTTATTGGAGAATTAGCAGGTAAGGTCACAGAGAATTTATTTATTTTATTTATCATAGGATAGTGGCTCATATATTTCATAATTTATATTTTCTTTTTTATTGTTAATGTTCCACACAATTTTATATTGTTGTTGGAAATTTCTGTCCATTTTCTTCCTCATTTTAATTGTTTAGTAATCTAGTCGAATATAACGAAACCCTACGTTTTAAGGCTCAGGTTATGCATGTTTGTAATGGTTTATCTGCGGCTTTGAAAACTCTAAAACGCCGATTATAAATGGTTGTATGTCCAGCGGGGCCTGATCCGCGAGAAAACACCGAGCCTTAGGAAGGACAGCAACGATAGAGTGAGCGCGGGTCCAACTCTGAATACCACTCTTACATCAAAAATACCGATAGCAATAAAAACCGACCAATTTGAGTTCATACTATATATCCGCACAAAATTCCTTCCCCCCCATGTTAAGTGATACGCTGACCAATTTTCTTCAATATATGTTATGAATAAATTGAAACTTTGTTACAGGATTCTACGGAAGGTCAATTTTTGCGATACGTAACGATTTTAGAAACCCCCGAAGTTCTTGTAAGTTTTCTGGGAGTGTTTTTGAACTAGTTTGAATTCCTTAACGCATATAGATTATGTGCGCGTTGATGAAAATATTTCACAGAATGAAACTTTTCATTGTTATATAGCGTTATAATTTAAACCAATGAGTAAAATATTACATTATCATATAATTTAGAACAGATTCACTGAGGGATACTGTAATTCAAATTCGATATAAAGTTAAGTTCATAGTACCCTGGTGTAATTGTATTTTAACATGGACCGGTTTCAATCTTTAGGTAATCTTCCCGCATATATATATATATATATATATATATATATATATATATATACGGTACATTGATACAATGTTCTTTTCTTTATATCTAATTACATTATCCTAATAACCTGTGTTCTGTGGAGGGTGGTTTCCATGACAACGATAATAGTAAACAAATTGAACGTCTCATTTTCAGTCAATGAATTTACAGTAACTCAATATCATTATTTATTTTTTAATTATTTGTCAACAGTTTCGATAACTGAATAGTTTAGTCTACTTTTTTTGTCATCCGTTTTGGAACACTTGCTTTAGGCTGGACTATTTTAATATAATTACATTTGACACAACATCAAGTAAGTTGGGTACAAATAATACAAGTCTGGAGTGTGCTGTTCTGGCAAAATAGCTCTTTTTTATTTAAGATTTATTTTGATTTAAAAGTTCTAATGTGTATTTTTTATAAGTTTTCATTAAAAAATTAGGAAAAGCTTTCCGGCAAGTCATGATTATTTTGAGAGTTGACAAAAGGTGCAGAGCTTGATTTAAGGTGTTGTAGGGTTGTTTTAACTATTGCCTCACTTTTTGTGTCTTACACAAGGCCAAAAAATAAATTAGCACATATTTTTTGTCCAGTCACCTTCACAAAATTTAGGTAGTTTGTTGATTATTAGATTAGTTCAACACATGCATAAAAATGTTGAATTAGATAAGCATCTTTCAGGGTTTACATGCAAAGCACCCTGCTGCATATGGAACCGCCAGGATGACTTGATGATGCAGGCAAATTCAAAAGGAAATACCGATATTGTATTAATGTTATTTTATTTCTACAATGCTGAGCGCTTGCATTGTAGTGAGAACTTCTTAGTTTGAATCTGTTGAAGGAATGGCTAGGCATGGATTTGTCTGCTAACATACTACTACTCAGCAGTTAGGCTATTTGTGTGCAAGTACATGGTAGAATGCTTCCATTATGGTGGAGGTACAGTGTTGGTAAAGTAGGATGCTGAGGTACAGAGGTAGTGATGTGTACGCACATTTAGCTGCCACAACCTAACCTATAAGTACATTTGCTTTAGAACATGCAGTAATATAAAAGTCTACTGCATATATGTTAAACATATACATGCTGGAGAGCTGTTTCGACTTTGGTTCGTCTCATCAGGTACAGAGAGACAGCAGACTGTCACTGTACTATCTAACTGAGTTGACACATAAGTTTCCAGTTTCATTGAAATGGGAGGAGGAACAAACCTCCCAATTCTAAACTAATTACCCTGTTACAAAGATCTTATGACATAACAACAATGTCATATCTCAATACATGTTAAAGTTTCACAGTTTGTTCAGTTACCTAGATTAGTAATAGGACAGCTTTTAATAATGTGGAATATAAAAGTTACATAGAGGATGTAGATATATTTTGTTGTTTATATTTCTGTTTTAACTCCTGAAACTTGTATACAAGTTGCAGTCTCATTCAGCAATGGAAACCATTAGATTCGTACCAGATGACGAGGAAGAAGATTTGTATTCTGGGTTCAACGATTATCCATCTGCCTTATTCAACACCAAAGATCTGGACCAAGATGAGTTTGTTCAGATGGCTCTTCGTTCATCATATAGTAAAAGGCCTGGATTGGTAAGTTAGTCAAGAGTTTTAAAGGAATGGGACAGTACTCTATTCAGGAAACTGGTGATTTTATTACAAATTTATCCAATATTAACCCTTTGCGGTCTGATTTTATTTTTAAATTTTCGTAAAAAGCCTCCTGAATGGGTTTCCCCAGTCCCTTATAAGCAAAATTTCAATAAAACCCCTCTCTTGTACGGTGCATTACCAGTCATTGAACCACACCTCTAAGCTGGGGATTTAGCCTCCTAAGCTCAAAAGTGCCACTCTCCGCCTCACTGGATTTGATGAGCCAGTTTCTCTTCAGTGATCCTCAGGGTCATTGTGGCCCCGCACGGCATGATCCAACAACTACCATTGCACGGCAGAGCGCACCGGGTGGGATTCGAACCGCTGTGACAGACAGGGGCCAGCTGTCCGCCACTATAACCACTAAACCACCGGGCTGTTTGTCGTGGGCTGTCAAAGTCACACTTGAGTTGCCGTGGAGGGAGGGAAGTAGTTTAGTCTCTGCTAGGCAGCGTTAGTGTGCGTAGTCGCATCAGAGACTGTTTCAACCGTCTCTATGCACATCCAAGCGTTCAAAGGAAATAGCGTTTATTAGAGCTTATAGTCGAAGCGACCATTGAAACTTTATAAAACAACATCAAATCTTTTAAAATCATTTCATAACAATTTAATTTAGTTTAATCTAAAACCATTCTTTGTTTAAGTGGTAAAAAGAACTGTTTAAAGTCCAAAAGTGTCTGTTTAAAGAGAAGTGTAAAGTCCTAACTTTGCCACGTAAATAAAGACTTTGCATTTCATTTCATTAATAACACTGCAGCTTCACTAATCCTATAATTTAAACAAGCTTGACCCCTAATGTTGTTTGTTTAAGGAGTCAATCCATATTATTAATTTAACATACATTTCACTGTCTTGCTTTCAGCCAATTGTCTGATATCCTTAAGACTGGTGCATTTCAAGTGGCTTTTGTCTATTAAATTTGTTACGATCTTAGATAAGCCCAGCATATATTTATAGTCTTGTCACCGCTAAACGTCTGTTCGTTTTTAACTAACATTGTTTAGAATCAACATTTTATTAGCAATTTGTAACATTTTATATGTTTCTCATCAGATTTAATTTACCTCCCTTGCTTTAATTTAATATTACCTTCTGAATTCTTGCAGGATGTTACTGACAAAAAGTTATAAAGCTTATCTAAAAATGTGTAAATGCCTGTAAAATGGACAACTATCTAAGATTGAAGGTGTTAGTGGTGGACAGTAGTTCAATTCACCCTACTAGTAAATAACTTTTATTTGAATCAGTGATGACCACGTTGAGATAGGCTATGTATTCCATCATATGAACACATATATATATGCAGTGATATATCATAGTGGACATGGTCGGCCAGTGCAGCGCCAGCGTCACTACCAGCGATGCTTTCATCATTCGCATCGCCTGATTCGAGATCTCGATGCCATTCGGATTGTCCGCTTAATCCGTTGGTCCATGCCATTGGTTATTGGGCTATTAATTAATGACCCAATCTAGGGAACAGTTGGCCCTAGTTTGTAACAAGACTACACCTCATCATCCATCAAAACACTCATTACACTCACCCTTCATCCCATATTCACCTTAAAATACCCTCTAGGAGTGGTCGGTGTCTGAGATCAAAGTATCAAAGTAACTTCAAATGCAAGTTCAAAACAGTTAATCTGTCAATGTAGATTTGGATGTGTGTTTTACAGGTAACATCAAAGCCTGGAACTGCTATGAGGTTCGGAACTTCATCGGGGGTAAGTTGATAATAGTCGAGAATTGGAAATAAAGAGTAATTATCCAATAAATTTAATTTAGTTGAAATTTTGTCCAAGCTAATAATAATGTTTGGTTGCTTTCTAGTTTTGTTCATTGATTTTACCTCAATCAAATCGATGACCAAAGAATAATTGCCATATATTAACTCTGCAAAAGAAACATAGATAAAAAGTTTTAAGGATGTTATCAGGAAACAAATTAAATTTTAATACTTTGATGTTATGTAGAACCACTTTAAAAATCAACCGCCATTAATAAAATAGTTAACATTTAAACCAACTTAAATTTGGTTCTATGAATTTGTTAAAGAATAATTTTAGAAACACTTCCAACTATTAAAATAGGAAACAGCTAGTAATTGTCTTTAATTTCAACTGTGAACTTTTGTTATAAGTACACAAACAACAAGATACACTTTAAAACAGTTATTTTTTGTTGTGTCACTAAAATAGCCTCAGTTTGTTTGTGTTTTTGTAATAAGATAAGATAAGATAAATAAATAAACATTGTATTGAATTCACATGTTTACAAGCATGTATCTCAATTGTCTACTATTTGATAAAGTGGACGAACAGACATCAAGTGTGAGAACTTGATTTCCAGACAATAAAATTGCATTAGAAATTACAAGTGTACAAAAACAGGAACAAAAGTAAAGACATAGCCTAGATGTCAATACATCAAATTTCGTCATCTTCTCTTATGCATCCGAAACACATCCATGTAAAATTTATTCTTAATTAAAAATGCTGTCAGGTTTCTCGAGAGCGTGATCATGGTTTCTTCTTTCTTAAATTCTTCAGGCAAAAGATTATAAACTTAATTATAAATTGTATGTTTTGTATGTAATGAAACGAGTTTTAAAATATGTACCTAAGCAATTTAGAAACCTACATGTAGTATAAATATTCATATTTTTTAATAGGGTAGGCACTGAAGCTTAATGCAATTTGGTTAAACATGACACATCTCATTTTATAGCATTTTCACCAATTAATATCAACCAATTATTCAGCGTCTATCCTGTCAAAAAATATAAATGATTAATACTACCTAAAAGTTTCAAAATATTTCACCTTATATTAAAAGGTATGTAAAAAGGTATTAAAAACACAACATTGAACAGTTGCAGTTTTGAAAAATAAGTTTTAAATGAATTTTTTATTTGTGTGAATTGTAAGATTACATAGTACACACCTCAAAACAAAATTCCTAACAGTTTTTTTATTGTTTGGATGTTTGCCTACAATATTACCCTTTAACAAATGCATGTTGCAGTAATCTTTAAGCACTTTTTATCTATGGCCATCGGTTTTTGATACTGTCCTACATCACATAACAAACTAAAGACCACAGAAAATAAATATTTTGAAAGAAGGTTAAAAAGGTGGCTTCAAGAAAATCCATTTTATTCTATGGTGGAATTTTATACAAGAAACACAACATTATAATGTATTAAGATATCAAAACTGATGAACTCTTAGTTCATTCAGTTAATAACCATTAAATCATACTGACATTTTTGTGTTATTCGATTGCACTCTTAATCGATTGCATTCATTTCTTTAAATAATCATTTAGCTGAAGATGCCTGAACGTGACTCCCACAATTTTCCTCAATACCTTGTACATTAAAAAAACAGCAATAGATGCTTCTTTCAACTAGATTTAGCCCTGTGCTTGATAATCCGCACGCCAACCTTGCAAATCAGATGCTGGCAATTTGTTTAAAATTATTAGTATCCCTCAAGTTCAGACATCGAATCTTCAAATGGGGATTTTGAACTTATTTATGGTTAATTTTTTTTGTTTATTGGTTCCAGTACAGGGAAGGGTCACACCAACCCTTTATTGATTACAGGCACACCAATCTGACAAATCAAACTTTAGCAGTTTTGTGCAAATTAGCATATTGCAAATTAAAACATCGTATCTTCAAAGATCGATTTTGAATTTACTTTTAGGGTAATTTGTTTAAATTGGTGTACTGGTTCCAGTACAGGGAAGGCTCGGTGAGAGGAGTGACCGCTGGGCAGGAGTCAGTGACGAGGCCGATGACTGCGGTCCGAGGTGCAGGTTACACTTCGGCCTCTCGTATGGTGTTTGACCCTCTGAACCAAGCCACCAGCACACCCCTGGTCTCTATCAAACTGGAGGAGAAGTAAGCAAAGTACAAGCAAATCCTTTGTGCAGTCTACTGAATGTAAAAACATTTTGAGGAATAATCCACTCCAGGTTAAGCAGCAACTCTAGGGGATCCGAATAAGCAAAGGTCACAGTCTAGTAAGGACTCACCGAGGATGTGTCTAGCTCTTCAACAGATCTTTTAAAACAAGGAAAGATTGAGGGCTCTCCTTTGTTAAATGTTGGTGAAAAGACCTGAAAGTCCAGTTACATATATATATATATATACTTACATTTGCTGCCGATCACACAGGTTTATTTAGTGGCAACTAGTTGTGACGAGTTTACTGCATGCTCTTGCTAAATAGTGAATCCACTGATTTTTATCAGCAAGTTTTACATATTCATATCACATCACATCTGGTTTCCTAATATCAGCTGCTAAAAACCCGCTATAATGGTCACATCATTATATGATGGATTATATGAATGATCCACTACAGATGTAATGTCATACTTTTGAGGTTGACTTCAGTATGTTTTGTAACATTAAAGTATTCATCTAGTGACAAAACCAGTTACAGTAACCTAATAATTAGCAGTCAAAATACAATTAGCCAACAAAGAGCAGAGACAGGAAAACTGTTACTTAGGCAAAACACAGGTTTTGATTTCAATCACTAACCGGCATGGACTCACACTGTTGCCAACTGTATTGAATAACACTTTAATGATATATTATTTGAATTGTTTGTTTTTCAATTATTCAATAAAAATATGTTTAGAGTCCATGGGTAACGCAAGTTCTTGTTTTTTCTGGGAGCATGAAATAACAAGTCAAGCAGAAGAGTCTCTAAGGGGACTCCTGTAGTTATGCCACTGATCTTTTTGTTTGTAAAAGCAAAAGGTCTACTTCAATAAAAGTTAACTACATAATTTGATTACAATATTCATGTACAAAATAGAAGTCATGTTTGATTCAAACACAAAAAAACCAGAACAAACCACCTACCCTGGTAGAGTTGCTTTTGTGTAGGATTTCAAGACTTTCCCGATGTTTCCTTGGTTGTTGGGAGCTTCTGGATTGTTTCCTTTGAACTTAACAAGCAAAAAATAAAATAATTACACTGAAACAGTGATAAGTTATCAGCATGATGTATTAATTTGAGAAATTCAAGAACCTCATGTGCAGTCTGAATAGACTCTGGCCCCATTCAACTTTACAAAACTGTTTAAATTTTGTCAGGCCAGAAGACAAAATAAAAAGCTGGGCGGCGAATCACTGAGTTGATTGACAGTCTTGCCTGGCGGCTTCCGCCAGCAGCTCCGCCAAGCTCTGGACAAGGCCAAGGAAGCTTCGTCCAAGGAACGCAGCTTGATCAGGCTGCAGGAGCAAGCCGGGCTGAGTGACACTCACAACCTGGACCTCACCTTCTCAGTGAGTCCAATCATGACAAGTTTATGCCAATAGATAGTTAATTATCATAGTTCTCGGATCAACCAGATAATTGGCTCTAAGAGAAAGATACTATTAATAAGATAATATTATAAGTTATGCCTCCAACAGCTGTACATGATTGTAAAAAGAAAACAAATTAACAAAGTTTTTTTGAGGCAAAATTACTTCTAGCATTAATGAACTGTTCAAAACCTGAAAGTTACAGCCGCGAACTGTTGAAACTAGAGATTTCTCTCCAATTATTTTGAGACAAAAGATTTGCAGCAGACTTTTATTTTAAAATTCGAGAGTTCTACCCAAATTTCTAAACATGTTTCTACCCAATGTTTTTACACGTGTTGTGGTTTCAACTTTTGAAAATTTTAACTTTCTGTAGAAGCTGAACACATTCACTGCGTCAGGCATACTGGTACTCCGAGATTTTACAAAGCATCAAGAGCAATGGTTTTATTTTAACATGACCATACAGTGCGTGTTAAGTTTCTGCCGAGGTTCGGAAAGCATTGACACAAAGTGAAGTTTGGGAAGCAAAAGATAGCAGTTAAATTTTCTATAAAACCTCTTGTGGTTTTGGGGCCCCGTCATTGACTACATCAGTCAAACACTACACCCATGTTATAACTCCCTATAGTTAAAAAATGGTCCTGGGAGGCGGACAAACAGTACATGAGCAGGCACCGGCAGGCGTACACCGGCAAACAGTACACGTGTACAGTTTTGCCTGGTGTCTGCTCAAGTCTAGCGACTGCGCTACATCGGACCTTGGACTGGACTGCCGTACATGCAGTGATGCAATACGATATTAGGAAAGAAATTATTATGCAGCGCCCTACAATATCGACGCGCCCAGTGATAACTCTCTTAACGTTTTAGTTGTGAATTGAAACTTTGTATTTTTAAAATTGAAACTTTAAAGAAATAAAGGATTGTACTCGTACTGTTATTTGTTGCTTTTATTAGATGAACGTTAGTAAATCCTACTTATTTCTTTTATTTTGTCAAATACAATTAATAATTGTGTAGACATAATTTTTAAATTTAAAATAAAGTATGGTAAGACACTGGTAACAAATTTTACAGCCAAGTGTGTCGTTTTAATCTATATAATATTCTAATTTAATACCAACTAACCTAACTTAATAATTTTAATTTTGGTGCACTGAAAACTTAAATGTTTGGGGCATAAACTCATCAACAGTGTAGTACGCATGTTTTGTCAGAAGCTTTTTTAGATGTTTTTTAAACAGGTTTATGGGTTGAATAGACTTGATACCTGCAGGCAGTCTATTGAAAAATCTGGCACCTGCTTGTGCAGGCATCCTCTCAAACAGTTTTAGCCTGTGGCTTTTTTGCCGAAACAAATTTGTGTGCCTTGTGTCATAGTCATGTATATCAGTGCCTTTAACTAGATGACACCTATTAAGGCTAGAGATTATGGTTTCAAATATATACAGGCTAGGTAGTGTCATGATCTCTAAATTTTGAAAAATATCTCGGCATGTATCACGAGTATTAGCGTTTAATATAATTTGTCAAGCCTTTTTTTGTAATATAAAAATCCTCGCAAACTTGTATTCGGCACAAGATCCCCATATACTGATTCATATACTGAAACAATGCCCTTTTTTGTACTTGTAACAGGAGTCACGTCATTGTCAACTGCACAATGTTTAAAAACAATTTCTTGCCCATAGTGATCAGAAATAGCTCTATTGACGATTGTAATTTCTAGATCGCTAGGTATATTAGATATAATGCTATCAATAGCAGTCTTTGAATTGTTCATTACACGAGTTGGTGAGTTTATGGACCAGGTTAATTTGAAAGATTTTAGAAGATCTTTAAACATTTTCACATTTTTATTTCTAATATCAAGGACATTTATATTAAAATCACTAGCAATTATGTAACGGGTTTCGGTTCCAGGTTTGTTAAAAGAAAAAAAAGCTACATTTATAGTGTTGAATTAAAGTGAAGTCAAAGTGCTTATTATGTCGTATGGACTCGATGTTTTCAGAACTTCAGTTGTTGTGGGTCCAACAAGTATAATATCATTCCGTAATTGATTAACCTCTGTGGTGAGACAGTCGAAGTATGATTGAGTAAATATATACTGTATCCATTTATCTTTAGAGCAAGTTTTCATTTGAGATTTTGTAGATTTCTCTTCAACTGCATCGATCGGGGTTTTCTTAAGTTTTAAAATATCCTGTTCAATTTGTTGTGTTTTCAAATTTAGTCTCTTTATTTCCTTTTTAAGATTGTCAGTGTCAAATTTGAAGGTTTTCTTAAAGGTACAGGATTTGTCTTTATGGCGTTGTTTCTTTGTAGATTTATTTCTTGTTTGAGTTGGCATGAGACTGTTTGACAAATTACTACCTAAATTATTATGTTTCATATTAGATATATTATTTCTGACAGTTAGGTCTAATGACACATTTAATTTTTGAGATATAGTCTGGATAATTGATATAACTGTAAATAAAGCTGAACTTTAGCAGCTGTCTTGAAATTTGGATCGAGTTGTTTACAAATTGGTTATTCAAGGTTAACAACAAATATTTGTGTAAAATCTTCAATATTTATAGTTATTTTTGATTTTGAAATGAGGTTTTGTATTATATTGAAAGAAGAGTACCTAGTTTGTATGTGCAATCTTCAAGTCTAATCGTAAATGTATGTAAAATATTTCAGGAGAGTTTTTGTGTGTTGTTTTTTGTACTTCTATTAGTAACTATTCTATTAGTTTATATTATTTTATCAATACTTTACCGTACCCCTAACTTTTCTTACAGTGAATACCTAGCTTAGGGTATTATGACACTAAACGGTTCACTTACTTAAGGCCGTGTAAGCAAGATTTTTTTACCATCACACATGACTTTGTTAAACAAGTTTTAATTTGTTCAACAATTGAAATTTTAGCTATGACGGTTTAAAGTTTCAACTTTTACTAAGTAGGAAGGATCACACTCGATAACGAAATGAGCGTATAAGTGCTGAATTTTATGTAGCATACTTCTACAGCCATGCATATTCCAGTGACATGTTTGGAATTCACGGAATTTTATTTTTTATTCATACAGTACTTAAAGAATTAAAAATAAATGAATAGCTGTTTGGATACAATTTTAAAATCTCGTATTTGCTGGGGGTTTAATTATTGAGTCAAAATGGATGTAATAAAAACTTAGCCCTCGACAGCACTCTTCCGGAAGTCCTTCCGCATCTTGGCTGCCAGTCCACTCAAGGTCACTGCTACTGTTTACACGCTGCACGTACACACGCGCGCACTCACCCACACTCTCCACCTGCTCACTACCTCTGAACCGTTAAAGCGTTGAGTTACAAATTTAAAATAGAGAATCTTATTTCGAATTCGTCGGTATATGGTATGGTATATGGTATATAGTTGAGTTCGGCCCTAACTCAACTCTACTATTAAAAGGTTTCAAGTATTACAAATGAACAAGTCGTCTCGCAAGAGTCCGTTACTTACCGTTATCAGCATAACACATATTATAATAAATTCTTGAAGCGGAGATTATTGGCAGATAATACAAGTACTTTTAAAACAAAAAAACCAATATAATGTGAATACATACTGTATACATTATATTGGCCTTTTGTTGTTTTAAAAAGTACTTATACATTAATACTAACATATTATATTTGAAAAGGTTTGTTAACACAGGGCTACTTGTAATATTCATAAAGAACAAAAGTTATACTCATGTTTTGACAGTGCTAAAGTGTAACTTTTCCACTCAGGAATTAAGTATTGTTTTGGTGACATTTTACTCCCTAGGAGAGAAAATATCATTTTAATGGTCTTTTTGTTGCATGAATAGTAGCTGGTTCAACGAGTTTGTTTTGAATGTTAACACTGACTTATAGTAAATCAGTGTAACAGCTGTTTCTTCAAAATAATATAATTCACTTGCAATAATTCACTAATTCACATAATATGAGTTAACTTACTTCATAACTAAAGTTTTCAACTTAGTTCATCATAGCCTTTCATAAATATAATAATTGTTATATTAGAACAATTTAGCCATACTCATTTTTTTGTTACTAAACAAGTAGATTTGGGAGCAAAATTGGTGTTTAAACAGTAGACTATGAATTCATAGCTTTTAATCAGATTTATAAGTAAAACCCTATTTTTTACGACTTTTAAATGATGTCATATCAGGTACAGTACTGACATTCAGTTTGAAAATTCCAGTATAATTTTAATATTTCCAGTATAGTTTTCAAATATTTTCAATAGCATACGGCAAAATATAACACAAATTACGTTATTATTTTCACAACTTGCATTAATTTTACACTAATTTTTAATTTTAGAGGTAAAACAATAATTTTAATAGCGTGTTTGTATTATTTTACTAGTTAGTCAATACCTCTACCGTTAACTCTCTTTCAAATTTCAAGTGCGGTATCTATCAGTAGCTTTAATAAATACAATACATATATTTTAACAGAAAGCCTGAGATTGCCATGCAACTCTGTACGGCGGAATCGACGTACAATAATTTATCACTGGGCTGGTGGTGTTAGCCTCTTTGCGGGCGAATAAGGCCATGTACTGAATGCTGGATGTAGCCAGTGCCGGAGGACCTGACCACCCCGGCAAACTGTACATGGCCTCGCTTCGGTGTACTGTTTGGGCCGCCTGGCCCATGTATCAAATGCTGCGTGTGCGCTTTTCCGCTCCTGTGATGGTTGTATCGAATGACTGATGTAGCCACTGACTGGGACCCGTGGTTTTACCCAAATTTCCACCTCATGAATTTGCCACTCGACCTGGCACATATCCCTGCACAAGCTTTTCCTAAACTGTTGAGGAACTGTTGTGTCTGTTAAACTGATATGACCCTAAAAATTACACTGTTAGACATCTGTTATATTATTGAGTTTCAAAGGGTTTAACAAGGCAACTCCAATCTGCAAGCCTCTTCCTCAAGGTTTTGATTTTTGATCTTGGCAGGTGTTATTCAATTTGGCAAGCCAGTACGCGATCATGTAACTCAGAGGCTATCAACACATATCTGGTGATAACCAAGAACGAATTTCCACAACGCCAACAAGCTGAAAGTCAACATGGGCAACATCTATGTTAAGCTTGGACAGTATCCAAAGCGATCAAGATGTATCGCATGGCCCTCGATCAAGTGCCCAACACTCACAAGGATTTGAGGTAGCGATTAGAAGAAAGGTTTTTCTTGACCTCCTACTATCTGCCTTGTTTCAGACCACACTCTACCAGCAAGTCAAAGAATTCATTTGTCTTAGTCCATTGCTCAGTTGGAGATTGTGGAGTTACTGGTACAGGCATGGGTTGCTACTTTTCAACAATTCTCACATAGTTGAGAAGAAGTTTAAAACAGTATATATGAGCATAGTATTAGTTTAGTGTGTTTTTCAATAAATATACAGTATGTATAAAACTAGTAAAGAAAAATAAAAATAACTGTGCAAATTGTCTTTAAAATAAACATGTATTTATTTTATTTTTCTTCTACTAGTTTTATATATATATTTATAGTGTGAGCTAGTCATTCAGCTATCTATAGTCTACATTTAGTAAGTTTAATTTATGTATAACAATTCAAGAGGAAAGTGTATACAGTACTGTAACAATAACTTCCTCTCTTATTAGTATCCTTTCTGTTTGACTATTTTACAATATAGGTATAGAATGCCAATTTGTTTTCAGAATAAAGATTATGCACAACATTGAATTTTATTTGTCAAAATGGGACAGTTCAGCGATGCCTGTTCCAGTTTGAATATATCATGCAGGAAAAACCGGATTTCAAAGCAGGTAAGCAAGCTCCATCTTTGAAGTAATATAGTGCTAAAACCGTGTTCAAAACAAAATATGTTTGTAACAAAAATTGAGCTCATTTATTATGTCTGTATTAAAAATAAAAATTTATTATAACAAAAATGTTTTCTAAATTAAAAAGAAAGCTATTGTGGCAACTATGGTTGAATTAAAATAGAAAGGTTCTTGAAAATTGGGTTGCCTCCAGGCATCTTTGGTCAGTGTTTGAAATTATAAACAGGAGAACAAGCCCACCAAGGCCCACCAAGAGTTACAATAGATGCTAATTAATTTACACTTCTGTTCACTACTTTCAGGGCTGCACGCAATAATCTGCTACTCGCACTGGATGATAAGGATAGAATGAAGCAGGGATTCCAGATGCTGCTGGAAGTGGTGTTGGACATAGATGATGAGGAAAAGTACATTCCCACAGTAAGTATTCTGAAATTAAAAATTCTAAAACAGCCTGTTGTGGGCAAAACTTGCAGTCCAGGAATTGCTAGTTTAATTGTATCTTCCACCTGCAAGAGTAATAAATTCCTCATAAAAGGTTTTTATGGTTGTGTTTTCATGTTAGTAAACTTTAAATCGGCGTATGAACATTGTGACTATTATTCCAGGAAGATCCCATGTCAAACTTGGTTTTGGAGGCCATTAGGACTGACAGCCTCCATGCATTTGAGAAGCAACTTAAGAGAGATGCAGAAAGAAGCATTCTGACTGCGGCAAAACTGATTGCTCCTGTTATTGAGGATAACTTCACTTCAGGTACTTAGTAGAAAAATGCTTGTCATATTGGTTATTGTATTGGTGGTTTGCATCCCATTACTGAATCTGGCATCTTGATGTAAACCTGGGTTATTGTTGCTACTATAATTTACAAGCTTACAACTGCAGGAACTTTTATTTAGTTCCCGGAAGGCTTCCCTGCGCGTTTATCTGGAATCTAGGTTATACAATAGTTACACATGACTCATACAGCTCGCTTTTGATGCACACGGACAAGCTGGTTTCAATACACAAACTCTACGGGAAATGTATGGGATTTTTAACTAAATATTAAATGTATCTTATGTATTTTGTGTTTATTGTATATGGCTACGAGTAGGTCAGGAAATAAATTGTGTTTAGTTGATGTTGATTGTACAACTTGAAGACCTAAAAACTACTAAGCTCACTATGTACAGACCAGTGGCGGCTCGTGACTGTTTAGCGAGGGGGTTCACAACACCAAGGGGGGTCTGGGGGGTAAGCCCCAGCAATGAGGGTCTGGGGGCCCATTTTAAAATTTTAAGGCTTAAAACATGGATTTTGAAGCTAAACATGAAGTAATATTTTTCTTTTATCTAACGATTTTTTTAAATAATTTATGATATTACCATTTGGTATAACATATTTTACATAAATATATAATGTATACCTTAAATTATCATAAATGAAACTTTGAGTTAAAATAATTTCTGTGCAAGAACTGAAGGGCTAGAAAGAACATACGTAATATGTCAAAAATATGCATGATATTAAACTTATTCACAATCTGAAAACTACAAATGAGAATGGACAGCAGGAAAATAGTTATAGCCAGTTTAAAACTTCCGACCAAAATTGGTTTGAAATCACATATTTTGCATTTTTGTACATTTTTTATCGTTTCAATATTAAAAGCACAAACATCGTACTAAATGACACATACAACAGAAACGTTGACAGACGACAGTGAGATGACAAAAGTGAGGAGGTATGCGCCGAGCAGCCCGGTGTTGAATCCACCGAAGAACCAACCAATGAGAGCCGACGGAGCTGTCAAGAAAGCAGCTCCTCGCAAGCTCTGTGCGTTGTTAAGCCGCCTCCCTCTGGAGGGTAAATGGACCGGTCCAATTCCGTATTAGAACAGGAGCTGCGTAGCGCACAGCTCCTGCTCAGGAGTTTGACTTATTGCCGCATCAAGCGCGAAGCTAGGTCGCACGGTGTCTCTTTCTTGTGCTTTACTTTGAAACTGACAAATAAATTTACCATTCTCTCGTTGTAAATTTTAATGTAATCCGCGTATTTTGTAGGGGGTTCACGTGCTCATGTGCTCCTATAGACGAGCCGCAACTGGTACAGACAAATGTTTTTTTAGATTTCTTGCAAGTTATTTCTACCTCTTTTAAAATGACTGACAAAAGCCAGTCACCTTTAAAAATCAAGCTCTTTGAAATTGGCGTGTAACAATTAAAATATTTTTGAAATAATGCCAACTACTTTAATTTATGTTTCTCAATTATAAAATAAATCTGATTAAACTCAGCCTAAATTTTGATTTTGGAAAGTGACATTAGTTGAAGGAAGGGTATTGATTGTGACACAGGTACAACTGGTGTGTGGAAGCGATCAACAACTCCATGTATGCTCCATTGGCCGGGACCTGGAGATCAACAAGGCAGTGACATTCCTCAAACAGAAGGAGATCCCCAAGCCATGGACACCCTGAAAGAGACATTCCAGCATAAAAGAGAGCAAAGTGGCAAGCACCGCTTCGTCAAACATGGCGTTCGTCAACTTTCTGGTCTGAATTGTCAACTATTCTGTATCAGTTTGTAAGCACAAGCCATCTATTACTATTATCTGTGTTTTTGATCGTAAAAGAAAGACTGTGCCAATAGTTTTTAAATTAAAAAGATATCACAACAGTTCGCTAACCAGATGGCAGTTAGATTAGATTAGATTTAAATGGAGATGCAGTTCCGGACCGCATACACGTCAACCTTAGGTTTATTGTGCAAACTCCTGTTTCTCACTCAGGTATCCTTGTTGGTACAAAGCCGATCTTTTTATCCAGAGGGTTTGATTTCCGCCACCCGAGACCCCCAAAGTGGTCTTCTCCTTGCTCAAGAATCGAGTCTGTCAAGATATTGTCGGCCGGACTCCTAGTCTGCAAACAGTGTCTCTGTATGGAGACCTATCCTTACTAAGGGTTTGAGTGCTTTCAGTTATACAGGGTGTTTCTACTCACACCACATTATGTTATACTCACTAAAAGGAACAAAAGTTCCTATAAACATGGGTCCTAAAACCCGTTACCCGGAGCCGCCATTTTGTATTTTTACTTAAAATTAATATCTCCAGAACGCTTTGACCTTCATTCAAACTTGGAAGGGTGTTTATTGCATAAGGTGAATTTAAGAAAAAAGATTATTTCATAAAATCCACAGAAACAATGGCGGCTATTTAAATTTTTCAAATGAAATACCAGAAAATGGCGCTGATACAAAAATTCGAGAGTAAAAAAGTTGTATTTTATAATTTTACATAAAGATACAAACTCATTTTTTTAATTTTACAATAACATTTTAATTTTTACGTCTTTTACAACTGGTAAATGTACCAAAATTTTTCAAATGAAATACCATGAAAATGGCGCATAATAAAAGAATTTTACAAGAGTAAAAAGTTGTATTTTATAATTTTACATAAGATACAAACTCATCTTTCCAAATTTTACAATAAAATTTTCATTTTTTACAACTAAATCACGAGCCCAGTCTGCAAACAAAATGAAAATATTAATGTAAAATTTGAAAATAGTGTATCTTTAAAATTATAAATACAACTTTACTCTTAAATTTTATATTATCTCATTTTCATGGTATTAATTGAAAAATTTAAATAGGGAAATAATATTTTTTCTTAAATTTACCTATCATGACACATAAACACCCTACCAAGTTTGAATGCAAGTCCTTCTGGAGATATTAATTTTAAGTAAAAATACAAAATTCCTGACCCATGTTTATAGGAATGTTCCAACATGCAGTTATATATCGATGGTTAGTCTAATGTCCTGTCGGCTTAGCCTAACTAAAGAGTCAGTTAAGGCCCTAGATGGGCCTTTGATTAGAAATTTGGCTGTTGTCTGGCCTGGAATATGATGCCATGTTTGCCTATGTTCTGAAATCGCCTGCTTTCGTTTAGCAATGCCTTGATCAAGGAAGGGCTTACCGACAGCTGGTTCTGGACCTACAAAATGGGGACAGTGCTCCCTTCCTTGTGAGCAGGTCGGCTTTTCTGGTTCCCAGTAAAACCCGATGTCCTGGGATCCACTCCAGTTGAACGTTATTCAGACTGGACAGAATCCTCAGAGCCTGTATGCACTGCCAGACAAGTCTGGAGGTCAGGTGGTTACACAGTCAAGCTTGAAGAGCGGCTTGGCTGTCGGAAAAAAGTACTATATGCTTGTTCCTGGCTCCTTTGAGAGCTCTAACTGCACATTGTAGGATTGCGTATACTTCGCTTGAAAAACTGTACAAACCGTCCCAGTCCCCTGAAAGGTTTTCCTGGGTGCGATCCTGTGTGCACCGTATCCAGCTTTCCCTTCTATGAGGGAGCCGTCTGTGTACCAGATCGAGCAGTTGCTGCTTGAATCTAAAGCTGATTTGTCCGTCTTCCACTGTTCACGGGACTCTATGTTGACCTCATATGGCATGGTAAATAAGTATTCATTAGATCTGAGCCCATAGAGAAAGCGGGTGGTTTGGAACAGATTCCAGTGCGAGACATGGCCTAGATAAGCCCGTCTAAGTGAGGCTGCAATGGAGAGTCTGTAACTTGTTTTCCTGGCCTCCATCTTAATGAAAGTGTCCAGTGGGGTTAGGTTCAGCAGCACTTGAAGTGCTGCCGTTGAAGTGGAAAATGCTCCTGTGATACATAAGCAAGCTAGTCTTTGTATCTTATCTAACTTTGCTTTTATCGTTACTTGATTAGTTTTGGTCCACCAGACTAAGGCGCATATGTAACTTGCGCCTGATTACTACCTTATAGAGCCATAGTGCCATGTGAGGCTTAAGGCCCCAGTTTTTACCTATAAGACGTCTGGTCGCTAGGAGTGTCCAGTTTGCCTTTTGTTGGATTGAGTTAATGTGCGGATTCCATGTAAGCTTCTGGTCCAAGGTCAAGCCTAGGTATTTAGTGCTCTCTGAAATCCTTAATGGGAACCCTTCTAGCTTCAGTCTAGCTAGAGCATTCAGGTTTCTTATCCTTGTGAAAGGTAGTAAGACAGTCTTGGACGGATTGACTTTGAGCCCCACCCTCCTGCACCATCCACTGACCTGTTCAAGTCTTGCATTCATTAAATCTGCTACAGTTTCTACAATTTACCTTGGACCATCAGGACTATGTCATCTGCATAGCCCTGTATATAGGTGCCTGTTTGGGAAATTTCCTTGAGAAGATCATCCACCACCAGATTCCACAGAAGGAGATAGAACTCCTCCCTGGGACACCTAACAGTGGAGATTTCTCTAGTCTCATTAAGTAGAGTAGATTGCACTCTTCTGGTTTGAAGCATATTTTTAATCCACAAACTCAAGGTATGTGGTACGCCCCTATCGATTGCTTTGCTAATTATGACCTCGTGAGATGTGTTATCGAAAGCCCTCAATGTCCAGAAATGAGCAAAGTGCAATTTCCTTGTTAAACAAGGAATCCTCCGCTCTACTGACTAGCTCATTGAGGGCAGTAACACATGATCTTCCGGCCTGATATGCGTGTTGATTCCTGTGAAGAGGTTGTCCTTGCAACACTCTGTCTCGTATATATCTTTCTATCAGTCTTTCCACCGTTTTCAATAGAAGCGATGACAGGCTGATAGGTCTGAATCTTTAAACGACTGTAGTCTGTCTTTCCTCTTTTGGGTATAAAGACCACCTGCTCACTCTCCACGCCTGTGGGATATGGCCAAAGGCCACACTGGCTCTGAAGAGATCGCATAACAGCCTAAATGCGGTGTGAGCGTGCTGCAACATTGCAGGATAGATACCGTCACCGCCTGGTGATTTAAATGGGCTGAATTTGCTAATAGCCCACTTAATACGATGGCAGTTTCAAGTGTATCACTTTTTAAAAAGATTCCGAAGGTCCCTGATATTGTTGTCAATGTACTCGTTAATGGAGTAGAATGGATGACTGTTGAGAAAAGCTATCAAAATATTTAGGGCAGTTCATGACCCTAACACACTCAAATAGCTGATCATTCTGAAGGCACAATTTGAAAAGGATAATTTGACTCATTAATCATTATTATAGATTGCTGATATTGTTAAATATGTAATTTTAGGAATTAAGACACTGAAAAAACAATCAACATTTTGTTTGTTCTCTACCTCTTGTCAACGACTTTGACGTAATCAAAACATGTTGTGGCATAGTGTTGATGGCTTTTTTAATCTTTCAATTCCTAAAACTCCACTTATAATTTGACTCAGCCTTACCCAAGAAATATTTAGGTGATCGAGGTGTTTTGTGTGGTAGTCATAAACATGAGATCTAGTGTTCGAAAAGTGACAATTATTGTCTTTTACATAATAAAGGCAGGAACGAATTTAGCAGTGGCGGCTCTGAGGAAAACGCACTCAGCAATGGCGGCGCAGCAAAGGGTTTGACGGGTATGCAATACTCCTTAAAAAATCAGGGGCCTGCAGATCCTACCCTGGAAAGATTTCAAAACTAGGTTTAAAATAACATGTCTTAAAGGCATTTGAGCTCAATTTCTTGATTTTTTGAGTAAATTTTGAAAGACAATTGTAGATATACTTAAAGTGAAAGTTTAGAAAAAGGTATGTACACTTTACCAAATTAAATATTTAATATTCTCCCAATTTCCGTATAATTTTAAAATTGATTATCGAGTATACAATACCGATATCATTAGCAGTAGCTATATTATAGGTAACGAAAAGAAAACATTAACAATACTTCTGAAACAGCAAGGTGATATAGAGCAAGCAGAGAAGTGTGGTGAGTTGGCCAAAGAAGTGGACGGTTACAATGCAGCTGCCTACGTCAACTTGGGTAACTGTAGTCTGGCCAAAGGAGACCAACAGAAAGCTAAGCAACTATACTCACTCGCTCTGGACAACGATGCTTCCTGCATCGAAGCACTTTACAATCTAGGTAAGGATAGATCTAGAAAATTCAACATAGTCGTGATCCTGTTTTTTGGTTTCCAGCCAACACTTTTGTTACAAATCTCACCTTAATAATCTGGTTGAAGTTACTTGCAGAAAACGGCAAAGGTTTCTAGAGACACCGTAGCTACTGCGACAAAACAACAACTTTCAGTATCACCTGTGACAAGGATACCTGACAGTATCTTTAGTACAGGTGACAAAATAACAACTTTAATTGTCAGCTGCGAGGCTCTCTCATTTCCCATTAGCACTCGCAACAAAATTACAATGTTTTACTAACCATCCACAACAATTTTTAGACATCCATTAGCATCTCCAACAAAACCCTAACTACCAATCTACTAGTGTTTAAAGATGACCATTTTGTGGTTAAGTGGAAGAGAGGACTTTAAAGTCCTAACTTCGCCACCAATAAAGCTTTTCATTTCATTTCATTTCATTTCATTACTCTTGTTAAGAGACATTGAAATCGCAAAATTCATAACTATCCGCCACATTCCCTTGACTACCATTACAGCCACTGCCAACACTTCTATGTAGAATATCCTACAGAAATCTAGGTGGTGCAGGAGCACAAATATTAGAATTTAGAAGCCAATCATAAAATGTTCCTGGCTCATTATAAAAATTTTACCTTTTCTTGGAATCCCCACCATGCTGACCACATTGGAATTTATTTACTTGAGTAATACCATTTGTTTAATAGTGGTCATTAATCATTATACGTTATTTTGTTAGTTATTGATCCATGCAGTAATGTGTTAAGGTCTAGTCAACAAGCAGATGGGTTTGTTCGAAGACTCACTGGACTGTTTTCTGAAACTGCACGCCATAGTCACACATCATCCTCAGGTGTTGTACCAGCTTGCTCATCTACACGAACTAGTGGGCGATATAGATCAATCCATCGAGTGGTGAGTAGTCAGAAGATGAAACTTCTTGAAAGCAACCCAGTGCTGACTATAATATCCGGGAAATGCATGTAAGCATGAATAATTTCTCTCAAGCCCTTTGAATGATACCTTCAATCAGAAGAATAGTTGATCTAGATCAAGTGTGTCGACCTATCCATTAAACAATCTGTATTATTCAGTGAAAGATAATTAGCCAGAAGAGATTCAATTTAAACCTGGGCTATCAATATTGCAAGTCCAGAGACAGCAGCTGCAGGTCTCGCTGCTGGGGGTGATTTTGGGCCCCCAAACATTTTGATATACCTCCTTAAGTTTCAGCCCTAAACAAAGTGTGTTACTTTGACTGTAACAATGTTTAAAACATCCTAGACTGCACTGGCTTATCCAGTTGGAAAGTCCCTTCTCCCAACAAAATAGTCCACACACACAAAATCTGGGTTACCACTGATATTTAGTATATTTAGCAACTGTGTAACTGTTAACTCTTTGAAATATTAATTTATTTTTATATCAGCTGTTAATTATACATTATTTAGTGTGCATGTCAATTTTAAGTCTAACTGATAAAGTGAAAGTGCATAAAGAAGGACTACTTGCTTGCTGGTTCCAAATATATTTGTATTATAATGCTACAATGTAAATGGATTATTAATCTGTATTGTAAGCATGTAAAATAAATCAATACATTTAACTAACAGGCTACAAAACCCGTAATGTTAAAAAAAAATACAGTTTTATTTGGTTACATGGGAGCATGGCCCAGAGGAAGTGTCAGTCTCACACATGTTCCTAGAAACTGGATAAATCAGTGCAGGCCAGCAAAACTATAATTGAATTGATACAGGAATCTAAGAATCGTCTAGGTAATCAATATTGTCATTGTAAAAGTAAGATTTAATTTCAGGCCTGGGCCTTTCGGCTTAAGCCCCTCCTGCTTCTGGTTGCCGGCTCTCAAAAATTTAAAAAACTATTTGGCAAATAAAAATTTTTAACAGAGAAGACATATACTGTAGTTTTTTTTTTACTGTACTGGAGTTTTTCTATTAATCAAATGACAGTGAATTACAGATAAGTAACCAAATCCCTAATAATCTTCAACAGAAGCTGCTGACGGAATAATTTAGGAAAAGTTAAATTTACAACAAGACCAATAAATATAATTACATAAAAACAAAAAAGGTTCACCTAGTATTAGCTTTGTTGTGAATTAAAAATGTGTCTGCAAATCCCTAATGATAAAAAAAATCAATATCAACTACCAATTTCCAAAATTGCTTCCTTTTATGGGTTTTATAATTTTTTTTAAATTTTAAAATGATTGCTGTATTGTAGGTTTTTACAACTGCTTGGAATAATTCCAACAGATGCCGGCATCCTCCAGAAGTTAGGGGAAATATTTGATGGAGAAAATGACAAACAGCAAGCATATCACTACCACTTTGAGGTAATAGTTTCCCATAACCAGATTACTCTTGATACAGTAACTTGTAAGTAAATAAAATGACCAACGGTACGTTTTACTCAATGAGTTAAATTTATTGAGTTAATTCAATTTGGCGATATTTTAGTAAACCATTTAGTGTTTTTAGTTTGTTTTTTTTTTAATAAGATTGTGTATCCAGAGTTGGGTAATGTTGTGTTAACACTAGTTTTTGTGCTATTTATTTTGTAGTTTAGAAAGTAGCGGCACTATTTCAAATAACTCTTAGTGTTTACTAGCTCAAGCGTGTTACAATCAGAGCAATTATTTAGTGTAAATCCTGCTAATTCCTTCCGCTACAATATTTGTGCTGAAATAGTCACACATAAAATGTATTATACTTACCAAGTTACATTGTATATTTGGTAAAATAAAGATTTATTATTATTATAAAAGATAAGAAAATATTTAAATTACAACAAAGCCAAAAAAGAGTGATATTTTTATTTGACTTAATAAAATTTCACTTATTCAAATAAAAATATCACTCTTTATTGGCCTTCTTGTAATTTAAATATTTTGTAAGCATTGCCAATAATCTCCATTTCAAGAAAAAGGGCTTCAAAATGGGATATTCATTCTCACCTAACATATGGAACCTTGATATGGGCAAACAATTCTTACGCAAACTTTTTATTTACTGCTCAGAAACAAACAGTAAGGGCCATTTTCAAAGTTAGCTCAGATAGCCACTGTAAATAACTTTTTATTGAATTAAATATAATGTCCCTTCCATTTATTTACATTTATCAGTGCTTACTTTTCATTAAACAAAACATAAATACTCTGCAGTTAAACTCTGATATTCACAAATATAACACTAGGAATTGTGGCCAACTAACAAATCTCATTACAACTATGCAAAGACTACAAAGAGCTTTAAGTGCACTGCCATAAATATATTTAATAAACTTCCCAACTCATTTGCCACCTTAACATTTAAAGTATTTAAATATGAGGTAAAAACATTCCTAATTAAAAACAGTTTTTATAGCCTAGATGAATTTTTTAATTTTAAATTTTGAAACTTGTTATGCTATACTGTATTGTTTTGAGTGTTAATGTATCCTGTCTATTTTTTATGTACATAGTATAAATATACTTTAGTTATTAGTTGTTATGAGATAAATGCTTGTGTAATATTTTTCTGTTTATATAGTATATTACTGTATTTAAATTAAGATTAACGATGTCTATGCAGACTTTGTATTATGTATGAATTTACTGTTTCTTGACTAAGAAACGAATTTGAATTTGACACGGTGGGATGCGCCAAAGGTTGCGTCACAAGGTGACAAGCATGGTGATGTAGCCTAGCAAAAAGTTGACAGAACACCATGCGTTTGAGGTTGCCTTCTCACTCTAGTTCAAAAACCCACTTTAAAATGTGTACAAACACTATGTTTTCCTAATCATTTCATTTTTAACCAATTTATACAAAATATTTTTTAAATTTAGGAAGCTTCTTTTAGAAAAGTAGTTTAAGTTCTAGCGAGCCATTTCTTCAAATTGCTTTAGCCAACAGTGTGTGTGTGTGTCCTATGTTCAATGATTATAAGAGCACTTCAGTTATAAACAAAAAGATTTACTGTCAATCTATTCGTGGCCAAATTTTGGTCAACTTGGACCAGTCCAGATTGAAGTATAAATGAACTTTAGTTTTTGTCAATATAGTATTGTTGAAGGCGGTTCATTAAATTTGAAAGCTGATTGGCAGCACACCTTCTTTACCAATAAAAATAAAACTAGTTTTAATTTTAAAGTATATTTCGATCTCTGACAGAAATCCTCCTCAATCTGAAAGAGGGTTTCTGTCAAAAACCGAAATATAATTATTAATTTATATAATTATTATTTGTTTAATTTAAAATTACAGAATAGTTTTATTTTTATTAGAAAAGAAGGTATGCTGCCAATCAGCTTTCAATAATGAAATTTAGTGTTAACTTGTTTAATGAGTAGTATTTTAGATTAAGATAGTGCACACCATTTACCAAAGGCTTAATTGAGATTTTGTTATTGTTAATGTTCAGTATAAATTATAAAACTAATACCATATGTGTACAACTGTACATACAAATATCTGTAGGAACACAATTGAGTAATTCTCACATTTTGATTAGATTTAAGTAGGGTTGGTAGTGCAACAGTAGTACGTCAACCAAAAGTTTATTGTACTGTCCCGGTTATCTTAGCCCTGGGAGACCTACCCCAGTGGGACCACAATACTCACAGTTGTTTAATACTCACAATTAATAAGAACCCTTTTAATGAACACTTTTATTGTGACCGTTTCGGACCTAACGTCATCCATGGACAAAAGTAAATATTTTGACACCTACAAATGTGTATGTTTTTATATTTTAGAAATACTGGCCTTAAAAACTGGCTGTTCAATTGTACTTTTATGACCACTACATCCCACCTTTTTCAGTCTCAAGAGTTCAAAGAAATAATTTGATTTTGTCTCAACCCGAATTTTCAGTCTTTCAGGTACTTCCCGTCCAACTTTGCCGTGTTGGACTGGCTCGGGGCGTACTTTGTGTCGATGCAGGTGGCCGAGAAGGCTGTGGCCTACTACGAGAAGGCGGCTCTGATGCAACCGGCAGAGCCCAAGTGGAGACTGTTGATCGGTTCTTGTCACAGACGCAGCGGCAACTACCAGCTCGCTCTGCGCACCTACAAGGAGATACTCACAGAGTTCCCAGAGAACATTGAGTGTGAGTTTGCTCTAGAACCAAGGAGTGTGTACTGGATGTTTGGAAAAGCATCTAGTTTCAAAAGTCGTATTAATAGTTGTTTTATTAGATCATTGGTTGAAGTGTCTTCAGTTTCTATTAGTTTGGGTTGCTGGGACTGTAGTTGGAAGTTTGTTAGTAATATACCCCCAAGGCCTATTTTTGGATTACCTAAAATATGTACTTACTTTGGGCTACTGGTACTCACCAACTTCATATTCCATTCCTTAACAATAAACTATGATTTCCAGTTTCAGGACCTATTTGAAGTTAATTACCTTCTTTGTAGCCTAGAGATCCTGATGAAACTTAGATGCTAAATGCAGGCCCGGTCTGGGATCCCTCTGAGGGCGCGGGACGAGCGTGATCAGAGGGCGCTTCTACCGGTGTGTCGGGGGGGTCCTTGTACAATTATTGTGTTGACATGCACCAAAGCTAAAACTTAATGTTTTATGTTATGGATGGCATATAAGCTAAATCCAAAAAAATCTGTTAATTGTTTACTAAATTCTTACGTCAAATAGAATAATTGAACGTAGAACTAGACTGGATGAGGTAATCAATGACAGTGACTGAATCGTTTGAGTTCAAAATATCAGCTTCCGAATGCATCATTAATAAAGTTTCCAAATTTTCGTTCGTTAATTATGATCTTAATCTTGTTTTTATAAGTTTCAGTTTAGAGACGCTCGTTAACGAGAGACTTAAGTTAGAGGAATGGTTAGAAGAAATTTGTATACTTTTGAAAGTTCTTGGCATTGTAAACAGTACATGTTGTATTCGGTTGTAACTATGAACGTACGAGAGAAATGTTTAAGCACTTCCCGTAAAGCTACCCCCCCTCAACCATGTATCCGTTTTAAAGGTCTTAGTGTGAAACCACCAGGAAAAAACTGAAAATTCAACATTTTTTTAACCCCCGGCGCGGTAGCGGCCGTTAATGGTGTTGGCCGAAAATGGAGTTGTGCAGTGGTTTACTATTTTGACTGTAGCTGCTAAAATAGTGATCGGATCTTTAATTTGTGAAAAATCGTTAGTGTGGAGTGAAGTTTTCTGCCACTTGTGTATTTGACATTTTATCCTATATCCAATAGGTAATTTTCTATTTTGCTTTAAAGATAAATTGGTCCAAATTTTTTCGTGAGTTTAGGCTAATTTAACGGGTACTTATACATCTTTTAGGACCACGAAAACCAACTTAAGTTAAAACAACTAAAAACACTATGTGGAAAAATTAAATTAAATTTTGGCCATAAAACATCTTATATACGTACCCAAAGTGCATACTTTCGTTAGATTTTGATGTTTTTACAACGGCTGTACCACCCGCGGTATAGGTCTTACATCAGCCAAAGTCATACTAAAAGATGCGTACATTTATGTTCTCAAATAATATAATTAATGAAAGTTGATATAATGACTAGAAGTACTAAAATATAAAAATAAATGATGTCATGTTATGGCGTTTTAAGATAATTATTAACAATACAATTTGTCATAAATACAAACGATTAACGCCATCTTATTTGAAGCACCTAGCGAGGCTGCAGGCCGAGCAACGTCATGAGCGCAGTGAATGGCGCTTGCCAACAAGCTACCGTGAGGGAACGGCCCTCCTGCGAGGCCGTAGGCTTCACTGCCATGAGCGAAGCGAACGGTAGCAGCAAGGCCGTAGGCCGAGCAATATCATGAGCATAGTGAACGGCCTTTTTTTGTCAAGCGATGCCATAGGCGGAAGCGAGGGTCTGGGGGGCGTAGCCCCCCAGCGAGCCCAAAGGGCGAGTATTTGATGTAATTGTTGCAAGATGTTGAAGTATTGCACTGGATCTGGTATTCTTCGTCATCTTCTTCTTGGTTGTTGTCGTTGCCTTTGTAGATATTAAAACTTGTCGGGGTCATTAATTTGTAGGTATTAAAACTTAATCTATAATATAAAAATGAATCGCAAAATGTGTTGCTAAGCGCCTAACTCAACAACCCCTAGACCAATTTGGCCAAAGTTTTTTCAAAATGTTCGTTGGAGTTCAAGGATGGTTTTATGGCGAGAAAAATTCGAATAATTGCCGGAAAACCCCTTAAAACAGCCCTTTTCCCATACAAACCTTTTCTAACTAAAACGTAAACAATTTGAGCTTAATTGCTATTCGGTGCCAGCTGATATCCCTATTTTACAGACATAAAACATATGTACGGCTAAAGAAAAAAAACAACAACAAACTGTTAATGTCGATTTGCCGTTGTACATTGTGTTGTTTTTCTTGGATTTTCTGTAACCTAATCTACTGAGTTTGTTTTTGTTAACTAATACATAAAACAAATTTGTGTATTGTGCAGAGTGATTAGTACGTATGAACAAAATACGTACATTACAAATCTTTTTGACAGGACGAAGTCTGTCGGGTCTGCTAGTACTTAATAAATAATACTTAACTTAATACTTAATAAATTATTAAAATTAGTTAAGTGGAAACATTACTTGTATTTGCCGTTAACTATTTACAGTTATTGTTGAGCCAAAAACAAAACAAACTTAACATCTGATTTTATAAGTACAGTTGTTCACCACACCTTCATCGCCCCCGCCCACTCGCTACCATGTGCCCACCACGCCGGGCGCTGACATTCGTGTCCACTGATAATTATGCTTACTGCGTTTGAGTGAACTGGTGAGGGCGCTCCACCCGGGCAACGTGTGTCACATTAATTAATATTTGTTTTTATTTTACATATATGACGATCAGCTATGCTTGAGTAGAAGTAGTAATCACTCACAAATCATAGACTGACTAAAAAATCGGCAATTTGAAGCAGAAGCGGTAGGGTGTCATGGCCCGGTGGGCCAGACCGGGCCTGGCTAAATGTGGTGCTGACGATCGTTTCGGTCTAATAAGACATCCTCAGAGCACGATCACTAAACTAAACTAACGCTATAACTGATTATATACACTGTTTATTTACACTTTACATGGGGCAAACTATACATTCATTGAGGGCAACGCGGGATATGGTAGAGGTGTCTACACATTAATGTTTATGCGGAGGCTGCGCGGCACTGACTGTGGCTCTGCTGGCGGTGAGGGTTGAGCAAGGTGTCCTTGGGGCATTGTTGTCGTGGGTGTTTCCAGGCTGTCCAGACGAGATGAGTTCAGTTTTATCCTTTACTATTTAACATTTTATCTTTTACCCCCCAATAGGCTTAAAGTTTCTGGTGAGAATGTGCAGTGACATGGGTCTGCCGGAAGCTGCTACTTACGCAATGCAGCTGAAGAAAGCAGAGAAGGCTAAAGAACTCCGGGAGAGGATTGGAAGCAGCCAATCTGGACCAGGTAAACGTTGTAGTGATCTTAACGAATGGATAAGTTAGGTTGGATTGTGTAACACTACACTGCTGCAGAGGTATTAATTAAAAAACATTGATGTAGACACTTTGTTTTGCATTTTAGTTATTATAAATAGGTTAAACTGAGGGTTTCTACCAAGCCAAACAGCTCAAACCACTTGTTTTAGTACAAATGTTGTAAACTTCCCCTGTGGAAGTTCCTACTTCCCCTTTTTTCCTAAAATTGTTTATATGAGAAGTTGAAACTGGGCCTTAAAAATCCTTGAGTTCAATTTTACATGTCTGCCACTATGTTAATAAATCCAAATTTATAGCTATTTACTAACTTATCTAGTTTATTACCTTATATGACAGAAGGATGTTCTCAAATACTGTTGTATCATCAACTATGTCACAGGGTCAAGACGTAGTAGCGGCAGATCATCGCAAGGTCTGCCGAGTCCACTGAGTGACTCCACACCACCGACGCGGGGCAGTGCTACCAACACCGCATCCAGACAAGCCAGACTGTCGGCCCTGGAGACACCCAACTCGGGAGAGCACATCGGCCACCGCCAGTTTCGAGACATAGGTAAAATCAACACCTTACTGTGTCTACCCACTCACTGAATTTATGTTGGATTCAGCTAAATTTAAGAGGGTCACCACTATCAGATTAGAAATCAGTAAAAACAGACATAAAATTAATGGTTTTGATGTTTAAAGTTCAACAGTTTTCTAGGGAAGGAACCCTATTTAAAAATATCTATTAAAATTGTATAACCCCCGTTGTTTGTATATTAAAAAATCACATTTGTACAAAGGGGAACCCAAAAGAAAGCAGAACTGCATTGCCATGAAATTCTGCTACTAGCTGTTAAAAGGCCTCATAAATTAAAAGCTTAAAATATTGGTTTATTTGAGTTTAAATTTACTTATTTTATCAGTCAAATGTTAGAGCTTTTTCTTCAAGATAGTTTGATCTGTTCGTCCAAAACTATTTTTTTGCTTGCACTGTTTCATTACTGTTTCCATTTTTATGATGGCAAGTTTAACTGAATAACGTAACACTGAGAAACTTTGTTTTCAACTCTGTAAGAACTCTGCTGAAACTGCTTCAATGTTGGACACAACCACAAAGATGATGCTTTGTCAAATCACTCATACTTAATTGTATTGTTGGTTTAAAAACGATGACATGTCAATTGATGACAAAGTACATTCTGGACAACCATCAACTGCTTGAATCAACAAAAATGTTGAAATAATTCAAGAGCTTGTGCTTCCATTGGTTCGACTGTGGTTTTTCTCCAAGTCATAACCGTAACACCATGTTTTATCACAGTAATTATCTCAACAGAAAATCTGGATCAGTTCCCAGCTATCCCTTGAAAGCATGATTTGACTTTCTTATTGATTGAAACAGGAACAAATGTAGCAGCAATCTTTTCCATTCCTAAGTTAACTGTTAAAATTTGCAGAACTGAGCTACAAGATATCCCACTTATCTCTGAGATATGATTAATTGTCTGTAACTGGTCTGTGAGACATGAACTAAAATTGTTTGACATTTTTGTCAACTTGGGCAGTTGATAGTTGTCTAGATTTGCCATCATTGATAAGGGTGGAAGGGGGTTTGTTAACTTGTCTTGCACCTGCTATACGGTTTAGTCGAAGCTGATAAAAATAGAGTGTGATTCAAACTTGTTTTGCTCTCGTTAGACCTCTAGTTTCTTATGTTACCAAAGAACCGACATTAATGATTGTTCTCCTCAGTCCCAATTACTAGGTCCAAGAATGGTTGGAGTCAACAACTGACTTTTGGGACTGGCCCATTACTAATTTTGTGAACTAATTTATTCCTACGTCTCACGTCCTGTGGTTTTTAATCATTACCAATGATAAAAATATGTAGTTTTACTTATGCGATGATTTCTGAATACTGATTCACTTCTGGGATACAGTCTAGAAAGTAGTCTACATTTCCCACACAAATTTTTGAGGACAAGAAAAGAAAGAATAAATTACCTTGACTGGTTTAGAAAATTTCAGGCCAATCACATGCGGGTTCAGGGATTTGTTGTCTGTAACTTGTATAAGTTTTGCCCAAGCCCAAAAGAAAACTAGATTCAACAAAAAATTACTGTGTCTAACATAATTTAAAAAAATTTCTTTAATTTCAGTTTTTCAAAACTTTTGATTCTGCCAGCCTTGACGCAAGTAAATCTGATTCCAGACGCAAGTTATTCGGATCCACTCGGCCCCCAGGAGCGACCCAGGACAGCTGCCCGCACCAGGAGTCAGGCAGACGACGAATTCGGCGATGAAGATTTGGCAGAATTCCTTCTCCCAGAATGAACCTACAACTGTAAGGCCTTACTCAAGAAATACATATGTTCTCAAACAAGTACTTAGCTTGAGGATTGTAAAACTTTTTGTTTGCCCTAATGAGTATTATTTCTCTACTTTTATGGACAAATGAATTTATTTTCACCACAGTCATAATTAATAAATAAATCAAATGAAGAATAATACTTTTTACTTCTGCAAGTGAAGTAGAAGAAATGGGACAAGCAAAGATTTACAGCTAATTGGCCAATTTTTTCGCTACATTACTGGACAGTCATTTCTATCTTTGGTGTTCAATTACAGCTTGATGAGAACGAAGGTTTAAGCGGTCAGAGTCAGTTATTGCTTCATCTACTGTAGAGGAGAATGTTGTGAAAGAAGTTAGTGTTATGAAAACTAAGCCAGATTTCAATCAACATTGTATTTCATTCAACATTTCAATTTACATTACAGTTTAAATACTACTCAATAAACAGTTACTTAGCTCGTAATTAATAAACCTATAGAGAACTTAAGTTAAATCCTAATATATTAAAACACTAAGCTACAAATTTTTACAAAAGCTAAAACCAATTGAGTGCATTTTAAATAAAAAACTAGAATATTAAAAATATATCTTCACAAAAATATTAACACCAGTGAAAAGATACAACCAGTAATATTTCAAAAGATTGTAATACCGTAATAGCCAAACAATTTTCAAAAATACTGTATAATTCAAAATTAGAGGAAATATTTACAAAACCTTGATTTTAATATTATTAGACAGTGGATTTAACCGTGTCTGTAGTATACATGGAACGAACATTTTAGGAAAGAGTATAAAAATATGGCAATTAACCTACTTTAAGATCATTGCAATAACTGGAGTAAGCCCAACAAGTTCCAAGAATAAAAGGTTTGCTGCCGCCAGTAAAAGGACAGTTTTGAAGGCCTAACTTAGAATACAAGTGAAAAAGCCTGCAGAACAATATTGCAAACAAGCTGAAGACTGTGTGCATTCTTTATTTCTTTCATAATTTACCTCAACTTGAAATATACAACAAACACCAAATAACAATTGAAAAATATTGCTGAAACATAGTAGTACCTGAAAAATAACTATTGTTAACGAATCTTAAAATTCAAAACCATTATGGAAATTCAAAGCTCTGGCTTGTTGGGCTCCCTGACATCACGACCGAAAAACGTTTGGAAATGTCTACGTTTGATCACATGTTCGAAACTAACTTAAACTCAAGATCCAGTATGGTGTTGTGCAGTCACATGCGACAGGCAAGGTTATGTTGCGCTGCTGGTGAACTTGGGCTGGATTATGGAGGTTTTGCGAGCCGGCACAGATTCCGGGGTCGGGATGGCTTCCCCGGTGCCAAACGGAAGCGGGGCTTGCGGCACAGGTCGAGACTTGAATCCGGTCGTCTGCTTCGCCATCTGATAATCTCCGGAGTCAAAGTACTTTTGCTAAAAATGATAGAAAGGTATAATTTTTTTTCTTGACAACATTTTAGGAGGTTGAAGGAGTTGAATTTTATGTTATTATTAAAAACATTGTACAGAAATTAAAATCCTTAGTGACTGACTAAATTATTGATGTGAAACTTAACATGAAAAAAGCTTTAGTTTTAAAAAAAGAGAAGACTAGAGAATTCGTTAAATTCATATCAAGAATTGGAAATACATTCATAGCCTACATAGAAATGTCAAAAGTACAAGATTTCTTTGACAACAATAACTTAATACTGAACAAACAAAAGACTAATTTCATATCTTTTGGCACCAATCCAGTGATGGACTATTTGAAGGAAAGGTGATGTTTTAACACTATTCAACATGTATGCATTGTACAATTATGAATAAAGACATTTTGAATTTGAATTAGGAATTAGGTCCCTCACACAACTTAAGGAATGATGCATCAGTTCAACTCTTATCAACTAGATTAGCTGAAACTGTATGCAGTAGCTTTGCAAGGTCGCCTCACTTGACATTAAAGCCTATGTACTTATCTGTGATGCAGTTTTGATGCAAAAACACTTCAACAAAATAACACTTGTTTCAAAATAATGTGGTTTAAAACAAACCACCGATACAAAGAAATATATTAGTTAATTTTTTATAAACTTACTTGCTCTGAAAATATTTAACTCTCTAACTGGCAAACGACTAGTGACTAGTCGCTAAAAAGTGTCACCTCACTGGCAAACATACTAGTCGTTTCAACATACATTTTCGGCAAAGGGTATTTTCGTTAGTAAAACTGGTTTAATCTTACACACCTTTATGTTGTCTTAATCAGAATTCATTGCAGTTTATTTTTATATAAAAAACATGCCAAAATAATGGAAATAATTGCAGGGCGAATTTATAAAGTTGCGTGATATACTCCGCGTTCGTCGCCGCAGCACAGTTGGCTGAGAATGACCCGTAAACTCCCCGACTTTACCTTCCGATTTTGACGGGAAATTTCGTTTTAGAAACATGGCAGTTGCATCACTGAATTGTACATCTCTTTGTCTACAAGCAGATGTTTTTTCTTACTCTGTGGCATATTCGACTACGCAGTTACAATTTTTCATTTGATCAATGTTTCTCGAGTTTCTATACTGGCAAACGACTAGAAAAACTAGTCGATTGTTTTCCTTTGCTTTCTAAGTTATATCGATGTGTGGTTAGTAGTTCTTGTCACCAATCGAATCTACAAGAGTCGCTGGTTACAGTGGTGTGCATATTGTTCCACCAGCAAGAGAAACCGGTTATTGATTTCTGTCGGAAAGACGCAAAATATTTTGTGTGCCGTGAAGTCGCCATGTTTGTTGATTGTAGTGAGTAGCGTTGGCTGAGTAGCTGCGTAGTTGATGTGCCCATAGGGAACTCTTGATTCTTTGTGCTTTTAGTTAGATTTCATTTTTATTATTATAACTGATAACTTTTAGTCAAATCCACAATGTGGTGTGCTCAGTGACGTGTTGGTGTAGAAGTGTGAAGGGGATTTTATTCACCGCGTCCCGAGAGGTGATCAGAGGGGCGGGAGAAGGCCGAGGCCCGCTGCTAGTTCTAATAGTGATAATTGAACTTGTGATTTTACAATTATATAACAATACTGTAATATAACAATTATAATCAATGTCTTTACATGTTAGAGTATAAATAAAAATCTTTTGTGACTTGAGTTTTTACTCACCTGTCTTACCTGGGTAACTCATATATTGGTGGACATTTAGAAAAAATGCCATAACTCATGCAAAAAAATTCAATAAGAAAGTTTTTTTTCAGTTTTTGATACACTATTAAATTTTCTACAGAATGGAATAAATTTGTTTCAGGAAAAAAAATATTGATTTGATAAGACAAAATTTGTTTTTGATTTTACTTGTAATACAATTTTTCAACATTTTATAAAAAAAAATTGGATACTGTAAACTGTTTGAAACCTAAAGTTTTATATACAACATTTTGTCCTCTTCAAGGTAATATGACTTTTGTTTGGATATTTTGCTTCATATAACTTGCAGGATAAAATTTTTTGCAACGTGTAAAAATATTGAAAATTGCCAACTTTCAGAAAAAAAGTTATAACTAATACAAAAAAATCATACAAAGATAAACTTCACAGTTTTATGTAAGGAAATAAATTGCGGATATTTTGTATATTCTGAAATTGTGTTGAAAAAATTATTAGTATTTTTTCAAGACCTCTACTTTTGAAATTTTATATCTGCTTAGGCTTTTTTTGCCTATTCTAAGTGGTTTGATTCAAACATACATTTTTTTCAGGTAAGTAAGTATTATACAAATGTAGCCTGTACTGTGCTGAAAATAAAAATATGTCACACTTTATATTTATTTTCATAAACAAAAGATCTATATGGGTTTTTGTAATACCATGCGCAATGGGTCAAAAAGAGCCTGCCAGTATAGAAGTTTCTGATTGCCAGATATAGGGTTAACAATATGGACTTCTTGGAAATGTTTACAACTTTGACAACAAAATAGGTTTGGAAAAGTAATGTTTAACACACAGAAAAATACATAATACAATCTGTCCAAACTACGTACAGGGTGTCCAGCGTTCAGGAAAAAATAAAATTCCCGTATTTTCCCGGGTATATTTCACTGATTTACCGGATTTAGCTACCTTAAAAGAGTCATAGTTACTCTCGCCCAATTTGGTATTTTTTACGAAACCACGACTTTTTCTAGCGCCCGTGAAGAATTAACAACTTTCGTTACAGTTTACAATGATCTCTTGACTCTCGCTAGCACCTGCGAAAATAACGACTACCATTACGACTACGACAAGAATTTTCATCCTTCAAAAACAAGCAGTTCGAACTATCGCAAAATTGCGCTGGAGAGAGTCGTGCAGGCAAGTATTCAAAGACCTCAAACTGTTGACACTCCCTTGCCTCTACATTTTAGAGACATGTCTCTAGTGCCTGCGGCGAAATAACACCTTTCGTTACAGTTTACAACGATCTCTTGACTATTACTAGCGCCTGCAGCAAAATAACGACTACGATACAGTTCGCGGGAATCTCCTAACTCTCGCTAGCGACCGCGACAAAATCACGACTTTCAGTACTGTTAACGACAATCTCTTTTGACTTCCGCTAGTGCCTGCGGCGAAATAACGACTACGATACCGTTCGCGGCGATAGCTAGACTCGTCCATGACATAATCACCACTTTCATGAGCCCTTTTGCAAAATTTCCCAGTTTAGAGACAAAATTCCCGTATTTTCCCATATATTGAAAATTCCCGGTATTCTCGTATGTTGGACAGTTTGATTTAATACTATGGTTCATTTTACAGTTATTTCTACTGATTTTTGTTCTGTTAGCTGTGATAATTTACTTTTGTTAAATATTGCTTAAAAGACAACATAATTATGCTTGGCTGTTAACGTAGCTTAACTTAACTGTGCAACGCTTAACGTTTAGATTCATAGACTTGTAAATAAAATGTTACAAATGAATATTAGTTTACTCACCCCCTTGGCCAGTTTCTTCTGCAAGAACGCTGAATGGCCACTGAGTGGTGGGCCTCCAGCAACGGGATACTTTGCCTTCAGTTTTGCTTCTTCCAGCTTCTCAACTTCTTTTGAGGTAAGCTAAAAAAAAGCCAAATATATAATCCACTAGCTGTGTACCCGTGCTTCACTACTTTTTTTAGTTTAGGAAGATATATAGTATTTCAGAAATAACATAATCTTTATTGCCAATACAATAATTATTGTGTGACATAAACAACAACAAAAAACAGTAGCTAACAATAAAAAATATAATTATATAAAAGAAGTAAGGTAAATTCACCATAAAAGCTGAACAAAAAATGATGGCTGTCCACCAAATAATAATATTAAATTATTAATATAACATAAATAGATGGATAATAATTTTGGAGATGTATTATAGGTCCATAAATTCATCTACATTATAAAAAGCATGTTGGACCAAAAAGGATTTTAACCTGGCTTTAAATGTGTTCATATTTTGTATACTTTTTAATTATCTGGCAGTTTATTGTATAATTTGGCTCCAGTTTGATGGGGTAATTTTTGGAAAATATTTTTTCTGTGAACTTTAGTTCTATATTTATGACTATTTCTAGTCGTATAGTCCTCTACATGCCTCCCTGTGTCCTAATTTTGAAATTATTCGAACTGCTCTCTTTTGGAGGATAAAATTAATATTCTAAGTAATTTATAAGCAGAACAAGATCCCCAGAACATAATGCCATAATCAATTGGTTGGATAGTCCATAGTAAGCCGTTCTCAGAGTACCTAGCCTACAGTGTTTGCAGAGGTTTCTGAGAAGAAAGGTTCCACAGGAAATCCTTTTACTGATATGTTCAATATGGCTGTCCCATGAAAAATTACTATCTATATAAATACCTAGAAATTTAGTAATAATTAACTTCGTCAAGTACATTATCATTGATCATAACTGTCGGATTGCTACCAAAGTTTGATCTTCGCAAATTAAAATAAATATAGTTGGATTTAGTATAATTTGTTTTAAGGTTCAAATGTTCAAAATATTGTGTACAGGTGCTCAGACTTTCAAATGATTCAATCTCTAAAAGTTCTGATGATCGAGAAACAATGTTGATGGTAGTGTCATCTGCGTATTGAATTAGTTTATCTTCATCAATGCCACACTAGTTATTAACATACATTAAGAATAAAACCGGGCCTAGGATGGATCCCTGAGGGACTCCATATTGTAAATCAGTTCTTTTTGACAGCTTATGTTGTATCTGGATCTGTTGAGTTCTACCTCACAAGAAGAACTAAGCCATCTCCAAGGGAGTCCTTTAATCCCATAACTGCATAATTTATTTAGCAAAATGTCGTGGTCTACACAGTCAAAGGCTTTTGACAGATCCATAAATATTTCATGTATTTTTTTTAATTATTACAATATTTACTAGATATTAAAAATTAATGTAATTAAATGGTCACTATAATATCCAGCCAAGGCCCTTCAAAAAGTTGTATTGCGACATCATGTGCAATCTCTATACTATAAAGCTCGAAGCTCGGACTGCGTCATCACTGACTCACTCACTCACTGACATAAATGTTTGGGTACTTCCAGATGAGATAGAAACTTGAAATTTGGCATGTCGGTTGGTCTATTTCCCCGCGTTGTAAACTGTAACGAAAGTTGTTATTTCGCCGCAGGCACTAGAGACATGTCTCTAAAATGTAACCAACAGAAAAATTTCCAAAAAATTAGAATTTTAAATTTGGGGGCCCGTTTTGGGAGGTTTAAAAATAGCGCGAAATTCGGGTATGTAGTGGTGTACTATTTTGACCGTGGATACTAAACAAGTGATCGGATCTTAAATTTGACAGGAAATCGATTGTATGTTCAAATTATGTTGTTTAGATAATTGTTTAAATGTTTGTAAATTTACCGTTGTTTGGGCTAATGTAGCAGGTACAAATATATTGGTTTCGACTAATAAAATCAACTAAATTCAGAGAAACTAAATGGCACAACACAAGAAAATTGATACCAGGCAAAAAAAGTCTCTAAAGTTGTGATAAATTCCCATAAAAATAACATTGATAGTTGATATTTGGATAGCTATCACTCCTAAACCGTAGGTTTAGTCAAAAATATTGTTAGTCTAACAATGTTTTACAATTTTGTGTTATTTATGAAAACATTCTTTTGTATAATTCTTAGGTTAACAGATTTTGAACGTGTTTGTTTATTTGGTAAGTTACCTGGAAAATCTGGTTGTTTTAAAATATAAATGGAGTTTCTTCAATTATGCGGCATCCCCTCTGCGAAGCTTTACAATATCCACTTCTTTAGGCTCTCGGTACGCCTGGCTGGAATGTCGGTATCACTGACAATGAGGGTAGAAAATTGTCACAAGTTATATTTACCGCCGGCTTTTATTGAGGGAGCCAATACACTCCCAGCTGGGTAGACTGTCGGAAGAGTAGTTAGTAGATATGCATTACCGAGGAGAAGAGGAAATACAGAGAGTTACGAGTATAAACAATATTCAACAATAAATATGAGTAAATTATTGCGAACTGCTACATTAACGGATACCAACCATGAAGACAAAATGTACAAAACCAAACGCTATATTAACGCAGCTTGGAGGGTGCTAGAGTTTGAAAAGGAAACCCCTAACTTAAAAAGTGTAGTCATTAGTGATGCGAATGCATAAACCGAGAGGCCAAAGTAGAACCGTGAGCTAAGCGAACGGAACTGAGGCCGCAGGGCAAAGCCGGGGTCTGGAAGCGAAGCCCCCAGCTGGCCGAAGGCTAGTTTTTGGATAAAGATGTTTTGAGTTTGAAGTAGCAGGGCTATTTCTTATAACTATTAGTTTTGCATCAGCTTATTACAATTAGAGCAATTGTCCTGTGTGCACCATTATCAAACACGAATTAAGAGAAAAGGCCTCTGTTTACAGCTATAGGTATTTTACAAGAAAAATATTAATTACTTAGAGAAATTAAGACAAAACTACAACATGACCTATTTCACACCTTGAGAGAGTATTTAAAATGGAGAACAAAGAACATTAACTAGTTTATAAGCTTATTGCATCCTGTGTATAGGTTGACGCCATTGCTACTCATGAGTATTATGTTAATAAAGAGACTTTGACTTGAAGAATCACACTCCTTCAGCTTCTTTTAGTGCTGTAATAGCCAAGACAAAAACACGCAAATGCTGCGTTTTTGGTTCTTTGGCTATAAGCGAAGTACAAGCATATTACTGACAGACAAACAAAACTGTTTCCAAGGCTAATTTTGGTAATCTCAAAGTGTAATATAACAAATGTATAGACAAATGGCTCAATTCAAAGTAATGTACAAACAAAACGTATGTTATACAGATGTGGGTTTATAAAATCTAAGCCCTTCCTGTTTCCCCTAAGTATTTTCATTTGATCTACATGCTCATTTATGAACATTATAATTCTTGGATCACTTGTTGAAATAATGGAATTGGTACTTACATCTGGTTTTGTAAAAACATGTTCACCATCGGTCTTTACTTCTTCCGGTTCGTTGTCTTGCACCATCTTTTCAACTGGTTCCGACATTGTTCTGGAACACAATCATTATGACATAATCAAAAGATGCAATGAGTTCTTGACAAAGATCCGTATGTCTTAATGGTGGACACACTGTACTAACGGCATGATTACAATCCCGCTACACAGATTCAGAAAGACTAGGTCTTAAAACACTCCACCCTTAACTGGTAGATAATCTAAACCTCACCTAGTTCACATAACATATTTTAACCTGTACTTTAAGTTCACAGTTACTCTGACAACAAGATTGGACTAGGCGTATGTCATCATCTTTGTTGGGCGAACCAAAAGTACTTTAAGTAGGCTGAGCTTACAATTAGGCGTTCAGAAAAAAACCTAACCACTTAGAATTCCTAAATGTAGGCTTACACTTTGAAGTGGTAATGAGACACCATTATTAGATGATAATTGTGGAATTAAGCTGCTTCCATTAGCCATATCACCAACTAATAGTAATTTTGTTGAGGAAGTTTAATCCTATATCAACTATACAGTATAACTCTTGCTACATAACCCAGGCCTAGGCCTACTACCCAGCCTAGCTCCTGTGCAAACAAAATAAGATTTAATTAAAACATTATGCCGTTATAGACGGCAAAAACTGTATAGCTCATAAAAATAGCATTTAGTAAAAGCTGTAAAACTTGAAAGCAAACTTGTATAAGATCAATTTACAATGCTCATGGTTCACTAATGTAGCTAGAGTTTTTTAATTCTAGGGATATAAATCTTGGTTGAAAGTAAATCTCTTATAAAAATAAAGTTTATGTAAAAGACAAACATGCTCAAATTAAAAATTACCTTTATGGTTAGTTCGTTAAACTGTACTTTGGAGAGCTAACAAAAACACGGAAGTCTTCTTACCTCCCTTGCCTGAATTACCTTGCAAGTTGCAAGAAAAAATTTGTGAAAATCGACTGCCGTTGACAAATTTGACAGTTTGTCACGACTGACTTGAGCATACTCCATGGAATTTAGCAATCTTTAGATACTCTATGGAATTGAGCCATTTTGTTTCGTTTCAGCAGGTTAGCCATCTCTTGTTTAGTATGATTACTGAACTATATAGAGTGAGTTTTATAAGTCCCCCCCCACCTTAACTTTTGAAAAAGAAAACATTTTTTGAAAACCTTTGGGGATTGTTTTTATAGGAATGAAGTTTGTTTTAACGTACTTTGCGTCACCCACCTCCTGCCCAAAAACCAGGGCGGAGGGAGAGTCCCCAAAATGTTTAAATTGCAATGCCCCTTTGTGGCACCTCTAAAGAAAGGACATTTTTATACAAATTGAACGACGCAAAGAAACCCTTTTTATTTCGACTCGTTTTTTGTAATACCTGCTTAGATCGCAAGAAACCACCTATAAAATATCACATACTTCGGTATGATATTGTATAATCTACAAATTATTTGTATCTTACCTTAATATGTATTGGTAAACTGGCTTCTTCTGCGGTCATGGCCAAGGAAATGCTGGCCGCATGGCCTCTCTGGATGGCCATGCTTATGGATGGGGCCAGGAAGCTTCTCGCCATGTTGTCTTTGGTTTTGTCGATTAGCTTGCTACCTAGTTGATTAATCCAGTCTTTGGCTTCTTCGCCCCAAACATCGGAAGTCTCTACGGCCACGGCTACAAAGTGTGTGTTCTTGGACTTAAGGTACTTACTTAATCCTGTCCTCTTGTACCAGCAGGTGTCGAGGTGCTTGTACCATCTTCTTCTGTCTGCGGTGAGGGGTATTGCCTGCCGTATGTTAAGCCCTCTCTCTCGCAGATCCTCTTCTATCTCTTCGTCGTTAAGGTTTGTATATTTAATGTGCTTACGTTTTGTAGCCATTTCAGCGGCAGCACCAGCATGTGCACTTGTTTGTTTTATATAACTCTTTGCGTACGTGTCTGAACAGGTGAAGTCCCAGGCTAAGCATTTACCCTTACTCCATGGGACCACCGTAGCACCATCTGGCCTTTTCCCGTCATTTCGGTCTAAACCTGTTGGTTCTAGTTGAGCTGGTATATCTGCACTTGCTAAAGCCTTTTTTATGATACTGTTTATTTCGGCATGTCTGTAAAATTTGCCTGCATTTTTGACACAAGAAAGGGGATGAAATGCTTTGGTGTCAATAATTTCACCACATATACATTTAAATTTTCTGCACAGAGTACATCCTAATCTTATTAGACCCATACTTATTTGAAAGGTGTAGTCGGCCATTAATAAACCAATTTTTTCTGATGGAAAGGCGTGTAGCCATGCTCCAGATTCTTCACTTTCACAAGGCTTTGATTCTTGCTAAATCTTCTATAGTGTCAAATTTGAGGGCTTCGACCTTATTTTTCAAAAGAATGTTATCCTATTCGTGTTGAGTATCTTTGTTTAGTGGAAGATCAGTGTACTTTCTTTCAAACTCTTCTACTCCACTATTCCAGGAGGTTAGTACCAAGTTGTCGACCATTATATTTAGTATATTAGAGACAAGTGGCATTACTCCTGAGTACGAAGAAAGAAAAGCAGGCAAACTCAAATCCGTTATACTTCTTATTCCGATTCCACCATAATTCACCGGAAGACTAGCTTGCCTCAATTGCATGTCTGACAACTTTAAATTCAATATATATCTTCCAGAGATGATTTAATAGGATCATCAATAGTAGCTGAGATTTAAGAAAAAAAAATGTTGGGACGGTTCTCAGGATATAAAGTATTTTAGAAATTCCTAGACAAATGTTTAATAAGTAGTAAGCTACATGTTTTGGAATCGTTTTCAAATTCTGGTTAATTGCCGTTTGAAAACCTTCAATACATAAAGGGGAAGCCAAAAGAGACAATACTGAGGAATGTATAGTTTGAATACCTGGCAGGATGTTTCTAAATTTTCTTTCAATCTCAGGGTCTAAATGGCTGGAAAATATAGTTCACATTTATTAGGGTTTACTGTTAGACCAATTTTTCTCGATTCCGCAATAAGTACATTTAGGTCTTCTAAAATAGTGTCAGGCAGTGGTGTAGTGGTAAATTTGGCAGAGTGGGAACGCAAAATGTTATCTGGGTTATCATAAATATTAATGTAGTTGTATGGTACCTAGGCACTTTACGAAGCAGATTAAGGACTATGAAACACCGAGTATGAAATGGTTTAAAATGTTTAAAAAGTAATGAAAAATTGAAAAGCATTTTCCAGTGTGGGAACGCCGGTCCCCTGGTTCCCGCACCACTATACCCCTGGTGTAGGTCACCACATGTTTGATCAAGATAGAAGATTAAGTAAAGGAAAGAACGAAGCAGAAAACTACTCTAACGTTTCGGGTAGTTAGAAAAGTCTTCAGAGGACTACACTATGAACTACATTTAAATAATATCTTAACTTAAGCACTAACCTAGGACACAATATTTTACAATAAGTGATGGCTTGAATATGGTTTAAAATGTTTATGTGGTAAGTAGTTATTAATTGAAAGGATCTCACCCAGACTCGGAAAACCTCGCACTGTAAACAGTCGCGGGTTTTTGAGGCACCCAGCCGACGGGGGTTTGAGTGTTTTCATGCACATTAAAAACATATATCATGAAAACAAGAAAAAATATAAATTGCTAAGGCCGTGGTCTCCTTGTGTTTTACTTGTCCATATTTGTAATTGTTGACAAGCCATCGTTTTCATGATGTAGCCACTATAGTCCCCTGGTGTCAGGGTCACCACCTAATGTCTCACATGAACTTTCAAATAACAAGATAGAAGAGTTTTAGTTTGGATTTAAGTTTTAGCACAATTGGGTGAATTGCTAGGCTAAATGTTAATGAACTGGTTGGGCCACCTTGTTGGCATCCTACTTGTGATTCAATAGTTTTGTTTCCAAAAAGTAAAAGATGATTAATTATATATGCGACACATAAACATACGTTATGTCTGTGAATACAAAGATTGTGTTGGTAGCGCAGTTAGCAACATATCTTTGTTGTAGCAACAGCTGTCAGTTTGTTTGTTGTTGAGAGTGTTTTCCTTAAAAATTATTGTTCCTTTCATTTTATAAATTTTTGTTGTCTTAAAAATTAGATTTTATTTGTTAACTATTGGTTATTATCTCATAGTGGATATGTAACCAAACATAATAATTATTTGTATTTTATCCACTAGCTTAAATTCAAGAAAACGACTATATTTTCATGACTTTCTGTTAAGGTCAGTAAACCTCTACTCAAACCGTTGCCTATTCCGTCCAACTTTGTTGGGTCTCAACAATGATTTTCATTTAGCTGATCGTTGTTAACCATTTTAAAATAAAAATTAGATATTATTTTAGTTCTAAAACTACAATGTATTGCATGTAAACTAGCCTAGTAAACTGCCAATCAGATATTTCATCTCAAACATGTCCATAACTCCATCACTTGTACTTCCAAGCAAATGTGATAAAACCTGCTCATGTTCTACTACTAATTTCAGTTAAAGTTAGTTAACGATTTTTTAGCAACATTTTATTTTAGCCCTGTTAAATTAGACAACAAGTATGGCATAACACACTCGCCACAAATATGAGGCGGTGCCTGGGTCTTTACTACAGCCTGGGCCTTTAAGGGTCAGCCTCAGCTGCGCAACGACGCTTCAATGCAAGAGTTTACAGCAGCCCATTTTTCACCTTTTAAAATAGTGTTTACTTAATAAACACGATATTGTTGGAAACTAGAGGAATTTCCAACACTTGTATAGAGTTTTCAAAATGATATACGTTATAAGTTACTGTACAAAAATGGGGTTGAAAAGCACAAAAACTAGGACAATTTCAAAGTTTATCTGTGAAAATATTGAACAGCTCATGAGAAATCAGGCTCTATAAACGTGTTTGAAAACTCCTATAGATTCCAAATATATCATGTTTATGAATGTAAAATTATTTTGAAAGGTGATAAACGGGCCCCTGTAAACCCCAGCAAGCGCTTGGTTTTATCACTTGAAAGCTTTTATCAGTTTTTACTGTTGTTAAGCCAGTTGTTACACCCGCAGATCAAGCGCCTCACTGGCTTTCCCATTATGGGCAATTGCCCACTAAAGCAAGCCTGTAAAATAGCCTGTCAAAGAGAAATACAATATAAAGTAAGATAAGTACACCGCCGAAAGATGAGGATGGGAACAAGAGCACCTCTAAAAGGTGGCAATTTAATTTCCTTGAATAGTGGTAACAAATGTCTCTCTGGAGTTGTGCAACTAAGCTCAAACTGTTCTGTTATGTGCTAGAATATTTGACATAAATGTTCCCTTGTTTAGGGATGGAGCTCCAGAAGTTAGTGAGCAATACAGGTGACTTATGAATTTTTTGGTTACATAATAGGACCTGGCAAGAGGAATACAAGATTTGTAATACAAAAGTACACCTCAACTTATGTTTTGGGTGGCTTTAACAATGTTCAAAATCACCTAGTGAGACTAATAACCCAACAACTGCCATTATTTTGAGATAATTTAATGCTAATTAATCCAACTATCGTAATTAAAACGAAAATTGAAGTTTACTCGAAAAAGTCCTCGGAATACATGGATGGTTTTCCATATTTTTTTGTTTATTTTACTTATGTCATAAAAATAAAGCTAATAAAGCTGCTAGGAACCATTTATAGCTTAGTAATAAAGATAAATAGGTGCACACTTTGTTCATGTTAAAAAGAGTTCTTGATCTTTGAGTGAATGGAAAATTTGAGGTAGTTTCATTTGACCATTGCCATACCCTGTGAAAATGTTTATGCATTTACTATATTTCTTTATTGTTTATTAATTAGAACGTTTTTAGCCTGGTTTTAAAACTCCTGAATTTTGATTTGCCTAATAAGACTGGGCTGGAGCCTAGGCGTACTAACCGAGTAGAATTATAAGAAATAATTACATCTGATAATACTGCAGTAAATAGTTTTGTCAGATTTCCATGGCTTTGTGCCAGCCCAAGTAATTGTTCGTTGATAATACAGGATTTATTTCAATTGTAACAATTGTTTTAGGTATGTCAGTTTGAAATGGCGGATCATGAAGATCGAGAATCTCATGGAAGATCGACCTCACCATATCATAAACGATGCTTTCCCCCATACTGTGAAAATGGTAAACCCTCAACCCCTCATAAAAAGTGTTTGAAAACTTAAAATTTGTAGCCAATATCATTATTTTACTTGATCAAGCTGAGGCAAACTGTACTCGAAGCTGCTCCCCCGTTCCAGCTAAGCACTGACCCTACTACTGCTACGAATGAATTTTTTGTTCTTTCCTCCATCTGAGCTAATCTAGTTTAATGAAAGAAGATTAACACAATAACTAACCGTATCTTGATATGATCAAGGTGATTGTGGCACTCAACTGCTTGCTCACAATGCATGTATGTATGTAAAAAAAGGTAAAGTTTGTCTTGTTTAACGAGGCGAAGTTAGGACTACAAAGTCCTCTCTACCAGTCAACCTCAACCTTTACCTAGCGTATTAGTACATTACAAATTGTAAGTGGTGACTGCGGGGATCGAACCCGCCACCGGATTGATAAGCTCGATTACCAATCCGCCACGGATCCGCTATGTACGTTCATGTCTCACTATCAAGTGCTTAAACAATGTTCAAATGTTTCAACCCTTAGGGTAGTAGACAGCAGATTTTTTCTGTAATTACACTGTAAGCTGTGTGAATGTTGATGGGTTTTTTTTGCTACAGTTCTTCACCAATATGTTTTCATGAAAAATACAGACATTTTTGATACTTAAAAATGAAGTAATTTCAAACAAGCGTTTTTACATAAGAGTGTACCAGATAATAAATTGTCTTGTTTGTCATAGTTTGACCAATCTTCAAACCATTTGTAACCACTTGTGGAAATACATAATTACTTACGTATTTTCCAACCTTGCTTTATTCTGTAAATTATCTCAACTTGATTTTATGTGTTTTTTATTTTGTACTTAGCACCTCCTGTTATTGACAAGCATGCAATAGGAAAGATGAACAGAGATGACTTGGAAGACAGATACATAGTTTACGGTGATGAGAACCTATCTATGAAAAAACAGTTGAGGGAAAATGAAAAGCAGATACAAAGGTAGTGTAATTTATTTTGGCACTATCTTAAATTGTCTGTAAGAAAAACCCTAAGTTTTAACTAAAAGATTTCTTTGTATTTTTGTCATAATCGTTAAATACACTTTCTTGAGAGGCACCTGGATAGTTTTACCTGGTCTCATTAGCACAGAATTATGCAGAGTTTTGTTCAAGTTTCAACATTTTGTAGTTATTCAATCAAATTATGAAACACAAGTACACAGTTGTACAGATAACGAAATCATGTAGACTTTATTTATTTACTGTATTTTACAATGCTACATCACAGGCAAAACGCCCAATTACAATGTGACATTAAATTTTTACTTACCATATACTGGCTTTATTTTACCCCAGGAACAATAACCTCAATTTCGAAACACCCGTATATTGATTGAATAAAACCTTTATTTGTGTACAGATTACAAACAGCTTTGGCCAGACAAGACCAGCTAGATAAGAAGGGAGGAAGAAAACCTGCGTCATCACAGTATGAAAACGATCGCATTGATGCGTTGGAGTCACTCAACAAGAGTCTTCAGGCTAGAGTAAGCATTGAACCTTTTAGAACTGTCTAAATTAATTTACTGTAATAGTTACTACTTAACCCTTCAAAAAGAGTGTTTGTCTGATCAAACGAGTATCGTTAAAAGACAGAAAATCCCATCCAATAATGCTGCCTCCCTTTTAAGCCCTGCTAGGGTACTGAAAATTCTGAGTTCCGAACCCTTACTGAAAAGAACATTATCACATTGACAAATTAATGGTGACTTGCATTTTTATACAAATTTTAAAAGTATTTTAAATCAGTTTTAAAACAAAACCCATTGCATGAGAATCTAGACTTGACTTCCATTGCAGGTGAAAGTTCTCAAACAGCAGTTGATGACTCACAGTTATTACCACGCTAAAGAACACAAGTTGGCAGAAGGAAGAGAAAAGCGTAAAAGGGAAATGAACTCTTCACCAGATTTCTCGTTTCGGGATAGTCAGACGCAGTAAGTACTGGCTTGATATGCTCAACTTTCGTCTCTTCTATAAGTTTCTAATGAGCCAAACTTTTATGAACTTATAAGAGCATAAATGTTGTAATAAGGGCTTATCCGGTAAACTTTAATTACCACTTATTACCACTTCTTTGCCACTGACCAGTGTTACTGAATAGTCTGCATCTTCAAAAATGTTTGAAAATTAATAATTTTGAAAAAATTATAGCTTAGTTAGTTTTTTAGATAATCAACCGGTATTATCTAATACTGGCAAACCAATGGAATTCAAGCTTTGTATGATAGTATATGCCATAATGATACCATATATTTGATGAGCTGAGATCAAAGAAAACTTACAATTTATTCTGAAATTTGGTTTTGAATCCCCACCAAGTTTCCTGTTTCCTTTTTCACGGGATTATTCTGGCTGGTTGACATTTTACTTCACCTAACATCGCTTGCTTTTTCCAGCTCTGCTCGGGAATCAAGAGCTCGTTCTTACAAAAACGACACTCCTCGAAGAAGCAATATTGACAGCAGGGATGTTGCAGATTTGAAAGAAAAAGTTGCACTCATGGAACAGGTAGAACAAAATAAATCCTTACAATCCTTAAAAAAGTCAAGCTGAAAATTTATTTTACTGTCTAAGTGAAGAAATGATTTGTTTCAAAGTGTTTTTCTTGCTTTTGATACTCACTCAGAACTCAATATTGAGGAAAAGCCGGAGGCTAACTGAAGTTAAGTCTATTTCTCCTAGAACTAATATTTCACACCAGAATTATCATACAGGGTCAGGCAAAAGTGTGGAAACGCCTTTATAACTTTTTAGTTTTTAGCCAGTTTTTTTCAGCTGAATCAAACTTGGTACATCGCATTAAAGTTATCAAAAGTATCTTTTAATGCATACTGACACTTTGGCCCAGTCTTCAAAATGGGTGATTAGGGGTTGGGGGGCGGGGAATACTCTTAAAACTCTATGGGCCGGTTTCGCAGCGAGGGATCTACGTAAGTTTAAACAGGTTTCAGTCTAGGACTTAGAAAATCGGGTTTCGCAGCCAGGGGTTTGTTAGACTCCAGAGTTTCGTTAGACTCCGGAGTTTACGGCCTCGCCCAAACTCTGGAGTTTACGATTTGGGTTTCGGAGCCAGGGGCTAAAATATCCTGGAGTTTATGAACGACAAAATCGGGTTTCGCAGTCACGGATCTACGAAGTCTCGGACTTAACTATAAACGCCAGAGTCTAAAATCAGTTCAAAACCAGCCGTTTTTAAACCCTGGCCTGGAGCAGGGTCAGAATGGAAACTCCAGAGTTTAGCAGACCTTCTCCTGTACATTTCCAAAGTGTATCGTTGTTTTCATTTCGTTGGTAACTTCCAGTAATTATATAAATATTTTCGCAAATTGCTAATTACAAATAGTTTTGTATTACTTAATTTAGCCCAATTGGTTGAAATATTATCAACTTATTTAGTTAAAGATTAAATGGTTAAATTTAATGCATAAAAGATTCGCTGCGAAATGTGGTCGCGCCAGTAAGAGGGATGTGGGACAGAAGATAACAAGGGTTGAATGAACTCTCCTTCGTAAACTTCCGGTATACGCTCAGTAGCCTACAGCGTTAACCACCATTCAGTTCATATCGTTTCAACTTGTGTGTTTCTATTTAAAAACGTCTTTTTATTTATTTTTTAATCGAATATGGATTATGTGGATTAAATTGAATATGTGCGGGAACCAGTGCCGCGGAGCAAATTACCTTCAATAAATTCAATTTCCCAAATTTTTGAAGACTAAATTTTTAATTTTCAAGACCAACCTTCGATAAAACTTTTTTGATATTTTGCCTTTAGAACTTAATTATACAAAACCAACAAATGGTTTAGGTCATAACAAAAATATTTATGAAGATTCCATAGTCATTTGCAAAAACACAGGGTTTCGATCAAATCGTTCCTGGCCAATTTGATTCAATTTCGTAATGTAATTATAAAATGTAATTATATTAGTATTAATCAGTACTATTAATTAAAAAAACGAAAGAAGTGTCATATATATCACTATTTTAAATAGTATATAGGCTGAATTGGCTAAACCCCCACATCTATTGGAAAATAACTCTAAATAATGGGTTTGTATTCGCTATATACAATAATCTAATAATAATAAACTGAAACTTGCTTAAAATTAAACTTGTTAGGCAGAGTAAACGAAACGTGATATTATTTGTAGTAAATACGAGTAACTGGTAATCCGCACCTCAGTTGGCGGGAGTTGTCAATAATTTTCCTAAAAAGATGGAATTGTGGCCCTTCCTAAAACTGTGAAAAGGTCAAAATATTATGCCTGGATTAAATGTAACTCAAGAATTGTTTCGCTGATGCGGTATGATGAAGCACAAAGTTAAATCAATAGCTTATTGCTCGTTAAATCTTTACACAATGTACTAATAAAGTACCACTGGTACATTTTTCCATTAGAAACTTGAATAGTTAGTCCGTATTTACAAATGTCTTGTTATAACCGAAACTATACCACTCTAACAACTTCGCAATAATGTTTTACTATTGCATGGTTCTTCCAGTACAATATATAAAGAATTACATTCCAGCTTATGGTGTTTTTGGGGAACCCAGTAAATTTAAAGTAAGACCTAAATATTACCAATACAATTGAATGACGTTTAGATGTGAGCGAGTGCAAAATTTGAGCTTTTAATAATTTTCAATTGAAATAACATGTCATTGTTTATTCCACTTCATAAAGGAATTTCCGTATTTATTTTAATACTGTACTCATAAAATAATAGGGTTTGAATATCGTAAAACAAATCAAGTTATGTTTAAAAAACACCTGGACTATACAAACCATTTTTTTATGATGTAAATGTACATTATATAAACACTGTACAATTGTAAGCAGAGCAGCTAGTAAGATGGCGAGGAAGGGGAGAGGAATGGGATGAGGGCGGGAGGGGTAGAGCGGACAGCTGTTGAGCAAGGTCAGGAGGCTACAGCCAACATGATAGCACGAAAATCTCGTACAATTCCCCGCTAGACTCCTGGGTCTAAACAGCGCTCAGTTCAGTCCGAGACTTACTAAACTCTGGAGTTTACGCGGGAAGTCCCTGGCTGCAAAACCCGATTTTCTCCTCTCTTAAACTCTCGGGTCAAATGAAGTCCAGCACTTCCCAAGTCCTGGACATTTTAGCCCCTCGCTGCAAAACCGGCCCTATGTATCTTATTCCAGTATGTATCTTGTTCCAGCTTTTAGAAACCCAAAGGGAGAAATACAAGTCAAAAATCTCCCTTTTAGAGAAACAATTAGCAGCAGCAGAAAAACCCAACATACCATCAAGTGAAAATGTCAGTGTCCATTCTCAGAAACTGAGCGATAATGTTGAAATGATCAAGTTGCGACGTCAGAACCAAGAGCAGGCGAGGAAAATTGCAAGCCTGACTGAACAACAGGAAACTGCTTTGAGGGAAATAGCAGAGCTCCAAGGTTATGTGAAAGATGCAAATAACCTTAAAGGTAAAAGCAATATTTCACCTGATTGTAATTTACAAAATCAATTATTTACACTAATAGACCTTCAAAATACAATGATTTGTTAATCCAGCATTTACTATGGTATTATTTTTCTTAGTTATCAATTAACCCTTAACTACTATACTGGCATCTCCCAGACGCCTCCATATTCCCTCCCCTATTCACCCCTACGTCCCACCCTTCTAGAAACAGGTCCGGCCGTCTACCTTTCAGTCGAGTCAAGGTCTTTGACTTGTGAACAGTAATCAGATTGTACCGCTGTTCGTTTGGCGACAACTGTGCGATTTCGCCTTTCAGACGCCGTATAGTTGTTACGTAAGTTTTTTGTTTCAATGGCTTCATTTGCTTGGAGTGCGCGAAAAAGTTGTGTGGAAGATGCTTTGCCGACCAAGACTAAACAATTTTTGTTGAAACTTAGTTTGTTAACGTTTTTGTGAGTTTTTCATATACAGTTTAATTCATATGTAACTGTGTCAAAAGTCATTTGTACCTTTTCTTAGTGAATAAAACCAAATAAAAAATACAATTTTCCAAATCACTTTTTAAGGTAGTGATGCACAATATTGACATAGCAATATTTTTAATTTTTTCTAATAAGTTGTAAAAAGCAACAAAATTGTTATGTTAAAAATATTAAAATTTGTTTACTTAAAACTTTTTTGAAAACCTTTTTGTTATACTTATTTTTTTAGAAAACAAATATATGGAATGTTTATTTTTTGGTAAAAATAGAAATTGGTATTTTTTAAAGTATATCAACTGAACAATAAAGAGTTGTGTATTAAAAAAAATTTATATATGTGTAATAAATTATGTCCATAAAAAAATTAAAACAAAGGAGACGTTGGATAGTAGTTACGTAAGTTTTTTAAGGTATAGTAGTTAAGGGTTAATATCAAGATTTATGTTCGCAATGTCAACAGCTGCTTTTGGAGATTGGTTTATATTTCCGTTTCATTGATGTGAGATGGCTGACAAAGGCAGATTGACTGTGGAACTATGGGTCAAAACTGTGTTATTTTTCAATGAAACAAAAGATGTGGTGCTCACACAAAGGCAGTTTTGTGGGTATTTTCAAACTTGATGGTTGCCTTTATTTAAAACAATAAAGATCATTAACAGACCATTTAATAGTGATGGATTAGTACTTGAGACTAAGCGTGCGGCCTACAAATGTTCTAACATAGTGACAGTTGAAGATGTCAGAGCAGCTTGGGTTAGAATCTTGCAGCGGGAGCAATCCATATTAAGCTTACTTGTGTGTAGTTTAGTGATGGGGAGGGCCCACCTTAAATAAACGGTGAATGGCGTGGCTGGAACCTGACGGCATAAGAGAGTTTAATATGGATTGCTCAAAACACTAGTTTTGCTATGTATGGAGGAAGAAGAGACTTTTTTTGTGTTTATTACATTTCTAATAAGAGATTACAATAGAGGGCTTGTGAGAAAGTCACAGCATAAGTAAAACAAACAAAAAATATGGAAAACTGACATTAAAAAAAAATAGGCCAGGCTTCAAAGTGTTTAGTTACATAGACCTATATTGCATTATAAAATAGTGTGTTTTTTAGATAAAGTACAGACACAGCTGGACAGTGAGCGGGAGAAACTTCAAAGTGTTCAGAGTCAACTGAGCAAGAGCTTGTCGAATTCTGAGACTATTAAAGTATTGGAGGAACAAGTTAGAGATCTTCAAGTAGGTTTTCCATTATTATCAGTAAATCAGAGTAAATCATTTATTTCTTTTCCCTGCAATGAAATGTTAACAAATAACAATGCATAGTTGTATCCAGCACTACAGCACTGTTGTTTAGCAAAAATAAAAACCTGTTAGTTGTGAAAGTTCATAGTAGTGGTAAAGAGCAATTCGGTAGAAAGAAGAAACAGACTTTTCCTGTCACTTCTGGAGAAAAACTAAAACTCCACCCAACTTCAGAGGACCACACTAATATATGCGTGAACTACATTTAATTATATATCTTAACTTGAGATCTAACCTAAGATTTTACCAAACATCATTTAAAAAATACCCCTACATCTTAAGAAATTGATAGCTTGTCAAAAACACAAATTAGAAAGAGAAACAAGTAAAATGAGGAAACGTTGATAATGAAAAAACTACATGCTAGTCCTTATAAAACAAATAGGTAAAAAGCACGGAAATGTGGTAGGTAAATACTAAATAGTAATTAAAAGAATTTCACCCAGACTCGGACTGACAAACCTCGCACTACGGGAGCCAAGCATTAACTGAACTCCTAGTAGGTTCGTGGATGAGTGGTGAGGGGAGCGGGTGGGGGTAGGAGACTTGAAGCCGACGGAAGGGTGGGTTGATGTTATTTACTGGGGAAGCGGCACATTAAAAATATAACATAACCTATAAATATATAAAACACTAGCTGTGTACCCGTGCTTCTCAGATTTTCTGTTATAAGCGGTAATATGCCTTAAGAACGTGTTCGGTGCACACTTTGGTCGCTCGCCATTTATTTTGTGGATGTTGTATGGATACAAAATATAGCTAAAGACACACTGCGCAATGGACTTAACCCTTAAACATAGTTTCACCATTATAGCTTCAGCCGATCTTGAGTTATAAGCGGTCCAAGATGCCTTAAAAACCTTACAGACGGACAGGAATTTTGTTGACGGAAGTTTTGGTCTTTGCAAAGTATAAATAAACACCAAATAACTAAAAACCAATGGATTCATTGCAATGTACAGACAAAAGCCTTATTTTATTTATATAGATATAACATTGCTAAGGCCTAAGTGTATGTTGTGTGTGTCTCCATGCTTCGCACACTCTGGTTTTCAATTAGGCACGTATAGATCACATGGGCGTTCAATTACGATGGACTAGCATGTAGTTTATTCCTTATTATCGTTTCCTCATTTTACTTGTTTCTATTTCTAATTTGAGTTTTTTATCAATTTCTTAAGATGTATCGGTATTTCTATTTTTAAATATTGTTTGGTAAAGTCTTAGGTTAGATCTCAAGTTAAGATGTATAATTAAATGTAGTTCCTTTATTAGTGTAGTCCTCTGAAGACGGGTGGAGTTTTCAACTGCCCAAAACGTTAGGAGTAGTTTTTTTCCAGAAGTGGCAGGAAAAGTCCGTTTTTTCTTTTCACTAAATTGAATCCTGTTAACATTCAAACGGTAGATGGTTGGCCTTTTTTCGGGCTTGTTTAGAATAGATAAATGTGACTCTACCATCTTTATTTAGATTTGTACATTGCAAAAAAGAGATCATTAATAATTCATGGCCAAGAAAGAATAGGCCAGAACTTCAAAGCCTAAGTTTTACAAAACTAGCTCTCAATCAAATGCTACCATACGCATATTGTACACTCTTTTAGAGCTATCTTTTAAAAGGTATTCTTATGAACCCCTTTACAGAATGAAAAGATGACATTGAAGGACACAAATAGTCAACTTCTCAAGCTTACAACTGGATCTCTAGGGAAAAGTAGCAGCGAAAGAATATCCCAGGAAAACAAGCTGAAACACCAGGTATTTAAAACCCTTATTTTATTATCCTGTCAAACTGGTTTGACGAATAAGCTCGTCGGGTCGCTACCGTGCTACAGAGAGTTTGACGAGTGAGGCTCAACATTGTGCTGCCTGTCAGCTGCTGTACTCTTGTGCCCAATGTTGAACTCTATGCACTTCAAACTTTTACACAATATTGTTGATCTATCATTTTAGTCCGTGTTAAGATAATTTCAGTCAAATAAAAAATGAAATAAAACTATTTCAACAGTGGTCTGTAGTTTCACTTTAAATTTCAGGTTATGCAAAACTTTAGTGGCCAGTTTGCATGCTATGATAATTATATTACAAATTATTTGTCCATGTTTTAAGTGAGTAATTAATGTTTTACTGTATTGTAAATGTGTTTTCCTTGTAAGTGAGTGGCTATGAATGAAGAGGATCAGATCGAAAATTGGCTGCTTGACAGCAATGATAATGGACAGATTATGCTTTGCAATATTTCACTTGTTAGCGGATCCGTGGTGGGCTGGTATCGCACGTGACTCCGGAACTCATCACACTGGTGGCACGGGTTCGATCCCCCCAGTCACCACTTGGCACTTACAGTTTGTAATGTGACTATAAAGTAAGTGACGCCTTGTAAAGGTCGAGGTTCAGTAGTAGGGAGGACTTTGTGGTCTCGTGAAACATAACAAACTTTACCTTTTACTTGAAAGTATTGTGGCATGATAAATACCGTTTGCAATGATGTTGACATGGAGTTTGATCAAAGGCCTAACATTGAAGTTAAACATGAATTATTTAGTTAAGGTGATGTGAATAACAATACACCTAGAATATTTGTGCTGTACAGCTGCAGCAGGTGCTGGAAAACCTGGAAAAACCTGACTTGTAACTTGAAATGAGGAATTTGGCGATAGGATGGTGCAGATGGATTCATTATTAGAATTTTACTTGGCAACTCCTCTGCTAAATTATAACTCAACTTTCAAAGAGAAGAACTTATTATATCTCGAGTATTTTCAATACTCTTCATCAGAAATGAGGCTTAGAATTGCACATAATTTTCTCACTGATTATTGAAAGAAAATAAAACATGAAAATGCACCGATCACTCACACTATGGTTGGAGTGGTGAACAGTCCAATTATAAAGATTGTATTGCATGCAAATAAACTAACTTACTAAGTTAAGAGTTTACTGCTACCAAAAGACCTCATTGGAATGATTTGTATATAGACTATAAACTGCATTGAAATAATCTAGTTTTATACCATTCTCTTTAAAACTACACTATTTCAATAATTCTGTTTTATATAGATATCTTCTTTGGAAAAAATGTTGAAAGATAAAATTCAAGATTTAGAAGTAAAGAATGAAAAAATTATCAAGCTGGAATCCCTCGCTGATGAAGCAAAACCACAGGTAAGACTGCACTCTCAAGTTTGAATTTACAGATTGACCTATCATAGTTACCGTACTTTCATCAAGGGCTTTTTAGTTTTTAGTGTACTAAACTGTTAACCCTTTGCGGTCTCATTTTATTTTTAGATTTTCGTAAAAAGCCTCTCGTATGGGTTTCCCCAGTCCCCCGTAAGCCAAATTTCAAAAAGTGCCACTCGCCGCCTCACTGGATTTGATGAGCCATTTTCTCTTCAGTGATCCTCCGCAAATCATTATGGCCCCCGCACCCGGAATGATCCAACGACTAGCATTGCACCGTACCAGAGCGCACCCGGGTGGGATTCGAACCCACGCTGTGACAGACAGGGGACTGTCCGTCACTATAACCACTAAACCACCGGGCTGTTTGTCGTCGGCTGTCAAACTCACACTTGAGTTGCCTAGGAGGGGGGAGGGAGTGGTAGTCTCGGTGTTCTCTGTTAGGTGGCGTTAGTGTAGCGTAGTCCTCGCATATCAAAGACTGTTTCAACCGCAACCTATACTGCACATCCAAGCGTTCAAAAAGAAATAGCGTTTGTCGACCTATAGTCGACACAAGACCTCAAAGGGTTAAAGAGCACTTTTAAACTTGAAAATGTGCAAAGTTCAAAGGTAGTTTGGGACGAATGGATTGTATTTAATTTGGAATCCTAGGTTTAAGGTAAGAAAATATTTATACATTTATTTTACAATGGGAAAGTTGTGTTAATACGTAGTATTTTTCAAAACATGCAATACAATAATATACAGGAAAAGACAGCCACTGAAGAGTGTTGCTATAATTATTAATACTGTGAATTTGTAAATGAATAGTCTGATCAAAATTTAAACTACATACATTTCATTGCCTTTTGTTGTGGCTCAAACTCACAATCTTGCTGGTTATCAACTTTTTCGCTTTGAAGTCTTATCAACTGAAGGAGTCTTTCTGCTTCTCGTATTCCACTGTTCTTGGCACCCTTCAACGAGCCGAAGTGCACTGGACAAGTAGCTTCCCCAGCAAACAGTAAGACGGGATCACAGAAGTCGGAATGTTCTGGAAGAGGAGAAGCTAGGTTGTAGAAATCTTTAGAGCTAACTTCGGGCCCTTTGCAGGTGCACGCTCCGTAAAAGTTTGGATCACATGACCAACTTGTACGCTTCATTTCCTTTGGCTCGGGAACTTTAGTGATTTTAGAAGTTTCTTTTAAAAGTGATATTGTTCCACAAATGATTTCATCGTCACTCAGGCTCTCCAAGCATAGAGCCTGTGGTCCGGCGACGGTCAGACACAAGACGTGATTGCTTCCAGGGATCGGTTCCAAGCTCGTAGCACCTTTCAACCAACCTTCTTTGCATTTCATTTGATCAGCATCAAAATCAGTTCTTCGGAAATTTTTGTTCCACTTCCAAAAAGGTTCAGAAAAGTGTAAGAAAATTTTGTTGGTGAATCCGACAGGAATTTTCAAAATAGCTTCGAGTTTGTTTGCAGGAAGACCAGGACAGAAGAGACACTCCGCTGTTGCTTTCAAGACACCGAGGGGTATTGTGATTATGACATAGTCAGCTGGAAACGATTGGCCGTCTTCACAGATTACAACAGCTTTGGGGAAAACATCCGCTACACCTCCCCATCTAATTTTGGATACTGTCTTGTCGAAAAGAACTTTATCGGCATTTAACGACTCGTACAGTGTGTTGATTTCTCCAAAGTGACCGACTGGAATTTTTATGCAGCTCCCTGGTAGTTGTATGAAATCTCCGAAGTTTGTGCTTTTGATCATGCTGATGTCTCGATTGCTTTTGTTAAAAACCATGCTTGCCATTCCGTGAAAAGCTCTTTCAACGTCAACTTGTTGACTGGACGGAAACATTCTAATTTCTTGTTCAATTCGGCTGCCAACCAATGTTTGAGGACTATTTCTTCCCAAACCTCCTTGTTCATCCATAGTTTTAACCTCTTCCAATATTTGCTTGAAAAGTTCGTAGACCTCCACACTTATAGGGTAAGGTATCGGACTACCGTCGCTTCTGGCCAGTAATCCTCGACTGAAGTCTGTGTTGTTTGTGGGAAATGGAGCCAAACCGTCCTTAAATATTTTTTCAGCAATGGGGTTTTTCTGTGCAGCAACAGTACTGCTGAAAGTACCAAGTTCTATCGAGACATCTCCAAACCAGCATGACTTCACCCGTCCTCCTGGCCTAAAAACATGATAATTGTTAAGGAATGTAGATAGATTGGCTCTACGGTTTCACTATACTAATGAGTCCTGCAGATGACACTTTAACTGTAAATTTAATGATTACCTCCCACTGTTCGAGTTACTTAACTGAAACAAACTACTTGTTAAATTAAATTAAGGTATTAAATTAAGGGTGGTTACGGTAGCCAAAAGAGCTCTTGGGAAATTTATATATAATTATATAGTACCAGAATTATATAGTTTAAATTTGACACAGTCTATCTGACCACGGTCAGTCTTCGACAACGGGATAGGTAATAAGGTATAATTTTGCAGCTTCCAAGTCTCACCTGTCCAAGGCTTCCAGCACTGTTATGTTTGTAATCCCGTTGTCTTGAAGGTGGTTGGCGGCCGAGAGCCCCGCCACGCCGGCGCCTATGATGACCACATTCGCACTGTACTGTGGCTTAGCAGAGATGATTTGGGCTTCGTGTGAACTGGCCTCTTCACGGGCTGAACAACAACTCTCGCTCACCTTGCAGACATCACCCTTTTGCTGCGGGTTGCGTAGTACCGAGTTTAGGCAGTCTTTGCACTTTTGGAGGAAGTTTATGTTTCTGTGAAAAAAAAACGCTTCTGTGTTTTTATCGACCATTTGATTTCTTGTTGCAGTACTTTGTGTCTTTACTTAGATACTTTGATTTGAGACACTGACCACTCCTAAAGGGTATTTTAAGGTGAATATAAAATGAAGGGTGAGTGTGTTGAGTGTTTTTTGATGGATGATCAGGTGTAGACTTGATACAAACTAGGGTTGACTGTTCCCCAGATTTAATTATTAATTAATAGCCCAACGATTAATGAAATGGACCAACGGCTTAACGTGACTTCCTAACCACGGGGTGTGGCCATCGTGAAAAATTATCACTGCGCCCAGGAATCGAACCTGGGCTGATTTGGATTCAAGTTAGTCTAAATTTTACGTTGCCTGATTTATATCATTGGTATATAGATATATGATGTGCATAATCTTATAGTATGTTAAAAGAAAACAAACCATTTTAGGACTATCTTTACACTAGCAAACTTTGATAGCTGGAAGTTACTGATCTAGGCTAATGATGTTTTCATGGGCTAACATTCAAAGTTAAAATGAGTCACGTCGAGAAGTATCTCTATATTTTTGAATTTTGATAGACATTCTTAATATAGCAACCAATATTTATCTTCTGAAAAATTGGACACAGTCAATCAATAGTTTCATAGATACTGAACCAAATATTTAAAGTAACTGTTGCATTAATTTTCAAAACATAAGGCTACTTAAGTACAATAGTTGTACATTTTGGAATTTCTTTGTGTTGGAAAAAAATAAGGAAGGTACAGGCAAACTTTGGCAGTGAAAGAAAAAGGAAAAAGCAATGGGACCAATATTTTTCCATAGATATTTGAAAGATACAAACTAGTTTGGTTTGTACACTAAGTTTGCTTACCGTGTAGGGCTCCAAATGTTAAGGACAGTCACACGTTGGATGTTTGGATTTGTACAGTTTAATTTTAATCGATTTGTAAACATTATGTTACAGAAATTTTATCCTTGAACCTTGATGAATTTGTAGGTGCTGTCATGGTAATACTAATTGTTGGATTTAAATTCAAACTTTATTTTTTTGTAGTAATAAACTGAGAAATTGTTTTCCACCAAACGGTTTGATCCTGATTTAATACCTATTTTGTTACATTGTTTGTTTTATTTAGTGTTGTTGTGTTGAAAATTACCTGCCCCTTTTGAGTTTTGTTAGTACAGGATCTTCTGTAAGATTTGTTAGCAAAAAGGCAAATGAATAATTTGTTGTATCATCAGGTTTTCTTAACAAATATAATGCATTCTATTTCTTTACTTAATAATGTCGGTGATGCAGTCAACAAATAGTTCACACGTGTTCAATCAAAATTAACTTGTAGATTAAAAGTTATTATTTTGAATTTGGTAGTTATCTGTTATAAATGGTAACCTATTAGTGTTTTCAGAGTTTAAATTGGTGGAATCTATGGTATGTTTTTATTTTCAAGATATTGTCATAAGAAATATCTTCTGCTTTATATTACGGTAATTCAGGGGATCTGTGGCAGAATGGTATTGCGCACGCTCATCACTCCGATAATGCAGGTTTGATCACCGCAGTCAGCTTACATTTTGTAAAGTCATTATCCGTTAATGCTAGGTAAACGTTGAGGAATTTGTAGTCCTAACTTTGCCTCGATAAACAAGACAACTTTACTTGTAATTTTTTACTCTACAGTGTGAAATAACCTTAATTACATTCTTATTAAACTTGTATATTTTGTATATATTGTTTTTATATTTGTTTAGTAATTGACAAATATAAAACTTTGTCATGATGAATTAGAAAGTACACTGAAATTTGTTGTTGTAACCGCATATAACGAATTATTGTATATAACAAAATATGAAATTGAAATATTTCAAATTTAGTAATTTATATAAATGTTAAATTTAATTACCGGTTTTGACCTAATCTGATCATGTTCAAAATGTTTGAACCCATTCCCGCTTTAGACATTTGGCTGGTAACGATGAGGGGTTTGCTTGGGTTTTGCATTGTGTTGAGAAAATCTCTTTTTAGCAGACAAACTAAAACGGTCCTTTTGAAATACATTGGTATAAAAGGTATACCAACCAGTGTACATTGAAGTACACTGGTATAACTTAAGCGTTATTTAGTAAAATTATTTAGTAGTTATTATTGGTAAAATTGTACTATACCCTAGTATAGTATGAATCGAAAGTGATATAACACTAAGAGTAGTGGGCACGTTTCAAGGTTGTACCTGGGTTTAAAATCCTCTCAATTTACCTTGTTCCAGAAACTCTTGCTTTACTTCCTATATTGTTTTCAGGATATAACAACAAGGACCTGCTCAACGTCAACTGAAGATTTTGAGAACAAAGAGGAAACATTAGTAAGTAGGTTAAATCCTTCTTATCAGTGCAGAACTTAAGTACGAACTGTTGTTCACATAAATAACAATTTGTAGGAATTTTATGGTTTTAAAATTTTATCCCAGTAAAAAAATTATCTTTCACCTTCAGTCTTGATTGTTAACATTTTCATTATCATAACATTAGTGTTGCAAGGCTGTGCTGAAATCAAAACAATGAAGGTCAAATTTGCTTGATAGTCAAGGTTATGCTGAGCAAGTAATAAAAAGTTACTGGCATAGCTCCTCTGGGTCAGTTGTATACGAGTCTCTCTACTGTGTGGGGGTCTTCCTTCACGATGCGGCCCCTGGAGAGGTAGGGCCAAACACCTGTAGTTGAAGTGTTCTTTTTTTTTATTTAAAAAAAGTTATTTGTTTAGCTTTTGCATTTCTGGTTGTTTTAGGTTTATTTAATATCATTTAATTTCCAATACACTTCATTTTGCTTACATTTTAACAATTGGTCTAAGCAGTTAACCCTTTGCTGTCTCATTTTATTTTTAAATTTTCATTAAAGCCTCCCCTATGGGTTGCCTTTGTCCCTGTAAGCAAAATGTCAGCAAAACTGCTCTCTCTCTGGTACGGTGCATTACCAGTCATAGACCCACTCTTCTAAGCGCGGGGATTTAGCGCCTCCCTAAGCTCAAAAAATGTCACTCGCCGCCTCACTGGATTTGATGAGCCATTTTCTCTTCAGTGAGGATCAGCGGGTTTGTGGCCCCGCTCCCGGAATGATTCAGTGACTAGAGCGCCGTACCAGAGCGCACCCGGGTGAGATTCGAACCTACGCTGTGACAGACAGGAGCCAACTGTTCGTCACTATAACCACTAAACCACCGGCCTGTTTGTCGTGGGCTGTCAAACTCATACGTGATGGCGCCGGGAGTGGGACGGAATGGGAGTTTCATTATTCTCTGCTAGGTGTTGTTAGTGTAGTGTAGTCCTTATTCATCAGATACTGTTTCAACTGTAACCTATACTGGACATCCAAGCCTTCAAAGGGAAAAGCGTTTGTCGACCTATACTTGACACGCGACCTCAAAAGTGTTAAGCGCAGGGATTATCACCTACCAAGCTGAAAAAGCGCTGCTTGCCAGATCGTTAGATTCGGTCAGCCATGTTTCCTTCTGTGATCCTCAGTGAGTCGCACCCTGTTCTGTCTATCGCTGCTTGGATATTGTGCTGTACCAGAGCTCAAACAGACACTCTACCGAGTCTCTCACTATAAACCACATGGCTTTAAGCTGGTATAACTGCATCAGGTGTTAACAAAATGGGGTTATTAACCAGACAATCTTTCAATGCATCAACATTTAAAAAAATCAAAAATTCAATAAAACTCTTTGATTACAAATTGTTTGGTATTTTTTTACATTTTGCTTTATTATTGTTGTTATTTGTTTTACATAATGTTTTATCTCCAGAGTTGCCCAGTAAAAGAAGCATTTTTATAAAAAACTGCTATTTTCAATTTTCATACTACTTTGTACCTACCATTGAACCATTTTCATAAGTTTATAACAACATTGGTTGACTAACTAAACATCTAATTTTGTTTAGGTTGAGGAAAGGGTAGAGCTGGAAAATAAACTTAGCGAAGCTTTGGAAGAAATTAAAAGTCTAAAGAAAGAACTCTCAGACCTCCATTTCGTGCTGAATGAACCTAAATCGGTAGGTATCCCTGCCCAATATCTGTACAACAAAACACTCAAATTCAAAATTGCTTAAATATGTTATCATTATGTTACAGTACGATCTCACTAATGAGGCCCTATATCGGGATCGGAAGTGCCGGATTAGCGAAAATGCCGGATTAGTGTAGGTTCACTAAAAAAGACTCCATTTGCCAAGAAATACTTTTCTTACGTTGGAAAATGATTCACTACTCTTAAAAACTATTTAATATCATTTTTTTGTGAGTTTGTTGAATTCCTTGAATAGAGTAGCTAGCTTATCACCACTTTCTAATCTTTTTAAAATCACATACTTTTTATCAATTGTCAAAGTAACACGTTTACGTTTTTGCGACATCTCGACCGGAAGCACAGTCTAGTAACAAACAACACACTTTTCTCAGGGTGTCTGCAGTGAGCTGAAGTAATCGATACATACAACACACACGCTTTACATACAAGTCGAGACTTGAAAACAGGTGACTAAATGACGCGATCCAGCGCCGGATTACTGGATGTGTCGGAGTGGCAAACGGCCAAATTACAGAGACTGTACTGTATTATTATTTATTTTTTCATTCTGTTAATTTATTTTCTCAAAAAAGAACCATTTTTATTTTACTAATTAGTGTGCTTTAGTTTTATCTTTAGATTTGAAATATTTTTATAAATGGATATTTAGGTAAGTTTTTTTATAACTGTCATCAAAGGTCAGTTAAAAATAAAAAAAATGTAATTATTTGTTTTGGATTACAGTATTAGTAAATCTTCAAATTATCTTTATCCAATTATTTTATCAAAATTATTTCTTTTAAAATTCAAGACTTACAGTATTATGTTTTAATTGAGTGCTTGTTTTTGAGAGGATGAAGAACAACTAGTGAAGAGCATACCATCAGATGAGAAAACGCATTTGAGTTCAAAGTAAGTAAGGCTCAAATGCGATTTAAACTCACCATTTCACATTTAATTTTCCGCAATATTCCTGACAAGAGCTCAAGTCCAAACTTTAAACTCAAGCTTAAAAAACTTGTCAAATACTTTTAAAAAGGTTATAAATCAAAATCTTGAAAATAATCAAGCTTAGCTTGAGAGAGTTCCAGTTTTGCCAAATGTTTGTTTGGGATTTGGCTTCTTCTAGAGTAGCAAAATAACTATTTGAAGCTGTCAATGAATGAAAACAGGAAAATAAGTGAAACAGGGAAATATTGTTAACCTGCCTTTATTTTTGCACCAGTTTATCAAATCAAAATCGTTTATTCCACAAATTCACATTATACAGAATCATATAACAGAATATTACAACAGAAGATATACAATGTTATAGTTCAGCTATCATAATCTATATTACGATAATAACATAAGGTACATTATAAAATAGCACTAATTTACAGACTATAAAAGGAAATTTTTAAAACATTATTGAATTTACGGTTACACACTTCATTAGCTACGCACGTAGCTGTATTGAAGTGCTTCACTTTTTTTTTATTACAGAGTTAGGATGGAGGCAGGCGATCTTTGAAATAGTTTTTAATTTATTAAGGGAGTACAATTAAAATATTTAATTACTTTTTCCTGACCACTCTCAAAAATTTTCAGATAAAAAAAAAAGTAGTAATTATTTACTGTTTTATTAATTTAATGAGTGTTAAATCATTATTCTGCAAGAATGTTAAAACAAACTTGACCTCAGGAATAGAATGTAAAAGATTGATTTGACTCAGTCTAGGCAAACACCTCTTGTACACACATAAAATCAATTAAAAAAACCATAAAATTTAATTTTGTTACAGGTCTTTTTCATATAAAAAAAGACATCTACATTACCTGTTACATGTTATTGTGTTTTGATAAACTTCGTTACCGATAATTTTAGGAGCTTGGTGGCCAGTGGTGAACATTTGTCGGAGGATCCGGAGGAAAATGATCCTAACATTGTTCCGCTGACTCCATCACTGTTGAAAGTGCAAGAGCTGCTGACAACCAGAAGAAATCCCGCCAAACCTGAACAGGAACCTCTCAGGTTCTCTTCAACCGACTTTACTGAAGTTAACTACAGTGTAAGTTTCATGCAAGAAAAGAGTAATAGTTTGTATCGTCCAAGTATAATAGTCCCAAGGACGTATTGTGGAGTGACTATGGTGATTCTAAATCAGCACTTTAGTAAAACTGCACTCGTGGAAGTATCATGGAAGTATAATGGCACTTGTAATTCATTGCAGCAGTAAATATCATCTGTAAATCATTCCAGGAGAAAGAAAGCCCTCAGACATATTGTGGGAGTAAAATGGCACTTGTAAACCATTACGATATGATAGTAACACTGATAAATTATCTCAGGAGTAAAATTGTGCTGATAAACCGTTAAATCAATACCAGAGTCAAATGACACTGGTAAATCATTGCAGGAATAAAATTGCATTTGTAAATCACTGCAGTAGTAAAATTGTGCTTAAATCATTGTAAATCATTGTGGGGGTAAACATCCTTCGGGACATATTGCGGGAGTAAAGTGGACCTTGCAAACACAAGAGTAAAAAAACTTTGGTGATTTTAAGCTTTGCAAATGATATATTATTTGAAATCAAACTGCAGAATTTATTTCAAATTATATATTATAATATTGCAAACTTGGTCTTAAAGAATAACATTTGTAAATGAGGTTTGTTGTTGGTTGATGACTACTTCATTTTCCATAGTCCAAGGGTTTCAGAATTTATTCTGTATCTGGATCGGTTTTCAGTTAGTCTACAATCCACACAAATGAGTCCGCACAATCCTACATCGTGATAGTTTTCCTGTCACTAACTACTAAAGTACAAGTTTACTATGTTTTGTGCAGCATCGCTTGACACTGAAAGATGGAGTGACTGACATCACCAACCCCCCGTCGATCAACAATCCCACACCCCCGAGATCCACACCCAGCACTGTACAGTCGTGCAGGAGTGCTCTACGACAACCGAGGATGGTCTCATACGAGGTGCGAAGCATGTCTTATTCAGAATTTGGCCCTGAATTGGATGGTGTCAATGATGCCATCTCGAATCCAGAGAAGAAACAACTGATCGAGTACCAGCCCAAAAAAGATACTTTTAGTATGTTGGTCGATGAAGAAGACCAGGTGCCGCAGACTTTTTCTGCAAAGACGATTGAACCAAAGCCTTTGCTGGTACCAAAGGTAATAATAGTGTCTGACCATGAGTTTGACAAAGGTCTCATGCAGAAGCAGGAGTACTTGGCGAAGACTGAAGTCTTGCTGCCTGTAGACAGGAAAGATGATTGGAACTGTAGACTTGAAATATGCATTTACGACTTGGAAATCGACAGAGAACTTCTTGACCAATTGAAGTAAGTTTTATTCTTTAAAAGTTTTTGGAATTTAGAGTTTATTTAAGGTGAAAGGGATATGATTACATTGCTTTGCAGAATGTAATTAAAGTTAAACAGCTCTTACGCCAAATTGTTTTTACATTTTATGTTAAAAACATGGTATTTTAATTCCTATACTTTGGGTGTTTGATAAACTAAAAAAATGTTGAGCTGGATAATTAAACTAAAAATCTAACTAGATCTTTAAAAGAAAAATTGGGCTGTAATTCAGCTCCCGTGATCACTAACAAGTGTGACCAAGGTGTATGGCGGAAGTAACTGTGGCCCTCAAGTTAGCTAAATGCAGTTTTATATTTTCTTATTATTTTTGTTTCAGTCTGTTTGGATTAGGTGAATTTTTGCATTAGCAAGACTAATGTACTCAATTAAATATACAGTCAAAACTCAATGTTATAAAAAACTCACCAGATACACAAAGGTTTATTAAAGTCGAACGTAATCAAATCAAGCTTGGCTACCTAGAGAGAGTACTAGCTGTGCCCAATTTTCTTTAAGTTAGGGGTTTTTAATTTGTTTTGAACAACAGTTACTGTATCTCAAAAGAAAGCAGTTCATGTATAAAAATAGAAACACAACATCGCTAGACTCATTAATATTTGAGGAACAGTAACTTTACTTCATAAATGGCTTTGTGTTCATTAATAAAAAAGGAACCTTGTCTCGAAAAACTGGAACTCTAAGGTAAAATAAAAACAGACTCAACTTAAAAATTCACTGCTAGCACAGCCTACTCATTGGAGAATAGTATAAGTAACAGTCTCATTTCAACAATATTCTTACTGTCTTTTACAGCAAGATTGAGAGCAATCCATATGTGAGTGTTGTATGGAGTTTCCTGGGATTGGAACAAAGGACGGCAGCAATGCCAGCAAACAATGCCCAGTTTCATACCAACAGCTCCTATTTTGGGCCTATGTCCAGGAATATGACTGAGTTTGTGCAAAAGGTTTGTAAGTGGGATGAACTTTGTAAGAAAACTGGACAGATGAAGTATTACATAGCAAAAGTACAGCAATTGAAAACAAATATTGATTACCAAACGTGGTGAAGGTTCGAGTGCCAAAAGCTTCATTTCAAACTCCAATGACCTGTAGTAAAATTTTGATCGCCAAACACTTCCCTTCAGCCACCAATATCCGGCAATAAAATTTTGATTATCAACAAACTCACTTTATTATGTCATTTTCCTTTTGGCGTAATCTCAGTTATTTAAATATCTCTTCACCCAAGTGGTAAAGTCATTGTTGACTGGAAGTCCACTGAAAATTGATCCTTTAAAGTAGACATTTTGAGCCAATAAAACAGTTTTGGTTTTGATGTAATGGTAGGCCCTTTTATTAGCTACTGTAATGTGCATGGTAATGGTACATTGAACTAAACAGGGTTTTGAGCTCAGCAGTCTGATTTATATTGTTTTTAAGAAACAACTGTTACTCTGATTTACTATATATTTATAATTGAGTGTTGAAATCAAAACCTACTCGTTGAAACAGCTGATATCATTAAAATGATCTTTTCCTTCCTAGGCAGTAAAAGATTATCAAAACAAACCTTCTTGAACCTTTTAATAAAAAATAAAAAATGTAACTTTAGCACGCCAATACGTGTGTTTAAAGCAGCTGTTTTTAGAGCAAAATGACAACAATATCTTCAGCCCTGACTTGTTGACCTCCTTGTTTGCCTAGCAGGAAGTGATCCCCGTGTGGCTAGTGCTGGTGGGTGGAGACAGAAGGAGCACCAAGGTGGCAGAGGGGGGTTTGGATGTGACGCCGGCGTTGGAGCAGTCGTCTCGCACGTTCCTGCGGAGCATAGCGCTAAGCAAACATCCCGGCAGCGCCACAGTGCACGTGTCCTTCAAACTGCACGACTGCTGCAAGACCGACCTGCCAGCGGAGGCCGAGGTCGAGGTATTGTAGAGTTTATAATCTTTAGAATGGGAAAAAGGCACTTTTAAGGGTGTAAATAAAACATGACAGGAACAGTGAGACGATTGCAGACTATGGAGTGCTCTCTAACAGTCATAGGTGGACAAAAATGCAGTCAAAGCTTCTAAACTGTGGGATTTATCATGAGCAAAACTACGTTGAGGGATCATAATAGCAATAACGCGTAGTGGGAGTATTAGTGATTGCTCTGTTGTTAAAATATCTCAATCACCTGTATTATTGTCTTTGTTGAATTCTTGATAAAACTGTTTAGTATTCAAATAGTTCTTTTTTTAAGTGTATCTATTTCTATTTCAAGAGCACTTTTGCTGGTTAAGGGATGACGATTCTTTCTTAAAATTTTTATATTATTTATTTTCAAGAAAGCTTTTGCCGGTTAAAACATAATCAGTCATTTTATGTTTACATAAACAACTGATGAAAGTTTTAAAAATGTTAAGTTTTTAAAAGTGAATAATCATTTGAAAACTTTAGCCACCATTTAACTACATACGAGGGGGTACCGAAAAATAAACGGGAATTTCATTATAAAACCATGTTTTATTATTTTTTACTAATTTACATGTATACCTTCAGTATACTCCCCATTTAGTGTAATGCATTTGTTCATTCGATGCTCCCATGGTTTTAAGCACCCTCATACCCCTTAGTCTGAATGCCTTCCAAAATTTTCTTTGCTTTTGCGGTTAAGGCATAATCAGTTATTTTATACAGCAAAGAAGTGGTCCTACTGCCTTCTTGTAATATAAACAACCAGTGATAGGTCGCTCAGGAAGCTTGTTTATCGAAACATATTGTGGGAAAAATAAAGTTTTAGTTTTGCTATCGTCTTTGTAAGTGAATAATCATTTGAATTAGTATACATGTTGAAAACTTTAGCCACCATTTAACTACATATGGACATATACTGTAGTTATAAAGGTGTGTTGACATTTTTGAACTACTGAAACAAACCCAGCTCTATTGACCACTACTTCAAATACTTAATATATACCATCATATCAGCGTTTGAAATGCTTGCAGGTTCCTGAAACCATTGAAGTCGGCATCGGACGTCTAAGTTTAAAAAGTCCGCCTCCCAAACTAGACGCCACTCATTTCTACGTTGAATACTCTCTTTTAGGTAAACACCAGTTTTATGAGCAGACAAATGCTCTCTGAATGGTAATCTTGTAACAGTGTATGGGAATTACCCAGGAGGTAAGTTGCAATGGTATGTAGATCGTGACCATGCCTGAATCGCAAGTTGAATGTTGTTCAACCAATGTTTCTTAAAATCTGTTCATAATTAAGCAGATAACCCAGATATGTGGGAAAATATGGCTTGATACACTGTTTTGACACGCCTGAGTGCCTCGGTTAAATTTGGTCAAATTCGCATGAACACCCTGCCCTGCTGGAAAATAGGATGTTAATAAGAGACCAATATGCTTTTAAAGCAATGTCAAAACTCAAAAACACTCACGTGTGTCAAAACTGAGTATTGTTTTCCCACCTATCTCTATTCAAATATTTGAAACGGTCACCATTTTGTTTTTAATATTGTATAGTATTGATTACTTTAACCGATTTTAATCTCAATAGTATTGAAGTGTATGCAAAATTTCACATTGATAGACTATAACTGTTTCCAAAATGAAAAATAAAAAAGCAAAATGGATGCTATCTCAGTTACTAAGGACTTCTGGAAGGTTTCAATACGGTTTATTTTTCCTAGTATTTGGTCTAAAAACAGGGCCACTGTTTGAGAGTTTTGAAACATCCTGTATATTTACGGTATATTGCTTGTTGCAGGCAAATGTGGATCCGAATTGGAAACGGACAGTGTCCCTAAAGCAGAAGTAATGAGCTTCAACCACAGAAAGAGTAAGTTTATACTTTTAAAACCATCATAGACAAATTCCTCTTCTTTTTTCTAAAGATTCGTTGAAGAACTATCAATATCACAAAGTTCAAAAATACAACAGAGGTAATCTTAACAAACTAAATATGAACATGATTTCTGATATTGTTCAAAATTGATTTGTGTTTCAGAACATAAAGTGACTGAGGAGAATTCACCTACACTTGGTCCGCTTTTAAATCCCCAAGCAACCAAAGCACTAAGGTTCAATGTGTTAGCTGAACCTTGTGATCTGGATCAAACGACAGAAGTGAAGGAAATTGGGTAAGTTACAAGTAGTAATAACTATTTTACACATTCATGTTCTGTATCACTTTGTACCTGTATATATTATAATTGTTTTATTGTCTTTTTGTGTTGATGGAAGCTATCTTCAACTCCTGTTTTGTAAAAACCCAATCTGTTTTTGACAGGAACAATCTTAAGTAATGATATCAAATGATCAGTCTCTAATGATTGATTCCTTAGATATGTTGTTCACGGACGTATTTAAGTACCTGCCGGCCCTAGGCACTGAATCTCCTTGACATTGTCTTCATGTCACTAAGATCACTCAAATACATGCCCTGTCAGCTGGTTATGTAGAAAAGTAACTTGCACAATGACTGTTATCGACAAATGCCTGCTGCATCAACAATATTCTGACTTTTGATTGGATCAATGGAGTGCAATGTTGTTCAGTTTTATCTTATCAGAAGTCAGAATCGCGTTTTGCGGCGTGAAGACGACAGGCAAAAAACAGTGTGCTATGCTTTTCACTGAAAAAGAAACTAGGGCTTTACATTGAACACTTTCAGTCAAATTCAAGAGTCCAAGTTAACTAAAATTAACTTTATTGTTAATCATAATATTTCAAATGCCATTTTAATATCTCAAAATTTTGTTAAACTTTAATTTTTATAAGATCAAACTTGTGGGGCCTATGCTAAAATTAGATTATTTATCCCCATAATTTTGCTGCCCCTAAAATTTGCCACCTTAGGCGCACGCCTTTTCCGCCTATTCGGAAATACAAGACTGATGTGGTTCCATGTTTTGTGAAAATATTACTAAATACAAATTTTAGTAGTCAATTTCCAGAATGTAAACGTGCTTTAGGATTTCTAGGTATATTCTGGACAGAATTGAAAGTTTAAAATGCTTGAACCAAAACTTACCAGCCTTGTTCTTAGCTACACTCCATTTAACCTAAAGTTCATGCCAGCTAGTAATTTACTTTCATGCTGTTTATTTTCCATAACTTGAATCAGGATTCGAGTAAAACATCTTTTTAGGTATTACTTTGGGGTAATAATATTCTACTACTTTGTTTATTTGTTTGTAGGTGACTTTTCACATTCTATGTGACTCTGCCTCATGTGTAAAACTGTATAAAACAAACCGACTTATTTTGCAATTTTTGTTAAATAATACTTTAAGATTTGTGATAAACTTTTTCCATATAATACATGTGAAATGAATCGCTTTTGGTTTTAGGTTTGCAGAGGTTAACTTGCTGAATGAGATGGTGTACAAAGACGAAGACATGATCAGTGCTCCGTTCCCGGTGTTCAACGAACTCGGTGAGACACTTGGCAGCCTGAGCCTCACTGTCATTGGCTGCTCCACGCTCCAGAACCATGCAGACTTAAGACACCGCTAATTGCAAACTTGAGATAACAGTTTAACTGTCAAATTTATCTGTGATATTAAAATAAGTAGGACCTATTTACCTTTGTTCTTTCTTAGTCCTACAGTTAAAATACTATAAAGTTAATGCCATTTGACTTTTTTAAAATGTATTTTGTTTGTGCATTTTGGAACTTAATCAGGGCTAATAACAAAAAGAATTTCCTGCCCAAAAATAAAAAGTTGCTATAGCAAATTATTAAGTATCAAACATTATTAGGCAGTTAAAATTTATATGGTCTTAAGTGGTTTTTATTAGTGAGGTGTTCAAAGTTTAATACAAAAAGGGCATGTTTTCTTCAGTTTTTCATGCATAGTTGTCTTTCAAAATTGATTTCATAAAAACATCTTCTTTGGTTTTCAAGAAACTTATAGCCATTAGAATATCTCATTGTCTATTATTGTGCGTTTTATAAAGTTCAAAATTTTCCGGATATTTTACAATTGTTAGATTATAGTTAGATTAGATAAGATTAAGTAGGGCTGGTAGTGAACCAGTTGTACGTCAACCAAAGGTTTATTGTACTGTGAGATATCATAGTTAACGGACCTTTCATCAATTGAGGTCTCTTAGTTATTTTAAAATGGTGTGAACCCACAAACAACACTCTTTGAGTAAGGAAGTCAGGACTTTTGTCAGTGAGGACGTTTTTTCATGACCAAGGTACTCAGGGTACTTTCAATGTATAAGACCAAGAAATAATCACCTATTACTTTAACTATTTTATACAAATTGGGTTTTGTTGTACAATAAGTCAGTACACATACAGGGTTTCTTATAACTAAATTAAATATCTAAAGCTAGCTTAGTTATTAAATATAAATAACACTTACTTGAGCTTATAATACACATCAGTCACAACTAGAAATTGTCCTTGAAATATTTTGTAACACTAAGATCTACTAACTCAAAGACTGACAAAAATGTACACGAATAAATAATTTTTACAATATTATCTAACACTCGCACTTGTCTTAGTGTTCATGTTATCACTATGAAAAACGTATGACTAAATTTAATTTTTTTGGCCTTTTGAAGATTTATTCTGACATTGTTAAGTCACCTTCAGCGTCTAACTTTTTTGTCTTGACGCAGCGTCCTCGGTAGCATATCTCCGTCTCAAGAGAGATCTCCGTCGTTGTGGAGGTTCCAAGGATTCTAGATGAGGGAAATTTGTTGATTTGATCATTTTGTGTTGTAGTTTCTGGCTCTAGTGTTGTTTCACTCTCTACAGGTTGGAAAACTGTTGTTGGTTCTTGTGTGAAAGCTTCCGTTGTGACTTCAGGAAGGACTGTCTTCACCACTTCTCTTTTGTTTGTTGCATCATCTTCTTCTGTAGATTTTGATTCTTCTTCTTGTGGCGTGTTGTATTTTACAATTTCTTTATCATTGCTTTCAATGTTAAGTTTTTCCTCTTCTTCTTCCTTAACTTCTTCTGTTGAGTTTGAGCTTTCGGTTTGATTCGGGATGTCTGTGGATGATTCAGTTTCAGTCTCTAAGTGTTCTTCTTGGTTTTCTTCTTCTGGGTTTGTGATAAACTCTTTCAGCATGTCTTTCAACGCTTGTTCAAACGTTATTGCTTCTGTTGACACCTCGTTGATGTTTTCTGTCGATGTGCTGGATACAGGTTGCTCAGTGATGGATTCCGGTGCCCATGAAAGTTTGTTGTTCACATTTTTCCCATCTCCTTGAATAGCGTTCTCTGAGAATTTGGCGAGGTTTTGTGACTCTGCTGTCTCAAATACATCTTGAGGCTTGCGCACTCTGACTCGCACCCAGTTTCCTCTCCTGCGACCTCCCTGCAATATCAAGTACAATATTTTGTGAGATGAGTCAAAGATATCAATAATTATACATAAGACAAAGACTATGTTATGGTAGGTAGATAGCGCTTAGATGCCACATGTCTGAGACAGGGAAATCAACATAGCTAGACAGCCCAAGTACAGAATGTGCTGCAAGAGAATTCTTTTAAGAGTTACAAGTTGAGATTCTGACACACATGCAAGTTGGTTTGTTCTAAAAAAATCACACAATTTAATCACATTTAAGACATTGACATCAGACAAACACAAGCATGTGGAGCCGAGGGGAAGGGGAGAAAGGCAGTGAGAGATGGCAGTGTTCTGTGTGTGGGCTGCCTAACTGTTGCACTATCTACTTTCCATAACATTATCTTTGACATAAGGGTTGTTGTAAAGAAACTTACGTAAAAGTTTTTAAATACTGTTCTCTAATTATATACCTGCACAAGTATAATACTACTTCAAATTGTCCCTTACCCTCAAGTCACAACAAACAAATATTGTTTGTATTATTTAACATATTACCACATCAATTAGTGTATTTCCAAAACATATTTTATGCCAGTTCTTTGTCACATGTACAGTTTTTTACATTTATCTTGATTGGTCTGTCTTTTCATATCAGATAGAACTTGACAGTAAAGTATATGTTCAATAGTTGGCTTTTTAAGTTTTAGCCCATTAAAATATAAATTCATCCAACAAAAAATCAAAAGAGACAACAAGCCAGATAGGACGGTGAAATAAAATAAAACTGGTTAAACTATTAAATACTGTGAACAAAACAAAATAAATGAGACTTAAAAGTTATCTTTTTATGGATAAATTTTTAAACAATACAAAATCTTAAGAAATGAATAATTATAGCTCTATTAGACTTACCTTCTTTCCAGAGTGGGTTGCTGCAATCTTCCTCTTATGAGCGCCTTCTTTGTATTCTTGTTCTGTAACTTCTGAAGTTTCATCGTTTTGAATGGATTTGATATTTTGCTCATATGATTCTTGGTTTTCCTTTTCGTAGTTTATTTTCTTTTGATCCTCAACCTGACTGGGTTCTTCATAGGGCATTTCTTCTTCTAGTGTCTGAGGGAGCCTCGGTACTTCTTGATAAACAGGGTAAACCTTCGGTATGTTTTCATCATCACTGATCTCAGTCTCTCTTACGACCTCATGCACTTTCTCTGGGTATTGGTCGTCTTTTCCGATAGGTCTTCTATTTTTGATGTCCTGGTAGACAATTTTTTGTTGATCCGAAGAAAATGGTGTCTGGTCGCTGTGCTGTTTGTGCTGTCGTTGATTGAAAACATCATAGTAGTTGCCGTCTTGCAGTTCTATTTGTCCATTCCAAATGGGCGAGAAGGTACCTTGGAATTGCTCATCATTTTCTTTGAATGATGCTGGAGTAACAGCAGAAGCGTCTGGCTTGAAATCAAAACTAGTACTTTGCTGGATCGTCACTCCTTGGTTCCAATAGTCTTCATCTGCAGCAGCAGATGCTGGCCTTGGTGAGGTTTTAGGTTGGACACTTTGTGCTATCGGTTGGCGTTGAAATCCAAAAGACTGCTGTGCTCTGGGTTTTGTTTGATAAATAGGCTCTACAATTTCATTGCTTCCTGCCGATGGAGCAAAGCTGTCTCTTTCTGTCCAAGTAGGGTTGGCCTCTGGGTACTCTGTTGTGGTGGTTGGCTTAGTAGCGACTGGCTTACGGATTCTGCCTCTAGTGCTTCCAGGAAGACGCGTCACTGGTGGAGGAGTTGTGGGGCGTAAAAACCTTGTTGTACCAGAAGACCCAGAAGTGGAAGGAGAATCAGTTGGTCTTGTTCTTCTTGCCTTATTTCTGTTCAAAATGTGTTGATATCTCCTTTTTCCTGACGACGCTTCAGTAGTAGTGGTCGATGCTTCTGTATAGTCAACATTACCAGATTGTCCTTCAGTTTGATCAAAGTTTTCTGTTGTGCTTTGTTCTGTTGTTTCTCGGTGTCTAACAGTTGTATGCGCTCCCCTCTGTGATCCATAATTCAATCGTTTTCTTGGCACATAGTCTTGAATCTCTTTCTCTTCTCTCTCTTGGCTATTCTTCTGTTTGTTCAAATATGATGTAGGATAGTTTGGTTCTTCTGTTGTGACTGGTTGTCGAACTGCTCCCCTCTGTCTAGAACGAACTCTACCTCGGACTCTTACTAAAGACGCCTTTGTGGTTGCATCCAGAGCAGTTGTTGAATCTGTACTGTAAACCTGAGGAATATGTTGGTCGGTCGCCGTGGTGTCTAAACCTACTGTCACAGGCACTCTACCGTGAGGTCGGTTGTATTTCACCAACCGCTGTTGGTTATGCTGGGTCACTTCTTGGTCTTGTTGAATTGTGGATGCCTCTGTTGTCTGGATGTTTGCAGCTTCAGGTGTAGCTCCTGTTACTTCAAATGACTGTCCAAACTGTCCAGAAGAAACCAATTGGTTGGCAAAGTTCGACTGATGTATTTGCTCTTGGTCTCCTTGGATATGCTGATCGTGGTTGTTGAAATGTTGTTCTTGTACGTTGGGATGTACTCTATGGTGTCTTTGTTGGGTGAACTGCTGTTGGTCAACATTCTGGTGGATTTGACTTGATCCTTGATTCTCAAACCTGTGACTTTGACCAAAGTTTACTTGCTGCTCATTACCCTGTGATACTTGAGAATTCACAGGTTCAAAACTACCTCTTTGAGAGTTTACCTGCTGAAACTGGTTGAATTGTCCTTGGACTGGATTATTTGCCTGGGGAGTTTGTTCGTGGTTGAATGCACCTTCAAATTGTGCTTGTACATTGGGTTGTGACGGTTGAACCTGACGATCATAGTTTTCAGGCTGTCTGAACTGTGAGCTTTGATCAAAAGATTCCTGATTACTAGAACTTAAATGATGTCCAAACTGTTGTTGCTCATTTCTTTCAGGTACCAGTCTTTCAGTGGTCTGAAATCCTACATCTGCTCTTTCAGTTTGGATGTTGAAATTATTTTGTGGACCATTAGCTTGAAAGTGTGTGTTTTCAACCAATTGATGCTGATTGAAGTTATGTTGCTGTCTGTTCTGGTTATGTTGGAACCCGATATTGGAATCAGTTTGAGTGTTAAAGGCATGTGATACTTCTTGGGGAGGTGGAGGGGGCTCTTCGTAAACTTCTGTGGTGGTAGTAGTCAACCTCTGTCTTCCTCTCAACCTTTGGTGCTGTCTTGCAGGATCTCGTCTTGCACCGCCAACCTTTTGACTTTTAAAGTCAAAGTCTTCTGACTGAATATTTGGGCTTGCTACACTTGGGACTGCAGTTGTCTGTGCCACATGTTCTATAGCATGGCTTTGAGGCACTTGAACATTTTGATTGTATTGCTCAAAGTTTTGTACATTACCTACCGATCCTCCCTGTTGCGAGTTTAGTTGTAGTTGTTGGTCGCCAAATTTGTTCTGGAAGTTGTTTGCTAAGAACTCTTCCTTGTAAATGTTACTACCTGAGTGTAAGTTGACATGATCGTTATTGATATTAGAGTGAGTTGGCGCAGCAGTATTTTGAACATTATAAGTTTCACTGTTAAAAGCCACTTGCTCTGGTTGGGGTGTGAAATGCTGTTGAACTGGAACTTCAGTTGAAGGTTCTTCTGTCGTCGTGGTCGTTGTAACTCTACGAGAATGTGGTCTTCCGTCGTAAGGTCTCCTAGTTCTAGCTTGTTGTGGCCGCCTCGTAGGAGGAGAATAGTTTGACGTTACTCTCTGAGACCCTCTGCTAGTACCTCTCCCTCTAAACGCTGGAGTGGTATAAGCTGCTGTGGTGGTTTCTGGCTCAACCGATGGGAAATTTGTGGTTGTAGAAGCAGTATAAATCTCTTCCTTTAGAGAATTGATCAGTGAAGGCAGCTGAGGACTTATGGGAGAGATTGCTGGTGGCAGAGTATATTGCTCTTGGTAACGTTGTGTTGAAGATACTGGCAAAGGGTGGTTTTCATAAGCTTTCTCGTGAAGAGCATTTCTCAGAACAGTTACGTTAGATACTACAACAGAGCCGATGTGTGGAGCGGGGAAAGGTATCTTCGAATATCCAGCGGGAGGATTAAAGTTCAGCGGAGCAACAAAAAACGGAAGTTTATCAACTTTTCTCTCTACCCGGTTACTCTCTATGGCATTTAAGTAAGGCAGTTCAAATTTTATGTATCCAGTTGGAGGTTTTAAGTTTGAAGGACCAACAAATACTTGTGGGGATTCAGGCCCGATTGTGTCTAGTACTTGGATAGATTTAGCATTCTTCAACAGCCTCAAAACATCATTCACCTTGGATTCCTCAGTTGTCTCCATGTAAACAGACAGAGGGGGCTGGTTTGGGGCGGGAGTAGTTCTTATTGGGGCTGGAGTTGAATATGAAGGAGCTGTGGATGAGACATGTTGACGACCCGAGTGAAACTGATTTGCTTGTGAGTCATATTGCTGTTGACTATTCACATCCCTTGCTGGGAGAATGTATTTGAGTTTCTAGTACTCGTCCAAGCGTTTTGTTGATTTATCCTTGAATCATAAGTTTGGGTTGCAAGTTCTGGTTTATCGACCCCTTGGTTAGAGGCGATCGATGAGGTCTGTTGATAATCCTGTGGGAACTTCTTTGTAAATTGGTTGCTTTGCAGTTGTTGAACATTTCTTGTGTTGTCTTGTTGAGTTCGGAATCTTTGCTTCTTGGGTTTTTCTGTTACGGGGTCGAAAACTGTTGTTTGAGGAACAGGAGCTTCAGTCGGTTGTTGGGAAACTGGCAGTTCTGTCTGTTGGGGTTGGAATTGTTGTTGGGCAGGTGCTTGCTGGGCTCTGATTTGTTGGTCGAACTGAATAGGCTGATTGAGATATGGCTGTTCAGTTGGATTGGCAAACTGTTGATTCGCCTGGAACTGTTGAAATTGTAAATTTTGATTAATGTTCAATTGTTGATTGTTGTTGTTTTGCCTCAAAGGTACATTTTGTTGGAACCCACCGAATGCTTGTTGAGCTCTGAACTGTTGACTCAAATCAAACTGATTGTTGAAATTGTCTTGAGGAAGTTGAGTTTGCTGGAACTGTCCATTCAAGTTGAAGTTATTTTGACCCTGTAGTTGCACCGGAAGCTGATCAAAATTTCCTATATTTGGAAGAGGCTGGAATTGTGGATTCTGTTGAATATCAAACTGGGGGTTAAAGCTTGCTTGATCTGCCTGGAACTGAGGTTCAGGTTGAAATTGATCATTCAGCTTGAAGTTGTACTGCTGCTTGGTGTTTTGAGTATCCGGCTTGAAGTTTCCTTGATTAGTGCCTTGTGGTTGAAACTGATCCGCTTGCTTTATAAACTGCTGAGTCACTGTATGAGTTTGAGAGTTGAACTTCTCTTGGTCATCAGGTGGAAGTTGTTGTTGGAGTTGATTCTGCTTTATGTTGTATTGGTTCTTTGCTGTCGCAGTTTGAACGTTGAAGTTACTTTGCTCTTCTAGCTGAGGGGCTCTAGTCGATGATTCAAAAGCTTGTCCAGGGCTTGTGAATTGGTTGCTTTGTGTTCCTACAGTTTGCGCGACTGGCTGTACGTTCTGCGCTAAAGACTTCTGTTTGCCTCTTGCTCTTTGATTCAGTTGTTCAACAGGTACATACAACAACTGCACTTCTTCTTTCTCATTTTCATCTTTTTGTGCGTCGGTCACATTAGCAGAAAACTGCTGCTGAGGAGCAACAGTTTGACTGACTACCTGCTGAGCTCCTAGATCTTGTCCTCCTCCAGCAGTGATCTGCTGAGTAAAACCGGCCTATCAGCAGGTGCTTGGAAATTTTGATTCTCAGGAACTACATTTGGAGCAAGAGGTTGCAATTGCAGTGGGTTTATCTGCTGAAGATTTTGAGGTGCTAAATTACTTTGTGGGAAGAACGGAGCACCCAAAAATTGAGGAGTGAGAAGAAGCGGTTGGTTCAAGTAAGGTTGGTCGAACTGTTGATTGAATGGATCTTGCGGAGGAGTGAAGTCTTGGCTGGGCTCTCGGATGAACTGCGGTAGCTTGGAGTTTTGCTGTATAGGACCAGCAGACTTCAAGAACTGCGCCTGAGGCCGGTTTATGGACTGAGCCGTCGTCTCTTGCAGGAACTGCTGCGGTTTACGCTGCTGAGTGTAAGCTTGCAGGAAACCCGTGGCGGCTTGCTGGAAGAGACCGTCCGGAGGAGGAGGAGGAAGCAGTCTGGCCTCCTCAGCTCTAGGTGGAGGTGTAAGCACGCTCGGTAGACCTTCTGACGCCTGCACGTTCTGGTCTAGGACTGGTCGACAGTTGGCACAACTGAGAGGCACCCAGTCGCCCGCTCTACGCTCAGGGGTCGCTGGTCGACTCCAGTGGTCATCTTCCGCCTTGCAGCTCGAGACCAACACTGTCACCACCACCCAGGCGGCCCAGCCTCCGCCCATTGTGATATCTGCAACACAGCACATCCAAAATCAAAACATATACATCAAAAGTCAAGAGGTAGCCAAACTTAACATAAAACAAACTAATATGTAATGCACAGACATTTTGAATGTGTCTGTTAACACATAGAAAACCAAGGTTGAACAGTCAGACTAGTTTTACGAAGTGAACTGAAAAATATATATTTCGTGTAGGGTTTATTGGCAGGTTTTGGATTATTATAAACGGGACGTATACTTAAAACAACAAGTTTTCCTGTTGCCAATTACAATATTATAGAATAGATTATTGTCTAATAGTAATCACGTTTTTTAAACACCCTTGTCGAAAAATATCCTTTACATTTTCAAATTCTTCATCGTTTTTTATTGAAATTTTCTTTGAAATTGTTTTAATGTAACAATTTTTTGTTTTGACAGTTATTATTGTTAAATACCATACAGTTTGATTTTCATTCAACCTTCAGTGCCAGGAAACAACGACACAGACACGACATGACATAAGGTAACCTTTACCAGAGGCGTGTTCACAGTTCAATAGCGACTTTGTTGCTGTAGAGCCTAATGTTACGCTTTACTCGGTCATTTCCTAGAGCGCTACGCTCCAGTAGTCGTGGCTACGCTCACTTACCCCTCTCACTAGCTACGCTTCAGTGCAAGTATCAATACAACAGCACGCGACATGCCACACGTCACAAACCAGTTGAAGTTTACTCTCGTCACAAATCAGTTTACTCTTTGTATCATTTAATTCAAAACCTTCGGTAACTGTCGTCAAAAATGTCTTCTAACATGTGTGCATCGAGATATTTGGCAATATGTCCTTTAAAGTATATTTTTCTAACGGCCTGTTTTTGAGTAATCAGTTCGTAACGATAATTAAGAAATCATCATCTAGGGATCCTGTCCCAAGCGAGAATTTCAAATAATATTATATCTTCAACAACAACTCGTATTTGTTAGTACTCCTTATCCACCGAAACGTGTTTGACGTAAAATATTGGTAATGCGTTTTAAAAAGAACGTGACCAAAGGTACTTTAATAACCCAAAATCATTAGCTCTTAAGTACAGTGTAATATTACACAATACACGCGCATGTAAATGTATTGTGTGATAATGTATTATTATTTAACAGACCGGATGCTCAAAGACCACTATAGTTTTGGTAAATAAATTGACCTTTGAGTAGGTCTTAAGAGGAAAAATCGAGGGTTCACGAAGAAACTAAACATCTTAGAGATCATTTTCACAACAACAGGGAAATTCGCTCTTTACTAAAAATCAACATTTAAGATATTTACCCACCAAATTTGCTTTTATTTACCAATTCACTGTACGATTTCGGACTCTACAGCGACCGTGAGATAAACTGATAAACCGACTGTGACATCACATTTCTGATTTCACCCTTTCAGCCATTACTTATTAAAGTTCTGCAAGACTACTACAGTGAGTCCCCAATATTACTTTCTGTGACAATTTAAGTAGCAAGCTTCACTTGTATCTCTCAGTCTACCTGATTCCCAAGTTTTACTATATCACAATCTTTTGCCAGCAGCGACTCTAGTTGACACATAGCCAAGGCCAAACACAGATTACTCCCTAACCTAAACACCACAGATCACACCTCCCACAACAGCTGTGTTTAACTACGTCTTGTGCAAGTAACGACAAGCAGCTGTCAGCTGTTCTAACCTCTTGTTCTTCTTTCACAACGTCTGTTTTCCCAGCCATTTGTCTGTCTAGATCTAGATGTCTCGGTCAAAGAATCATGTTTCGCCTTGAACCTTCGCCTGTGTAATGTCGCTCCTCCCGTACGCGGGAGAAAGGTCACGCCACGAAACAGTTATTGATGTGGGCTGTTATTAGCGAATTTTCTTTGAAAATAGAGTTGTTTATTTCTCACGCCAACGAGAAGGAAAAGGTTTGCAGTTTTAGCTTCCCAACACGTACTGAGTCAAATGGTAAAACTTTATATATATGTATGACCACTCTACATAATCATCATCATCATCATATTTTATTTTACAGATAGCTTTATTGGTCCGATCATCATGAAATTTGGTATTTGGTATTTGGTATTTCCTTTTCGGAAATATCTCGGTCAAGTTCGTTAACCAGCAAAATCGGACTACCAAAACCCCCCTTTAGCTCTAGCTGCGAGTCGGCCTGGATTATACATTTTACTGGTTACAACATTTACAATAAAGAACAATAACGGAAAACTAATATCTTGATGATTAATGATGGATGACAATGTTCTGCGCTGTTACTATCGCACCATAGCCTACTAGGGGACAACACACCGTATTCGGAACTAAGAACCAGCAGGCCACCCCGCGTACTTTGTCGGGTTCTCCATTTTTGCCGCGAATCCATTTTACAGGAGTAGCTTTCGTTATGTGGGTATTCAATGGTATGTGCGCTATGTAGTATCCTCTGATTCAAATTTGTTTGTACCTTTTAAGGCTCTATTAAGCCATTTGATGATGGTAATAAAACTTAAATTTCAATTACTAAAATGAACTCCCAAGAAATGTGAATATCTACCTCTGAACACTATTTCTCATGTAGCTCAAATAAAGACCATGGAATGTTGATAAAAGCTTTTCTAAATGTTTAAATTTAAACGGTGCCATTTTGTAGATTTCTTTTGTTTACCTTAAAAAAAAGAAGGACAGTTTTAGAAGTTTCAGAACAATAAATTTTAGAAATGACTTAATACTTAGAACTATAATCAAAACATTCAACTACCTTTACATATTATGAAATGTTCAAGTATAACACTTTTACGTACAAAAGGGAAAAGTTTAAGGGTATATTAACCAACTTACTACAGTAAGCGTTAATCTCACAATTGGATATTGTGTATTTTGTAATTGATGTTGACTCCTGATTGCAGCTCAACAGATATAAACAAGTTTTTTAGTAAGGCTAAAAAATACTTAAAATTAACTCTTAGGCTTCCGCGGCAGGTGTCACAACTATAATCTAGTTCTTCCGGTTCACGTTGCGTCCAAACTTACTCCACCCCAACGGGGTGGCATCTTCAGTCACTGATGGGCTGAAACCCAATCAGCCAATCAGTGACTGAAGATTGTACTCCAGAGCGAGGCCAAAATATCTCAACCAAGAACTTGAAGAAACCGGAAGAAGAAGATTACAGTTGTAAAACTTACTTTGTAAAACAGTTTTTATAGCGCTAATTTATAATGTTGAGGAATCGAGAAGACAAAGAAATTAACGCTTGACTTAACTTACTTGCAAGTCATTTCCACGTTAACCAACCATTCTCCAAACAATCCAAATTAAAGACACTTCGAAGCCCTAAAGAACAACAAATCATTCAAGCAAAGTAACAATGGAAAATGCATCTACAGTAGCCCGTGTAGCGGCAAGTTATTTACAGAACATTAGAAATAGCCGTGGAGAAACTTGTAGCGTAGCAGAATGAAAGTAAGAGTACTATCTGAAACTGAGGAGAGAGGAAAGCTGTATTGGTATTGAGTGGGTTTTATTTATGCCGTCAAGCCATACGTATCTCACTGTAGTTTATGCGAGAGGTTGGCTTCACTTTCCTATGTAGAGAAATGCGAACCATTCACTGACTCAAGATAGTCATTGTTGAAAACAACGTTACAGTTTTAATTCTTAAGCTCATTGTAATTTGGTTACGTTTGTGATTGATTAACTCGTAATATTTTGATGTGATTTCTGTATCCTTTGACTTTCAAGGTCCTTAACAGTTGGATGACTGAACAAGTTTTGAGATTTATGCTTGATTTGTTCTTTTTTTAGTTATTGTTTTTAACACGGTGTAATCAAACTTAGAGTGTGGGAATGGAAGCGTTTGTCAACATAGGTCGAAGTAATTTTGTAGTAAGGCCGAGATGCATTGGAGGCTTCGTTAAACTATCTTCTATATCTTTTCACTTACACATACTAAACTATAAATGATTAAATTCTTGAATAGGAGGTTATTGTCAAATAGTGGAAAATATTCTAAATAACACAAAAGGCCAAAATATTAGTTTTTCAACAGTCAAACTATCATCCCTAGGCAAGCGAATGTTACACTAAATTAAAGTTATTCACTAAAATAACAAATGTAGGCTATATGAATTAAATCTAATTATAATAAACATTCAGATTTAAGTACTTCTCTAAATTTGAAGGCAGAAATAGTTGGGCCGGATGGTTTAGTGTTTTAGCTTAACCGCCCGGCAAGCGGGAGACCCGGGTTCAAGTCCCGGTTCGGTCCAAACATTTTGTCTTCAAATTTCTTTAGTAATAAATTACCTTTTTAGCGTTTATACAAATTAAGATCTAAAATTATAATTATAATACATTGATATTAATTAAATATAGATTATTGATAATATGAATTTAGTGTAACATTTGCTTGCCTGAAGAAAACAGCTTAACTGTTAAAAGTGCTAGTGAATAAATATCACTTGTATTAGCATTTTTGTGTGATTTAAAAACTAGTCTACATAGAATTTTTGTCAAGGTTTGGAGAGCCATTCACCGAACAATGTCTTTAAAATGTAATAAACCCCACATCTGCTAGACAGCAAATGGGAACATTCTGGTCATGTGATTACCGTGGTTGGCTACTTATTTTGTTGGATAATGAACTCAGCCAATCAGACATATGCATTATTAGAAGGCTCATAAACTAACCAAAAACAACGGTGAAAATCGGCAATTTCACTTTTTGGTTGCAAAAATCATCCCAAATTGAGGTGTCGGCTTTGCCCAATTAAGAGCATAATTGTGGATGAAAGTGTGGGTGGGGCGTGGGTATGTAGGGCACAAGCACAGCGTGCTGCAGCAGTCACACTTGCTGGCTGAGAAAGTGCTGATTACATTTGCTGCTAGATAAGCGAATCCCGTGACGTCACTAGCCTTGTCTCGCTCTCTCGACCCATCAACATATGGCGTGTGTGCAGTGTGACCCACATCTTGCTATTCAAATTGGAGTTTCCGTAAGTGTCTGGACCTTTGGGATACTAGACTGTTGTAGGCTACTTGCACGTCTTTCTTCTGAAATTGGTAGTTCTGCAAACCTAATATATGCAGTTATACTCGTAGTTTAAATCGACGAGGAAAAATAATTAATTTGGGTTTTAATGAATGTCTTTAAGATAAAGAAAGTAAGTTCTTATTTGAAATTAAAGATTGTTAGCAAAACACTTCTTCAGATAAAAAATACAAAAGAGAAACACTCTTAACACAAAATTCACTATACTGTATTTCGACTAGACAACTCTAGTCCTCTTTAGATCAAAAAGTTTGAGGCTTAATTTTAAATTCTTCGAATTTAAGTTTGAGGCTTAATTTTAAATTCTTCGAATTTTTTAGTCGAAATAAAGTGAACTTTGTGTTAAGAGTCTTTCTCTTTTTTATTTATCTAGAGAAATGGTTTGCCAACAATTTAAAATTTCAAATAAATTGGTTTGAACTGTCATACAAACTAGACACTGCAAATGTCTTAAACAGAGAGGCACAAAACAATAGTTGTTAAATTCTTGTTTGGAAAATTTGAGATAATTATTAATAGGCTCTTGGTGACTGGCAAACCAACTACAAGCCATCGATATAATGAAAACCACATTAAAATACGTATTAAAAAAGTTTATGTTCTGTAATGGAGGCCTGATTGGGACGTGCTTTACGAAAGAATTCCTACCAATAAAAGATATAAAAAACGGTAGCTCTTCTTTCCAATGGGGTCAAAGTCAACGAAAACGTCATTATACAAAATCCTATAAACTAAACGAGATTAACTATTGGTCACTTTTGGTCCACCTCGTCCTAAAAATAAAATGCACCAAACCCAACATTGGCTGTTGGAATTTCAACCATGGCGTGTAACAAGAAAATCACCCTTCGTATTATGTCACCCAACCTAACATACCTTTAACAAGTAGTTGGAATCTCAAAACAATCTAGTACCAATGAAGCCACGCGTAAGAGCTCTAAATTACCTCTATTCGTTCGCTGTTATATAACATCACCAAAATGTATAAAAGCCTTACAGCATCCGTGAATAATGCTGGTATGTGCGGGCAATTTAGCATCAGTTCACAATTCAGGCAACTGAACTGTCTGAGGTTAGATAATTGTTGACGTGGGAATTGCTCAATCGTACTTGTGGGAATACTGTACATAGGACCTGCGTGCAAACGTCCATTTATACTCGAGATTCACGTAACCGTGCTAAATATTTGTGAGGTACTACTGAGGTTTGTGGAGGTGTGATATTTGTGAGGTTGGTTGAACTACTTGAACTTTGTGATTGGTTGATCGTTTTGTGAATTGCTTGTTATAAATGGACCTCACTCACTTAAGATAGTTGGTGGTGGACGAAGTTAATTCAATTATGTTCTTGAATAATTTCTCCACGTTAAAACACTCATTTTCACACACAAGATTTTTTTGTTTGAAACACTAACCACTCTTAGAGGGTATTTTAAGGTGAATATTAAATGGTGGTGAGCGTGATGAGTGTTTTGATGGATGATGAGATGTAGTCTTGTTACAAACTGGGGCCGACTGTTCCCCAGATTGGGTAATTAATAGCTCGATGACCAATGGAATGGACCAACGGCTTACCGTGACTTCTGAACCACGGGGAGTGGCCATCGTGAAAAGTTATCACTGCGCCCGGGAATCGAACTAAACCACTGAGCTAGGGCCACCCCCCAAATGTATTATAATACGAACAAAACTCGTATGTCCACCTAGATGTCACGTGGTTTAAAACAATCCATAGTAATCCTAATAGTAAGAACTATCGCTATAAACAATCATATATGCAGCATTTAAACTGGCTATTGGAAGTGCTTACAGGACAATGTATGAAACGGTCGTCGTGATGAGACGTAAGGTAGATTACCTGTGCAAATTCAAGACAGTTTGGTTTTGTGCTACCATTATAGTTGCCATTTGACTTCACACTTATTATGTCGATGTCGAACTCTAGCTAGTCATTTTATCTGCTTAAATTAAATAAGCTTAAGCATCTTTATTACATTATATTATCATATCCATCAAGAACCATCTAATAATAAATTTACGTTTCAATTATGATTGTAAACGGTGTAGTCCGTTGGAATAAATAAAAATACTATTTTTATAATCAATACAATCAACTAAAATACATCGTAAATGGAAAATTGGATATTTTCTCAGTATTGCCAAAATATACTTATGGGTGGGCAGTAATGGCCATGACCTTGAGTTTTATATCACAAGAATAATGTAAAACGTGTATTTTCTTAGGACATCTCACTCCTACAGTTTTTATAGGATTTGTATCGAATAAACTTTGTTTAAAAGGTGACTCCACTGAGCCAAATTTCCATATCTCATTTATAAAACCGAGAAATAAGTTGACATTTCTAGTTTTAATTTCTTGTTCTATTATTAAACTAATTGGACTTTCAAGTGTGATCCACAGAATCACCACAGTACAATGTATTCTTTTGAAATAAAACTCATTTTACAAATATATGAAAAAACTTTAGGTGTGAGACGTTTCGAGAAAATATTTGTTTTACGTTGTTCTTATGGAACAAAAAACAAAATGGTTGACTGGCACTGAGCACTCCTAAAACCAGTGGTCTCCACCGTGCTTGTCTAATCAAATATAAACCTTCAATATCATCGCATACTGGCCATACATAGCCATTAATACCAGTGAAATCATTGATAAATAACTTTAATGTGCAATAAAATATCAGCACGAAGAAACCGCACACATTAAATTGTTCTGATGACTTCTCCATTTCATCTGATGTTGTACGTGACTGCTGGCGATCGCTCCACCGGATGGGTTTTCAATGAGAACAATTATTTCGAGCGACTCAGAGAAAGCGAGATGAAGTGAGATGAAATATTCTCTTCTTGATGGTTAAATGAACGTATCTACGCTACAGCGATTGAACATTGAATGCAATAAGTTATGAAGTGTGATGGATATATTATTATCAAATGTATTGGTTCCCTGTCTGAAAGTTGGCTTCTTTGAAATGAATCTTTGAATTTAAGAATTCTACCACCAAAGTTAAATTACGACATAGAAATATGGTTGTGATTTCTTAAAGTAAGTAAATTTAAGTAAAATTATGAAAAAGCATGAACTAATTTGAATTCTTTACGTTTTTGGGAAAATTGAGAACCACATGCAAAATAAGGTAATTGATAACAGGTATTCGTTATTAGAGGACAGGAAATGTTGTCTGAATGGTTGCAGATATGGTGAATGAAATCAGCGATTCAACCTAATTACCATTAAGTGAGGTAAAATGACTCACTCACCATAAACAATAGCGACACTACAGAGAGTTGATATTTATACCCTAAAGCAAAACGATGGGGTGTAGTAGGCTATAGAGCTTGATGTGTTGTCGCTCTAGACAACAAAGCCACATCCAGTTGATAACATTTGATTAGTATTTAAGTTTATTAATCACGATTTGTTTTAAGTGATTTTGCCACTTTTCCTCATGCAAAATATACCCATTAAATCATTTAAACCACAAGCCTTTTAAGGAGAAATTATATTTTAATTTGATTTAGTCTGTAATGATAAGTTATATGGTATAACTGTGTTAATAATGTTTTCTGTATATACCCGGTTAGGTAGAACCGATTGAATTGTATATTATCACTATTTTCACCAATATTGTAAAATTGTCTTTGAACGATTTTGATTTTGATTGATTTTTTATTTATGCCTCATACCCTCATTGATCATAGCCTTAACTTGAAACATAGGATCATCAGGTAAAATACAAGGTTGTAATAATGTGTGCGCTATTAAATTGTAAGCGAGTGCTGTAAAACTCTTTTATACTACAAAAAGTGTTGAAGACGAGATAGTTTTAGTTTTTAAATAGTTTTGAATGCTGAATAATTTATGTAATACATATAATAAATCACTGAGCGAGTTCTCTAAACGTTTGAAATGAGGTTGGCCTTATAACTCGTGGCGTGGTCCTTAATCCAGCCATGGAGGTCAGGTTTTGGGATAATATAGGTCTAGCTCAGATAGTTTCTGATCATCTACCCGCATCAACTCCACCATCGTTTAAACATATCAGACCATCACCTGCAACTGCCGTTGATCCTTGTAATTGGTCATGCTATTAATTAATGCTAAGGAAGAGCCTTATTTAAGAAGTGCCATTATGAACGTATGATAAAAGTCGAGGGGCCTAAACAAGTAAATATAACTGACAGCTGCACCGGACTGTAGAAAGTGATAGTGATAGTGTGGACGAGGCTGAGCGAGCACGAGACCAGGAAACGAGCAGAGGTGTGCGCGTGTGCGCGTGGCGCGTAGTGCTGTCTGTGGTGTTGGCAGCTCTGAAAGCTTGTAAACTGGAGCATGACTGGAAGCACATGAGGCAATGATGAATGAGTGACGGTCACTTTTACTCGCGACACATAGTCTAACAATACACGCAACCACTGTCTCAACCGCAACCGCACTGTGGCACCTGTCCTGTCGACCGCAGTGTCCTGACAAACAATGTTGTATGTGTTTTTAATAAATAAATAAATTGTTTATGTAGTTAAAGCTTTTTAAATAAATGTAAAACAATTGTCAAATTAGTTTGTTAACAATTTTCTACTCGTCAATACATGGAGGTAATATTTAAACATACAGTTTTTCTTACTTACGCTCTTTGATTGGAATTATACCACTCTACCCTATTGTCACTAAGTTGCACATTTTCCTAGTCGTGTGTCGTAAACTCGTCTCAAATTTCAAATTTTGGAATGCAGCTGTGTGCACGACCCCCTTCAACTTACTTTTGTAGTGGTGGGCTATACAGTTAATACTGTTAATTCAGTTAAAACGTATCGTAGATTCCGCCTTGTACCGGAAACGGTAATTGACAATAAGGATCTTCAGATGAAATTGTGTACATTAGTAAGTACATTTAATATTTATCAGTTATTACGCTGTGTATACGATGAGTAAGTTCAGGTTTAGATTTAGGGTTTATTGCAGAACGTAAGTTCGTAAATAATATTGTCTTCGGATTTTTAGTTTTCGTAAAACTAGACTATCTAGAAAATTTAATAATTAGTTAAGCAAAGACGGATACAAACTAAGCACTCTGTTTAAACTTGATCAACTTACTTGGTTTTTCACAACTACTCAAATAGTGTGTGTTACAGTACAAGTCCAAATCGGGATATGGTTACCAAAACCTCTTTACTTCCAAATTCATCATTTATGGACGTGCTCCTTAACCAACTGTATGGCTTGATGATGGACGTAGGTGGAAAAGACATATCGACCAACTCATTGGATGTAAAATACCACCAGAAACTAAATAGTGGGGGAGGTGTTACTCTATGTTTATTAACCATGTGTTTTATTGTTTATCAATTAATATGATGGGATAGAATGTTCGAATGCCTCAATTAGAAAACGTTCACGTCCCAACGAGCATTTCCACCACTCAAAGTTTACCGGATGTGATTGAAACTTGCCCAAGTGTCGCCACACCTTGCCCGAAGACTAAGCGAAGAAAGTAACACTGTGACACAAACAAGCCCAGTTATCAGTGGGTAAACTTTCCACCTGTCTAGCGTCTAGTCAATGTGGCCATTAGTGTCCGCGGAACTGAAAGGTGAGCAGTACTGTCAACATGAGCAACAGCTGAGTAAGTTGTGTGAGACCTACCGGTAGAGAGAGTGCAAGCCAGCCAAGGTGTGGAAAAAGAAAGGTGTAAACAGCGTGGGTCGAGGATGAAGAAGATGCTAATAGACAGAAGAGGGAAAGCACGGCCTTGGTGTAAGGTTAGGGTGCCTCAAGGGCGAGGGCGAGTGATGAGTTCTACTGACAGCCCGCCCACAACAGACGGAGAAAGTGCCTGATAATGTGCTGTCATCACGGAGCAATGGCCCGTGCGGGGATCTTGATAGGCAAATAACTGCCGTCCCATAGTGCTACTGCGTGTTTTATGCAAATGTTCTGAATTTCCTGTGAAACGTGCTGTTTAGCGTTTGCAATGGAGGGTTTTTCTTGGTATAGTTATTTTTCTAACGATTCGTATGATTTTGCGAACAATTAACTGTACACATTTTAAATTAAATATGTTTTAAGCCTCACTGGTTCTAGAAGGTTGAGCGTATCATTTGGAAAATCTGTCAAAAGTTATTTTTGATTGAAAATAAAACGAATGGTCAAAGAAACGTTTAGAATATATCCATGGTATAACCCATTAAATGCAACTTGAATTACTAATAGGGTCAAAAATACACTTAACTGTTCTTAAAATGCATAAAGGGGTAAGAATCCACGTGGGCTGCAAACCTTACCCCTTTATTAACGGCTATTTAGCTTTTCTTCAGGGTTTAAAGTAATTTTAAAAGTATGAAACCTACTTAAACGAAAGATAAGAACTTTATATCTACATTTAAATTTCAGAGAATTATTATTTTATGCGTCTAAAATAATAATCAGCGAAAGAAAACATAACATTAAAATTTGCAGCAGTTTATCTTCTTCTGGTCAGGCGAATAAAAGGCCTTTGATGGGATGCCTTGAAAATAGTGTCCAAAGGTTTCAAAACTCAAAACAGATTATAATCCTTCAGAAACAAAGCCAAATGACTAACTTACCCGTCATAATTTGTCTAATGAATTCAGCAAAGCCACCGTAAATTGAACATTTACCGGTTACAACACCGCAATTTGCCGCCACTTTAGCCTTGGCGACCTTTCACTCATTACCGGCTGATCTATTTACCATTGTAGCCGTGATCAGGCTCAGGCTTACCAACTCAAGCGTGGCAGTGTGCCAACCAAACTGACAATAACAATGGTTCCATAACCGAGCTCAACCATAAGGCAAAAATCATCAACATACAAATAAAACAAGGGATTATAATATTTTCTTTCGCAAACTAAAACCGTCTACTTATTTTGCTGAAAAATACAAAACAAGTTTTGACAATGAGCAAATATCGTGATTTAAACAAACTTACCCTATAATGCAAAGGAGGTCCTTTAACCAGCCAGCCTGGGAGTTCGAAGAAAAAGCTCGTGATCTGAAAAAAGATGAAACATAAAAATAAAACCATTGTTCAACTTAAACCACTTTTAAAATCTTTTTTTGAGTAGGCCTAAGCTTGTTAAATACGGGTTTGGGAAGTCAAGGTTAGAAGAAACCAGGTAATCTATTGGCTCGTTGGCTATGAGTGTGTAAGAAATCAAACTCTTCAAAACAAAAAAACTTGGTGTAATTCAAAACGAGTAATATGAAATTAACTTTGGACTATTTGATTTTTAACTGTTAAAGTGAAATGTATCTACAAATGACTAACAAAGAAACTCCAACACAAAGAGACGAGTTTCCAACTATTTCCGAGACTGCTTAGGTATGCATGAACGCTCACACCAGATGGTCACTAGACTATAAAGCCTTGGCAGGTGCCGGCCACTGAGCCCTAGAAGTAGACGGAGCAATTGTCTACTCCACTTACTAACTAATGAAGACTAAGATAATGGAGCCTGTTGTGGAATGGAGCAGATTGCGTAGATGCCTTAGAGATATACTGAGTTTTGACAAAACTAAAAACGTAAACCATCTGAGTGTTATTAAGCATTCCGACTTATCTACTTGACCGCACCAGCCTGTCAAAAGTTTTATTAAGAGAATGACTATTTTACGAATAGATTAAGGATATTTTCTGATTTGAATTTGGACTCTCATTTTTCATTGTTCAAAAATATTTCTCAACCTGTTTACAAACAAAATTGGGTGGTGATTTGAATTAATCTTTTAAGTTAAGTCTTTAAAAATTGTCCATCCAACTAATTCTCAGAAATGAATCAGTGGCTCAAAAGTTGTATTTGATATTTATTTATCGGTTTTCGTTTGTTATATTGTTACACAATCAGCAAAACAAACTAATTTAGGTATTACAAGAGGCGTTAGAATAAATAATGTTGTTGGACATCTAGGTTACAAAAAACTATCTTTTGGACCTTCTAGGTATTTGTTCGCTGTTGGTGGTTTGGATGATTGAACACACTGCTTCTAAACATGTTAACAAGAGTGGTGATCAATTTTATTAGTACATTCTGGTAATTTATGTGTTGAGTGAAGGTCTTTAATGAAGCACCCAAAAGTTCTTTTGTCTTTCTATACTACCAACAAAACAAAACATAAGTTTCGATAAAACCATATAAATAAATCAATTGTTGAGTCACTTTATCGAATAAAGATAATAATTAATGTTTTTATATCTAATAACAAACTAAGAAAGAGTGTTAACGCTGTTAAGGATTTTTATAAACACTCAGCTCCTTCATTCGACCTCGGGAATGTTTCCACGGTATACGAGTTCGACAAGCATGCAATCAACCAAGATAGGCAATAACGCAATAAGCACATCTGGGTCTAGATTGAAGAACGAGATCAAACGGCCTTCCATGGACCAAGGTGAGGACTAAGGAGTGAAAGTCGCTATCAGACTCATATATGAATGCTTTCAGCTGTAATTCACGCACGAGACGCGAGGGCGTTGATAGGCACGCGCTGTAAGGAGGTGTGTGTTTGGGGGCAGAACCTTCTTAGAAATGTTGTCAAATATCAAGCGATGCACGCGTACCATTCTTCAAAATAGGCAATTTCCCTTAAAGTTATCAACAGTTTTCGAGAGAGGACACCTTCACCACCTTGGATGAGCCAAAACTCCCTAAAAGTACGGCTTTGGTCCACCCATTTTATATTTACTAGTTTGAACTTTCTGACCCTTTAGAGCTCTACTGACTTAATTCAGCAATAACCTTAGCTAAGAACTCATTCTTACCATATTCGTGTATTAGAACAACATTGATTTTTTGCCTGAATAAATTGTATTCATACTGTAAATATTGTTCGTGTATCAAGCACAAAAAGCTTCTCATGCTCTAAACTGGATTCGGAGAGGTATCCCACATTTCTAAATACTCTAACTGTTGATATTCAATATAGAACTCCTCATTTTCATAAACCAATTGTTAACTCAAAAAAGTTTGAAGAAGTAACTCATACATTTGCAGGCATGAGAAATACGGTAATAACTGAATGCTGAATCGGTAAACCTGCAAAATACAACAAATAAAACGTATTGTGCTCTAAAATACGTATTGTGCTCTAAGCAGAAAACATTCTTGAACAGAGTCTTTACGACTTTTATTCAAGAAGTTGTTAGGAGAGTCCAAATGCCCAACAACAACGGTCTTGAGCCGTTAGTATTAGCGAGTTCCGAAACGAAATCAAAGAATAGATTCCCTATTTGCGTCTTACGATAATTTAAGTTTAAAGATGTATAAACCCATTTTCACGCCAAAATGTAAATTCCATTCTATTTCGAACGTGCTTTTCACCCTGCAAAGTACTTTGTTAGATTTCAGTTATTTACTGACGCGTGAGGGGTTATACGTAGAATACAGCGCGTGCGCGGAGGCTGGTCATGTGCACCACGCATGCGCGTGATGTGAATATGCGTGAGCGCGCGCACCTCTTGATTGACCTTGATATCAGCTGTGCTTCCTCTCTCCACACTTATCAATGTCATGAGCGCTTAGAAAGTGAACTCAACATTCCGGTCGCCATTTCTACTAATGGCCGTTCCCTATCTGAGGTCCCGGTCACCATTTGCAGTCGATTGCACACGTTTACGGGAGTAATGGCTTATTTGCTCTGAAGGTTTCTTTCTAGATTGAGTTAGAGGGGAAATTAGTTGGGACAAACTCAACAAATGTCTCTCAGAGAATGGGTAGTGATTTAGTATGAGTTAAATATGTTTGTTTATTTGTCCATACAGTTTTCTACAACCTTAGATATGAAATGACCAATAAGGTCAATTGGGTCAATAAGGTAATTGTATAATTTCAATCAAAACTATTGGTCATCAGTGATATTGATCCTATGAATATTCAGACTTTAATAAAATTGATTTTGATTCATATATAAAGCCTGTTTTAGATTTAAACGATGGGGAATTTCGGCTATTAGAAGTAGATAATTAGTAGTGTGTGGACTTTCTTAGTCAAACACATTTGATATGTTCTTTGAACAGTATTTGAAAACCCTATTATTATTGAAGGAGTTAGGCCTACCTTATCTATGTCTTGCTCTTTAGCGCCTTAAAAGTTTAAGTATTCATTTCCATTCGTCATCTAATAGCCAAAGAGAGTAAAATATTGGTCTTATTTCCAACAGAGAATCTGAAGAATATCCCTTGGAAACACGTGTTGAATGTAAAAATCGAAAACGTTGACAACTAGGTCCTTTTTGCCGGTGGAAGGCGCAGAAAAAGGGAGATACACTTCCATGGGACATGAATATTTCAATGGGTTTCTGTGTATTTAAATACCCATATAAGGCACAAACAGATATACACACTGATCGAACCATGGGGTTTGTACTTATATAATGCTTTGATTTAAGACACCGACCACTTCTAGAAGGTATAATGTGGTTTGAAATAATTTTTCGGAAATATTTCACACAATGAAAAAGATATATTTGCTGGACAAACTCTATGCTAGTGATAGTCAGGGTTGTAAGTTTGAATAAACCCATTCAGGAAATAGGCTTTCTATCACAGTATAATAAATCGGAAGAGGAAACCCAAAATGTCCAAAGTTTGTCAAAAGCCATTTACGGTCCTACCATTATTTTTCGTACAAAAGACTCACGGAAGTGCAACTGATGTTTCAATGCACGATGAAAGTGATTCTTTTGCTTCCGGGACAATGTAAGACTCAGTTGAATCGAGAGAGTGCTGAAGAAAGTGTTGGCAAAAATGTCAATGACGACCCATTGAGACTCGAGATCGACAACATGACCCGCCAGAACTGAAGATGAAGATTGTGTTCGACACGATGTCTTGCAGTAGTACGCAGTTGTTCTCGTACAAGGTCTGCATGTTTGACAACATTCCGTTTAAACTGTATAATGGCGGAATAATTTCTACAGACATAAACCATAGTCATCATATGTCAACAGATATATCATTTGATAGGGAATTTAGTAACGTTTAAAAGCGAACCATCTAAACAATAATTTATTTAAAAAGTCAAAAGCAGTGTAAGGACCTTTTCTCAATAACAAACCATTGAAAGTATGTTTAATTTGAAAAATAGACAGTTTGTAATTTGTTAACAATCATCCTCAATCTTTACCTTATATTTCGTAACTATTGGACTATAAAATATTTGTGTAGGCCTACTCATAAGTAGAACCATTCTTCTGATTCTTAGACACTGAACGTTGTTGTCCGAAAAGCACCTAATAACGTTTCTTTTATCTCTTGTAAAGTGCTTACTTGAGATCATACTTTAAAAGGTATCGGTTGAATGTGTCGGTATTATGTTGGTTAACCTTGAACTATACCTTAAACTATACCTATGTTATGTTGGTTAACATTGAAATACCTTTAACTATAAACATTATTACTAATTTGCTACTTAGTGCATTCTCCTCCAAACTACACCTTTCTTCAGTTGCAAAAATAATGTAATTATAACAAATAAGTCAGACTCAAATTGGCCGTTAATGTCAAGTGGAACTTATTATTAGGTAGATAATTGTTAGTGCTATCCAGCAAAACCCGTGCAGGTATTTGGGGCTGTTTTTTTGGCGGTGTTTGCTTTTTGGTTCTGTGCAAGCTGGGCATTACCAGTGCTTGCGATGCTTTAAGCACAGACAATAGAAACTATCTACAGACGGCCATTATTCGTTAAAAAGGCTAGTTCGATTGGCAAATCCATCACCTAACGCGTTTGCCATACCGTGCGCCTCAATGTGGAGTGCTCATTCCCACCCGTCCCACTGCATCCCTGTGGACGATCCCACTGCACTCTGCACGATATGGTGATGGCTTTGACGACTCTAATTCCGAAACACTTTCCTTACTCCATTAGACCTCCGTAGGCGGTCTGTTCTTAAAGGTTATCGAGTAAAAACAGCTGTGGACGTAAGCTAGCTCCTTGCAGTACCCGGGGCGTGGCCGTTGCGACTGCAGTTCTGGTTTTGTTTTAGTGCACTTCGGGCGGCCAATAAACCTGATGCCCTTGAGTGCAGAATGTTCCCGTCTCTCGTAACCAACACGTAACACACAATAGGATACTGAGCTCGGGTTTTATCTTTGTTGGTTCACCTGAGATTGGTTATCAGCCGCCCTTTAGGTAAAGGTAAGTGTTCGTGGTTACATATCTATAAGTTGTATACAGCTTGAAGAACGACCCAGAATATCCTACTTAGAGAAGAAAGTGGGTGTAATTCACGTAAACAAGGATTAATAAAGAACATAGCTGAAGGAAATACAGTTGGCTTGATTTAATGTGAAGCAGCAGGGTGACTAAATGATGACCATTACACAAGTATTCGATGTACAGTATATCTGTCCAGGTTTTAACGTAAATAAATCAAAGTAAATATATGTAATAATTTTCAAATATAAGAAGTACTTGTGGTACGTTGTAACACCGACGATATTACGAAATTTGAGCCAACGGACATTTGTATAAATGGTCAGAAACATTAGACTCCAAACCATGGCTAAAGCTTTTCAACTAAACGCATTTGCAAAAACACTACAACAGTCAGTTTTAAATTTAAATTGCCATCTAAAGTTATGTTGAGAATTATTAATTTCAAATGTCACACAAACGTTACGATCCTGAAAACGCCATTATAAAATACATGTATAAATAACATATTTTATAAATTAGTTAATAGTTGATTTTTTGTACTCATCAGAAAATGAAAACAGGACAATGCTGTTTAAGTGCCACATTGTATGTTAATACGGAGATGTACCTTGTTTAAAGACCAAAGCGTGTTACTGTCCACTCATTAATAAATATTTCTTTTATACTTTGGCACACCTTAAGCACTCAGTTTTAACCCTAATCAGCTCTAATCGGTTAAAAAATTTATACTCATGTGAGATGAATCTCACAAAACAAACTGAGTAGTGAGTAGTGTGTACACTGACACTGTACAGTGTAGGTCAAGCCGACAAGTGTAAAGATTAGAGCCGCGAGGAGAATGTTGCTACCGCGCAGGTTTCAAATGGTTGACACGGTCCAGTATGACAGGATATGCGACTTTCATCACACCCTGTAGAAGTAGATCAGTTGTGTGGAAGGTCAAGAGAGAAAGATAAAGACCAAGTCGTTCTCAGGCCGAACTGAGTGTAGTGGAGAGTCAAAGAAATGAACAATTTGGGTCTTCTATGACGTGCGTCACCATTGATTTTTATTTTAGAAGGACAACTCAGATGGGAATCGTGTTGCTGAGTTTTGTTCGCACTCTGTCGGCAGTGACCGTGGAAGCCTATAAAGATTTGGTAAATAGAGAAGATAGCTGCAGGCATCAAGGGAAACTACGTTAAACATGACAGTTGGTTGCGAACAAGATTTAGGATGTGCTTGATCTTCTATGACGTAAAGATTCAATGATATCACTCATTTAACGAACTTAGTAGAAGGCTAGCGAAGAATTGACGATTGTAAATCAACTTTGGAATTTAAAACAAGTAAGAGTTCTTTACTAAATACGTTTTGAAAATGCCGTTCAAGAAACCTTTTTAAAGAAAATGGTAGTGAAACAACTAATAAATCGTTTGTAGAAAAGTATAAATATGATACTAAATTCTTTGTTAAAAGAGAAATCTTTCAAAATTTACTAAAGTAATGTAGAAACAAATGTTAGAAACAAAAACAATTCTTTTTATAAAATTACACACACTATTGCTAGTTTAACACAGTTTCCAAAGGAACTAAAGAAAATCCCTATTAACCCTTTTAGTAACTTAGAATGAACACAGATATGAAAAACTTCACGTCAAATTTTGAAGAAGAAAGATTAAATTTGATGGTTAAATTTGAATTGAAGGTTGAATTTGATTTGAAATCACTCGACAAGTAACAGTTATCTCAAAAGTTGGTGTCTCTTGACGTCTAGTTAAAAATAACTAAGAAACATATAGAAAACAAGTCATGAGTCAAATTTGTAGAATGAACTATAACTCTCTCCATAATTTGAAAGAAATGTTAGAACTTTGGCAGAGACTTTAACTGTAAAAGTGTAAACTTATAAGATTTAACGTTATTATTTTTAAAGTTTGGCAATTATTTTGGAAGTTTGGCATTTATGTTCACGGTGATTTTTTTAATTCAACCTTTACAGATGACAAAATAAACGTTCCAACCTGTAAGTGTCATAATTTAAGTGTCCTAAAAATACCCCGTAAGTGTCTCAATATTTGGATATGTACCATCCACGGTTATACGAGTCTGGTCTGAGTCGGACTTAAACAATTACTTGGAACTTACCAAATGTCAGGTGTGTCCAAGATCGAACGTGCCTCACTCCAACCTGTAACATACAAACTGAGGTCAGAAACTGAGGTCACCATGGTCACCGGCTGAGGTCGGAGGCAGTGAGGTAGGTTGCGGTCAGCCGCACGCTCACTGCGGTCCATGCGGTATGCGGCCTCTGTCCCAGTCTACATCAGAGTACTTAGCTAGTCACCTGCGGTCAGGGCTTGAGAGCATATTTGCAGTTGGGCTGATTGAATTTTCCAAATTTAAAAGAAGTTCCAAAAGAAGTTTGAAAGAAAATATGCTACTCTGAGAGTTGGGCTCTAAGTACATAAATGTTTCTACGGTATTGTTCGATGATAGGTATTTGTATGACATTTTTACGACACAGAATTTACCAAATCTGCGCTAAATAACTTATTTTATTTAAAACGTATATTTTCTAATAAAAATATTTAGATGCTATATAGTGCGTTAAACCCATATAATATTAAAATTTAATGGTGAAATAAGACAAAAGACATGTAGAGTAGGGTAAATATTGTAGAATTGAGGAAACTCGTGTTAATAAAATATATCATTTTCACTATAAAACTTTACTTAGACATTTAAAACGATACTCAGACAACTTAACTTTAGTTAAATATTCAAAAAATCAAATGAAATTTATCAATACGTTAGTTTTGTACCTTTAAAATCAACATGCCTCTAGGCTTGACAAATATTGAGCACACTGTTGCATCATGGTTGCAGCGCATTTTATTCAATTTGAAGATAATCCCGCCTTGTCTAAAAACGCAAAATACGAATTTATTGTCCCGAAATATAAAATATTCAAATCTAACTAACAATTATTCAACACGATCCATCATAATTTACGTTATCATTTTCTACGAATTACGTCGCACCGACAGACAATGGGTAAGTGACCCTTGATTGTATAAGATGTGGGAATAAAGCAACGCAGCTCCGTGTGATAATTACAGGAGGAAGTAAACAGCAGAGAAGTGCTCAAAGAGTGCTTCGCCTACATAATATCCGTGGGAAGGTCTGCAGAAGCATCATTGATAGCAGAGGCTGCCACGAGATTGAAACCTAGAGAATCATGTCAAGGTGGTCTATAGTTTGAGGTTATTGTTTTGATTGAATTCACAACTGTGGAAAAGAACTGATAAAGTATGGGCTTTTTAATGTCGGGGAAGCATTGAGACGGTATTCTTCAAGGTCTGATGCTCCAAAATCATGTAGAAAACGCTGTTAAACGAGTCATAAAAATGTAAAGAAAGGGGGCAGATGCTTCAAAAATTGCATGGTACATATTGCTTTTGGTCTTGTCATATTGAAAAAAGTATGGAGCTCAACGATTTTAACTTTTTATTGAAGACAACACTTTAAGAGACATACATAGGAATAAAATACCTTTGCAGTTTGAAGCCTTCGTTATAAAACTGTGCATGGAAATTTTTGGTCACTCTACAATGATACAGCTAACTAATTGATGAAAGTACTGTGTGTGTGTCTTCAGTATTAAATTAATATATTCATAAAGTGAAAGTTTAGACCGGTTGAATCGCACTGTGAAGCCATGACATGCTAATTTAGATACTGCTTCAATATGATATCACATTTTAAAAGTTATACACAACTACTTAACACTTTTTAACACGACTGCTGAGTTCAAAATTACCTTCGAACTTTCCTACTTGATTTCAAAATTATCCTAAACAGGTATAGTTACGCACATTCCTTCGTATTTTGAGAAAGATTCGCTAATGCACCCTAGTTTACATGAGTGAGCCTAGTTTACGTTAATCTCATTAAACCTAAACATGGGATCAGAACTCCACAGAGGAATGAATGTTCGCAATCCCAGACTGAGTTGAGAAGAGAGAAAGCGAGGCTCAGATTCACAGACTGACAATTGTCACTTAACTTGCTAGCAAACTGATTGACGCTTCTCTAATGTCGTACTCAAGGCATACTTAAGTCTAATATGTAAAGAATAAACATGCTTAAATGCTGTCAATGGTCTTGACATCCCTGCTTAGAGAATTGAAAATTCGTAGTTATATTCTTGGGCATTTTAAAATACAACTGATAGGCACCGATAAAAACTCAGGAACAACAAACAGAAAAGTTGTGTTATTTTTATCCAATTTTTCAATATCTGAAAACACATTTTGCTTTGAACGCCCTCGGTGCTAGCAGAAAAAGTTATAGGTTCAGTCTAGTTAATAAGAAATCAAGCTTTCCTATAGATCATGTGTCAACATTATTTACTGTAGCGAGTCGAAAGGTCCAAGGTTTTCTTTGACGTGGTGCAGGATATTTATAACTCACAGGCTGAAAGCGGTCAAAATTTGAATTATTTTAAAGTTAGTCCACACGAACGATCTGAGGTCTGAACAGTTTTGTTGTTGTAATATTATTATCTGTTGACATCTAGCGAAACCACCACGAAGCAGATCCCCCTAGTTAGTATGGCTAGAAAAGAGTAAATGGCTAGGAGGAGTTGGTTTCTTGCCTTTTAGTTATAAAAGTTAGAATGTATATTACTCAGTCAGGAGTTACTTGGACTCTGGATAACCAGGTCCAGTTCACCAGAGAGAGACCAAGGCCTACGTACTCGTGTCTGTGACCTGGATCAAGGGTTTCTCCGCTCCACCAATCAGACGCAAGATCTGCATAATCACCGGCTTATCATTAGCGACTGTCTAATCTCTCTCGTGAGGCGGCGCAGCGACGAGTCACGTGCGTCATCCGCGGTGTCATACTTTAGGTGTTGATTAGCGGTGGAGGGGGTGGCAGGAGGTTTGAAACATTTGTTGGATAGGAAGTGAAAACTGAAGCCGAATTATGCAAATTCTTTGTATCAAAAGAAGAGTCATGCTTAGGGAAGGTTGCTGGGATTTAAGTTTTCGAGAGGGTAAAAGGGATTGGGTGGGAAAACCTTTGGTAGGGAAAACATTCGAGAAAAGCTGTACATACTTGTATTGTATTTTAATTTATTATTTGTAAGAATTGGCACTGGAATGGATTGAAAGGGAATAGTGTAAATATTTAGAGACTGGACAATTCAAATTTACATTCACTCTAAGCAGATGTTAAGCGTGGACTATAAGTAGAGTATTGAAATCACGCAAAAGTAAGAGTGGAAACATAATGTAAAATTTATTTATAACCGAAACTCTTGAAGAATAGGGGTTCTCAAACTAAAACAGACCTTGAACAGTTCCAAAAAACGAAAGCCTTGGGCGGGGCTGAAGACCTTGGCAGTGGATTTTGAACCCGGTTAATTGCGAAACTAAGTGATTTGCAATTATAATCGCCGACTGGAGAGCAAACAAAAAGAAGATTTTCATATAATTATAGGGGCGTCTTAAAATTTCGCCAAGAGGATGAGAGACGTATGCAAATTTAGTTGTATAGCTCCACTTATGTCGGTTTGGTTCTCGGAAAATCCTCTCAAACCTTACATAACATATCTGCTTCAGTGCTTTCAAAATGCAAATATCATTACGCGTAATCTTTTACTTTGCATACTGACCATATTTTGTATTACAACCACATGCCCAGCTCTTAAAGATAAAAATAAATACATTACATTAAAGATAAACATACCGTGGAAATTCTGTACGTTTTAGTTAGTGACTCATAAGGACCATCTAAAGAAATCAACACCCGATTTTAAAGGTCAGCATTTCCTTTAGAGAAATCAAACGTTTCAAAATAAAAACCAGTTTACATCCTCTTACTCGTGAGAAAAGCTCCAAAAAGAGTTCACCGGACACTGCCAATCACTTTATTGCACATTAGCACTTCCTAATTAAAAGCGAAAACATAAAGTGAATTCGTTAACAGAAAGAGCAGCCGAATCTGATCCATTTAAGGAAACTGGTTTCATAAACAAGCTGAATCTTTTAACCTAATGACGTCTGAGGGGAAGTGTAAACTGGCAATTTGAACTTGAACTATAGAGAGTAATTTGATGGGAGGCGCTCTTCCTTTGTGTTCAGATTGACCTACTGAACTCTCTTGTGTTGATGTTTGGATCCCCTGTAAAGATCTCACCGTTGGTAAGAAGTTTGCCTGAATTTGTTATAAATGTTTTAGGAGGTTTGTGAAATTTCATGATCGGTAGATCCTTTAAATGGTAAACTAAGTAAAGGGAGCAATAGCGGGATAATATTGAGGCCGGCTCTCATCTTTTTTGTGATGGAGACATTATATGTCAAGAAAGATTAATAATGTAGGGTAAGGATTTTTTAATCGTTGCAGTGGTTAATAAATGAACGAAACTGATCAAAGTCTACACACTCGTGAAAATGGAGTATTGACGGTAATATTGAAGACTTTTACATAGTGATTAATACTGAGCAGATTTCATAATAATGCGAATTTACTCGTAGCTGATAAGATTTAAAACAGGTCACAGTTTTAACGAAAAGTAAATCTTCTTCGTTCTGTACCAACGAACGAGTCTTTTAAACTAGTTTAAACGAGTTGTATTTTTAGACGTATATCTAATTCCAACGTCTGAAAAATAAGAGACTTGAACGAGCGGTGAGTCAGATGAGAGCGCCTCAGTGAACCATTGGAGAAAGGTGAGTTGTTATTGCTTCATTCACTAAGTAACTAATTAACTAATTGGAACTATGGTTTAGTTAATAAATCTGTACTGGTAAAATGAAAAACATTATGACGTTAATGAGCTGGTTTTGTTTTTATAGAGCTATAAAATAATGAGCTAGCTTAGTTACCTGCTTCTCGAACTTTTAAGTACTGTGATAAATACTAGATTTCATAACTAGAGATACATTTATATAAACAGATGGATCAGAAGCCTTATTCATAAGGTTAATAATGTTCATAAGTTGTTTTTATTGCTATTTTAAAATAATTTTTTTTAAAACGTTTATCAAAATTACGAATGTTTAAAATATTTAGTAAAAAGCTGGTTACTCACAGCTCACGTAGGAATGATCATGATTATACTAATGATAATAATTTATCTTTGTATTGTAGTTCAGTTAAGTTTTTTTACTTTTGAGTTATCTAGCATTCATTTGCCACGAGGGATTATAATAAACGGCGTTTCATACCGTCCTGTTGAGAATATGCAATTATTATAAAGTTATAATACTATTTGGTTATATTCTTATTTTGAATATTTAAATAAAGTACTGTATTATCTTTAAAATTTTCAATTGAACTTTTTCGCAATGAAAAGTTAATATTTAGGCGGTTGAGTTAAACAATAAGTTGGACAATTATTGATCAAAACGATAAAATGATCTCGTCACAAAAATACGTAAAAATCTTAGATTACAATATTTAAAGCTGACTTCAAATGCCAAACAAAATAATGTTCCTGAAAGGTTTTATTTTTCCTTTTCTACCAAGTTCTATTTTATACAACGTTTCACAAAACAAAACTAGAACAAATAAACACTAATACAATAAAATATAGATTATAATATTCCGTTCTGTAGACAAACTATTAAAAGGAAAATACGGATCAGAACTTAAAAAACGTAGAGATTTTTGTTGATCCAAAGAGCAATTTTAATACATCTCAATTAATATGGCTTAAAGGAAACTTTTAAACTCAACTTCAAATTAGTCCCTACACCTTAAAAAATTCTAACAAAAACGTCTCAGTAGAATAAAAGCAGCGTTACTTACCCAGTTTACTGGAAAACTTGTAAGCCGCAGGAGGAGTATATGTAATCACTTGGGAGGGCACGCACACACTCACGCGGACAGACGGACAGACACACGCAGACTGACTGATGCGGCGAGTCCTGCTCCTTGCGTGGAGGAAAGTACCCCGGAGTGGGTGTGGGGGCAAGGACGCGGCAGCCCGCAGCAGCCACTTTCGGCCTTTTTCGAAAGTCCCGACAACGGCGTCTGAAGAAATGAAAGAGAAATGGACGGCGTTCTGTAACCCCGACTGCGCAACGCCGCGCCCTCCACAATTAGTGGATGGTTTGCCTCATCCTCGTGGTCGGTTTGTGGAGTGAAAAATGTGGAATGAATTCTGTGAAATTTTAGTGAATTTGTTTTTAAACATAAGAGTTAAGCAGTTTAATCAACCGTTTTCTTGAAAAATCCTTAATATTTGGCTCTACATTCAAAGCGGATATACCAAAATTAAAATCAAATTATTGAACCAAATTCAAACAAAACCCTTATTTACGTGATAGGCTAGTTTAAATTTTTGGTTTCTCCATGTGCACGTATATTATAAGTTCTGCAAAAAGATCCTGCTACTGTACACCAGTATTATTAAGCAGTTAGATGTTCCTTTTTTATTCTACTCGTTAAACAGTCTCTCTTTACAACCAAATAAGTTTTTTTGTTGAAAGGGTGTAAGTCAATCTCACACGATCAAGCTTACAAAGTTAGATACAGTTAGCAAATCAAGTTACCTCATAGGCATATGTTTATATGTGTTCAATAAGATTAAACATAAAAATGTTACGACGAGAATACTATAAGATTTGTTCAAAATCTCATATAATAAGCTCCATTTAGATGTTAAGATAAACTTATTGTGTTCCAATATGTGCTCACTCAGAGAATCCATCCATGACCTATCTCAACCTCTGATTTCTAAAACCAACTGGTCAAGCAATTCCAGAAGTTGCTGCAACTCTTGTTTTGTGGTCGAATCAAACTGTTGCACACATGGTTTTGAAAGAATTCCACACAAATATGACTCCTCAAAGTAGAGGGGATATCAGAACTATGTTTGTAAAATCAAACGAATTACAATATTATTTCTTAAATTCATATGGCGTTTATTGTTTAAGTCAGTGACGTTAATATTATTTATAAATCTGAACTTTAAGAAAGATTTAGGCAAAAGTTAAATATAAAAATTCACAAATTTATACATATATATGATGATAATTCAGTGGAGATGGGGGCTGTAAACGCCCGCATGAAATGATGGAAAACTTTTCCCAAGCCCTCATGATGGGCTACACAAAACCTTTTCATCCAGATTCATACATCTTCTTATTTTGTTGATAATAAAAATATCGCATGTTTTTAAGATATGTAACTTTACCAAGAGTTTGATCCCGAACAAAAAAAAACAAAAGATAGTTACTTAAAATGTTTATAATAGTGGTGATTTATGTTTATATTATTATAATTTTATTGTAGCTTGTATTATACGCGATCATAAGATAATTTCTTTTTTGCCTTAATAAATGCAGTTTAATTCAAGGCATTGAAATTCATAGTCATGATACTCGATCAGTAACTAGTTATAGAATTGACTATCATCGACTTGAATTATTAAAAACTGCCGTTTCAAGCAGGAATTTTAATGTTTCAAAATCTTCCAAACAAAATTCAAAATCTCCAAAACACAAAATTATTTCAAAAAGAGCTTAGAACTTATCTGGTCACCGGGGGGTTCTACAGCGTTCAGGAGTTTATGGACCACTCACTTGCCATTAAGAAGTCTGTTGATTAAATGTCATTATATAAGCTGTATTTTGAATATTCTTTAATTATATTTGCTGTAGTGGCTTGTAATTTTCTTATTTAATTATTTATTGTACTCTTTTTAATACCAACACAAATAATTTTGTAAATTGGTGATAATAAAATAAAATAAATAAATAAATAATGTAAATCTTGTTGCTTAAGAACTAATGGAGACAATCCAACTTTTAGCCTGCAGTTAATTTAGCTGCGTCATTCAACACGTTTAGCTAACGATGTTTGTGGCAAAGCTACTTTTAGCTCAAAGTCTTGTTATGTTTTTCCACTAAACGCTCTACTAACACTCACTAAAAACTAAAAATTCGTTTGTTCCAGTTGTATACTTATTTTTTTCAGGCCTACCGCAACTAAACAACTTATTTACAATTTAATGAGACCAGACCCAATAGCTTCAATAGAAAAATCAATAATTATATTCACACTGTTAATTCAATGAAGCTATACTGTTTTGAGTAAATATAACTATGAATCTTGAAATTGACGGTGTAAAAAGTGTGTATAATGCAAGATAGTTTTGTATCAAACAGCTGATTATTATACTGTATAGATTGTTCTTGTTCAGTTAATGAAACAATCAAGTTTATTTCCAATATTTACATACAAATTGTATACATACAAGATAAGTGAAAAATGTTTTGGTAATATTGAGCTTTTGTTTTTAAACCTCAATACACATTTAAAATACGACAAAAATTAAAATATTTCTCCAAACGCAAAACTTGATTAGTTGCGAGACCTAAAACTAAAAGTTTTCATTTGTATTAAGTGGAACAGTTTTAATTGTTCTATAGGATTTTAAACTAATTTCAAAATATAACAACGAAGAAAACTGAACACAAAGGAAAAAATTAAAGGAAGAGAGTAGGGTGCACACAGAAACATAAATTGACTTTAAGCAAAGAACGTACAAAGAAAAGAAGACGTAAACAATATTTTTTAAATACAGCCATTCACAAAAAATTAAACCAATCGATCCAACGTAATTAAATCCAATCCGCGTATTAAACACACCTTTGTCAAATCAAACTCGTCCGAGCATCTCCAACGTGGCGTCTCGAATCCTATTCACCCCGGAGCCGATGACCGCTCTTAAGGAAGGGATGAGAATAGATACAATGAAGAGTTCTCAGTCGAAATCTAATTACGTATGTCATTGTGAATATAGACACAATACGCGTATCTCTATGTGCTACCTCCCATGGCGACCTGTGACAATACAAGCCCGCAGGCGGGGGAAAGCCACCAGGCTTGCTAGCAGTTGTGTAACGCGTCAGGTTATTGGATCTCGAAGAGGATCGAAGAGGATGTTAATGAGACTAACTTGTTCTTGTGGTGGTTTAAAAAGCCATGGTTAAATTTTATGATGAAGCATTGTTAAGCGTACGGTATATAGAAGGTATCTCTTCAATGGGGGGTTTGTTAGACCACCACGACGCTTGAGGTTAAAATTTTATTATGGACGTTTCCTAAAGTTTTTTAGTGAACGAAAAGTACATGACGTTTTGGGATCTGGAATCTAAACCCGTCTTCAGGTAAAAAGTAACCTAAAACATAACATAAAACATTAGGAAATGAGCTTGCCTAAAATTACCCACCACCAAATAACATGGATTTTTTTAAACTGTAAGACGCCCTATTCTGAAGTTCTACTCATGTATGAGTTGCCCAAAATTTATCAACGTAACCTGATCAGCTTAGGCCTATAATGAGATTTGTGTCTCACCGCGTAGGGACTTTTCTAAAGTTTTGTTATCCATTTTAACTCCTTTGTTAGAAAAACCTGATTCATTCATTAAACCTTTAAAAACTTCCCTGTCATTGCTAGGGCGTAAATAAGCATTTCTATGTTTTCTGTTAGGTCAGTCTGATTTATGGCTATGCTTGGTTGTCCGCTGCTCCGAAGCCAAGGCTGGCCAGGCAGTCAGTCAGTGTACAGCTAAAACCGGCTGTGGAGGTGCTCGATTTCTCTATTCATCTTTTAAATTGTAGTGTTTTTTGTAAAGATTTTGTACGTGTTCCATCACAATAACCTAGCTGATATAAAATTAATAAGTGTATGAAAAAAGGAAGGCTATTTGGCGGTGGGTGACTGATCAGCCCGCGCTTGTTAATTTAGGCAACTTTTCATTTAAAGACGGGTTAGATTCCAGACACCGAAAAGTCGTGTAATTTTGTTCACTCAAAAACAATTGAACACGTTCGTAATAATATTTAACCTCAGATTTTGTACCATCGTCAACAACAAACTTTAAACAAAGGCTACTTTTAAACATTTTTCATAGAACAGAGTTTCAAAATGATAGTAAACTATTACTTAATAGGTCTAAATTGTACAACTTATATTTTTACCAAAAGTTTAAAGACTGTGCTGGAGGCCTCATTATATTTCTTCAGCCAATTAATTTATTTTTAACCTGTGGAAAATAGAATAACTTCAAGCAGCCTTAAAACACTGTACACAGTACACACTAAAGTTTTTCTACGCGGAGTAAATTTTCGAGATAATCCTAAAAATATAATGATAAGTGTTTTTTGGCCGTCAATAGACCCAGATTCCATATTGGGTCAGATTCTAGACACCGAAAAGTAGTGTAATTTTTGTTCACTCAAAAACAATTGAACACGTTCGTAATAATATTTAACCTCAGATTTTGTACCATCGTCAACAACTAACTTTAAACTAAGGCTACTTTTAAACATTTTCCATAGAACAGAGTTTCAAAATGATAGTAAACTATTACTTAATAGGTCTAAATTGGACAAATTGTATTTTTAACAAAAGTTTAACGACTGTGCTGAAGGCATCATTATATTTCTTCAGTCAATTAATTTATTTTAGAAACTCGTAGAAACCAGAATAACTTCAAGCAGCCTTAAAACACTGTACACAACTAAAGTTTTTCTACACAGTGTAAATTTTCGAGATAATCCTAAAAATATAATGATAGCCATTTTCTTGGTTGTCAATGGACCCATCAAATACCCAGCCGATGTTTGTTCGTTCAGATCAACTCATAATAACGTATTTAATATTTCTCATCTATTCTTTTTAATTAAATCCTTCAAACTTAATATTGTTAGTTATTTTGCTAAAAGTTAAACCTTAAGCAAAATGTTCTTAAAACATATCAGCTAAATGTTTCGCATAAAAGCTAAAGTGATGTAAAGCCACGGCTGGAGATCTCCGTTATTCCAGTAAATTACCTCGAGCTTACATGGTTGGAAGTTTATCGTCCATGAAATAGAAAATCAGAACATTTCTGGTCTATTTATTGCCAGACGAGGGTTATTAAATTACGCTAATTTGATTTCTCGACCAACCACGCGATTCTACACGAGTTGCAATAATTATACGAAATATGAACAGTTTTATGATTCTTTAATGAGAGCTTGCTGTCGTTTTAGTCGAGATGTAATTGGATGATCCACTTTCCAGTGAGTTTAGTGTGTTTATGGTTAATAAAAAAAATTGAATATTTATAAGTATCATAAAACCTTACATTGATTTCACGGATATATTTGATTAAAACCAGATATTAAAGCCGTTAGTTTGAACGTAAAGCTTTCACATTTTATTCCAGTACTTAGTTTTTGAAATATATAAGGGAAACTAGCATCAGTACGTTTTCAAAATTGCATGTTTTATTTCACAAATAAAAATATGAAAGGTGAATTCCACCAACCGTGTCAAAGCAAAGCGCTCACACAGCAGTGAAATTAATCCCCCAATCTGATATATTCAGCCAACAATCCACCTGTCTTGCAAACAATGTCGGTTGCGCACGCATAGAATGATTTAAACCAGACAATCACACATAAACGTTCTAACCACCAGCTGATTGCGCCTTGCAACAAAAGGTTATTGCGCCCACATCAAACATATGACGCAATCACAGGGGCGTGTGTGTTTATCATATATTTGGCTGGTGCCAGTGGGATAGTCAAGCTGAATTATTGGAATTTTAGGATATTTACGAGTAGATTTCGAGTTGAGTAACGGTGGTGAAGATTCTTTCTCTTATTGCAAATCATTTTTAACATTGTTTTAGGGGTAAGGCTATAGTTTTCTTTAAAATTTGACGAACACCTAAAAGAATGTGGACCTAACAGTAGGCTAGGTGAAAACCCACATAGTTTTTGGGTATCTTAAGTTGTATGTTTGGTTATTTTGGTGTTCTTAAATTTTAGACACGACTTTAAATGTTGTTAAAAAGTTTAAATACTCAGTGTCAAATTATATATTCGTTGCACGCTTGGGTATTGATCTCACGTTTAGTACGAACAAACTGAAGTGTTCTTATACTGGGAGTATGGAGATATCTTAAACAACATTGAAACATAGAAGGAAAATTACTGGAACCAACTTAGACCAAATAATACTTTTAAACTTATTTCGTCGCTGGTGTATTTGAATATGATATATTTAAATTCAAACGTAATTTTTAACCCACAATTTACAAAAGGTTTAATTTTGGCATGAGCATGTTTTTGATATAATGCCTAAAATGCAATATCGAATGTACATTATCGTATAAGATTCCTATCATCGTAATAGGGGTTTACAGATCACGGGTTATTCTTCAGAGTGTAAAAAATGTAGAGAAAATCAATAGTTAGAACGGAAAATCAATAACCATGAAATGAAAGCTTACTATGAACATCTCGTTGTCACAATTTTATTTAAGTGCCGAGCTATACAGTTTCGTGATGAAGGCTTGTACCTTTTTTCAAACAAGGAAAGATTGTAGATTAGGTGTAAGTTGAGTTCGTTCAAAAAATCACATTAGGCATAAGATAATTTCTCACAATCAGAGTAAATAACTTTGCTCACTTATGAGTAATGTTTTTTCTACTTACGTAACTGCTATACATACAATAGCACTCCTCTCCTCTTCTAGAACCTTCATCCGGCTCGCTTTTGGAGCTTGGCCAGCCACTACATTACATTTGCATTGCTAAACCCACTTTCATTTTCTATCTGGTAAATTACCACCAGCCGCTGTCGCTCTTCCTGTAATTATTGGAAACTCGATTTGATCAGGAATCTCAGCCGAATCAATTCAAACCGGAAGTCAACTTTGAGAGGTTAGGTAACCTAATGGGATGAACCTTCCGGGTCGTGGATCTATGCTACTTGGACGAAGAAAGAGTTGTGATACAAAAAATCTCGTGACATTCATTGGTTCGATGTTTTTTTTTGTGGGGGATTGATCTGTTTGAATTTAAAGACAGTCCTTAAAACTACGGGTTTTAAATGGCATTTATTTGCGGGAATGAGTAAAAAATGAGCAATTTGTCTAATACAACCAAGTCAAAGACGTTCAGTACGGAGTCTAACCTCATCTACAATCATAATTAACAAAACCCTATTTTTAAAGCTGTAGCTTTTGAATTCACAAAAATAGGTTGTTTATTTAAAATGTAAAATTGTAATAAACACAAACAATTGTAATAAACACAAACGTAATTATTGTAATACAATAAAAGAACCTACTTAAAAATAAAATAAAATGTAAAATTGTAATAAACAAAACAAACAAAATTGTAATTATTGTAATACAATAAAATCCTTTTAACAAAGCAATTGAACCTACTTCAAAAATAATAAAATGTAAAATTGTAATAAACACAAACGTAATTATTGTAATACAATAAAATCCTTTTAACATAGCAATTGAACCAACTTCAAAAATAAACCTACAGTAAAATGTTCTACAAAGGTTGAAATAATTGGGTAATGCAATTATGTACTGATTTAGCCTACATGCTACAATCTAAAAAACTGAGTTTCTGTTGTTTAACAGTTTACAGACAATAATTTATCTATTACACTACAGTAAGATGCTGTAATAATTTCATGACATACAACGAAAGCATTTTTTTACTTTTCCAAATACATTTTTTTTAAGACATGTTTCGCCTTAGCATCATCAGTATAAAATGCTTTCATTGTATACTTTCGACTACCACAAAGTTAATGGAGAAAACATCAAGAATTTCATGGCAACCCATATAATAAATATTAAATTGCCAAAACATATTAGAATACCACTATACTCGCACACTATTTGACATATTGTGAACTTCAATTTGTGGATTGTTATAATCTTGATTAATTTAAAAAAGCTGTGAGTCGATGCTGCTACTCCTGTGATAATATTGCTTTGGCAGCACCGACTCCAACAATGTTTTAAGTAAATCAAGATTATAACAGCCCACAAATTACATTATCATTAAATTTGTTTAACTTTTTTAAAATATAGAAATATTAGTCCGATCAAAAGATATTTAAATGGGACCACTATGGAGTTAAGATCTATCAACTAACGCAAACTGGGTGTAAAACGATGGCCGCGTTCAAAAGTTGTTCGTGAACAGACATAAAACTACAGGTCAACTTGTATTACCTCCTCGTTTTTCTGAAGTAGTTTAGAAACAAATAAAAATGCAAGTAGATTGTTACTATGTAGATAAACCACAGTATTATAACAAACTATTTCAGAGGGAGTATTTGCTTCTTATTTTTAGACCACTTTACAGTAAATGATTTAGACTTAGTGTTGAGTTATACCGTTACTTAATATACCGTTACTTATACCGTTACAATAATTGTATCGTAATTCAAGACGAGGGTCGCATCCACCCCAGGAAAATACAATTACTAACTTTCTAGCTATTTGTTACGAACTCAATCTTAAAACAATTACATCTCTCCCAAACATAATTTTAGCTTAAAACAAAAACAGTTACGAATTTAAACCTAGCACCACAATCAATCAACGCCTCTTTAAATCCTTGTCAAACAAAGAGGGAGAAAGTAAAGAGGCTAAGTTTATCGAGAGAGAAAGTGTTATGGTATTTAATTGTTTACAGTTTCTCCCGCTTGGTGGCGTACGCGTGGTTATTAGTCAGCCGAAGCACCTTGCACACTATAAAGGTCTCAAGGTCGTGATAACGGGGGTCAAGGTCATGTGTGTGTTTGACCTTCATACACGACTAGATGTGAATAGGATAACCTTCCCTAGCAATGAGTAGTGAAACTAGCGTTCAAGTGCTGAACTGTGCGAATAAGTACGATTAATCATTCCTCGATGATAGTTTTCTAATTTTATGTGTGAGCTTTGAGTATGTACGTCATATGTTTTTAATGGTACGAGTTATATGGTTCTTTGTTTGAGGCATTTAGAGCATAATTATATATTTTGGGAAAACTAACTATGATCTTGAACATCTCACAATAGGACAACGAAGTAGAGTTGCAACGGACGAGGTCATTTAATAAATAAACATTACTCTGGGGTTGTTTTTTTATTGTTGTTTTACTTATTTTCGCTTTTTTACTGTGAGAATATTTTTGTACACAATAAATAAAGTGGTTTAGTTATTTTCGTTAGTTTATAATGTCTCTTATCTAATGCGTTGAGTTAGGTATAAACAATTTAAATCCAAATCAATTGTTGTGTATAGTTTACTTGAAATATTAAAATTCCGCTTATAGCTTCAACAACTGCATGGTTCTTTCAGATGGTTCGAATTGATATGCCTGTATAATCACGTATATTTTCGTGTTTTGGCAGCTCTGGTTCTCCCACCTAAGTACCACTGATCCCATCCACCTACATAACTTACAAGTTTCTAGATTTCCTCCTCCAGAGCTCTATTACTTGAACCTAAAATTACTGACATAACCTCAAATCCACTCATCTCAATCACAAATCAACTGGATAATTTACCCTCCCGACCCTGGTTGACTTTCCCCTCTATTATTACATATGTTGGGAAAGTGACGCTATATTCTACCTAACCCCGGGACATGGCGGAGGGATACATTTAGTGTCAACAATGATGATGATGATGGCAGCACTTAGACGCGGTGACATCAGACCAAGAAAGTAGTGCATACCAGAGTAACCGCCGGGAAACGCTCTTTACACGGCTGTCCGTCCCGCCTCGGCTGTTACGTCAATGGTAATATTGGTTGTGTTTAAGTGTTCTCATTGACCGGGCGTGAGCAAGGTCTCTGTTTAGACTCGACTGCCTGGTTGTTACGCAGCTCAGATCGCAATTGTGAACAAACTCCCCATAACTTTGGCGGACGTACTTTGTTTTTGAGCTGACCGATGTACTGAGGGAACTATCAAAATACTGCCCTACTCAGGTACTGATGACGGCGTATTATGGAGAAATAGACCCACACCTCTCCTACGAAGTCGCTTTGTGGGGCGGTTGTGCAAAATCACAGCTTTTCAGACTTTATTCTAAAAAAAGCAGTGCGAATCATTGCAAAAATTCAATTGGCGGAGTCGTGCAAACAAGCGTTCAAAAGTCTCAATCTGTTGACACTTCCCTGTCTCTATATTCTTGAGACATGCGTTTTCTTCAAAACCAAATGCGATCCCATAAGAGGTGTAGACATACACTCTTATGAAACTAGAGGGAAAACTACCGGACTGGGCGACACAGAACGGTGGCTTACGAGCGTTTGCCTTCTCATGCAGGAGCCCGTTTTGTCAACATATTACCAAATTCGATAAAAAGTGCTCCAACGCCACAGGCGTTCAAGTCTCGTCTGAAAGCAGTTTTGACTGCGAACACTTTTTATAGTTCAGACGAGTTCTTGGCACATCAATGCGAGACCTAGTGAGGAATGGCTACCGGCCTACGGATGCTTAAGTGGGAGAATTCGTATATTGTTTATGGAATAAAACATTTATTTATTTTTTATTTATTTTTTTTTATCTGTAAGGAAGCTTTGAAATGGATTTATATCAAGCAGGTGGTTTAATCTAAAATGATCAATACATTTAGCCAAGGGTATTGCTGCCAGACCTTATTCATCATTAATTAAACATACACAAGTTCTGCAACGAACAACCAGTTTTATTTCTTATCATTGCCGCACTTTGGCTTTACGTCTTCCAACCACTGAGTGGTATACTTCAGATGGAACTTCTTAACACGGATATAAGAATTAAAGGAAGGCTGTAGAAAGGCAGAAAGGGATCATGTCCAAGGTTGATAAACAAACGATTCCAACCTTACCGACCAGTCACGCGTTAATTTTCTCAATGAGTCATCAGGTTCATGGACATCTTTGATGGTTTTAAACATTTGTATCAGCCCAAAGTTGAGACCACCAACACCAAACGGCATGGATATGACAGAGAAGGTTGTTACAAGTCTTTAAACGGTTCCAATGAAGGATGAATATCCAAAACGTTTCGAAAATGTTTACACAATTTTATCATTGGCTGACACGAGTTGATTCAGTTGTAGTCCATGATCTAGTTTTGACTACGCAACTCTACTCCCGCGTATCATGGTCAAGCTCGTGTGTTGTCCAACAGTAAGCGTGCCCAGAGAGAAGGAGGGTCAAAGGTCAAGGTCGCGTTGGTTAATACTTTGGGCGTGATGAAGGTCAAAACGTAAATAACATACTGCACAGCTCATTTCTTCAACCGAATTATAGGTTAATCTCGGTAGGAAAATGAAACAGTTCTTTATTCTGTAATTTAAAATTGAGAGGAATGAAGTTGTTGTGTTTGGAAGCTAGTAAAAATAGGGAATTAGTGATTACTTAACTTTTTAATGGTTTTTTCTATTTATTAAATTTAAACTTATATTGGTGCATAAGATAACCCAAACCTGACGGAAAACCCCAAAACAACTATGCTTGGAGATATTTGCAATATTGTATAATACACTGATACCTTTCTTTGTAATAGCTCATGAAATTAAATCCATTTTTAAGTTTAAAAGTTAAATCTACTATTTTATCAAAACTTTAACAGTGCAATATATTATTTTGTTTGACATATTTTTAAACCAGCCTGTATGGTAAATAGCTCAAATCTTCCCTTTAAGATAATGAGCACTACCGTGGTTTAAAAGTCAAAAGCTATTGTCTCCAATGTCCTCATACAACCGTTTAAATGTCTAATGGTGAAAACAAACTAATAAAACAAAACACTTGAACAAGGTTTAGTTTAAAATGATTAATTTAAAGTTTTCCTGGAAGCTGCGTAACATTTTAATGGGACACCACATTAGTTAAAAGTCTAAATAACCTAAGTTGGAATACATATTACTATACGTTATGTAGTACTTTCTGTAATCTTAAGCCTAAATTAGAAAGGCAACAACGCTTTGTTAACTTAAATATTTTACCGACTATTCAACAAATCTGTGGTTTAAAAATGTAGTTTCACATCTGTAAGTGAGTCATACAAGAGTTGCTAACAGTTATGAGGAGGAGTGCGATGTGATGTTGGGTGTTGTTTGTTGGAGGAGAATTCCTTATCTGCAGAAGTCCCCCACACACGAGAATCAACCCACATTGTATCCCTTCACACTAACACAGAGCTCGATTATGTAACGTAGGAGAATATTTTGATTTCGGCTTCAAGTGGGATTCCGCGAATCATTGGAGTAGGAGGTTTATTAAACGAAACACCTTGCACCAAGAATCAGCTCGGAAAGTTAATGAAAATGGGAAGATATTAGCGCCTGGGAGGCGATGGGCTGAAATGAGTTTATAATAGGGTTGTTGGAGCTTCCTCGTTCTTTGGTTCGAGGAACATTTATGTTTATTTTAACGGAAAAAGTACTTCAACTTTACTTAAATTATTAAATAAAACTGACTTATTAAGTGAGATTACAACCCGGGACGAACTTACTTTTATTAACAAACAATACACAGCATAGTTTTTCAAAACTTGTGGTATCCTAAATAAAATAATAAAATGCACATATAAAATACCCAAAAACTATCCCAGAACTTTATAAATTTTGTATTGATAAAATATTATTGGAAATGTTTTACCATGAGGTTTCTCGCGCTTAACTGAAATTCGATATATACTTAAAAGACCTCTGAAAAACTGTGAAAACCCCAATATGACAAGGCGTCTGCAGGCTTGAGAAAATTTGTGAGGTTAATCTTTGGTTGTAAACTACGATACCAACAAATAGAGATATTGTATTTGTTTTATAGATAGTATGACATATTCGGTTACAAAGCTGAATTTAGATTAGAACCAAAGGGGCTTAAAAACCAACTAAAACAAACATTTTTTACAATAATTCACCACCAAACTGCAAATTTATAAACTTTCTTACAATGACTGTAAAATGCATTATAACAATTTATAAACTTTCTTACAATTACTGTAAAATGACATTATAGTTACCAAAATTTTGGACCTTTTAAGTAACGATGTTCCTTGCATCAAAAATCCGAATTCACCCAATATATTAGTAATAAACATGACTACACTGATACAAATATGAGGATTTTAATACAAACTTAAAGCACAGCAGGATTCAAAATGTTTGGCTATTTTTAATTTACAATGAATATAAAGAAACCACGATAGCTATGGACTGAAAAACAAAGAAATAACTAACTGTTTAATACAATGAAACTTAATAAATAATCAAACCAATCCATTTTAAAACTATTACATGTCTGATCATGCAAACAGTGGACATCTTGAGTAGCAATGAACAATTCTCTGTGAGAGGTAGATTGGCTAGCTACAATGCGCACGCTTGAAGCAGTCTCACGTGCTCAGCACTGCGCATGCGCGTAGGTGTGGTCCACACACGACCCTGAGCCCGCCTTTTGGTTCACCTCTGTCCCTTGGTTCAGTGGGAGGGACCATCTGTCGTCTGGTGCTTGAACCCAACACCAGCCAAGGACGTCGCGGCTCACCACAACCAGGGGACAATTATTCATCACCACAGTGTCAAGACAGGCGGCTTGCGTCAGCTGTTTGGGCAAACATGCGGGCGTGGCTTCAACAAATGGACTTGATGTCTGGAGTAACGTTCAGGGCGTTTCTTTTATTTGAAGCATACTGTTGGCGTTAGGAAGTAGAAATGAAAACGCCTACAAAAAATATGAATTGGAATTTACACAGTGAATAACTATATACTTTATTTATATGTACTATTAAGGGTTAAAAAGGTAAAGGTGAAGTTAGGACTACATAGTCCTTTCTAAACTACTCAACCTTGACCTTAATTTAGCGCTGCCGTATAGTCACTTTATAAATCACTAGCTGACTATACCCGTGCAACTCTACGGGATGACTCTATTTACTTTGAAAATTGCCTTCAATTGGAATCAATTTTATTTTGTAACGCTTATTATAGTAAACAAACAACACCTATTATAGTTTTAATTGTTTTATAGGTTAGCCACCCGGCAAGCTAGAGACTTGGATTCGAGCCCTGGTTCGGTTTACACATCTTGTCTTAAAACTTCAGTGGGATATCTAGGCTATTTAATTTTACAAAATCGATCTGATTTTATTGACATGTTTTCTACAACCACAGTGAGTTTACCTTAATAATAACAATTAATATCTGCTCAGTGCCTTGAATGTCAAAGTTAAAATTCTGAGGTAGTTTTTTTTCTAACAGTAAGCTTCCAAAAACCCATCTAAATTTTTGAATTTAAAAGATTCTTTCTTAGTGGGGGCTTGTACTGTAATAGGAGTGTTCATACAAAATTTCATGTTTCTAGGCCTTGTAGTTTTGGCTCAGCGATGACGAGTCAGTCAGTCAGGACAAAGCCTTTTATGAATATAGATTAGTGGTGACTGAAAGGATCGAACCTACCCGCCATGGAGGAGGAATGAGCTCCGGAGTTTAAATGTATTTTAAATGTATAGAAAGAAATATAGAAATATTACGAGGTGAAAGAAATATTATTATTTAACTAGTTGGAGACGTTACCTTCTCCAAGGAGGAATCATCTCTTGAAACACCACTCAAGGAACAGTTTTCTGACATTAGAGGTTCACACTCATCCAGCCGTGATAAACAGACGATTCTCTTCTTTTTGTTTGTCCAGAGATCGTCGCTAACGGGGAAACTCGTCCATTGTTTAAACTAACGACCAGCTTTGTTTGGTGGTTTTAATTTCCTCGTTTAAGAGAAGATGTTTTCATTGATCTGGTTATTTCAGACTATTAATACTTAAATTTGCTCTCGACAAAAAGTTTAGCGTAGTGGTATTTTAATATATTTAAAATAAGGAAGGTGATCAGAATGTGACTGTATTTTACTCTAAGTGCTGATTTTCAGTGAAGCTTTAAGTACTTATGAATTAATTTAATACCTAGATTTATTTTAAACGTACATTGGTTCTCCGTTGGTTAAAATAAAAACAACTCATTAAATCTCGTACCAAGAATGTATTACAACATATAAGCTGTGTCATTTTGTATTAGATTCTACAGCAAAGATGAACAAGTAACTAGATTTTTGAACTCAAGCAAAAACTAAAAACTTTTGCTTTACAGCCTTATTAAAAGTTGAGTGATACAGTAGTTTTATAAAAAGAATGTTCAATTGCCAACTTTGTCGTTATTAGTTTCAATGTTATTCTGTAATTGCTCGATACAATTAGCACTAAAATACAAAAACATCTCTGTTTACAGCGTCTTATGTTAGTAGTTTGATAAAACCGTGAAGCTTTCTAAAAGTAATTTAAATTACCCAATGCAGCCAATAATCCTGAGGCAAATAACGAGAAACCTGAAGTTTTATTTGTAATAAACGTTAAAATATTTTCTTTATATTGGGTACCATCCATCGATCAGCATAAAATTACAAATACCTACTTATATTGCTTTTATTTCAAAATATTATTTCTTGGCAATTCTTTTTTTGAAGATTTCAGATGTATGTTATTTTTCGCCTTCCTAATGTAGTGTCCATTGTTACAATGGCCTCAGAGTCCTCTGCTACTGATAAATACGAGCTCAGTAACTTCCTGCACTCTAACAGCTCTAACAGCTTGTTATCCCGACTGTTAAAGTTACACTTGGCTATAAAACCTCCGGCCCACGTTACGCAATCAGATGTCTTCCGTAACGAAGATCCGGTTTCGTTTTATTGATTCCTACTCCAGCAATCTGAAGAGTTAATAGTGGCTTGGGTAATCTTTGGAAAACGAAAGTATCAAAATGTCGATTGCGACAGAGGAAACCTGGTAGGATTTTCAGCAACTAAAATGAACATAAAAGTGTAAATATGGATTTTTTTAATTTCTTGCACATAACTAATGCACAAAAAAATCAAGATTTTATATAGGTCTGGTCAAAGCATATAGATAATGTCTTTGAAAATTCAAGTTTATCGTTACAAAATTAAAAGAGAGATAAAATAATAATACGCAAAGAACATTTAAAAGGGACCTTTTCAATGTACATACAAAATAATTTGCCACCCTGTTTTTTGTTTATAAAAATTACAAAAAAATTCAAAATAAAGTTAAGTAGTTTTTGGTTGTAAGTTGACGCAGTTATTTACGTTTGGCTTTTGGATGTATATATTCAATAAAAATATACTTGGGTCTTGAAGAGGAATATTTAATAAAATAAATATAAGAACAAAAACCACATAAAACCCAATAAGAGTGCACCTTGTATAAAGAGGCAGGCGTTAGTATGCTATGGCCAAAAATTTGAACAAAACTATCTGATTTCACAATGGTTCGGTTTTGTTTCATTCGTACTGGGATAAAGTAAAACCCTCAAAACGCACGTAAACTATTGTAGCGAAGGTTTCCCAGCCACAATGATGTGCCTGTCTTGATACATTGATGATAGCCTGTTATCAGTACAGAACCTGCAGTTTATCAGTCTCAAGGTCACCGTCGCCTCCAGCGTTCACAGACAACAATCACACTTCTTCTACGAGAATCTTGACCTTGCCCCGCCCTCGCCACACTAGCAATCATCAACGGAAATAAAACAAAGGTAACCACACAAAGCCCTTCCAATCGGGACTCTTGACATTTAAAAAGGAATATTCTTTGAACTTATACAGTTATTCCTTGAAAGGACAAGATTTGCTAGATTTCGCTAATCAAGGCAGTTCAAAGTTCGAAGTGTGTCTGTTTTCAGTAAAAGGTATTTTTGAAACCAATAATTAAGGTAAAAATTTATATAAACTTATTTATACTTTACGCACAGTGGTCTCTTAATGTTTATACGCACCTTTATAATCATAAAGACCAAAATAAACAAATTGAATACATTTCAATTCCAGATTAAAATTGGTGGCTATATTAAATACTCTAAGTTTAATAACTCTTAAACTTTCTAGAAAATACTAAAGTATAACATAAAGTGGCTGAAAATTGTACGAAAATTATAAGTTAAAGTTTGTTGTGCTGCGATAAATAATAACGGAGAAATAACCTGAGCACATTCCTTTACTTACATAATACGGATTTTTAAATGCAAATAAAGGTGTGTGTTTAGGAAAACGTTACTATCTTCGTTATTATTTTTGATTTGAACAAGTTTCAAATAAGAAGGTGTAAACCTTTTACATGTTCAGAGAGCATTGGCGGGTTTCCATAAATTTCATACGTAATAAAACCTAAAAAGAACTACTCGAAGATAGCGTGAACGTGTCATGCACTATAGTTCAGTAGTGGCTAGACTCTAGAGAGTGAGTCTCCTGAGCAGACTGACCCTGGGTAACCTATGATTAACTACTGGACTGGAATAACTACTTACGTGAGGCATGTGCCGCCGTTGAGTTTAGTTATAGAAGCTCTACTCAAATGGACTTTGTTGGCATCAATCCCAACAGATTTGGTAAATAGAGAACATGTTTCATTATAATAACCATTGGTCAAACGTAGCAATTGGCGTATCATAGAAATAATCCTAAACTTCGTGAAAACTCAACAAAAAGTATAAGCATCCACTTGGGTTCCTATATGTAAATTCGATGGTGCTGTGAATTTACTAGCAACAGTTGCAGTTATACAGGAGGCCTCGGATCCTAAAAGATGATGCCAGTGTTGGTCACCTGAATAAAATAAATTTCATCATGAGTTCTTAGGCAGAGAAAGAAAACCCAACATTCGTTAATTATGATGCACCAATGAGGAAAGTGTTTTAGAAGAGAAAAACAAGATATTTGTTGTGTTAAATATTTGAAAGTGACCGGCCCGACAAGGATCTGTTGGGAACACGAATGTGTCACTGATTTAGTTGAAGGAGTTTTGAGCCCGAAGCGGATTGGGCGAAAGTGGTTTAGACAAAAAACCAATCCAGAAAAGTAGATCTGACCTTCAACAACCTTGACTTTCGCTTGTTCCCAAATGTTATCGGTAACAAACGAAGTAGATTGTACATACAACAGAAAAGCTATTCTTGATGTTTAAGAAAATAAACATTTGGATAAGGTCTTAAGCATTAAACTTCCACTTTTAAAGCTTTAGAAGTTTGAAGATACTAGACCAGTGAATGAAAGAGTATATAGCTCTGGCGCATTTAAATTGTATCTACCATTCTATTGGAGGTTTTATTCAGCTACAGTAGACATTTTAGGAGTTTTTATTGGAAAGTATTTGCTTAAAGGTAGATTTGTATCAACAATAAGCACTATATTCTTGTGGGTTTAAATAGAAAATTAGACAGATTGTACCAACAATTCTGGATTTTATCTTCGCTTTCACGCAGAAGATGCTGGTGATGCAACCAAATCAATCCAAAATAAGGTGTTAAGAAACTAAATCACAGGTGAATGTCGGAAATGATCAAATCCATCGAGCCAAAACTTTGATATAAATTTGAATATTCACACGTTTTGGGTATAAAATTTCATCTTCCTATTGTAGTGGTCAGCCGAAGAAACTCAGAACTCCCAAAACCAGGAAGTAATTCGAGACCCCTGCCGTCGGCAGAATCAATGGGTGAGGCTGGGAGCTGTTTTGGGCTCGTAAATTCCAAATCCACTTTCACTCTTTTGGTCCTGCGGGCCACCCGATTACTTTCATATAATCTATCTCCCCTCTCACCACGCCCCCACCTTGACCTTCCCAAACTAGTTTCAGTTTTCAATGTCGATCAATCGATCTAAGTTCTCGGGTTGGGCTTTATGTGGAAGTTTTGATTGATTACATAGATGGTTCAGATTTTTAATTTGATGTTAATCATAGGGTTTGAACGTTTAGGAGTGCTTTTGCTAAGGCCAATAGCTTGGTGATAGTAAGTTCAATGTTCTGTTTGTAGTAAATTTGTTTCTTTGTAAATGTGCAAGAATCTTCTTTGCGTTGTTTTTTCGCACTGTTATTTGGCGTTGACATAACTGGCATGAACTATTTATCCATTACAAGAGAACCTTTATCTTTACCACTGAACACTCTTTACCAGCGTTATTACAATTTAACACATAACTAGCTTAACTTTTAAACAATTATGGAATGCAAAGTTAAAATATCTTTACTATTTGGAAACCAAAGAAAGTAATATATTTCCATCGATAAGTAATGATTTCATAATGGCTTCTTACGGCAACCTTCACAATCCCTAACTCACACTTCAGCTTAAGTTCTATAGGTATTTAAGCGTGATTATCTCGGTCCATCAAATTAAGCTGTCAACTTTAAGCTTAACGATTGTTGGTGTTTAAAGTTGATTGAAGGACTGAAGGTTTCCATACCACCTTTCAAATTGATTTAATGCAGTCTAATATAGTTCGTAGTTTAATAGCAATAGAAGGACTTTAAAACCATTTTTAACTAACTAAATGCGCCTTGACCATGGCCTTTCCTTTATGTTTCTTGAAGAAAACTAATACATTAAGATATCTTACCTAACCCCTACACCATAAAATTCAGCTGATTTTCACCACTCAATATCTTTGGAATTGTTAAAGTATTCATGAACGTACCTTCCATCAGCAATGTGAAAGTGTTTGAATAAATAAGCTGAACGAGCAACAAGCTTACCGGTGCACGGCCATTAAAAGTAAATATAAATACCTGACATCCATCTCTCAGAAATGATCAGGACATTACCAAATTCCGATGAATAAATATCCATAATGACAGTAAATAATTCGATGTAAATAACTCATGTACCATGAATTTACCATTTTAATTTCTTTTGGTAAGAAAAATAGGTCTTCATTTTGTTGTCCTTAACTAATTAAAACATAATAAATATTACGAAAATTACTACTTTTTCTTAACGGTGTGCCATATTTATTTAGACGCTTAGAGTTAGGATGTTGTTCTACTATATTGGAATCTTCCAAATAAGGGTCCCATTTAAGTTTGGCTTGTCTATTTTGAAGGCAAATGTTTCCTTTAGTATTTAACTAGCCTGAAGTCTTTACATACATGTAGGTACGTACAAAATTACATCTATAAAATCATTTGAATTGTATTTAAGTCTGTTTGAAATAACAAACTGATTTATTTAAGTCTTAAATTGACAGTCACCTCAACAACGCAGTTTTAATCCAATATCAAGGAACACAAGTTAATTCCTCTGAATCCCGCCAGCACTTGCAGCTGCGTGTTGGCCCGGCTGATCAGTTTATCCCAGCACTAGCCTCGTTTAGTGTTTGCATCTCCTCGATGAAATATTCATGAATGTTCCATCAACAGTGTGAAAGTTTGATACACGAGTTTATTGATGGTAAGCGGGTTACTTACTATACTCGTAGCTTCATGGAGTGGTTAAAGCATTCTATTGTTTATAGTTTATACATTTATCCCTTTCCTTGTAAACCTATGAATCACAGACGCATGTTTTCTCTCAGAAATACAAGAACTATATTAACACGTTTATTTTACTAACTTATTGACTCGAATAAATGTATTGATTTTTATTTTAGAACAAGAGGTCGTTCGATATAAATGGAAATCTAATGATAATATTGAGTGGTTTAAATATGGACCAAGGCACTAATGATTTCATAGTACAAGGTTTAGGATCTTAATTTGTACGAATTTGTATTCAATTGTCTTTAATAATAAATCGGCTATTTAGCGTGTAAACAAATTAAGATCTATAATAAGTCATTTAAATTATGTTTGTAATATTTTCAACTTGTTGATTTAAAGTCGCTATTGCCAGTACCACGTTTTAGATAAACAATCAGATTTGAGTTCTTCTCTAAATTTTAAGGCAAAAATAGGTGGGATGGATGGTGTAGTGGTCAGCATAATCACTTGGCAAGTGAGAGACCAAGGTTCGAGTCCTGGATCGGTCCACACATTTGTCCTTCAAATTATTTCAGTTAGTAATAGTGCAAGGTTTATATTATATGTATTTTTCAATGTCTCGTTCTAGTGATTGGTAAGCTCTACATAATATACTCGTAAGTTGTCAACGTAACTTAACGCTGTGAGTTCTCTTCAACCAGCAATTTGTGGTTATATAAAATGTAGTTCAAAAGGCATAATTTAAAAGTCGTTTAAAATTGTAAAAACCTATTTGAACATTAATTTTACTCATTGTTCTCGTTGGTTTGACCAAATATTCAAACATATCTAAATTTCAACCCGGTATTTAAAACCATTTACAGTTAAACACGTTCATAAACGATGATCACAGTATATATTCAACATTGATTTTAAACCTGTAAGTAAGTGATATTCTGTTACCACTGATAACATAACACTACAGTGGTCAGCTGTCTCTACACACGTAATTCACAGATGACAGTGGAGAGAATGTCCTCGCCTAAATCCAATGCTGATCAGCTGAGAAAGCCTCAGCAACCGGGAGCAGCACGACACCACAGAGACTACTTGTAGAGAGCTTTCACCTGACCACGTGACCACGTGTCAGCAGGTGTGGCATTCACGCCTACCTCGTGTGTAGGGTAAACAGTGGTCTGATACACTCACACAAGAGTATCCAGGAGGAGTAGATGGTTTGAATAGGGTTTTTACCTGACGTTTGAGAAATACAGACCTTTGAGTATTCTTTCTTCAACCTTCCATTAAAGCTGCAGAAAACATTCAAAATACTTACTTTTTATCTGGGATATTTAAAGATGTTTGGGTTCTTTGAGATTATTGCACCGAATGTTGGAGCTCTTAAGACTTAAACTGAGTATTTGCATCAAATTAGGTATATATTTTATCATGAGGACAAGAAATTAAATGATGATCCAGAATCGGGAAAAATCTTTTGGACATTTTAGAAGAACTGATGACAAACAAAATGTTTTACCTAAAAAATGTTTGCTAATTTGTCCCGAAACCTTAAGCCTCTCCAGCAAACTGTGTATTTTTGTTTAAGAGGACAAAAGGTAGAATATAGGTCTTGACGCATTGCATTCAAAATTGTAAACAGATAGGTTTAAAAAAATATTCCATTAGAAGTTCAAGAAGAGTTGATGATGAATGACTGCATTTTATTCAGCATAATATTAATTCATCTTAAGTTTGCCTGGAAACCTTCACATTATCGAGGTTGCATAGGTTTATACTTATTAAGATCAGTTGGTTGGGAATACAGAAACATATGCGTAAAATTGAATAGCGTCCTTGTCTGACCAACCACTTTAGCTGTATTTATCATTTCAAACTATTTAAGCCTGCAAATGATTTCACTGCACGTAGCGTCACAATTGCATCTTGTAAAATGTGTAATAGGGGCAATGATTAATTTACAAGAAAATATTACGACATTTTCAGCCACTACTGGTGAGAAAAGGAGTTTTCTCCATGAAGTTGCTGAAAACATCGTACAATTTTCTTGTAAATATAGTAAAATACATTAATTTTAGGTGACAATAATTTACACCACAGTAAATAAATCACCTAACAGCAAACAAACCGTCAGTGAGAAGGATCAATAACCCTATATTGGTCATTAAGTCTGATCATGTGGTGTACCCTCGATTCAAACCACTGGTTTAGTACCCAATTAAAGGAAGTGTTACAAGTGATCAAGCTGGAACTGTTAAGTGATGCCAGCCACCTCAAGTTAACAATCACTTAAATCTTGACCACATCTTGAGCACAATTGGAATTGTGTGGTTTATCAGTTAATCAAGAATGAGTGACGTCTTTGACACATAAGTGGAAAGGCATGGTGATATACAAGAATATGGAGTCAGGTATAAGGGATATGATATTTTTCGTAAAATATTTCTTTTCGAATTTTATTTCAAGAAGATGAAGCCGACGGAAATTTAGGAACAAAAGGGTATATTAGCTAAAACTTAGTAACAGCTACTAAGGTAGCCTTAATTACATAGATATGCAAGTGTAAGCAGCCTGCATTAGTATTAGCATGCATAGTAAGTGACATGGCCTGTAGCTTTCTACAGTGTGTGTGTGTTGTTTTTTTTAATATACAGGGTGAGTTTAAATATATCCCCCACCTTAAATTTTGAAATAGGACATATTTTCTAACACCTTTTCGGAATGTTTTTGTATAAGTCTAAAGTTGTTTTGACGCACATTGCGTCACCAATCCACCACCCAAAAATCGAGGGAAGCCCCAACCTTTTTAAATACAAACCCCCCTCTCCTTGTGGCACCTCAAAAGAAAGGGAATTTTAATACAATTTCAACGACGCAAAGGTTTTTATATTAACTAGTTTTTTGTAATACCCATTTAAAGATTACAAGAAATCAGGGTTAAAATGCAAAATTTCACATCAAACAATTTTTTATGACACATGTTTTTAAATACTTTATGAGATTATGCGTTATAGGGTTGTAATGCTTCCCTCAGAGGATTTCAAGAATATTTGTCGTTTAAAAAAATTGTATGTGAAATGTGGCATTTTGAATCTGTTTTCATGTAATCTTTAAATAGGTATCACAAAAAACAAGTTGAGATAAAATTCTTTTTCGCGTCGGCAAGATTGCATTAAAGTTCTCTTTATTTTAAAATTTCACAAAGGGGAGGTTTGTATAAAAAAAATGGGGCCTCCTCCCTGGTTTTTGGAAAAACTTCTCGACATTTTTTAATGTATCGGAATAATTTATTGTCAAACTTTAGTTTTAAGTTAGAATTGTGTACACATTATCGGATCCATTTTATAATCTGACTACATTTTATCAAGGAAACCAACAAAAGTTAAGCTGGTTTACCCGTATATTCTATACAGGAAAGTGGAGAACGATTAAGCCCATGTACCTTCAAAACGAATTAATTTATCTAGTGTAAAGTTAGCACTGAATCATTTAAACATGTTTTAAGTGTAATCAAGACACTTGGTCACGGTATTCGTTTAATACTTATACTTTTATTATGACCACGAAAACCAACACGCAGTTCGAAATCACCAATAATCGATCCAAACTCCTTCCGACCAGAAGTAAATCTTTCAACTCTCACTTTTATCAGCGTTTAGTAAACTTTCCCCTGGTCAAGGACCTACAGTACCTTGAATAGACACTTCTAGATGATACGATCTCGCGTGCCTTGTGTCTACTACTGGGCATCCATTGTCTTAGTAATCTGATATATCAACAATAGTTTACACCATGGGTGATACAGGGTGGAAGTGCGAGTATTCAACTCTCTTGTAGAAGGTGAAGTTGAATAGGTCTGATGTAGTGTTGTGTTATGGATTCCTTGCTGTAATTTATGTTTAGTAGTTACTTTTTCTGCTAACTTTCCGAGTGGCAAAAGTTTAAAAATGGTTTTGTCCACCACGTAAAAAGAGATGATTATTGGTCACTGCTATTTTTACTAAATACTATCTCCTGAATGTATTAATCTTTGGCCTTCATACAGTAACAGTTAAATTTTCCGTTTCATTTCTATGCATACCTTGCTGCATAGACATGTACCTAAAAAGTTTTATAGCAAATTTCAGTTAAATAAATACATAAGAACTATGCATTGAAAAAGCTTTATAGTTAGAACATTTAAATACCCTTCTTTGGGTTTGGTTTTACGTATCAAAAGCAGCTAAATAAAAAAACTATTATGGATCGAACTATTATAAATATTATGCAGCTATAATCCATCCACACTCATCTTGAGAATACAAATCAATCCTGCTTGTTATATCAACGCTTAGGACTTCATACGCCATTTTGTGTATGACGATGCCTTTAGTATTTTGTTTTTAAATCGGGGTTTTTACATATCCAAGCCGGAAGGTGAAATCCAAATTTTGTTCAAGCAAGTTTTTATACATCGCCCAGCCTTTCTCCCAAACATAGATCAGCAACTAAACTACTGACTATTGTCATGAGAAATGCATTACACCAACATACACGTACGTACGCTCTACTTTCTCACACAGTTAATGCAAACTCGTCTCACATCTCGTAAGCATATATCATCTGGTAGTTCTTACACCAGCTGTCTTGTCGCTTGTGCGCTGTCCATGTTGTTTTTGCAGCTAGAAAGTGAGCTCTGCCCACATAGTTAGGTGTTTCTCCCAAGAATGTTTCTCTCCCATCAATCAATGACCTTTGTCATTGAAATGACGGAGTAGTGACAGGCTCTTGTAGTGTTTACTACAAGCTTGTTTGTTGGAGAAATCCGACATTCAAGAATTGACGGTCATAGCTGTTGAGGACTAGTGTTCTGTACAAATGAATTATGTTTTGAAGAGTACTATTTACAAATATGAATGGACAATGAATAGTAAAACATTCGAACAAAATTAATATATTTCGATAATTTCTACACTATGTACAAGCAAAGATTATGTTATGTTAGGTAAATTGCGCATAGATGCCACATGACTGAGGCAGGAAAATCAACATAGTTCGGCAGCCCTAGCACAGATAGCGCTGCGAGGAACTTATTTTAATAGTATTAAGTAGAACCACTGACGCACGCGCAAGTTTGTTTGTTCTCGAAAATCGCACGACTTGGTCATATTTAAGTCATTGACATCGGACAAACTCGAGCATGTCGAGCCGAAGGGAATGAAAAACGGCAAAAGATGGCAGCGCTATCTGAGCGTTATCTATGCTCAATCTACTTACCATAACATAATACAAAACAAACCTCATTTCAACATTCTTGATCTAAAGACTGCCTTCAAAATAGTTCTACCTGAATTTTTCTTCTTCATATTTTTAGGTGCCTCGTTTTACTATGTTAAAAAGCTTCAAATAGTTGCATGGACCACTAATCAACTGAAACGTAGCACCAATTTTTTCTTTTTGTGCAGGCAAAAAGCCACAGGAATATTTTAAAAGAATGTTTCAATTTAGTGGATATTAACTAAACATATTTTATACGAGTACGTAGTTTAACTTTCTTTGCAACATTTAAGAGTCACTAAATGAAGAAAATACCAAAGTAAGCCTAATTTGTTAGTTATTTTGTTTCATGCGTGTAGTTTTGTATCCTGAAATTCGAGTGTGACTATAATGTCATAAAATTGTACTCATACAGTTTTCAATGGATCAGTGAAAGCGAGTATCTGTTGAAAACTTTGACAAACCAACTAATAAACACACCCAAAACACCATGAGGTTTAAAGAAACAAAGCTCGGTACTTTCAAAAGAAATATACTACAGCCAATACTTTGCCAAATTCAAACATTCTCTCAGCGAGTAGAGTTGCATAACTCAGACAGTCGATGGTCTACAGTTTCCCAACTATCAGCAGAATCAGCAACTACAGTACTTCTGTTAGACGAGGAATCAGCAACTGCTTCTGTACCTCACTCGCTGATTGTTCTACAGAGCTATTACTTTTCCTCTATTGTGGGTTTCCTCACAGACGGATCTAAGCGGAGATAGTATTGAGCTATAGAGATTGCGTCTCTGTCTGTACTATTTCGTCAAAGTTCATCATGAAAACTTAAGTAGATAATATTATATTGTAAGAGGGCTTCTGAGGGGTGAATTTAATGATTACTTTAAGTAAATCCCATTAAAGATGTTGCCAAACATGACCCACTTTCTTACGGAGATCTTAAGTACCATAAAGTGGTCTTAATTAATGCCCCAATCTGGGGAACAGTCGGCCCTAATTTGTAACAAGACTCTCAGCATCCATCATAAACACTCATCACACTCACCCTTCATACCATATTCACCTTAAAATACCCTCTAGGAGTGGTCGGTGTCTCAAATAAAAGTAAAGTAAAGTAGTATTATAAGTTTTAACTAAGCGAAAGAGAATCACAAAACAGGGAAATTTTCTAATTATTTTATAATAGTGTTAGAAAAACATAGATTTTGGTTTTAGGTCGCAGCAAAACAAAACCAAAATATTATAAAGGAATATACTAACATAATGAATATATATAAGTTTAAAATATGAATACAATAATAGCTCGTAACTTGATGGTTATTCGTATGTTCCATAAAAGAGAAGAAAAATAACATTATAACAAAATTATATGTACAAAGAAAGTATGCACGCTGCATTAGCTCTTATAACAGTAGAACGTTTTACAGGAGAACAGTTTATAAAGCTATTTTATATGTTTTATAACAGTTACAGCTACAACATAACAAACAGGGTGAGTTTTCAATGCCCCCCACCTTAACCTTTTTGAAAGGGAAAGATTTTTGAAATCCTTTGGGGAATGTTTTATAGGATTCTGAAGTTTGTAAATTTTGACGTACCTTGCGTCACTCAACCCCCTTCCGAAAACCGGGGGGTGGGGAGGGACCCCTTAAAGTCTTTAAATGGGTTTGTTGGACTGAACGTATAGGAAAACTAATAGTTTCTTAAAGTATCAAAGATTTTAATGACAATGAAGCAACGAACCTTTTATCTCAACTCGTTTTTTGTAATAGGCTCTACCTATTTAAAGTTTGCAAGAAGCCAGCGTTAAAATGTCACATTTCACATAAGCTTTTTTCTAATTGACAAATCTTTCTTGAAAGTTTTGAGGGAAACATCACAACCCAATAACAAAATCACTTAGGGTATTTTGAGGAATAATTTGTCATAACATTTTTTAAATGTGATATTTAGCATTTTTAACCTGATTTCTTGTAAACTTTAAGTGGGTATTACGAAAACCGAGTAGAGATAAACATTTTGCTGTGTGTCGTTGAATTTGTTTTAAAATTACCTTTCTTTCGAGGTACTATTAGTTTTCCTGTGCGTTCAGTCCAACAAAACCACAGAGTTGAATTATCCACTGAATCTGTGGTGTTAAATGCTCACACAGACACAGCTGGCTTACGTCACTTCCGGTCGCGTGTGAGGTTCAATGGAGCTTCCGTTGATCGCCAACAGATCGCGTCAGTCGCCGGCCATTGTGACTTCGGCTTGGAAACTGATTCTATCCACCTCACTTTACTCGTAGATCTGTGATCGTATCTCTTGCACAATACGGCAGGAGCTACTTTCTTCCTTCCGCAGATGTGGGGAAGAGTTAACTTTAGATTAGTGATGACTCATAATCTACATTTTACTACGCTAAAAACAACGTTTCATAGCAATACTTCTCGACGAAAAGCCTTGACTTTGCATAGCATCAATGCATTTCTGTTAGCGCTTAGCTCTCGGTCCTAAATAAATGATGATTTAAAAAAAGGTAAAAAGGTAAAGTTTGTCTTATTTAACGAGGTGAAGTTAGGACTACAAAGTCCTCTCTACTACTCAACCTCGACTTTTACCTAGCGTCACCGTTTAATCACATTACAAACTGCAAGTGGTGACTGCGGGGATCGAACCCGCGCCACCGGAGTGATAAACTCCGACACCAATCCACCACGGATCCGATATGATTGAAGAACTCGTTTCACTTCAATGTTTTCTAGATCTTTTCAGGAACAAACCGAACAAGTCTAATATTTGGAGGACCAGCCAACATCATCCACTTGAACAAAAGGAAGTTATAGTTAATAAAGCATAACACACTTTAATATACATTCGAATGGGAAGGCTAGTAAATTAGGAAGTAATTATTACCAATTTGATTTGGAATATGTTATACGATATGGGTACTCTCAAGGTAAAAAAATTCATTCAAGGCTCTTACGAAGAGAAAGACAAACGAAAAAAGGTACTTTGTGAAAATACAAACACACCTATGTACTCGTATTATAGAAAAAATGACTATTATACCCTTTTGTTTGCTTGATTAAAGTCGTACTATTTATATTCTTTCAATCATACTATCAGCAACCATGGGTGAATAATTTTCTTTGTAGTAAATTAATATGTACAGTACACATTTATTTTTAAACTGTGACTAGTTAGACTTGAACTGTGTAGAAAAGGGAAAGGCCATGGCTAAGTAGGATGGTTAACATAAGATACCTAAGATACATCTTTATCGAAAGAAAATGAGAATTATTGTGGTTACTTTGCTTAGCTACATATCCCTACTAGTATGCTTTCGTAAATTTCAACCTTAGCCCTAAAAAAAGAAACATAAGAAATAGCCGTGTGCACATGTACGTATACGTAGTACGTACTTTCTCTCAAGTTAGCGCGGGAGCGCGGCGTGCTGACTCATAGATTAACGCAACTCAACACTTTCGATTGTTTAAGACCTCCCGTATCACGACTTCGGCCCTTTTCGGTCACTCTTTGATGGTGCTTTCTTCGCCGTTCATTCCCGTAATCGGCCGCCAGCAATGGCCGTAAACTTGGAAGCCGGCGAGAGGAAGCGGAAGGAAATCCGCACTGGATTTATTGCGATGACTGAGTGTTTTTCGATTACAAAGTGTTATCCACAAATTTCAATATATTTATTAATTCAAAACATGCTTTTTGAGCATTTGTATCAAGACTAGTTTTGTATGAACCTATTGTTTGAGCTAAATTTGATACTATTATTGTAGTGAGTGACAGTCTATAATTGTGTAAGGCAAGAAGAGTTCCTCTAACTCTAACATCCTGTAATATTGTCCTATGAACTACTTCTTCTGTACATCAATATGAAATTGTGAATACAGTAGATATAAAAGCTGCCAAGGACATCATCACGCTAGTGATCATAAATAAATTATTTTGCAGTTTGAAGTTTTAAAATTCAAGTGAAATAATTAAATCACAAAATCACAATTTGAGATGCTGACCACTCTCATGAAGGTATTATAAGGCAAATATTTGGTGAAGGATGAGTGTAATGAGTGGTAGTAATGACTTATGAGGTGTCTTGTTACAAACTAAGGCCAACTTTTCTTTAGAATGGGTCATTAATTAATAGCCCAATGACCAATGGAAATACAAGGACCAATGGCTTAATATGACTTCCGAACCACGTAGGTGATGGTCTGATATGTCTAAACGATGGTGGGAGTTGATGCGGGTATCATCAGATGATAACTGAGACTATCTGAACCGCTTTAGACCTATATCATCCTCAAAACCTGACCTCCATGAAGCTGGATTACAGGACCACGCCACGAGTCCCAGTCTAAATTATGAACTTCTAATTTAACGTTAGTTAGAACTATGATAACTATTTGTTCAAGCAAAATAATTAACTATGACTTAAATTAATTGTTAACAAAATAATCAAGAGTTTTTGAGTTGCGTTGTGTTTTAATAGGATTTAGCCACGTTGCGCCTGTAACATTGAAGTATTTTGAATATGAACAATTATATACAAAATACTAACCGATACATTTAGAACTGCTACTAGTTCATTCACTTAACTAAATTTCAGGCTATACATGTAACCGATGGTTGTAATGATTGTACACTTCAAAACTAAATAGTATCCGATACAAAAGAAAATATTCTGATAGAAACCCTGCACAAAAGATCAAGAGGATGCGCACCGAACCGTTTGGTCACGGGGCAAATGTTTCTTTGTGGTTATATTGATCTTCGATATGCTTCAAACCTCTCAGTGGCTATCCATTGATTAATCAATCCAATGATACAATGGATGAATGGAATGAAACAACAATCAAACAAATCTTCAGAGTTCAGGTCCTTTGTCATTACTTTAATTTTGATATAACCTTTGTACAATTACGTCAGTAATTAATTTTTTCTCTTAAAAGTAACTCTAGGGTTTAATTGTCGGCCGATGGCACAACTATATTCTAGTTCTTCCGGTTCACATTGCGTCCAAACATCATAATAATTAGCTTTAGGACGAAGTTTGCCAAACGGTTTATATATTACTTATACAAAATATAAAACAAGTCTACGAATAAAGGCTTATATTTCACAACTTGCGTTGCTTATTCATAGCCTAACACAACAAACTATAAATACACTTCTTAAAATAAAACAATATTTACACAATCACATGCTTTCAATAATAAGAGTACTTCATCTTATGTTGGGCCCATTTGGTAGTCTGCTTGTTAACAATAATAGTAATTAGCATGATATATTTCGATCTCGCTGTGGATTACCATCTTCAGTCACTGATTGGCTTAGTTTCATATTTTGGACTCAAACCCTTACGTTAAAATGATACGAGTACAAATAACTATAATTTACCATAATCCACGGAAAATATCCTAACTTAAAAAGAGTAAATGTGCTTTGCAGCTTTTACGCGGTTTTGTCGTCTCAGTGCAAAACGTAGAGAGTGCAGTATGCAGAAAGAGCATTAACTATAACTGTAGTGTGCATAATTACTGCCTGCACAAGTAACGAGCGTGCAAGGAAACAAATGCGCACATGTTTACGGCTTGCGTACGTTTAATGACTTCCTAGAGTGTGTGTTCACAGTAAGTTTTTTATTTACATAAGGGAACTTACGAAAATCAGCAATACAATACAATAATGCGTTTCCAAAGCAAAGCCTTTTGTACAAGTTCTTATAACTTATTGAAAAGTGCATATTTTTATATTAAAATATTTAAAAGTAAATAGCATATTTGAGATACTGACCACTTCACGAGGGTATTTTAAGGCAAATCTTTGGAGAAGGATGAGTGTGATGAGTGGTAGTAATGAGGCGTAGTCTTGTTACAAACTATGGCCGACTCTACCTTAGAATGGGTCATTAATTAATAGCTCAATGACCAATGGAAATACAAAGACCAACGGCTTAACGTGACTTCCGAACCACGCAGGTGATGGTCTGATATGTCTAAACGATGGTGGGAGTTGATGCGGGTATTATCAGATGATCACTGAAACTATCTGAGCCGCTTTAGACCTATATCAACCTCAAAACCTGACCTCCATGAAGCTGGATTACAGGACCACGCCACGAGTCCCAGTCAAACATTGGACTGACATTTATATAGCTTTAAATAATAAGCTCTGTTAGCATTGCGTTGTAAATGTAAATATAAATTCTTGTATTATCACTCAAACAGTACAGATAAGGGGAAATGGGCTAAATTATTAAAACAAGTTTATCTTAAAAATAAGATAAAATATGTTGAATTTCAAATCTTACAACTTTAAACGGTTGTTTTTAACTATAATTATTAATCTAAAATGTGGCTCTGACATTTATAGTAAAAATTTAAAAGATTATTTGCATACTTTCAATAAAATATCTATACAACGCTATGTCCATGGAATAAACTAAAAGGAGATTTCTAATTAAATTTTCTGTTAATTTTGAGTTGAGTTCCTTATAAACAGCAAATTGAATAATCCTTGATCAAACACGTGATGATCTTGTAGAAATCAGGATCTCGTTTGCTAACCATATGTTCAACCAAACCACAGGTTGAAACCAACAAGTCATATTAGCAGCCAAATCTAATCAGGTGAAAATCAGGTGAAATTATGAACCTGCCATTCCTCAGCCGGAGGTCACTTGCCGTTCTACGATGGTTGTATTTGACACATTATAATGTAGTTTTAAAAAGAAAATACCTTTTTAATTGAGTAGTTAATATACCTTTCAAAGTGTTAAAACTACAAGCAAGAACCGGTATACAAAAGGTGCCCACTTTATAGTAAGACTGAATGGATTATATCAAGTTTATTTAGAATGTTAAAGTAACTTTCCAAACAATTGTATCTTCTGTTTAGGCGTTTTACTTCATACAAGTACAGTCTACACCGGTATGGATAAAACGAATCCAATGTCACATTTAGTAATGTAAAGACTGACTCAACTACCACTTAGCCTGTAAACCACACTACAACATTGTAATGTAATAAGCACATTAAACTTTAGACAAAGTAGAAAGATGCAATGTAAATACGAATGTGCTTCACAGCTGACTCCATGCCCTTGCTCAAGATGACCGCAGTAGTTGTGGAGGCACCGCAGCCTTCATTAGGGATAATTACTCCTGGAGGCGTCAAATGTCATTCTTTGTTTTTGTAAGATCCAACTTGAGTAGGCTTAGGGTATCTCTAGTAACTGTATTGTTTTTATTTGACAGACACAGGTAAGCGTTAAGGTATCCTTAATCCCACAGCTTTATTGCTTTTCACTGTAATCCAATTACCTTTTTTTGAACAGCTAACGAGTTTGACATTCCTAAACAAATAAAATGAGACAACGGTTTAGTTGTATTGAAAAAATATTTCGTTTCTGAGTAGAAATAATACTGTCAAGTTCAATCCTTTCAGACGATAGATCATAAACATCTGTCATGCGCACAGCCAATAACAAACTGTTAATTGCTACTAAATGTATTCTAGTAATTCTATATAGAAGTGTGGGAACAGGTCTCCACTCCTAAGCTAGGCCAACACGCAGCTAAGCACTAAAGCGCCACTGACATGAGTTAATCGATTCTATGTTCTAATTTGTTGTTACAACCAGCTACGCTCACAGCCTTCGGCCTCAGAATTACGTGTTCCTTTACTCCAAGTTTTATTTCATATCTTGAAGGAATGACACATTTCAAATTTCATTGAAATGGGACTGCTCATTCCACTATTACAGCGAAACACCCACTTATTTTAGCCACCATTTTGAAACAACTTAAAAGATTTTAATAATTTTTGGAAACCATCAACATACATATTTATTTCAAATTACATCAAAATCAGATTAAATATACTATTTTAGACTATTCTCTCCTAAAAGGGGGTTTTCCGGTAACAAAAAAATTTTTAGCTCAAAATTGACCTAGACATGTTTAGAAAAAGCTGAATATTAGTTCCAGAATAATTTCATGAAAATAACTGTTGTTCACAAAACGACTGTAGAAATAAGGGTTACGAGGGCTGAAATAATTGGTAGATAATTGATATAAAACATAAACAATTTCAAGTCATGAAATTCTTTTTCACATGGAAACTGTCAGCTGTTAGAAGTAAACCACAGCTGGCTAAATTTTGGGCCAGAAAATTATTTTTTTTGTTTTTGTTTCGCAAAGTTAAGTCACTCCATACCTTTTGACATTTATCTGTGCCATTAGACTTTTTTAATGCTAAAATTGTGTATGACCAAATATCAATACATTTGTCGAATTTCCTCAAATCTAAACACAAAAGTCTAATCAAAGATCAATGGTTCTTTATCCATCTTACCAAAGAAGGTTGTTAATTTCTTAACAACACACAATTACATGTGTATTTTAGAGAGCAAAAATTAAATAGAAAAGAAGAAAACTTTGAAGTAAATTAAAAATATTCAGGGTACCCTAAAGTTTTACGTTTTGTATATACATGTATATGTAAAGTGTTGAAAACAATACTCAAAACCTGTTCTGGGTGTCAGGATCGGTGCTCATTTTATGGTCCTGGGGCTTGCGGCATGAATATCTCATTTTTCCAAAGCAAACTCGATAATAACGTGTAAACCAGCCAGTAGTGAGTCACCTGTATAACTGTGCGTTGTAGTCGCTTTGAACAGCACTGAAACACAACTGGTGACAACTGTTACTCAACGCATATCATGAGTAGCAGTTGCAATGTAACGGTTCCTAGAGATGGAGAAAGTGCATCCTAAGTACTTATTCTAATCAGTGTAGAAACTACTTTTAGCTGACTATTCATGATCTCCTGATCTAAACATGTATGTGGCATGTTGAAACAGCAGTATTTCTCCAGATATAGTTATAGGGAAAGCTATTCAAATTTTTATGGAGAGAGACATGACTCTTCTTTACATGCCAAAGTTGGCATGTCGTTTTATAAAGTTACATTTGGAATTGCTGACATTTAAAAGTGATATTTCAAAGGGGTCACCTTGTCCTTATCCAAGTTTGTTAGGTTTGTCTTAAATTTTAAGCTCCTTATCAGAGCCCATCTTGCTATTTTTAAATAACAGATTAAGTTTATACTGCCTGCTGAATACCCCTGTCATTATGTTAATGAGATAGTATGTTTCCACCGCTTTGAATTAACAAAAAACACGACTTTTCGGGACCTGGAATATGATTCCTTCTTCAGATGAAAAGTAACCTAAAACATAGCACAAAGCTTTAGAAATGAACTACCTAAAAACTAATCAGTGAATAAGATTACCAACTGTAACAGAGAATACAAAAATACCCATCTATGAGGCCAATGGAAGAGAAATCCGTTGTAGTTTCTATGAACAAATCAGAGTTTTCTAAGAAAATAGTTAAGGTGGCCAACAAAACTTTAGAAAGATCTCTACACGGTGAATCATACCTATTTAGACAAATCCTATGGCACTAGTCAGAGGGCAGATGTCACTGGTCGTGTATATGCTTGAATTATCCGGCTATTTGTCTATTTTTAAAAGTTTTTGTGCATGTAGTATTGTTGTCTAGGCTATTTGTTATCAAATCTAACAAGTTTAAGAAAAAATAATGTGTTTGGTGATGGGTGACTGGTCAGCTTGCGCTAATTACTTTTAGGCTAGTTTATTTTCCAATGTATTGTGTTATGTGATAATTTTCACGATCCTAAAATTTCGTGTTGTCTTTGTTCAATCAAAAACAATGGAACTTGTGCTATCGCCAACAATAAATCTTAAACAAAGAATTTAATTTTACCTTAGAATAATATACTCGTTAGGTTAGTTATCACGCCAATCGTGTTGCAAGTTGGTATTCCAACTTGGTCTTCATCCATCAAACTAACTATTGCAAACTCATACAGTTACACAAGCACTCACATGTAAGGATGTGTCTATGATTGTTCAAGGTTCTGATAATCACAACTAGTTAGTGTAATGAGGTATAACGGTGTAACAATCATCTTGTTTGTTTACACTTGTGTCCCTTCACTCAGAAGACCTTGTGTTAACTGCCGCCTCACATTCCTGCATCACCGGTATAGAAAACAGGGGTTGAAATGAGCACGACAAAATAACGTTTCTAGAACGGTTTGGGTGTGAACATCATGTGAAGATCAGGCAGCTCTACCAAGTTAAAATACCATTACAGTAATGAGCTTTACAACACCAAATTACTAATTTTGTACTTATCTTGTAAGTATTTACTTTATTTACAAGAAATATTTAAAACAAAAATGTTCTTCAGTGTACTGAACAAAAAAATGTGTTTCAAGTAGATTTACCTAGACACCTTTAAAAAGAAAGCATAGCTGTTAAGCTTCAATTATCTAAAACAATGAATAACTCTCTGGGCATATCAAGTATAATACAATTACTGTTGTTCACATAAAACTGATACAAACAAAGGAAATTCTATTCCGTCTGAAATAATTGTCGTAGAGATAACCTTTCCAGTCTTCGATGATATAAAACATAAACTTCAAGGTCTCAAAAGGTCATGGAAACTGGTTTGGAAATTTTCTTGGACGTTTTGGGCCGTCTGTATCTTCGCAAAGTGCTAGTAACGTATGAGTCACTTGACATTTCCTGCATCAGACGAATTGACCTTAGTGAAATATCAAGGTTATCCACACTGTGTAATTATGATCGTTCTGTAACAACACACAATAAACATATACAGATTACACTAAAACAAAAAACCTTAGAAACCGCTCAAAAGGGCTAAAATTCTTTCAACTTTAATGCAGTTAGAATCGGTATACCCTAAATACGTTTTTGTTTCTATTAATCTCAAAGCTTTAAAAGTAAACAGGCGTAATACGCCTGCAACTTAACCATAATTTAATTAACTTGAAGAATCTCTCTGAGGTACGTAAATGACAGTGCTTCTTACGTCATGTTATGTTAACTGAGCAGTTAGATGCTACATTTCTTTAAACCTGTTTGCCATGTTGCAATCCTCTTTCCTTTTTTGCAAAACGAGACGTGACAGTTAACAGTCCACAGTTATCTAAACAGAAGGAAGTATTTACCTGGATGAAGCAACTGTAGGTTACCTTTGAAATGGAGAAATCATGCATAGAAATGGGTTTCTATACGGTTCCTTTCAAAATTTAAGCAAGACAGCTTCTATATTTTCCTTTGTTTATACATATTTGTAACTCTTCTATCAAGTTAGCACTAAACATAACCGCATTTTTATTTTTTACACAAAAAGAAGATGGTTGTGTTTACTCCAGTGCTGTTTTTCAATAAACTATTCTACAGGAAACCAGATAACTTTCACTCCACAAAAAAGAACAGCTAAATTAAGTCGCAGGCAAGTTTAAAGAGTCTTAAAATATCTACGTTACCTTTATTCTCACTAGACATTTTAGACATTTTGTGGTTGTGGTCCTAAGAGAACGATTGCCGAACATTAATCAAATTATTAGGTACAATACAATATTATAAATAAAAATTGTATTCCATCAAACTACCATACGCTTCAATTAGATGATCAACTTCTTGTTAAGTCCGGAAGACAATTATATGACAAATCTCCCAGTGATTCTTGAAGGTTAAGCTCTAATATTGGAATAGTAAAAGAATAAATTTAATAACAAAAATTTATATTTAAAACAATATTGAACATTTTAATGTATGAAGCCTTTTTATCAGCAATGCTGTCATCTTCAAATAACCTTAACTAATTCAAATTTGTTAATTAGATCAATTTTTGAGGTTAGCTGAAGATGACAACATTGCTGATCAAAAGGCCTCAAAAATAAAACTTTTAATATTGGTTTATTTCATTTTAAATTTATTCTTCTCCCAATGATGTCAACAACTACTTATTCAAAGCAAATTATAAGAAACTACCTAATCCAATATTCAATTTATAGCGTTGGGAATTACAAGATGCACGCTTTTATTACTGTGCAATGAATACCACAAAGTCAATGGAAGTAACATGTCTGTAACATTCATTTAACAACACTGACAGTATCCTTATTCCTTCTGAAAACATAAATAATGTGTAACCACAACAAAGCTGCTCTATGAGTCAAAGGAAGTGAAGTAGCCGCTGACTCAGATACTGATATGGAACCGTTCTTGCCTTCAGTAGCAGTTGCTTGTCCTTGACAGTTACCACTCCTCAGTACGGATGTTTGGATACACCGTTGCCAACTATTACTTGTCACGTTGCCAGGTGAGCAGTTGCATCATAGGGGATAGTAACAGGATGGTGTTTGCTGTATTTTATGGTGTTTAATCTTGGCAGTGTGTAAGTTGGGAGTTAATGAATCGTGGATAAATAGATGGGCATGACCTTGAGATGAAAATAGCTAGAATAGTTTTATCATTGTTCTGATTATACGTGTACTTGTGTATATGTACAGGCTATTAAAGTTTTATCACTGAGAAAATGTTATAACTTTTTACATGTTATTTGTTGTTAAGTTTTTTTTTAGAACAGATTCACTGAGGGATGCTGTAATTATAATTAGATATAAAGAAAATGTACAAAGTACCCTGGTAAAATTGTATTTTAACATGGACCGGTTTCAACCTTTAGGTCATCTTCCCACATGTAAGTACTTAAATGCGGGAAGATGACCTAAAGGTTGAAACCGGTCCATGTTAAAATACCATTTTACCAGGGTACTTTGTACTTTTCTTTATACCTAATTATTGTTGTTAAGTATTCAAGCAAACATATTCAAAAAAAGGATGTGGGTCGAATTGATAGACTAGTCTACGATAAACAACCGGTTTGGGCGGAAATCAAATAGTGTATTTAACCTAATCTATTAGTGTAACCTACCTGTGGCTGTCGACGGTAAATATGCCTTTTTGGGTGTAATAGCATAAACGATGAAAAAATACCGACGTAATCAAAATAACACTAAGTTTAATTAGAGTCCAGGCCCAGGGTTGTGTCTAAAGGTCCAGACCTAGGGTCTAGGTCCGGGGTCCAGCCCCAGGGTCCAGGCTTAGGGGTCCAATTTGTGTTAATTGGTTTATTTTGTTTCAATAAAGCGAGAATTTGAAAGATGGCCTCCACAAAACGAAACTAATGATTTTTGAAGCTATTAATATAGTAAACCTTTATTAAAAACTCCGTGATTTGAGAAAGATTTGGTTGTAGGTATATAAAATAAAAAAGCGTATAAAGTGGCCAGTTTTCAAAAATTAAATACTTAAAACTTTGCTTGCGTAATTTACTTTTCCATGACTCAAAACCCAACGAATATGTTGAAATATGAAGCTTTCCGGAAATTCAACCTCGTCCTGGATAGAACCTGAGAAAGTTCCAGTTTCCATATTTCCGCGACGAGAAGACGACACGCTATACACAGGTGACATAATGACAGACGACACAACAAATACAGCAGCCGCCTCACATCAGCTGCGTGTCTTCTCGATCAGCTGACGTAACTTGACAATCAGCTGTCTTCCTGCTCAACCAGCTGGTCTGAGACCACAGATAAACAAAGATGTGTCGTATGGCAGATAACGTGTCTGACTTGACAGCTTTCTATAAAAAAATGCGCCGCGTGACAGCGATTTGAAAAACAAGTTGGAATTATTCATACTATTGTGGTTAATATAACAATTAAGGAATACAGAGGCAACAGACATTAGGAGTTTTATACAACGAACGTTGTAGGTTTCACAAATATACTCGTGTGTTGTATCTTCAGTCACACCGAGAAAAAAATATCTAGCTTTCATTTTGAAGAAGGATTATAGATTATTTTTCAACACAAATTTGTGAACACTATAGTGAGTGTGAAAGGTCAAGGGACGGGTCTTAGCTTCCACATTAAAGTAACTCTTTTTTCAGTTGCATAGGATCCAATGGTAAAATAGAACCATTTTAAAGCCTTAATGACGTTAACAGCTTCATTCACTTAGGTACATCGTCGCTTAACATAGATATGTCTCATCATCATCAGTCAATGGAAAGAGACTCCACTTTCTTTATTTTATCCAGTATTTTTGCTATACGACTTAACTCTGACTTTCTCTCAGAACATCTGGTTCTTGCCGAGAGTCAGAAGTGACCTTGATATGACCTCGATATAATGCACAGATTGATAGCGTCGTTTACGTAAGTGAAATCATGAACTGATGTACGGACACGACCCTAGAGGCAAAACTAGTTTGTAAATGACTGTTGAATTTAATTAGAGGATCTAGGAGTCCAAGGGGCCTCAGGGAATGGTCGTGTTGGATGTAATTTGCTTGTTTTATTAGCGTTTAGTGTTTAAGTAAGTCTAGTCACTATTTCACTATGAGTGTTGTAAAAATAACAAAGATGTGGTCTAAAGTAAATGATTCCACAGGACGCACATGAAAAATTCAAACATAAACAAATGTAGGGAGTTATACATATTTTATCAGGTTTAAATTGTGCACTTTTCTTCTTTCTTTCACTATTATGGTGGTATAATGGTTAGAACAATCAGTTGTTTTCCTAACTATTTCAAGAACTTCCTTGGTATGATTTTGTATATGTCTACTTTTTAACATGAATACGTCAATAGTGGCTTGTTAGAACTAGACTTGTACAAATGAAAGCCATTTTTAACTGATTCAGAGTTACGTTGGTTTTGAACTGGCCGGCCACCTAGCCAGGTTCAAGCACTCAAGTAAAGTAATTCCGTAACGCATCTTTCTGTGCTCAGACTTTACGACGCTGAAACAGCAAGTTTATTGCATAAAATATAAACGTCAGTCTGCCTCCAGTCTCTGAAAAAGAAAGTATGTGGCGCTGATTTACGTTTCCCTCCCTCCCCTCGTCAGTTGCTTTTTGTGAGTATGTTTAAAATTGGATGAGTTAATGCAAAACTAGCGGCTACCCCATCCACTTGTCTAGGGTAGATAAATCATCTTGTTATAGTCATTAAATTGCAGGGAAGGAAATGCATACGCTTGATTGCTTCTTTTGTGTGTGGGTGGGTCCGTTGTTTTTTTCTGTTCGTCTAGGCTCTAGAGAATATTCTTATAATCTTAATTTATGGGTTACTTGAGAAAAGCTAAAGTTAAAGCAATATAAAACCAACTAAATCAACTTTAACGCATTCTAGCTGTAAGGCCTCATTCAATTCATATGTTTAAGCCACGTTATATAAGGCTTTCATAAGTTTCATTCAACGCAAATGTTTGTAACTCAACGAATCCTAGATTTCACTTGTATATTTCTGATGTAGCCCTATTCAGTATCCACGTCTTTCGCGGAATAGATTTTGTAAAGTCAGTGCTTACTGAATGATTTTGTTGTTGCCAGGGTTACTCCAAAGACTTGGGTACATTTACTAATTTTTAAACGTGAACGCCAAGCAACCAAAACCTTCGTAATAGAAATTACAAACGACACAATTTTGTTAGCTAAATAGGAGTATTTAGGTTTGAATTAGTATAACCTCCTAGTTCAGTGCTTTTCTGGTACATATCTAAGCAAATATTTTAAGAAGTGCACTGTGATGGCTAATTTTTATACGTTTGACCACGCAGTTAATTTTGGGGCTTAAAACTGTTTATCTCCGAATACCAGTGGCTTTTAAACTTAAAGCGTTATTTAAACTAAAAGCCCATTAAAAGTTGAATAGGTAATTTATTCTTAACTTATTACATGAAGTTATTGACGTGATATCCCAAGAACTTATAATGAAGCTTAACTCGTTTCTTAACGCCTTTAAGGCCAGACAAAACTGGTTAAAATCTAAAACATTTTTACACGTACGACATACTAGACTTTCCTTCAAGGCTTATATTTTCGAGGTCATGTTTCACTAGTTTAAATTTGTTTGAAGTTAACAATTTGTCAACTTAAATTTAGAAAAATGAGTTACAAAACCTAGTATATTCTCCATATCTACCCTTCCTGAAACCCCACGAAGCATGTAATGAGCGAGATGTGTTGTAGATTCATCTCTACAAGGAAGCCCGGCACCGGCGCAGTACCCTACTGCACAATGCACACCCTGACCATCATTAATGATGATGGCTTCCTCTGGGAAGTCATCTTGCTTTGGTCACATAACAAAACCAGACTGCGCACTACGCATTCCCACCTGTGCGTACTGCGTAATGCTTCAGTCTCACTACGCGTTGTAGTTGCTGTACTCACTGTCCAGCTGTTATACAAGTAGTGTCATAAGACAAACGTATCTTGGGTGCAACCTGAGTATATGTACTGTACGTGGTTAGGTTTAGAGCTACACCGTGTACGTTGACACCTTCCTACGACAAAATTACAAGGTCTAAATTCTTTGTTTGAAGTTTGTTGTTGACGATCTCAGAGTTCTCTGAAGGTCTAAGTTTAAAAAAGGACTCAATACATGTACATATACAAAATAAATATCCTTTTTGCAGGAATGAAGAAAATACAATACTTGTTTCTAAAAACAATAATGTCTTAAAGCCAAATTGACTATGTATATACTAAACTAATACAGAACCTAACATTACTAAACATATGAAACATCTGCCATTGTCTTGAGGATTAAATTTGAACATCACTCAAACGTTCGAACAACATCTAAGTTTAATCAGGCTAATGCAGTATTAATGCTTCCATGATTCAAATTTGTTAATAATAATAATGATTCAAGAGTTTGTTTGGATCAAAGCAGGTAGTAACCTTGACGCTCCATAATAAACTACAAACTTGTACTATAGTGAAAAACAGCATACTTGATATTTTCACATGAACTACACGGCCAATTCATTAATATTATTATGCAAAGATGCAGTTAATGTGAAGGTGATTAATAATTTAATGAATGATACCATATTATTTATTATTTTATTATGTATTTACCATATTATTTTGGGACACAGAGAGGTTACCACAGAGTTAAGATCAAAAGCAACTTAATGTTGGTTTGTTCTTTAGCTGAAGCGAAATTGCATCTGATAAAAACAAATTGTTCATAAGAATTAAGATTCACCAAATACAAATGTGCAAAGTAGACTAGATCCTAACATTTTCTAAATCACATTGTGAAAAACTTGTTAGGTGAAATATTTTGATTCTTTCGGTTTCACTGGAACGTTTGAAGATGGCCACACTAAAATGTTTAAACTAGTTAAAACTGAAACTGAAACCCACCCACCGGTACACTTGTTAAAAAACTAACTCCACCTGATTAAATAAACAAATAAAAATAAATAAATAAATAATTAATTGCATAATTACATTATACATGCATCGCAATCGTCAGTTATTAGTGGCTAAAATTTTCCACTCACACACATCTAGATCTCTTTCAGACATACGGCATTTCCAATCACACGATTCATTAATTCGTTCCCCACTTTAGCCCCGTGGTTAGTCAGTCGATTTCTAATGTGTTCTCCCAGTCGTGTGCCATAAACTCGTCGGTGCTATATTCCAGGAATTAAGTGGATACATTAGTATTATTAACCGTACTGATATTTCATTACTAAGTACACTCTTTTTTACTACATCTAACAATCAAAAGAATAAACCGTAAGCCACTGCGTTGATTGACAAGAGAAGTGTGTCACCAGTGCGCTTAGCAACAATTAGTCTACCGATTGCGCGCTACGCTTACGCCCTCGCAAACAGAGCGTGCGCAGTGCATAGCGCACCCCGCACTGAATTGGATGAGTCATTATATTTACCGTCAGTTACTTGTAAATTTTACTTTCTTGTTGTTCTCATCTCGTGGATAATTGCTGCAAGATCACGAAACCAGGGAAAGCGTGTGTTAGGCTTTGCGCGGGAAAAGTTGTAACAGTTTTCTCTTGGTCTAAACTTGTATAGTACTGACAAATGTCAAATAGGAAAATGTATTGCATAAAAATATTAGATGTATGTGTTGCAGCTAATTCGTTCACAAATTCCTGACATCGAAATCAAAATCTCAGATTTTTAACTAACTTAAGCTGCTATGTTTTTATAGTCTGAACAATTGTGTTACAAGAATCATTCGAAATTAATAGTAACAATAAGTACCCTTTAATAAAATAGTACGAGTAGTTACTTTTTAATAATATTCTAACCGATTTGATTGAAGTGTCTTCCTATGTTTGATGTAAAGTTTAGACTCGAACGTAGGATTCAAAAGCTTTGAGTTTTGGTGGATTGTAGGGTTGATAATAAATCATAAAATATGACTTTCGACAGCATATCTTTAAGGCACATTTTAATCTTTATTAAAAGAAAAATTGAACTACCTTTTCATTATGACTAGGTTAAACACATTCACTGTTTACACATCTTTAGAATTTTAAAACAAATGTGTTAATTTCTTTCTGTTTTAAGCTTTTAGACAATTTTTAATTTTATTTTAGTCTCAAACTAATTTGTTTGGTCTAAAACAGCACCATCAATTACCAATTATAAACTTATGCCAATCAAAAGCATATACCTTTCTTATCACTACAACTGCATACTATGTGAAATAGGTAAGATTTCTTTTAGATATAATTTTCTTAACAACTGGTTTATTAGTGTTGGTTAATAGCAGTTGGTTTACCGAAATAGCACTGACTGGTCGTTAAAAAAAAGAACGAACCGGTTAGTTTCTTTGCAGCAGGAACTGTCAAGGTTAAAAGTAATGGCGGGTTGCACGCCCAAACAAACCTCTATTCAAGGTGTTCAGGTCTTCTGCAAATCTTTTGTATCCCGCCCAGGTGATGATGTGAGTAACGGCTTCTGGAACTCTATAAGTGATCGATTCTTAGTTCACTGAAATCGTTAAGTATAAGGTAGATTGATCGTTTCAATTCAGTAGAACAAGGAGGTGCTCAAAATATGAGTATTTCTTTTGCAAAAAGTGAGGTCCAAATATAAGGAATTTGTAATTTTTACGAGGTTATTACTTAAAAAAGAAAACATTAGACCTGTTGAGTCCCAAAAGATATAATAAGTAACCAAGATTAATACTAATTATTAATCGTCCAATAAATAACTATTGGTTTGTAGTTGAGGTGGAACAAGTCCTAACTTCGCCACCAATAAAGTACTTTTTATTTAATTTCAATCATTTGTAAGGGCGTTTTTAAGTATCAAAACTATGTTAGAAAGTCAGTTATTTACTGAAACTTTACCTTAGCACACCTAGCTCGAAGAGCTGGTTTTATGTCTCATTGCTCTCTACGTTACAGATATTTTCTAGCTTTTACTGTTCTCTAATAAATAAATTTAATTATTGGCTTTAATCTGCAAAAATAGGCGACCAGTTTTAAAATTAGTTTTAAGAGCCAGTTATACTTTTAAAGTCTAGTGGTTGTGGCTGAGTAATGATTTATTTGTAGCTAAAGTAATTGTGCTGCAAAAATGTAGTTTTAAGGTTCAGAACTTTTAAGTAAAAACAAACCTCTTTCGACTGTATAGACGAAACTTGAGATTTATTCTAGTAGTTAACGTCTTTTTATCCATAAAGTGCCACACTAAAACATAATTTCTCAGAAGAAAGAAGAGATCAGCTGAAGATTTCTCCGTAAGTCATCACAGTGATTGACAATATTTAGCCATGTGACTGTGTTTATGTACGAGAGAACATACTTTGTGCGCATGCGCTTGAACTTGTACTTAAAACCGGTCCTCAGCGCAGGCACTTTCTCGCCTGCAGTCATCTTGCGCGCTTGTTAAATACGTGGTATTGTTGACAAATACTGACACATTTAATTAAAGGGTGTAGAAATTAGATATTTCAGGTATGAGAAGGAGTAGGTAAATTTAAAATCATCTTGTATGCATTAAATATTATATTTGGAAATCATATGCTAAGATATACGCGAACTTTGAACAAGCACTTGAATGATGAGTGAAACACCAACCAGCTATATTATCCGTAAATTCATCGTTTGCTAACTTTCCTTAAATATTAGGCCTACATCAAGTTACGTATTACGTCAAGTACATATAAACATACACATATACATGTTAGCTATACATGTAGCTATACTATAATGCACAAAATGGTAATTAAATCAAGTAAATAAATACAAATTTTATTGCATATAGATATTTACAGTAAATGTATCGCAATCGTTATTGTTTGTGTCCTTAAAGATTTCCTTTCATGCTTACATATAAATCCCATTCGAACATACAGATTTTACATTCGAATGTAGCCACTCTAGTCCCTAGTCAGTCAGTTAATCATATAGGGTCTCCCAATTTAATGCCATTCACTCGTCTATATCATAAAATGCTTGAGAAACCGGAATTGTTTTAAGGCGAGTTTTGAATGCCTTAGGCTCAGGTTCATTTTTTAACGAATTTAGTAGTCTGTTGACGAAATAAACTCCTGCTTGGGAAGAGGTTCTTGTGAAAATACGCACACTAATGTCAACAAGTATATGAAATACATAATTTCGACTTTTTCTTATTTAAAAATAAAACACTTAAACCTGAAAACAAATACAATTTTGGAACTTTGGCTTCAGCCCTGTTTAATCCTTGCTATTTCACTAAGGCCACTAAATAAGAAATATTTCAATTCACACAAAGCCAGCTGGTGAAAACCAGAATAATTATTCTTAAGCACAAAAACCTTTCAACCTTACAAGTACACTTGTAACCCGTCTTCTTAACACTATTTCTTTTGAACTGTTTATCATAAACAATATTCATTTTTGAACTTCCAGCTTGGGACCTCTGACTGATCGCTAAACATCAATGAAAGTGGAAGGTTCGAGCGACTGTTGAACGTGGAACGTGAGACGCTCAGTGTCGTGGCCTAGGATGAAGGTCAGCACGACTTGACTCTTGTTTTCTCCAGGAATCATTTCATTTCACACAGAATCTAGGTAAAATATCCGACACCGGTTGATGTTCGGTATCTGACGAGAGTGACTGCTGGCTTTGTGCAGTTCTCTGGGTGGATCTTTGGCTTGGTCTACTCGTATGACGTGAGATTAGTTCGATTAGTTTACAAGGTCGGCTTGATCGATATAAAACAGGGTTTTGACTTCTTAAGTTAAATTCGGTTTCGACGTACTTATTAAAATAATTTATTTGACGTTAGAATTAGTTTGTTTGTTTAGAGGTAAAAGAAACAAAGATTCACCTTATTAGGTGACAGAAACAAAATTAATTTTATTAACATTTAGTAAATGTGTCGTCAATGGGTAATCATTAAATTGATGTTTTGACTTTTCAACAAACTATAAGAATCCTTTAAGCGTTAGAATTTGAAACTCTGAAAGGCGAAGGCTAACCTTTACTGTTAATAATGTGAATAATAGTCTCAGACTACCAGCGTTTCACTTGAAACCAGATAAGAGAACATGGCGAAATTAATTATAATTTTAACTTTAAGTATAAAGCGTGCTTAGTACGGGCGGAAAACCACGATGTAGAGTGACCAATTGTTGTATATAGATGTAGATTGCGGGCGTAGACAATGACATGACTGATTGGCTTACAAGTACGCGCTCACGTTCTTTTTGTAGGCGCTTCTTACGGTCAGTTAGTTGGTACTTTTGAGTGTCGAACTTTAGGTTTTGTTAAATTACTAATTTACTTTTTAGATAACACTTTTTAAAAGTATTTTGTTTTCAGAGGCCCTATTTTACTTTCTTGAAAAAAGAACTGTTTAAAACATGTATTGTTTTGTTTTTATTCTCAGTATAATGTTTATATTGCTTTACATTTTTAGAATGCAATGTTAGTTTAATATTATACTCTGATTTGTTTAAAAGTTATTTATAAAATTTCAATGTAATCAATTTTGTATCAATTTCAAGAAAATAAACAAATTTCTCATTTTATTCTTATTTATTCTGATTTTTAATATTTAAGGAATGAGAATGAGACTTTCTAGAACGTTGTTGAGGCACATTTTATATCTGTTTTAAGTGTGTTTTGTAAATTTAAAGTACGTTTTACAACTAAAAGTACGTGTTTTAGTAGTATGCTAAAAGTACGTGGTGTTATTACAATTATTAACACCATGCCAAATCAAAGTTTTTAAAAAAAAAAATGTATTCTTTTTTTTTTTATATACATTGTTTTACGGGCGCAGTGTTTACGAGCAACCACCCTGTACATTGTCACTTTCTCTTATATGACTAAGTATAAAATACATCAAACTGCTACAGTTAAAATGCCTGGATTACACCAGAAATGTTGAAATCCGACCTCGACACCGCGCACAAGAATGCGCACTGAGAATGCTTAGCACGTCTGTGCTGCAGCATATTGCACAGGCTGTGGTCCCACCTTGCCTTGCACGTGGCGAGATGAGATTACAGGTTAGAAAGTAGATCAGGTGTACCACCACACCACAAACAAGAAGAGGACGCCGCAGTTACATGTACTATACTAACTACACCGTAGAGACGTGACTTCATTGCAGGACGGCGGTCACGGTGCATTGCAGCGTGGCTTTCCGGTGTGCCTCCCGCTGCGATGATGGAGGGAAGAAGAGTAGATAATGATAAAGGAGCGGATGGTATATAAAGATACGATTAGGGGTTACATGATTTGTATATTAAAAACTGCCGCGTAACACTAAAACTGTTAGATCCCAAAATATTTTGAGTTTAAGACGTTGAAAAACACATATCAAAGAAAGTAAACTGTAGTATTATATCCATACGAACAACTTTAAAAGACCATTCAAGAATTCCAGGTTGCACTAACAATATTAATTCTTTTCAGGTATCTGAACAAAACATCTATCTATGTTGGAATCTAAGAGTAACAAAAAACTTAATGTTTTATAGTTTTGACAGCTAGATATTTCAGGACTAGTAAAGCCGCGCTTTCACCACCAAAGTGACCTTGACAAGGTTAACCGGAGCAATCTACCTGCAGTGTGTGGATAGAACTTTGTACAAATCCGTGCAGTCTAGTTGCCATTCTACCACCAGATTTAGTCCACACTGAGGAGTAGGAACTCTGATCTAGGTTAAATTTGTCAATGTTACCTTTAGAGTCCTTAAACGTAGCTGAAATGCCACCTTAAAGCGGTCTTAATATACTAAAGGTCACAAAAACATCGGATCTTCTTTTGGTTGCCAAAGTGAATATGTGTATTTCACCCAAGTTGTCATTTACAAGTTATTAGAGTGTATGTAACTGTAACACAGCAGCTATTTTCCAAATTGTTCAAAACCTCACTAGAATTTGTTTGAAGCCTGATCCATCAACGAACCTCCGCAAACAACGATCTATGAACAGAACAGAACAACATTTTACTGTCAACATGATTACAAACAAGTTTGTTTCATCTATGATCCTGTTCCACAATAGGCATGATCCATGTCGACCACACCTGTCCTGTGGGTCGTCTCACACTGCCAACTGATGACCGTTATGAGCTCGCATGTCAAATGATGCAATGATGATGACTGTCACCCTGGCAACTGATGAGTCATGAGTGGACCATTACATCCTAACTGTCAACCTTCGACACGCTTACGCAACAGCTGATTCATACTACTGGTCAAGTGTTGACAAGGTGGAGTAAAAAGTGAATTTCTAGCAGATACTTTGACAGTTTACTTAATCATTCTCATTCTACAAACTTCCACTTATACAAAGTTTCTTGGATAGAAACTACAATATAAGTATGCTCACCAACCTCATGGATGGATTATTTTTTTGTTGAACTGTGTTCAGAGGGAGTAAAACTTGGTTAGAGATTTTGGAATGGTACCATCTAGATTTGGCTGTTTCTGAATGTCCTTTTAGGTAAAATAATTTACATGAACCTATTGAACCTAATAATTGACATGTAACTTAGCCATTGAAAATAATCTTAAAATCTATGGAATTATTTCAGAAAACATCATGGCCAACGCCCAGTACATCAGCATGGCAATGATGGCCAGCGGTGTTTTGCAGGCATACTCACATCGCTATGATAGTATACAGTAGTTCTAAAATGGCGAAACCTTAGGGTATGACTTTGGCCATGAAGATACCATTTTGATGTAACGTGTCATACAGTTCTAGATGGGTCTTGATGAAGAGAAGAATTTCATTGGGTACCTTTCTTAGCATTAGTCCTACACTACCTGAAATGCTTCTGTGTAAATGAATTCGTCTCTTTCGCCAGTAAAGGCAATAAAAGCAAAAACTTGCGTTTTACTTTTGTTTGGTTTGAACGTATTTATTTCATTTATTTTTCCCACAGAGATTGTGCTATATATTTCAAAGGGGATAAAAGAAATCAACTCATCAATCGAGCTCTGTGAATTCTTACTAAACTTAACACAAAACTTGCTCCTATGAGTCAACGGTAAACAATATAACAAAGGAATATTTGGACGAAGTTTTTTGACTTACTTAGACTCCGCGAGCTCAAATCTATACTGGATCAGATTTGGTCCTACATATTTCTTCTTTCGACAGCAGTCAGACAGTCCATTCACGAACAATGACACTTGGTGTTGCAACTGTAGAACGAATTAGGCGCGTATCCCAACAATGCAATGACAAATGCCTCCCGAGCCAAGGATTTATCAATAATTGATCTCATTAGCAATTCTGAACGTTCACCACATGATTGAGGTCGTCATTGGATTACATATTGACTAACGCAGACGATTGGCCTACTAGTGCTTGTACTGGGGTGTGATCTGTGATGTATTTGCTGAAGTGATTTAGATACAAAATAATTTTAGTGTTCAAAAATAGACGTGTGTGTGTGATTTTATAGGCGTAAAATGTTATAAAATACACGGATGTTACATATAATAATAATAAAATGCTCTATTTTTGTGTACGATTTTCGTCTCGTTTCCAATGGTCACATGTGTTAGTGGTTAATTCACGTTGAATTCGTTTGTTTTACCTTGTCGTATACCTTGGCGTGTGTACTTAGGAAAAGTCTCTCCGATCGGCCAGTTATTATTAGAAGGCTTGAAGAATGGTGCAGAAGGGGTTGAAGAAGCTAAAACATCTGAGAACTAGAAACAAAATGACGTGGAAGCATTCTATAAAGAGTCCTTATGCAGCTTTTGCACGGACATTCTTTGGGAAACTCAAATCTAGTATCCCGGTGACAGACTAAATCCCTTCAAAAAAGGTCTATGTCAATGGATTAAATTGTTTGAAAACCCTTAAATTCGGCCTTTAGATTCTACGAATTGTTGAAGTACAAAAGCAAATATGAGTATACTGTATATTTCGCCATTATTGGGTGGCATCATTGGTGCTCTCTTCCCATTCTCAGTCACGATTTACACACTAATGTGCCACAAAAGAATTTGCTTTTGAAATTCAACAAATTCTTAGGATCCAAGGGCCGAATACAAGGGTTTTCATATAGTTAAAATTTGGTCCTATATAACTGGGTATATAATATTTTAAACTTTAGTGGTTTAAAGCTGTAAACCCTGACAGCTCCAAAACCTAAAACTAAAACAAGCTCTGCAAAGTTCAAACCCCTTAAAGAATTCCTTATAAGAAAATAGTATGTTTTGATGCAAGACTTGAGGAAGTATCGAATAAATAGTAGTGCTTGTGGTGTACAAGTAATGAAAGACATGACAGAGCTTTGCATTTTACCACCTGCGCGTACAATAAGGAATGTTGTAGCCAGATTCTGGTGAATCGCTTGTTCTAGGCTGCTGTATTCTCTCTACAAGTGTGGTTGAGCCATTTATCTAGACTACCTGAAGCAATCTTACTGTTGGTATAAAGGCATTTCTATCAGCCTCTTCGTTCCTAGGCTGGAGTATCAATAGTTGCTTAAGGGTTCACAAGTAAATGTTTGCAAATAGACTTATTGTTAAAAACAATACCTATCAAAATTACGATTTTTGATGCAGAAGTCACTTTTGTTTTGTCCTTTTTAAAAGTACGTTATTATAGATGAACGTTGATGAATGTACAATCCAGTAGAGTGCAGCAGCAGCAGGAAAGCTTGCAAGAGCAGAGCCAGGAACCTGTAATCTAATGGTATGGCGGTACTTACAAGTTATGGCTTAATTATGTGGTGGTAACTGCGCTGATTATAATGGCAGGCTCGTAAACTGCTCTATTGCCTACTTGAAAATGTATCAGCTTTCCTTCCGCTTCGTAAACTAAAGTATTTGTTGTGTGGAACAAGAGCCAAGCATTCCTTCGTCTTAGCTTAAAAGAAAGCAAATTAAGAAATAATCAATTTTATTTTTATTTTTAATTTTTTTCAATTAGTTTTATATTCCGCGTATAAGACGGAAGTAGTTAAAACCAACGAAAAAATGAAAATGTATATAGCTCTTTAGTTTAAATCTGGTTGGGTCATATTTGTCAATGCACATCTTTGTCTCAACAGGTTCAAGATTTCTTGAATTTTGCTGTGTTAACAGTAAAATAACCAAAGTTTGGTTTTGATATTTTTAGTTGTATACAAAACATAATCTCTCCGAAGATTTTGCTCTAATCAAAGTAAATGACAAAGTTAGGCCTTCCCTAGTCCTCTTAGTTACATAATTTGTTAAAAAGTTACATACATCAAGCTAATAAACTCTGTGTTTGATATTGGGTAATAGTGTAACAAAATACAGGGTGATTCGAAATACCTTGGACTCTCGTATTTGAATCTAATCAAACGAAGGCATAAATGAAAGTTATAGTAATGAAGGAATGATTATAAATTAAAAGTTTGAACTCAAACAGATTACAGTAGTACTATCGTTTTGATATTCCTGTGAACATATTTTATATTTGACAATCAAACAGTATGGAAATTTAAAATATCGCGTATCTGTAAGCCCAATACAAGAGTAGTTGAAAGATCAGATTTTACCTTTATATTCTAAGCCTATACATATTTATACATTCTTTGAACACGCTACAAGAAAAAGTGTACACGATGTACGAGTATGTAAAAAACTATAGACAATAGATCATAATAGACAAATTACTTTATTTTACAATTTTTAAGATTGAAAATTGAGTCATACATTTTTATGTTTTTAGACATCTTGATCACTCCATGAGAGAAATTCTGCTACGGTGTAAAAAGGTCTTTCCGCCTGCCAGAGTTTCAGCTTGACATTAAGAATCACTAAATCACTATTTGAGATGCCGACCACTCTCATGAGGGCAAATATGTGATAAAGGATGAGTGTGACGAGTGGTAGTAATAAGTTATGAAGTGTAATCTTGTTACAAACTAAGGCCGACTCTTCCTTAGAATGGGTCATTAATTAATATCCCAATGACCAATGGAAATACAAGGACCAACGGCTTATTGTGACTTCCGAACCAAGCAGGTGATGGTCTGCTATGTCTAAACGATGGTGGGTGTTGATGAGGGTATCATCAGATGATCACTGAAACTATCTGAGCCGCTTTAGACCTATATCATCCTCAAAACCTAACCTCCATGAAGCTGGATTACAGGACCACGCCACGAGTCCCAGTCTTAGGCTAAGAGTTTTCAAGTGGTTTGGAAGTGCATTGAAGAACTTTGCTCCAGCGTAGGACGGTTTCTCTTCAAACAATGTGCTATGGTGTACTGGAAGATTGTAATTGTAATTGAGTATCTGGTTTTATAGCAGATCATGTCCTGGAGTTTGTCAGCGTTAGGATGCCGAGTTGTCAAGTTCACAGTCAAAGCTCAACAGTCAACAAACAAAGCTAATTTCAAAGCCAACGTACTGCAACAAAGACAAAAGGTTTGCCCCACTATACTGAAGGACAAAAGTAACCACCTCGTATCCAGTACAAGTACAGAACAATTAATAAACAATAGTACAACCCAGTCATCCAGAACAGCTGATAGATAGCGTACAATACAAGCCCTATTCACGTAGAGAACAATGGTTGTGAAATTGGGCTGGGCTTCGCGGAGAAAATATCAATAATAATCTTCAACATATGTGAGGGAAAACACTTTTAGCCGAGGTAATCATAGCGTTTCAAAAGCGGCGGAGCGATAGGGCGTGGGCGCTCAACAATTGAGGTTATGTTTACACGTGGCACGCGCCATCTTGATAAGCTGAATGGCACTTTCCCGCCAATCCCTTCACTCCAATGCCTCCCTGATCACAAGGTTACTGGAACGAAGAGTTACTGTAGAAAAAGTGACCTTAAGCATGTCTATAAATTTGGTTAGGTATTAATTTTCAACCGACTTCCTACGCATTAAAGATGTTTCAACTCTGCCTTTTTTCTGCTATGCTTTTTCTCTAATAACTTTTGAACGAGTCCGTTGATTTAAACGTAGTTTGCGTTGTTCTGCAGGGATTGATTCTAGTGTGGAACCATATAAAAATATCAAAATATAGAAGTCTTTCTAGCTTAGTACTTGTATAACTTCAGGCATATTTCTTTGGGCTGATGGTAGACGAATTCAAGATGGTAAAGTTTCATGTTTGGCTTCATTTAAAAAGGATATTCTGATAAAGGTTGTTTAAATTATTGTCAAAACTTTGTTCTTCAAAGATAAATTTCAAATTTTCACCAGTTTTTAATTATCAACTTTTACTTTCAATCCAGTATTTTATGACTAAGGAAGTTTGTTCACGACCTTTGACTATAATTGTGGAAGGTTGTGGTTTAGCGCGAAAGAGGACTTGATAGTCCTAACTTCACCAAAAAACTTTCACCTTTTTCCTTTTTGGCCAAAAGTAAGGTTTCTGAAATTCCTTGAGTGCATCATATTTTATAATAATTTCTTAATAGAATCCCTTGAAAAGTTGAGCTTGTTTAGAAGGGGTTTCAAACAAAACCCACGTTAAACAATAAATCAACCTTACAAAACCCCTCATCTTAACGGTTATAGTTTATAAAGCACATATTCTGCTTATGGACCGAGGATCTGTACCAGTTATAGGATCTGGGGAAACTGGTCGAATGAAGCGAGTTAGACATCGAATGACAGTGATTAGTCGTGCGAGCGGGTGTTCTTAGCTGTCATTAGACCGTGAGCGTTACTTAGCCTACATCCAGCACTGGAAATGGCAAAACTGAACCTTTCCAGGCCATGTGCAGAGTATATCCATCGTCACAGCAGAATATGTCCCATTTAATGACTAACTAAAGTGTACGTGAGTAGCTAGAACTCAAGTCTATGTAAGTGCTGAATTTTTTACTTCACTTTAAACGTCTAAATACTCAAAAAGGTTCTCTGTGTCCAATAAAACATGGGTAATACATAATGTAAATACTGAGAAGAATGCTAAGTATCAAGGGTCCATAAATAATTTGAATCTTGTAGAATTTCTTTTAATTTCAAAACCACCTGTTTTTGGCAAACTTTCTTAGGAAATAGAGCTATTCATGTCATTCCTAACATCGCCATAGAGGCTAAACCATCTTAGAACTTAACGGTTAGCAAGTTTGAGCTTCCCAACACCTTCTGGGTCAAATGGCAAAACATTATGTATACGTGTATTCATGTGATCACTATAAAGACCACTATAAAGCGTTTCCCCCAAAAATGGAGGTTTATGCTGTTAACACTGGACTACTAACCGATTTCATTTAAACTCTATACATATTTATGTAACCATACCGTTAATTGGTTTCCCCGCTATCTTAGTCTGGGAGATTGGATTTTGTTGATTCTTGGTACATATGTTGGGTATGTTATACTGTAATTATACCGAGTTTTATTGAATTCAATTCGTAAATGCAGTTTGTAAGTCATGAAACCCACTTTCAAGGAGTACCCCTTCCCCCTTAAAGTAGAGTGTAAGGAAAAGCTTCCGTTACAGGATACTCGCTATAACTTTGAAGTGGGATTCTTGAAGAGACCCACCCCTAAAAATAGACAAACCCTCTTTGGAACTCCTGGAGTATCACCTACCCCACACAGACCGAGTTTTGACACAAGTCTCAGCGTCCGACGCATGACGCACCTGCCCAGGAGCCTGGTTTCGCTTTCATCTCCCCTTCCCCCCTCAACACGGGGGCTGTCCTTGGTACAGGTGCGAGAGGAGAGGAGAGGAGTAGAGGCTTGTTTTTCAAGGACGGGTGAAAGTAAGGAACCCGGATACCTCCGGTAACTTACACCGCCCTGACTCCTGGGAACACCCTCTCTACTAGTAGTCACTTGTCAGCTGATAGTGTCCCATCCCATACATCCGATAGGAGGAAGATTCTCCAGAATGTAGTCAAAGTTGCCCACAGTCATATTTATACTCTCTTTGGAGGTTGAAGGCAGTGATAACGTCATGATAAATGATAACAGTGATAACGTTATGATAACGTCTTTTGGCTTATAGTAATATAGGACCACTATGGCTTCAAATACCTTAAGCTTGTAGAAGAACTTATAATTTACTCGTACACAAATATTGAACATTTTGTATCTAACAGATAACTGACAAAAAGAACCAAAACGTTTTAAAATTTAATTTCTGTAGTGAGATATACATAGTTAAAAGTAAACCTAATGAATAGGCAGTCACAAGTAGGTACAAGGTCGTATACATAGTTTGAGGATACTAAAATGTTGATAGTATTTTTGAATCAAGAGGAGGCGGCGAACTTGAGCCATATATTGGAATAATAAATTTATAATCAGACAAAATGAAAACAAAAGCCAATTCTTCAAAATATTGGCTTTTGTTTGCATTTTGTCTAATTATAAATAAGATCTTGTGTTGATAAACTCGAAATAAAACGTTATTTCTAAACCTATTTAGAGGTATACTAAAATTAATAATCATATATATTGAATGATCAATCAAACTGTGCAAAATCAAACTTAACTTAACTTTGCAACGCAAACCGAGACTATCAAAAGTCAACCAACTAATGATTTCCTTACAAGGCTTTGGTTTCATCATCTATCAAAGTTGCATCTAAAACTGCACTATCATGCGTATACAATCTATCAGCAAAGAAACAAGGGATAGAAAATAAGAAAGCACTTTCACGCAATCAGAGGTTGAATAGTCCTTTGTTTAGCTCTCAAATAATCGATCAATCATTGATGAATCGGCACTTGAAAAGTTCAACCAGTCAAGGTATAACTCATTGATGGATTTACGATATTCTTATTTTAACTTAAAGGGCGTTTCTCGATCAGCTGGAAAACTCAACAACTGGATTGCAAATTCATTCAAATAAATTACTTGACAAAATATTCACTGATAGCGACTAAAATTAAAATAGTGCTGCCTTGTGAAGAAGTAAGCACAACATAATGCAGCTTACAAGTTTGGTTTCTTGACATTTGCATCAGGTGAAAACACCGGTGTCGAGTTATTGTGAATGAATCATAACTTGACAAGATAAACGCAATGGTAGAAACCCGTTTACATTCTTGTTTGAACTTTGTCAAAGTCTACTTTCCTCTCAAAACGTTATCAGCAAAATGTTAAATTCATTTCTTGCAGCCTGGTAGCAGAGTTTCAATTTAATTGAGCATTCCTGAACACGGTTGTAGTAGGTTAAAATTACTGAGTAGTAATCAATGTCAAATAACTGATTTAAGATCAAGTAGTTATGAAACTATTTTGAAGATACGATGAAACAAACGTAATACGCAGCAGCCTATACTCGTAGCTTCCACTGTATATTTGCTGTAGGCTAAACGACTTAAGGAATATCAAGATAACAATTTACATCCCTGAAATTGTGTGTTTTTAACTTGTTTCCTTTACCTAAACATGCAACATTCAAATTTAAGGGAAGGAGCTTTTTCGTTTAACAAGTTTTCCGGTAGGTCTTTCCAAAGTAACTCAAACATACACATCACTACACTAAAAAACAAACTAAACGGTAGCTTGGACAAATTTGGGAGCTAACAAAAATCGAGTACTTATTTTATTTTATATTTACGTGACCTTGAAACCAAAACAAACTGCCCCAATGCTCAACTAACCTCCACCGCAATGTGGACTACAGGAAGCGAGTGGTCATCGATGTGTGAAATCGTTGAGTAACCGCGGGATAATCGTCAAGCGGATCAAATGTGGCGGTCAGAAACCAGCTGATCATTTCCCGACAAATATTCTCTGCATAGTCAGCTGATTGGCCACACCGCAGAGTAATGCAATCACTTACGTGCGCGCAAAATGTAAAAAAGTCATGGAATGAATCACTCACCTTTGTTAGAAGTATATTATTGCTTTCGAATCCGGTTATTTATTAATGAAATTGAGGTCCAAAAAATGTTTGGATTAGAGCAACGACAACTATATAAATTCCTCTAGCTTATAAAGTTGAAAGTTTATCAAATTATTAGTCATAGTACAGTTTACAAATATGTTGAGAAAACAATAACTTAATATGAATAAATTAACAAATACAACGAGTTTTAACAACAGACTTTATTTGTATTTTAACGCAGACTTATAGTAAATCGTTGTAACAGCTCTTTCTTCAAAACAATAGAATTCATACTGCTGAGTTCAAAACCATGTTTACTTTTAAGTTTCTATATAATATCAAAACATTTATTTCCCAGCATTGTTTGACAAAAAGTATCGGCTGCGCCTCGTACGTTATCTTGACCTCGTGTCAAAAATTGTCACTTTAGGACCTAGTGATGAAATATACTATTTTAGGACTGAAAGGGTTTTGTCAATTTAAGAAATAGTTCTGCCTTATAAAAAAATATGAAAAGTAAAAAAAAAAAAACTAATGGAGACAATACAAAAAGTAAGTCTTATTTTAAGTGATGATAAGTAATAGTAACTACTGCCGTAGCAGGTGAGAGTGCAGACAGGAGTGAGAGGGGTAGGCAAGGTGGGCGGGGGCGGGTGTGGCCCGGTATTTGTCAAGGTCAGGTTCAGCGAGACCACTTTCTTCCTCAGCTACCAAAGGTCATCCACAGGCCCGGACCACTCTCTCCTTCCGTTGCCGTATTCGGCAGCCCCACCTTTCTTCCACAAGCAGCTCCTGATGGCTTTAATTGATCATTGTTTCCATTAGATGTGAGCGTCATTCAGAGAAACTGGACGTAGGAGTTTATTTTTTATGTCTGTTTTTTCGCTTTGTTTAAGATAACTGAATTTATTAATGTTTGTGAACTAGTTGTTATGGCATCGATATCTGTTTTGAAATGAGTCAAATCAAGTCATAGGCCTACGTGCCAGGTGAAATGAAAATTAAATGAAATGGAATTCATTATTTTGTCTTATTAAAGTATTTATTTTGTGGCAAAGTTAGGACGATAAAGTCCTTTTTTCACTTGACCACCATTCACTAAATACAATAATTTACAATATATAACAACATAATTTATTCAATACACTTAATGCTAAAACTGAAATAGTCAAGATATACAGCTTTTAAATACAGATAGCTAAAATAGAACAAAATAAACAGTATAGATATAGGTGGGAATATGCCAAAACGTTGGAACAAGGCTTATGTGTAAAATACACAGTAAGCTATGTACTTTGTAGGTTTTGCATGTAACATGACCTCAAGATTAATGCATCGTTTGTCAAATTAATAATTTTTCCACTTAAGCAAAAAGACGTAAACGACAGGTTGACTCTAATAACGTTACATTACAAGTGTATAATGCCCCTTTCATCAGTAAGACAGACATCGTCGGGCAACCCAAATTAAAGGTTATAATTACCAAAACAACGTACACGTTTGAACACTATTGGAATAATAAAAAGTTCTAACCAAGTAATTACATTTTAAGTTTATATCACATGACAACTGATAGTGTCTGTATATTCATACCTTTTGTGTATATTTATGTTTATCATCATAGCTGTTGAAAGGTCCCGTCCACTTAAAACTACGATAATATGGTTTATAAATCTCAAAATCAGTTTGTTCTGATTATAAATAAGAATATGAGCTTTGTTTTCTATTCTAGTTATAAGGTTTTTCTATTAAAAAAAGATTGCTTTAGGGACATGTATGATTTAAGTCCAAAAGTAACCAATTTAAAAACGCTTTTTTACTTGTTGAAAATCATGTTTTTTTGCGTAAACCTTCCCCTTAAAAAAGAACAATTTCAAACGTTTATTATCAGGCTTTCATTATAATTACAGTACAACTATGCTGTGTAGGCCCATTCTCATCTACGTAGATCAGTTGCGCCTTCCGTTTTGACATCAACCGTTCCCAACCCAACACTGTTAAGAGCGCGTCTAAAATAGTTTCAAGGAGTAATTTACATTATCTGTTTGTATCTAAATTTCATTGGAACCTGAAACCTTTAGTCTTGAAGTACTTCCGGTTCTAAAGCTCAATCAAGAACTAAAGTTAGATGCACAAACAAATTGTCGGAAATACTATCCGTGCTTAGAACTTGTATCTATTGTAGCGCAAATCCTTTGCTACAGCACTAAACAGACAGTTGTAAGAGAAGTGAAGACTGTATAAGAAGAGGAGTTTATATTAAGTTGAAGTAAAAATCTCAACTGCGAATATGTGCGTATATTACACGCGTATATTCTCAACTGCGAATAACGGAAACTATTACGAAAGTGTTACACAATTTTAATACCTTTAATACATATTATAAATAAATTAAATCAAATTCGTGTGATGTTTTAAAGGTGAAGTAATGAATATTCTACAACGGTATTCAAGAACGACTGGAGATTAGAAGACATCGATACTATGCTATAATAAGTGTAGTTAATTTAATGACTTTTCTATCCGATCAAAATGCAAACCATTGTAAACGTAGTAAAACTGAATATTAACGCTTTCTCTGTAGACTTGATCGGACTCAAACTTGATCCTGAAGTATATTTTACTTAAAATGTCTGGATAGCTTTATTAATACTTACTTGAATACTTGTTTCCTATGTTGTTGACCGATAACTCGGATAGACAGGGTCAATAAGTTAAAAATATATACAAGAATATTTTTACACAATATTTGGGCCAGGACAAGCTACTCTGCCATTATTTGTCAAATACAGTAATAAAACTGTATAACGTGTGTGGCAATACTTTACACGTTGATTTTGGGTGTAACGCTATAACGCACTAATACATACCAACCGTAATTAAAAAGTCATTTAAAATTAAAGGCCAATATTTAATATTTTATTATGATGCATTTTTTGACAGCTAGCTGACATAATCTGATAACCTCTTAATAATAGTTTTTTAAAATCAAGAACCAAAAGGGATATTTAAAACTTTTCATTTGTGTCAAACTATTTTATGAGCGTAACAAATTGGCGATTTTATGCGAGTTTGGTAGTTAAATTTGCGAATAACTGCAAAATACCGCAGTAAAAGCAAAGGATTTAGTCTGTACGGCGCTGTGTTGTGATTTTCATACATGAATGTACTGCTGGGATAGTGTTGACAAAACCGCAGGCGCTCAGTACATTAATACTCATCACAAACCTTAGAACAAAAGATGAAACGTTTACAGGAGTAAACATTAGTGTATACAACGGTACGAGTATATTTTAATTCATTTTTGGCGATAGTAACATTATATTCACGTACGCAGCAAAACAATAACTTCAATAAGAGATGAAGGTAAACGAATTTGGTCCTGGTTTAGTAGAACGACCAAAGGTTTGGTTCAAAGGTCCAATTGAATAATATTTTGTAAACAGTTCTTGGTCGTAATGGGTTTATATTTTTTCAAAATAAATCGCACTTGGTTACAAATACTGACTGACGTTGTTCTTGGTTTGAAACTTGTACGAGTATCTGTTTTTATATTCTTAGATTAAGGCCCAACCACATTATTGGAAGAGTAGTTGATATACATACTAAGTTGTGATCATATTGTTGTACTGATTTTATTTCTTTGAATAAACTCACTATTTACTTGGTTTAGCTAATTTTGAAGTGAAGTAATAAACCACTTGTTAAAATTTAAACCTGTTTTCAATGTTTAAAAGTGTTTCGTACAGTCACATTTCTTTCTGAACAAATGATTTATACGAAAGTGTATAGTCACAAAAATGTGTAACACGCTATGCAAAACCGAATTATACATACAAAGGTAAGTTGAAAATGTAGAGTATCATTTTTTATTTCAGTTCGGTTTGGCTAAACTAAGCCGAAATAAAAAAATTACACCTCATTGTCGACTTATTTTTGTATGTAGAATCCGGTTCTGCATAGCGCGCTACACATTTTTGAGACATTCTGTATATTTGCTCACAATGATAGAGTGTGAGTAATAAACCGAGATTGGTATTGACGAAGAAAGATTATTAGTCGGGGGATGCAGTCCCAGAGCAATAACTTAGCAATATCGTAGCCTAGATTCTCTCACACCTCATACCTGTGGCTGTATTGTTACACTGCTAATTAGTTTAAGTGACAACAAAACTAAAATGCGTCTCATGCTAACCCCATACCGTGTAAAAAAATATGCGTTTCTGGTCGTTCCAAAGTTAGAATTGGGTTGTTATATTCCCCTAATTATGTTATACCTTTATGTTTCCGTATTGGAAGTTTCGCCTTGCAAATTTCTATTTTTCTTAAGTAAATCACTAAATTACTATTTGAGATGCCGACCACTCTCATGAGGGTATTTTTAGGCAAATATGTGATAAAGGATGAGTGTGATGAGTGGTAGTAATAGTTATGAGGTGTAGCCTTGTTACAAACTAAGGCCGACTCTTCCTTAGAATGGGTCATTAATTAATAGCCCAATGACCAATGGAAATACAAGGCTTAACGTGACTTCCGAACCACGCAGGCGATGGTCTGATATGTCTAAACGATGGTGGGAGTTCATGTGGGTATCATCAGATGATCACTGAGACTTAGACCTATATCATCCCCAAAACCTGAGCTCCATGAAGCTGGATTACAGGACCACGCCACGAGTCCCAGTCAACAACACTAGAATGCGTCTCATGCTAACCCCATTCCGTGTGAAAAAATATGCGTTTCTGGTCGTTCCAAAGTTCGAATTGGGCTGCTATGTTTCCCTAATTATTTTATACCTTTATGTTTCCGTATTGGAAGTTTAGCCTTGCAAATTTCTATTTTTCTGAAGTAGAAAAGGTTTTGTAATTTAACCAATGGCAAAATCGCATAATTAAATCGTGTTTTGCTCGTAGCATGTGGTTTGACTTGAAAAGTTAGTTTGTAGTCAGTTTCATGTAAGATGACCCGCATCTGTTACGTGATGGCAACATTTTGAACATGGTCACTGGTCAGTGTTGAATAAACATGCGACCAACTTTCAATTGTTGAGCTTTAGTTATATCATTAGATTAGCATGTGTCAGCTCAACCCCAAAAAAGGATACAACAAGGGCTAGTTTAGTTTAGTTTAGCTGAAGAGCAATAAAGACAATCTGAAACATTGTTTCCCTAAGCTTAGAAAACTCTTATTTTCTAAACTTCTGAACCTGCAAACTGATCTTTAGTTTTAGCACGAAAAACATCATATGCCTAAGTATGAAGGACAAAGGAAAAAATTCAACGTAAATTCGTGTTGATAAATTGGTTAGAATTTCTCATTCTAACCTTAAACTAAACCTGTCGTATTTTAAACGTGCTTCTCTATCCTATACACTTTTGAACTAATTTACAAAACTTTCAAACGCGCTTTGTTACATGTCATCACGATATACTACAGTACTTTGTAGGAGATGACGAGGGGGGCCGGGAATTCTAAAATTACTTAAACTTCCAATATGTTCATCTTAAAAGATCAAACCTATGCCAAATTTCAAGTACCTTAGTCCACTAGTTTCTGCTCTACGCAATGAGTTCCAAAAATACAGATAAAACCGAACACAAAAATTAAACATTTCAAAACGAGTTTAGAATTTGATATCCATGGATAATGTTCTTATCAACCTACTTTCATTATCACCACAGTGCCAATCGGGCTGTGTATCAGCAGAGAAAGAGTTAGAGAGAGCAAGAGCACTCGACGTTGATCTGTAGCTTGAGATTGAGATGGAAGGATTTAGCTGAGAGGGTTTGTATGTTTCTGACTTTTATCGCCATCTTGCTAACCGATATCTGCACTCAGACCCAAGGTCGAATCAGAAAATCACAACTCTGGGCTAATAATGTGATTGTTTTCTTCGACCGAATATTTTGCGTGATCAATTTACAAAAACTGTTTTTGTATCAGGGGTTCATGTTTAATAAGGGTTAATTACGTTTAAGTAAAGTAGTCATGCGTTTTCTTGTAAAGAAAAGTGACTGATAGTGTTGCATTGTTGACCTTTGGCCGGGAAATGCAATAGAGGCGAAGCAATAAGAGGATATGACGTTCAAAACCTCACAATAACAATTAGGTATAGTAGGCGTTCTGTACACCATCAATACTGGGAAGATGGTCTTTTTTACAAACAATTATTGTAAAAATGTTAACAAAATATGGTTGAAATAATTTAGTTTATTGTTCTGTACCAAAAATTGCGTGTATAAGAATACAGTACTGTTTCACGACAAATATATTCTAGCACCCATTTAATAAATCACTATTTGAGATGCTGCAGGCAAATATATGGTGAAGGATGAGTGTGATGAGTGGTAGTAATGAGGTGTAGTCTTGTTAACGACATTAATTAATAGCCCATTGACCAATATACAAGGACAACGGCTTAAACTTCCAAACCACGCAGGTGATGGTCTGATATGTCCGATGGTTGGAGTTGATGCAGGTATCATCAGATGATCACTGAGACTATCTGAGGCGCTTTAGACCTATACATCCTCAAAATGACTTATGAAGGATTACAGGACCACGCCACGATTTGGATAAACGAGTAGAGTACTGTATCGCGACAAATATATTCTACCACCAATTCACGTAAGAAAATTAAATTAAGGTTATTTGATGGACTGCGCTGATTACGTTTAGGCTAGATCATTTTTAATGTTTGTGCCATGTTCCAGGTTACTTTTCCCCTGAAGACGGGGTCAGATTCCAAATCCCAAAACGTCGTCTATATTTTGTTCACTCAAAAACGGTGAAAACGTCCGAAATAATATTTAACTTCAGAAACTGTGCCATCACCTTAACAACTTCAAACACAAAACGAAATACAGCTTTAACAATTCTGCTCGCTGGTATCGTCTGTCCGACATTGTTCAAATGTTGACTGAAGGCCTGTTTACACTGGGCCAAAGTGCTCCATCACTCATTGACTGTCAGCTGCATAAACACTCGTAATGGCCGACTCCGTCTGAATTGGTCTTATGACATCATAATTATGTTTCAATATTTGTGAGAGGGATAATGTAGTGTTTGAAGATAAAAACTGAAGCTCAATCAGTAGACTAGGTTAGTTAGGTCCCTATTTAATGTACAATAAAGAAGAAAAGGTTTTGTAGTAGCACATGACTTATTTTCGTGTTCACCATAAAATTGTTGGGATTTGTAAAGCATACAGATTACAGTAATATCTGCTTCATTTGTGATTACTGAAACTTAATCATGAAATTTAATTTCAGTCTTATTTGGTAAACGTGCAAATTCAACCATTAAAGCAATCAAAACATGATACATCATTGGATAAACAGCTGCTCAGTGCTAATTTTCTGCTAACAATATTTTATCTAAGAAATCCCCTATGCTTATAATATTTGACTTGGGACTCGTGGCGTGATCCTGTAATCTAACTTCATGGAGGTCAGGTTTTGAGGATGATATAGGTCTAAAGCGGCTCAGATAGTCTCAGTGGTCATCTGATGATACCCGCATCAACTCCCACCATCGTTTAGACATATCAGACCATCACCTACGTGGTTCGGAAGTCACGTTAAGCCGTTGGTCCTTGTATTTCCATTGGTCATTGGGCTACTAATTAATGACCCATTCTAAAGAAGAGTCGGCCTTAGTTTGTAACAAGACTACACCTCATAACTCATTACTATACCACTCATCACACTCATCCTTCACCACATATTTGCCTTAAAATACCCTCATGAGAGTGGTCGGCATCTCAAATAGTGATTTAGTGATATGTTTATACTCTCGTCCCAAACTAGAAAAACATTTTCCTTATTCCTGGTCTGAAAGCAACAAGTAGGTGTCCTGCAACTTGCTTGTGGGTGTTGATGCATCATATGTGGGTGGATACAAGCATGTTGTATTAAATTTTTTCTTTGACGTTTGTTGTCGATGATGGTACAATTTCTAAGAATGAAATATTATTACGGACGCAAGGCTCAAAGCCAGCCTATGAAGCTGTCTGATGGCTTGCCAGACAGTTGCCACTGGCCATGGATGAGCTCGGATTTTTCTATTTGTTTTTAAATTTCGTAAAGTGTTTGTACAAGTTGTATTGTTTTCTAGGCTAGCTGTTAAAACAATGTTATTTGGTGGTGGGCTACTGGTGAACTTGCTCTACATCACTTTAAGCTAGCTCTGTTCCCAATGTTTTGTGTTATGAGAACGGTTACGTCGTACTTGAAAACGGTATCAGTTTCCTAATTCCGAAGCGTTGTGTAAGTTTTGTTCACTGACAAACTATAAAGAATAATATTTCAACCTCAGAAATATTAGTGTATTATTATTGATTGTTATATTGGTGTATTTTCTTTAAATCCTGCCAACAGTCTCGTCTCGCATTCAAATTAATTATAAAAATACACATTTTGCAATATTTAAATTTCCGTCTCGATATAGTTTGTGTATATCCACTGTAAATTGCAATTCCTACACGTTTAAATTGAAGTATTATAATTTAAGGTCGTAAACCTTGCCTAACCTCTTATTGCAAAATATTACTGTATAACCAAAAGTACAAACTTGTTTAAAATATGATTTATATGCAAGTTCTAGTTCAAAATGTTGGTTAAATTGGGCGCACTATAAGTTATCTGCATAATATTTACTGACAGTAAAAGACCGACGATATATATTTTTCAGCATTTAACAAAACTCACCGTTCCGTTCTAAAACTGTCCATGGCACTGAGCTACGCATTATCCATTACACGTTTTCAAAATAGTTGTTTAATTATTTTCTAGTCTACTAATTTATGACAGTAGTATCTACTGACCTTCTGTATAATGTTGCTGAAGTAGTGATTCCAGATACTGTGTTATAATCACGTTTTATTGATAAATTACCAAAAGGAAAATCTCTGCCAGCAAATAAGTGAGATGTGAAAATGTGGTTATAAATCATCGTGGCAGAGGACACAGATGACCACAATGTTCTAACAACATCTGCGCCCAGTAAAACTTTCCAGACCTGCGATATGTCGATAATAACACAAAACCCAGTTTGACCCGAACTAAATACTTTACTAAACTCAGAATGTATGGAGTTAAACTTTCCTTCAGATCGGTTTAACTAAAACCTATATATTTGTATAAACCGGGCCGACACGCAGCTAAGCGCTAAAGAACTACAGGCATGAGATTCCTTTGCAATTTGTTACTCTAATTCTCCCCACTCACAGCCTCGCTTTCGGCCTTCGGCCTCAGACCTACGGCTTTTTTTACTGGAAGATATACTAGATATTATGAAAGGACAACACATTTTACATTTCAATAAAATCGGACTACTCATTCTACGAAATATACAGTTTTACACCCTTTTTGTGAAAAAAGGTTCTGGTAGTCTAGTTTTGCTGGTTAAAGGATTTATTATCAAAAGGGCCACCATATTGATTATACGTACCGTAGCATGAGATTTTGCTCGCCGCGTATATTTTGTATATAGTATAGTTTTATTGAATGCTTGTGCGAGTACCAAATAACGTAACAGAAAATTTATACATGATTATGTCTTTATAGAGCAAGAAACGATTCATAAAAATTGGACTTTTTGGTTTTGAGATGCGAATATAAATGCATGATCACTATTTGATTACCCTTTACAGAATAGGGTGAATTGTGACAAGTCCCTAAATTTTAAGGAGATTCTGTCAAAACATCATTCAGTCAATCAGTGACTGAAGATGGTACTCCACAGCGAGACCGAAATATTTCACCCTAATTATTATGATGTTTTGACGCGGTGTAAACCGGAAGAACTAGATTATATTCCTCATCAATATCGCTCCAACCCGATGGATGGCGCGGGTAGGAGAAGATCTTTTGGCATTGGCCTTCCTAGTCATTGGACCTAATATATCTTTGTGGCTTCGTAAAAGGTAAGGTTTGTGTCCCACCTTTACTCATCACCATTCAAGAACTCAAATTTCGGATAAGAAAAGCAGTAGAATCCATCTCTAGTTACTTTGTCTCTCGCATGGCAAGAAATGGACTAAGGCTAAGGGCTGTGTGCGTACTACATGTGGTGCGCATATCGAATATATAAAACCACAGTAACATAAATTTAGTAAGTGTATTATTAAGATAACAGTATCAAATATAAGTTGTAAATAATAATAAAAAAGTATCAAATGTAGTTTGTCTGTAATAAAGAAATGAAATCGGTTCTTTCATTTTGAAACACCCTGTATTAAGAAAGATATTAGTACCTCAAATATGAATTGTAATGAGTCGTGTTATTAAAAAGAAAACGTTTTCAGATATCCCCAAGATCAAATGCTATTACAGATGTTAGGAACTTGTTAGGAATAGATTTTACTAAGTTGCTCAGTTCTATTTATCAAGTAATATTGAAACACATTGAAATATAGACATTGAAGTATACAATAATATTATAGGCAAACATACATTTTAGATTTTCCCAACAAAATATTATTTAAAACGTCTCATATTTTAAAAAATAGCTGCCCCAGCAACACGTGATGGGAAGAAGGAATTCCAATATTTTCTCATTTCCTCGTGGAACAAAAGATCAAGGCACCTCGTCTCATTCTTTTGGTGATGTATAGGCTTCATATATTTTCCACTATTCGTGTGTTGGGTACGAAACTTATCAAATAGCGTTTGAAGTTTATAACGCTATAATATAAATGCCAAACACTCTAATACAACTTGAAAATTGGGCTCTAATACTGTATTTATAAGCACAAATTTAAGGTAAGCAAAATTTAAAAGCTTAGATCAGATTTGTTTTTTGCAATTACGAGTGTATGACAATGACAGCTTTGCTGGTCGAAGGAGGCCTCATATGAAATTTCCAATATTGGTTTCTTGATTTTAGGTTTGTTTTAATATAATACATCATAGTTATCACTAAATGCTTTTACTTCCGCGCATACGGTAACATCGCCACGTAAGGATAATGTGTAATATAATGAAACCAACTTTGAGTAACAAGGGTTATTAAGTTTTGTAATAAGTATGGTAGTACAATACAAGGTTATATAATACGGTTGGGGATATAATAAACTTAGATAAGAAGTATACAATTATAGGAACAACGCGTGCGATAAAAATATGCAATTCATAGAATCTCGAATTTTTACACTAATGATTACTGAAACAATATCCAAGACAATAATTAGTATGAAACTAGAGTATTCTCTAAGTTTAAACCCAAAAACACATGGTTTATAACTTAAAGTTAATCAAGAAGCAAACCTTTAATGTGTTTATAGAATCACACCCGTTGTAATCTATATACGAGTGGTTTTTCATAATATATGCGCAGATTTTAAAGTGAGTAGGTCTACGAGAGTATGGAAAAACTAAATAAAACTTATAGATTTCCAAAACAAAGCCATATGGTTAAAAGTGAAATGATAAACTGGTGGTATTCAAACATTGAACAACATAATCTTATTTTTGCAAAAAAAGTCATTCTACACATAGATCACCAATAATATTAGGTTAGGCTAGCTTAGGTTAAGTTATAGGGTAGGTATAAGGTTATGATAAACCATCAAATACAATAATCTAGAAACGAGGTAGAATAGTTGATAGTTTTTCATCTTTGGCTTCCAATAAAAATATACAATTGACACGTGATATTCACAATAGTAAAACAATACAATAGAAAACTAACTTTAAGTAGTGAAATAACACAACAATAATAATAATTAGTCTATAGATATTTAATATAAAACAAGTTACGGAGTGATACGTCTACTATTAACCACTATCCAACTTTAAAGAAATACTTCGTTAGATCGCCCTTTTCAGTATTAAGTACTCAATAAACCATCTTTACTACCTACAAACATATTTCAAAGACGAAAATCTATGAAATAAGCAACAAGACTCAAACCGCTGTTTTACGCCTGTGTGTATTTCTATCGTATATGTTTTAATCAATTAGTATTAACTACATTTTCATATTTTATTATCATTTATAGAGTTCTTAAAATTATATGTAATTCCTACTAAATTCCTAGTGCGATAGCAAATAAACCTGGTTAATATTAAAATAAAATCAGGTGTTTGTTTAAAATACAAATAAATAGAGAATCTAGCTAGAAAGTGTTGACACACTGGTACAGATACGAATCACACTTGAAGCCTACTGCGCAGTCGCAGTACTTGTAGGAGATAGCACACAACTGGTTGGGCTCTGAGCACTTAAACAGACGCGGGGGTCTGCAGTTCTCCCCCAGCCCGGCAGGGGCTCTGCACTTGCCTGACTCGCCAGTGTATTCTGCAAAATGGAAAAGTCAAATCATAATGCGTATTCAAAATTATGAAAGAGATTAAACATGTGTTTCTGATGTCTCTGATGATTATTTTACTATTAGGATGCAGCTGTATAATTTTAGTCATTCATTCGTTAAATGTACAAAATGAATATTTTTCTTTGTTGTTATACTCAAATAGACTAGAGCCTATAGTTAACATAGTAAAAGGTAGATTTAAGAATAATTCACAATTTTACATATACAAGGGCTTTTTTAAATCTAGCTTTAGATCAGTTTTAAAGTCGGAAGATTATACTTTTCTTAATGTAAACCATATGAAAATAACAATGTACATGCATCCAAAATTGAAAGTGAATTTATGACCGATGAAGAAGAAAAAATCTTTTTTGTAAGTAGTTCTTTTAAAATAATTCTTATACTCAAAACATTAGTATTGTTAATTGCTTCAAATCACTGGCATAAATAATCTAAATACAAAAAACCATAGTTTTTTTAAATTTGTATTACATATTTTGTCTATAACATGATCTAAAGTATATTAGATGAAATATATAATGAAAAGTAAAACACTATGGTTTTAATAGTAGTTAGAGGACTTACGCCAGTTATTTGAACAGTTGACCAGTCATGTCCTCGTTACAAACAAATTATTTTCAACTTAGCTCCCCACTTGAACCTTTTGAAACATCGTGTTTAAAATTGTCAAAATGTTTAAATTCAGGAAATTTAGGTTTCATAAATAATGCTCCTTAAACATTCGGGGTGAAAAGAGGTTAAATGTTAAATCCAGTCAGTAGTCCTTTTTATTTGTACTTTTACGAACTCTAACGTTTCTTTAAAAACCCTGTATGTCCATTACTCACTGTAATCTACCAGGCAACATCCTCCAGGACACGTCTCCGCCATCTGACAGAGCTCCTCGGCAGTGATGCCAACGTTGAACGCAACAAAACACAGGACAAACCCCACAGCTATGAGGTCAACACCCCAAGCCTTTTCATCGCAATCAAACCTGATCCTGCAACTAAACCAATAATGGGTAGACCTTTCACGTACACAAAACTGAACAAGTTTGAATGGTCACCAAAATAGGTGTTACCTTGGTTGTGGTGCCTGTAGATCCTACGGTGCAGGTTGTAGTCTAAACACGTGTTTTGCAGCGCTTTTGCTGCATCATCAGTAGACACACTAAGTCACTATTTACACTGATATTAAAACTAAACACTATTAAAACTAAGTGACTTAATTAAGAACTATTTACACAGTCCACGGCATTTGTGCACTCGCGGTTCGCGGATGACGCGTCGGGTGGACGGACGCGGAAGCGCATCACGGAGCGAGAGGGTGCGACTGACTCATAAATAGAAATTTAAAAATAGAAATGTATTAAAATAGGTGGCCATGAAGTCAAAATACTATAAGGTATCAATTAAAATATATATGTCAGAAACAGTAAAACTAAAACTTTGATCAGCCTAGTGCTGATATTGTCAAGACGACTAAATCACTATTTGAGATGCCACTCTCATGAGGGTATTTTAAGGCAAATATGTGGTAAGGGATGAGTGTGATGAGTGATAGTAATGAGTTATGAGGTGTAGTCTTCTTACAAACTAAGGCCGACTCTTCCTTAGAATGGGTCATTAATTAATAGCCCAATGACCAATGGAAATACAAGGACCAACGGCTTAACATGACTTCCGAACCACGAAGGTGATGGTCTGATATGTCTAAACGATGGTGGGAGTTGATGCGGGTATCATCAGATGATCACTGAGACTATCTAAGCCACTTTATACCTATATCATCCTCAAAACCTGACTTCCATGAAGCTGGATTACAGGACCACGCCACGAGTCCCAGACTATAATACTTAGTAAACAAATTAATACCTTCGTACAGTTGCCCTTTCGAAGCTTATTAGTTATTCAGTAAGACGAGTTTTAGTATTCTTTTCAGGCGCAATACACCTTTAAAAAGGTACAACATGCAAAAATTCTTTGCGAGAATGAAACACATCTACAAATATGTTACTTTAGTTTTACTAAACCAATAATTTAGGGGATTAAATCATTCAACGACTAACAAAACCGTTACTGCGTACACTTCCATGTGATTCTAAGCTTAATCGTTACCTCATTTAATGCAGTTAATAAAATAGAAAAATATTTCCATCAATAAAATAAAACACTTACCAAAGCTACAGTCAGGATTGAATGCAGCACTTGAACAACTGATCGAGGGCTAGAAAACAACAGCTTAAATAATTATACTACTTGAAACTAAAACGTAAATTAGACACACTATCGTCACCATATCAAACCTTAAACTGTCACAATATCCGGTATAAAACTTAATAATCTAAGAACACGAACCGACATTAATTTATGACACAGATAATAAAATAGAAATAGCCGGAAGTACTCAGTGACATGCTAGCAATAAAACCTTTATGCAACTGACAATTTAGGCATTCCTTGTTTGGACATAAACCAGCTGTAGTTTGTTTATGTCGCGTTAATCACTGCAATTATAACCGTTGCGTATTTGCACGGAGAACATTTCCTCGCGACAGCTTTCAGCCAATTAGGAAACCGTGACGAATGAACAATTGAGTTAACTCATAAAGAACGATATCAAGGGCTTTAGGAAAAACATTATAAGTCACAATAGATTCGATTGGCTGTTTGATTGTTGTAACGGATAAGGTCATGTACACTCTACAGAAAGATTCGTAAAAAATTATAAATCGGCTTGAAAAAACCTATACATTGAAAAAAGCACAAATAAACAAAAAGCCAGACATTTCTATCTTTTGATTAAAGTTCACAGTGCTGTTTTAAATCCAATTAACAGCAATACAGAATCCAATTATAGGCGCATACACCCGTTGATGGCATTCTTCCAACTAGCGGTAAGTTTTTGAGCATAATTAAGAAGCTCAAATGTAAATCAATCCTTCGATCTGTTTTAAATACGGAACAGTTAATTTAAAACATAGATGAAGTGTTTTCAGATAATTTCACAAACAGGCTGCAACATTTAATGCGTTGAGTGCCCACTCGAACCGCACCTATTTCGTGTCATCCGACCCGTGTAAGTGTCCGACCTATAGAACTACTAATTTTACAATTTAATACACTTGCAAAAATGTAAGGTTCTATTAATTATACAAAAGGATGGAGTTTGAATTACAAAGCTGTAGGAGTAGTTAAAGTCCAACCAAGTGAAGTAGTTATAGGTCTCAAACTAAGTTTAATCAGTTTCATTGTTGTCCCGTTTGATCTTCAAACCTAGTTTACCGCTTAATATTGCAGGCAGCTGATTATCAAAGTTTTACCTTTGTGGTATATATTTTTTCAGATGTAGTGTAACTTATATATATATTTAAAGATGGTTCTGAATTGTTCGGCCAGCCAGCTGATAATACTCAATTTGTATTAAAATTGATCCTTCCTTAGCCTTCTTGAGTCCAGATAGGCTGTAAATAGTACTTATAAGGCGTCACAAACACAATTAGGTGACAGGAGGAGTTAAACTATTATTTTCTCAATATTTTTTAATATGCATAAGTTGATGGCGCCGTAGAGTAGTCCACCCTTCTGAGTCGGTATAAGGAAGTGGTCTTGCTTTACTCTGCTTGCGTTGCGGAGGTGGTATGCTCCAAACTAAAAATTTTATTTGATCGGCGACCGTGTTGGAAGGAGGTTAACACTTAGGTATATGTACCTATACGATTACCTTAGGTATGTGCATGGGGTTCTATGCTGTGTATAGGCGTAAGATTTGAAATTTTACTGTTGGAAATGTTTATGTGGGTGAGATTGTAAAAGTTACTCACATATATAAAATTTTAAATGTTTAGTTTATCTGAAATTGAGTTACAATGTATATACTTCAGTAAGCGAGTGACTCAAGTGTTTGTTTTTAAGATTAGACTAAGACTGTTTTACATATTTACTTAGAGTTTAATTATCAGTGGATATCTTCACTAAAATATACTGAACTGAAGTTATATGGCAGTATAGCTTTTTCATGTTTTTGTCAGAATCAAATCAACTGAAAACTTAATGTCAGACTGAATTTGAGCAGCAGTACCATGGTTCTGATTTCAACCACCAAAATCTCGAAAAAAATAGCCCAGTTGGTGTATATTTTATCCCTGTAAGCTATCACACTTTGAGTTCCAGCTTTCACTATATTTTAAAAGTATTAACTTTATTCAAGCCTTTTGCCTAACTCTTGTGTATGGTTTTCTTTGCACTGTTAAAAATTGAGTAGCTTACAAACTTACCCACTTGATTTCACACTAACTAGACACTATTTAACTTAGCATCAGCCATTGTTTAATATATAGAAGAGGATGCAAGAACAAGTTGAAAAGTCATACTAAGAAGAATTATCAGAAAGATTATCTGATGCTATTTGTGTTAGGTGAACTCTCCGACTCGGAAGAGGATTATCACGAGCGGCTTTCAAGCTTTCAGATTAAATGAAGGGTGAATCCAATAAGCCTTGAATCGTTGTTTTATTGTTGCTACAATTCATTTTGTTCGGATTCAACTTTGTAAATGCTTTATATAACTAAATTGAAAATATCTTATCTTTTGAACTGGTATAGCTCCCATGTCTTCAATGTGATTTTATTTTACACACCAGGTCATAACTTCACCGTTAGCAAAGAGTTTAAGTCATAAGCTGTTACTTGCTCAATATTCATTATACATTTGAAATACATTGTCCATCACTATTTTAAACATTAGATTTGATGTATACATAATTCTCCGATGTTCTTAAGTAACGAGAAAATATAATTCATGATTCGTTTTCAAATTAGTTGGATTTGAGTAACCTAGATGTTATGGAGTTGCTAGGCCTATACTGTACATTAACTATAATGTTACCGTTGGTATAGATTTTATGAACACCAATAAGTGTTACTTACATTTTGTGGACATCAATAACACATAACTGGTTATCTACTACATCGAAAACGGTTACCTGCTACATAGAAAACTGTTACCTGCTACATAGATAACGGTTACCTGCTACATAGAAAACTGTTACCTACTAGATAGATAACAGTTCCCTATTACATAGATCACTGGTTACCTACTAGATAGATAACGGTTACCTACTATATAGATAACGGTTACCTACTAGATAGATAACGGTTACCTACTACATAGATAACGGTTACCTACTACATAGATAACGGTTACCTACTAGATAGATAACTGTTTCCTACTACATAGATAACTGTTACCTACTACATAGATAACGGTTACCTACTACATAGATAACGGTTACCTACTACATAGATAACAGTTCCCTACTACATAGATAACGGTTACATATTACATAGATAACGGTTACCTATTACATTGATAACGGTTACCTACTACATAGATAACGGTTCCCTACTACATAGATAAAGGTTACCTAAAAGGTAAAAGGTAAAGTTTGTCTTGTTTAATGAAGTGAAGTTAGGACTACAAAGTCCTCTCTACTACCCAACCTCGACCTTTACCTAGCGTCACCGTATTAGTCACATTACAAATGATGAGCCAGCTGAGTGATGAGCTCCGGAGTCGCGTGCGATACCAATCCGCCACGGATCCGCGTACCTACTACATAAATAACGGGTAGTTAACTTTGCAGTGTTTACGTACTCTTTGATTGGAAATTTAAATGGCGAGCAAAATGACTTAGGAGGCAAAAGTAGTAAGCAGAGCACCGAGAAAGACAAACCAAACATAAATTAAGGTGAGTGAGAAGACAAATAACGGTGTTCAGTTTAAATAGGCTAATAATATAGTAAATGTGTACAATACATAAATATAAATGATAGAGTTAGGTTTGTCCATTACCGTGTTCAACTACACATACGAAGCTGACTATTGAAAGAACGCTTAACGTTGTTTTAGGTAAAAGGTTTTTATAGCCTTTTGTATAATCGCGTGATTTGTTTGTATGTATTATATTAATAATAGGCCAAAGTTTTGTGTGAAAATACAAAAGCTCTTTTTAGCATTGAATTGCAAACAGCCTATGCAAGATAAATGTAAATCCATCATTCTGTGGCATTATTCCATAGTATTGTCTCAATTAACCTTGAAAATCCAAAAACGTTTAGTATAACATATTTTTAATTTTAATACATAGTTTTTGGAAAACCAGATCAAAAGCATTACCCTATTTAAGAAAGCGAAATTGCTGAAAACGAAAGGTTTTAAACTTTGGTTTTCAGTACTAATGAATACCAAACTTTCTTAAGTTTGAAGAATACCAAGAAGTACATCAATACTTTTCATCGGTAAAGTGAGATATTTTGACAACAAATCTCATGACGTTTGTCACCAAGAAGAATGTTATTTACATATTCACACATTTTCTTTCTACTTTTGATACTCGTATTAAGTTTGGCTCAGTTGCTAATGCAGTGGAGAGGGAAGAGAAGTGTATTGCCACTAGGCTACACATTGTTAGCTGACCTTGTCTATTTTCAACTAACATTTGTTAACTGTATTACTGATACTCGTATTATGAAAAAGGTTTAACATATAAAACTAATTATGCCAATTGAATTGAATTTAATACATAAATTCAATCTCCTACATCAGTATCTAGAGCTGATATTTGTCTGTTTGCTGACGACACATCACTATCTGTGTCAGATTCCAACATTGAAACGATCGAACAAATCTCATTTATTGAGTCTCACAACCGTCTTCAGTGGTTCAATGACAATTCCCTAATCATAAATCCGGAAAACTCAGCTTCTTCATTTTGATATTTCAGAAAGATCTTTGAGTGCTAAGGATTCATTCTGGACAATAAAGTCATTAATCTATCAGAGGAAGTCAAGTTTTTGGGACTGGTTCTAGATCAAATTTTTAATTTCAAACACCAAATGGAATACATAGTGAGAAAATTAATTACAGACATTTTTATGATCCGCAATCTCAAGACTAAGACTAACACGAACAACGAAGTTCTGATGTCAGCTTACTACGGCCTGATATACCCCTACCTAAGCTACGTAGTACCTGTCTGGGGCAAAGAAAACCAAAGAACTGCGTTCTTGTTTAGGCTACAAAGGCGGGTATTCAGGATAATATTCAATCCACATTGACTACAATGTTGTAAAGAAATTTTCCAAACATTTCGAATTTTCACATTTCCATCAATATACAGTATATCCTAGAGTCAATATCCTTCGTCAAACAACATTTGATTGTCTTCGGTTTAAATGTAGACCATTAAATGTATTTTTGTAACAATCAAAATCTAAGAATATCTAAACACTCTACTACGTTTGTTCAAAATCAACTCCTTGTTTCCGGAATCAAACTCTTCAACGCCCTTCCACCCTCCTTGAAAGCCGAAAAAAATTATTACAAATTCCGAAAACAGCTTAAGTCCATTTTGTTAAGGGAGAGTTTTTACAGCGTCCAGGAGTTCCTAGACGGTGGGTTCTAACCCTAAAGATTAACGATCAATAGATTTAAGAAATTTGTTTATTTTCGTTATTGTAAATAGTTGGTTTTAGACTTAGCTAATGCATGTAAAATTTTAATTTAGTTGAATAACATAACCGTTATTGACTTACACATTATAATTCAATCGTGTTGATTTTTGCAGGTTGACTAAATGCAAAGGAAGGCTTTGTTAAGTTTGCAAGCGTGGGCCTATCATATATTATTGTCCGACGTGCAGAGCTAATGAAGCATAAATATGCATAGAACCGTCCGTTTCTGCACACTCCTGTTTTATACATATCTCTCTTGCAAACTATTAAACAAAATTATATTCGCTGTCATTTTAACAACCAGATTTCATATATTTCTCGTAGCTTTTACAGTGTCCTGTTCGGTTTTATACTTATCGTTTGGCAATAGAAAGTTACCGAAACTAATTTTGTTATCTTGCTTGGTTATCACAATGTAAGGGTTTATTACAATAAAAAACTCACATTTCTATTAATCGTCCAAAAATATTGAAAAATATCCAAATACATTTAGTCAAATTAAAACATATTAACAAAGATAAAACGTATGTTAAAAAAGGAACATATATTTTTGATAGAGGTAAAAGTATTTTGATTCCAGATATTCCATTGGAATTGTTGAGTGCTGTAGTCTAGCAGTGGTATGGATAACTTTAAAGATTTATTTTTAGAGGCCCATAAGGTGTATACTTTTTACAATGCATAGTTACGACTTCTATCTAAGTTTAATGTAATACCTAGCCTGTAGTCATACTGGATTTTAACTTTTATTGTCATAACTTTAAATTAGTACAAGGCTATTCCGTTTGCATAAAAAACAACAAATAAATAAAACATGAATTTGAACTTTTTTTATTCAAAGTTAAAAATTGGAATATAAACGTGATATGATCAAAGGAGCTTAGGAACGGAAGATGTTAGCCCTTAATTAAAATGTATTGTTATTGTTACACACATGAAAATGTATTGTAATAAAGATTTATTATTATTGTGTTCAATGAGAGAGTTTTTCTTTTACAACCTAGTACTGAAATAGATTATGCTAGTTTTCTTTGTTAGTAAAATAAATATAAAATCTTTATTTAACTAGTGATACGAGTATTCCTTGGAAATATGAATACAAGATTCAAAGTGTGGTTCACATAGTAGATGACAGTGTGGCGAAGACAGTGAGTCAAGACTGGAGCAGAACAGCCAACCTCTCTCAGCTTCGCTTCTTCCAAGTATTGCTACTAAGGTACAGCACCTAACCGTGGTTGAGCATGCACTTTCAGTTATACGCAGTTTCATTTTTGATTATTGTTAAGACCATTTAGGTGAACATGAAAACTTATGTTTTCGCCCCTCCAGGTGGTGCCCAACCTGGGTGGTGGAAGGGGGGGAAGTTCGTCATAATGAACCGCTCATAGCTCAACAACGGAAGTAGATAAAAGGTTCCAACAAACTTTATTACATAAATACCTTCTTCAAAAAGGCAATTACAAAAAAGGTCGTACTACCTTTACCTTTTAAATAAACACGTATTTCAATCCGAATACAACTGAAATTTGCATTTTTATTCAATTTTTATGCCTATAACAATTGATTTGATTACCTCTGCTTGATTAATCCTCTGTTGTAATGAAACTATATATTGCCAATTACTGATGTAATACCGATTGATTACACATCGCCCACAGAACAATTACTTACATGTAAGGCTGCGTGTATCAGGCTTTGATGGATTACCTTTGTGACGTCATCATCCCCTCTCCCACTCACCACTACTATCGTCAATCACCCCTCCCCTCCTCTCAACATTTTACTCCATCCAACAACTCTCTCAATCTCGGAACGCTTTGAAGGTGCTGGTGCATGACGCGGGTGGTTTTCTGTACACGCTTTTTCAAAATTGTAAGCAGTTGTATGGAGTTAGGAGTATGAAACTGTCCACCCTGAGTGTCGTCCCTAGTTTTAAGGTAAATTAGATGGATTGTACTTCTATGAAGATAAAAGAATAATTTTATAAGGCATCTTGAAGTTCTTTAAAAGCCTGAGGACTTATTTTTAACCTAACTTTTCTCATTCACAAATAATAATATCTTGTTCCGTACTAACCTTTTCTGAGATTGAAATATCACGGACGTTTTTTACCGTTTTGATTGAACAAAAGTACACGACATTTCGGGATCTCGAATCTGACACCGTCTATCACCAGATCCTGAAACGTCGTTATTCACTCAAAACGTCCGCAAAAATACTGTATTTGAACTTTATACATTGTACCCTTGTCAACAACAAACTTCAAACAAAGAACTGACTTTTTATTAGTACTTGAAGTTTGTACGGTTGAGCTAGGTACTTTATTTTGAACACTTTCGAGTGATTATTACCTCAGGAAACGTTTGGCATAACTAAGGAGTTCAGTAGCAATAGCTATCTAAAGTTTGAGCAAGTAATGCTGTTCAAATGGCCCTTTTGAGAACTTTTTGGCTGTGGCTTCTAACCTATTTTACCTTTTAAGCGTATTAAAAAATTACGGAATAAAATGCCTTGCAATTATTAGACGTAGTTCTGGAAACCTTATATCATTGGGTGTCCACTCAAGATCCTTTTGTTGTCTACGCCAGAGAAATTTTAATTTGTCATAGCCTAGATTTGTGAGGACACAAAACACTTTTTAGGAAAACGGTTTGAACCGATTTTATAATGTCCGATTTCATACTTTTAATAGTGGAGAAAGACAGGTGAAGTCTCCCACACGAAGATATTCACCTAAAACCTAAAAAATTGTTCCCCTTTTAAACTGAACACTCTAATGATTTATTTTAGTTACCAACTAGTGGGCTATGTCGAAGAAACAATGACCCCTGCTACTAACATACGAGTATATCAGGCTTTTGTTTTCTGATTGCAACATTTTCCAGTGTGGTTTTAATTTTTGAACTATCGCGTGGCGGGAGCAAACGGTTGGTAGCTAAATCGTCACAAGGTCACCGTATAAATGACTAAAACATAAACAAATAAGCTGATCTTGTGTCTTTTGTGTTATCTTATTTTATGCAAGGTGAGTATTTTGGCAGTTTTTCTAGAGCTTCATGTTTGATATGGTCGGAGATACATACATGTGTAACCATACATCTTCAGGTAACCTACCTTAGAAAGAATTTCGTTGTAAATTAGGAAATTCAGTTTACAGATAGAATGTAATCATACACTCATGGAATCAATAAAGAACAAAACCAATTCAGAAAGGCAGGACACGTGGAGGCGATGCATATTTGATGGAAGGGCCAATATTCAACTACTGAAAGATAAATTTACACAGGTTTTCCATTGAGACTTTGTCTTCCCTAACTTTAACTGTATTTCCTTTCGCGATGTTTGATAATTCTTTATATTTATTTTACTGATCAAATCAATTTTATATGTGATGGATTTTTATTCCGTGCTAATAAATTGAAAATAGCTTGAAATGGAATATACAACGGTTTTAAAATAGGTTTTTTCGAGTGTGGAGACGACACAACCATGAATGTAGTAAATATATGGATCACAAATTAGTAGTACAAATTTAAGATGATTACCTTACACATCTATGTATACACTTTCAAATCTCCCGATACAGGACTGCACCCTTATGGGGTTTGAAGCTAACGATATTAGTTAAAACCTTTAGCAACCACCTTAAGCCCGTCCTCATCTTAACACCCAACGGTGTTTGTAATGTTACTGGTTTATAATGTAATCATTTACCTCTTTATAAATTTGTTTCTGACAAGTTCATCCACTTTAAGGTCGTCTTTTGCGCAACCGGGCATGCGATTTTTAAATGGGCCAGTATATAGAGAGCATATGTAACCACTTTTATTTATTTATTTTGTGGTAAAACCATGTCTTACAATGTTACTTTGTCGGACAAATGAGTTAGTTAAAGTTAATTTAAAAAACATTGTTTTTTAAACTATTTATGTGTATAAATCTCCAAACAGGGTTATCAGTGAAACAACACATAAGACTGTGCATACATGTTTCATTATTATACTAGATAATCTATAAAACTGGAAGATCTCAGGATAAGTTCTGCCAACACTCAGAATTCCAGACACACGCACGCTATCTATTTGTAAAGCCAAGTTGAGTACAAATCCTATAAACTCCGCCTTTGCTATCTTCTTAAATAATTCAGTTCGCCTTGTGTGTGTGCGGTTTTTTATCACAAAATGATTATAAAAAAACTGTTTTGGCATTTTTTAGAAACGTTTTAGACTTAAACACTTAAGTGGTGAAAGCGTTTATGTATTAATTAAGTATTTAAGTATTATGGTTGAACAAAAATTGACTTGTTTATGCACAGCCAATGGAAGGGAAGACATTCTTCAGAGTTTTGATGAATTACTCAGTTTATCCTAAAAAAGATTTGAAATTACTTACAATTACAATTTATTGTAAATTACAATTTAGAAAGTACCCTACAAGGTGAAAAAATTTAAGACTATAGGTGTAGAGAAGTTTTCAATTTGTGTTTTTCAACTACATTGTTAGGAAAAACTGACTCATTTATCAAAACTCTAGAGAATGTATTCCCCTCCATTGGCTATGGCCTATGCAAAAACAGGTATTTTGTGTCCTCTGTTACAGTTGGTTAGTCTGATATCCATCGGAGATTGGTCGTCCACTGCTCCAAGCGAGCCAGATAGTCAGTAAGTTAATATTGTTTTCAAAGAGTTTTCAATTTTTCTCAATCAATTGAATCCATTGGCGTTAGTGGGTAACAAGGACTACGAAAGAAAGAGAAACTGGAAAGGACAGAGAGCTCTCAAATCATCGATTGTTAAGACAGACTCTCACCAGTGTAGACTGTAGAGGGTTGTCAAAGTGACTGTGTAGGGTGAACTTAAACAACAAAGGCCAACGCCACTTTAGCTGTTCGATTGTCTGCTCCTCATTTGAGGTGACTTGGTGAGGAGGAACTCTAGAGAAAGAGAGGCTTGAAAGAGCAGAGATCTCTCAAATCATCGATTTCTGAGATTTTGAAACCTTACCTCAAGTGTAAAGGTGTTTCAAAGTGACTGGGGAGGGTGGAAGTCAAGAACAAAGGCAACACCCACTTAAAAGGATCGGTCGTCTGCACCTCACCTGACAGGCTTGGCAAGAAGGATCTCAAGCGATGAAAAAGGGCGGTGAAACAACTCATCAATTGCTGCCGAGATTCACTTCCAGTGGTATAAAGGACTGTCAAAAAGACTGCTAGGGGTATAACCCAAGATCAAAAGCCTAAGTCACTGTATTTGACTGATTGGCTGTCCTCCTTGTTAAGGGGAACTCTACAGAAGGAGGCGTTGGAAAGGACAGAGACCTCTCAACTCATCGACTGCCGAGATTCACTTCGAGTGGTATGAAGGATTGTTAAAAGACTGCTAGGGGAAAAGCACGCTTAACTATCTATGCCTAGTTAATAGAGAGAGAAATTATTTGAAGTTTTGATCAATGACTCAGGTTTTCTCAACAAAGAAGTTCAAATTACTAACAAAACAAATAGAACGATTGGACAAAATATATTTACAAAGGTAACCAAATGTCATCAAAAAGACCAAATAACAAAAGCCTTAGTCACGACTGATTGTCTGTCCTTCTTGTTGAGGAGAAACTCTGGAATAAGAGAGGCTGGAAAGGACAAAGAGCTCTCAACTCATCGATTGCAAAGATTAACCCTCGCATGTGTAAATATCTGTTGTCAAATTGATTGCTGATGGGAAACTCCAGAACAAAGACATTTTATTTTCATAATCGTATACATTGTATACAAGGAATGGAACTGGACCAAAAATATATCAATTTCTATAGTAATAAAATACCACTAGCGTAATGAATCTTCAACAAATAGTGTACAGAGGTCTTCGCATACAAAACAGAGATATTTGTTAGCTACGGTCTTAATAACTTCAACCAACTATTATTACTTTTATACCAAACATTTTTTACGAATAACAGTGTTGTTGAAATACCAGAGTGTGGTACACGTAGATGACAAATGAATGGCTAAAACACGATCCAATGCATGGTTCGCCAGTTATTTTGAAAATTCGACGTTCAGCATTGGTACCGTACAAAGTAATTTAATTCAAAATTTCAGCAAATCGGTCAATAAACGCAGCTAAAACTGTGTTACAAACATACACAGAGGAATTGCAAAACGATGCCATACATCTGAAGTTTACAATGCAGATAATGTCTCCCAAACCTTTATCCTGAGGTTGAAAAGATAATTTCCAATTAAATACACGTTTAGATCTGAGTGAAACTGGCTAACCATGCCAGGGTGCTAGCTAGCAACTAAAAAACACAATTCTATTTTCAAAATGAGGGTTTAGTTTTACAAACAAAATTGTTGCATATTTGTATTTATCCAAGAGAACTCTAGTCTGTGGAGCATTTGCTAATCAGGAACTCGTGTGGACCATGCAAGGGGTGAAGGGGGTAAGTACAAAGCTGGATTTCACAAAGCCCTGCGCGTTCTTTAATCATAGGCTTGATGAAAAGCGGATGATACGAGATTGCAAATGCCATTCTGAAAACAAGCACAGGGACACAATTACGCACGATGTGTGTCGGTGGAGGTCGTCATTTTGAAAATAGGACAGAAAGAACTGATGGAGATGTACGTGTTCAAAACATTAGTTTAAAACATTGTAGTAGAGACCATTTCAAAATGTTTCATACTTAATATTTGACTAAATTAAAGTAACGGCATCTGATTAGTTAAATAAGATTTAAGAGAAAATAAACTTGCAATCATTATATTTCATCAAGCCATATCTTTAAATAATAGGTTATGAAAGCACAAAACTTATAAAACTTTCATAACGATTAAGTCTTGTCATATGAATGTTAAATAATCGTAATAAGTCTATGCATTTCGTGTTTGGAGTTCTCATTAACCTTTGATTCATTTACAGCTCAACACGGCTTCTGTTTCAATTTTGGAGTTTCCGCGTATAACGTGCCAAAACTAGATTTTACAAACTTAGAAACACCTTGGTGTTTAAAATGATTTTATAATGTATAACGGTATTTTAGTGTAGTACTCCTTCATCCTTCAGTGAATGATGACTATTTAATGGCCTCCGCATTCGCTGGAATCCCTTCTTGATCGATGGGCAATATAATTACACATTTCTACGTCTTCTGACTGAATTTACGTAGGGCGACACACTATTAGTGAATAGTGCTATGATTATTTTAAGTCAAAGTGTTAAAAAACGAACCTTATTTCCTAGATCAAAGTCAAAATCAAACTAGTTAGTAAAAAAGGTAGTTAAAAACTATGGCTATTCCTATATAGCCATTATTATGATCGCTTACGCTCTATGAGAAAGAACTCTACACAGTTAAGTTATTGATTTCTAGAAGGGGTTCGGTTTGATGAGTAACCTATAACTATAGAGTCTTTAGTTTTATAAATAACACAGGGTTTTCTAAAGAAAGTAGTTCAAATAATTAACAAAACGTTAGAATAATCCCTACATGGTGGACCACGAAAACTGGTTAGGGAACTATGCTGATCGTTAGATTTATAAATTATGAGCAACTCATACATGTGTAGAATTATTGAATAGGGCCTACCAAAACTAGTTATATGTTTTAAGTACCGTACGCTGTTTTGATTCCTTAATGCCATGCTATGAGTTTTTTGCGCTATTTTATTCACTCAAAAACTATATAAAAAGTCCGTTATAATATTTCAACCTCAAAAATTGGACCGTCTTCAACAACAAACTTTGAACAAAGATCTACTTTTACCTAATATTACAGGATAGTAAGTTTAAATCTTTGAAGCTTAATGTATAAAAATATGTCAAATTGCGTCCACATTATTTTTATTATCAATCTTTGAACTTCCCTTCAAACTATCAGTACAATATGAATTGTATATAGCCATGGAAAGCTGCACACTACAAGTGGGAGGTGGGAGGTGGGAGGTGTCAGTTATGTTGTTTATGAAATACTTCATCAATGTCTGCCCAGGGATGACAGGCTGCCTCACAGTTGCTTTACACTACATTACACGTTACTCATGCAGATTATATTTGAAAACGCAAAAAGGAAAACATAGTTGAACGTGCAAATTCTGTGTGTAAAGCCCTTAAGTTTTGTTACCGTTTTTATGTGGGTAAAATATTTTCAAAAAAAGCTAATCTGTAAGTTTGTAGAATTAGTATACAGGGGAAAATTACAAGTTGATTGATATAGACTTACATGCAAGAATTTCTGAAACTGTGGTGAAGTAGTGATTTGAACGTAGTCAAAATGTTACTTTTACTGTCGAAACCGTTGGATCTGTCATTAGATTTTATATTCTGGGTGTCTTCTCAAAAGTATATAGACTTATGAAAAAAACTAGCAGTTTGTAACTATGTCATCTGTCTAGTGAAAGAATAAATGCTTTACTAAAACTTATTTAATTAAGGTTTGTTTAGTATGTGTTTGAATACATCCTCCGTCAGTTCTGCAGCTATCACAGTAGTACCACTCCATCACTGTCCTGTGTAGACTATAACTCTCTCTCTTTATATTAGACTTCATTCTCCTGTAACATAATATACATCATACATGCACCTTTCTTGGTTTACATAAACTACGTTATAAGCTCGTGGGGCCTTCATTTATACCCTGAAATCGTAAACAAAATATGAGATCATTACAACTTAGGTTTCATTTGTCTTTTATTGGGTTAATTCTTACGCCTAGCAAACGGTTAGTTTTATAAATACATTTTGCAAGTTTGGTAGAACAGCTCAAAACCAAAATAAAGTTACTCGTAAATCACAAATTTGTTTTAGAACATTATAGACTGATATTTTGATGTGGAGAAATTGATGTCATCAATTTTCAAACCCTCAAAGACCCTTTAGTCCCCTTTAGTAACCCTTTTGTCTCAACGTAAGGGATCAGAGTGTTTGGTTATGTCAACGAATGTTTTTTGAACCGGCTTGTTAAAATTAACATTGGCAACAAACAGTTCACAATAAGAACCATCAACGTGCTCAACAACTTAAGTAAAAAGCACAGCCAGTTTTATATATTTTTGGATATTTGGTTAATAAATATGCCAATCTATAAACTTCTTTTTACTAACGTGTACATTCAAATTTGAGACGTCTCGAATCAAATTCACTCTTGTGTCTATGATAGGCAAATAATATCATCAATGGTACGGTTGATGATTTTATAACGATTTGTTTTAGATCACTATTGCAGATTCCTATACGTTGACACGTATTTTACTTCACATGATAGTGTTAAAATATTAAATAATCCTTCTTGAGAAACATAGCAGAAATGTTGGGATTAAGAGAAGACGGGTGGGATTTGACGTTTTCCATCAACCAGGAAACAATGGCGGATAGATTGAGCTTTCCATCTTCAGATGCAGCTCTTCACTCCCCTGTATTGTTAATCTTCATCTTCATCTGAAACATCATCAATAAATGTTAACATCGGTTTAGCTTTTCATTGCGTTTACGTAGATGAAGTACGTAGAGTCGGCCTTAGTTTGTAACAAGACTACACCTCATAACTCATTAATATCACTCATCTCACTCATACCTCACCACATATTTGCCTTAAAATATCCTCATGAGTGTGGTCGGCATCTCAAATAGTGATTTAGCGAAGTGCGGGTTCTTTATCTCAAAATGCATTTACGAAGATAATTCACAGACAATATTGATGACGTTCTGTTTGGCTTTGAAACCATACTAATTATCATCTTGTTGCTCAGACAAAATCGAAAATGATGGTTGATCTGTGTTTATGGTCAATTTTACGCATATATGAAAATGAAACAATATTTCAGTTTACACTGGAGCCAATTATGTGTTAACGTATACAAAGCAACCCATACTAGATTAAAGTAGAATTCTCCCATAACTGTGTGTGTATGCTTCAGAGTCAGTATATTCATTCAAAGTGAAGTGTAACAATTGATGTCTCATGATGATATCACTGTGTGTGTGTGTGTGTGTGTGTATGTGTGAAAGCCAAGTGATCTGTGGTGTAGATGCTTCAGAGTCATGTATATTCATGTAACAAGTGAGTGAAGTGTGTCTATAACACTCCGACATCAACTCTCAAGATACCACTGAGATATCACTGAGTTTGTATATGAAAACGAAACATTTGTCTTACGTGTCTACAGCCGAGAGCTTTGGCAACGTATTATTTACAAATCCAAACCTTCAACAACATGTTTTCTGATTGTATTCCTACGTTTGCTCGTGATACCATAATGTATGTAGACCTTGAGTTTTAACATACTCAGCCAGTTTTTGACGTTGTTTGTGAGTGTGATAGTATGATCGAAATAAAATTTAGTAAGCAGTTACTGAATTAGTAAGTTTTAGAGTAGAGTATACTTAATATTACTTTTGGCTGAGCAGTACAGTAGCTTATCCAAATGTTCCATTAGTGGATAGTTTTTTAGAAACACGTCAAATGTAATTGTATTCGATGCAATTGTTCACTGCTTTAATGATATAAAATGCATTATAAATCAATGTTTTATTGAAGAAACACGTGACACATATATCGTAATTGGAAATAATTCTTGGATACAATTTTGCATTTACATACATCTAGATCTAGATCACATTCAAACATACTTAGTTGCACTCATACTAAGTACCGTGCATTAGAAGTATGTTATTCATGGTGACCACAGTTTGCAAAAGTAATAATACTTATTTTAAATGATAACTTTAAAAACTGCTTAGTTTGTTTTAGTTGTTCTTTCCACTCGACAATGACATTAATTTTGTCGAAACATGTTGTGGTTTAATACACAATTTTTAAAGTTATCATTTAAAATTAGTATCATTCGAAGTAGCTTATCATTAATACAGCATATTACAAAAGACACAATAAAACATTTGAGCCAGAAACAAGAGGTAGGTCTACCATGAACAAAGCACATTTACTAAGTTAAGTCAGTGTGAAAGTTGGGTTGCCATGTTGGCTATCTGATGGCAGAAGAAACTTACCGAATCTGTCAGTTGACATGGATTTATTACACAACTTTGCCCCTTCTTTGACCAAAGTTGGAGAATGACACAACTTTGGAATGTTGGGTGTATAGAAGCAGTGGGGATGCTAAAACACTTTTAGAGGAAGTTTTAAATAATATATTATATTTTGCGTATTGACAACTACGAAAATCGATAAAGCAGTAGTAGAATTGAGTATTGTTTGGTTATAAAAGTTGCTTTTAAGGGCCCGCCTCAATGGTTACCTCAGAGGAAAGCTAAGTTCGTCCGCCCAAGAAACTCACGACAACTCGCACATAACAGCTGGCTTACAAAGGGGCCTTCTTTCAACTGATGCGCCCTAACTGTCAAACCGAGCACTTTCGGTCTGTTGTTTACGGCGGTCCGTTTTCACCGTTGAAAATAATTTTACATTAATAAATATTATATATCGGAAACAAGTAGAGCTCTACGATACGTAAACCTATTAAATTGATCAATAGTTTTACAAACAAACTTTGAAACTGTCTAGGTTTGAGTGCTTTTCAACTCCATTTTATACACTTAAAACGCATCATAAAAAAAGAAACGCTGTGTACGCGTGTTGGAAAACTTATTTTGTTTCTAAATATATCACATTTAATCATTTTAAAATTATTTTAAAGGTGAAAATTGGCTGCCGTAAATATTTGCATTGAAGCATCACCTTTGAGGCTGCCGCACCCTCAAGGGTTCGTATACCGATACAATTGTCGATAATTGTCATTCCCATTATGACAGGTTCCAACTCACAGGGCTTGAAATCCAGCCGATATTTCTTAACGTTGCAGCGAGTGTTCTGTGAGGTGGAGAGGCATGTGTGAAGAATGCTGGAGAAGGATCAGGTCCGGACCTCTCCCTACATTCTTTGTTCTCTCCCCTTGATGAGAAAGTATTGAAAGTCTTCCCCCTTACAGTCACGTGACTTTTCCCGGCTTTTCCAATGATTGCAAAATACCTCAAAAGATTATAGTTAAGAAAGATTCGTCGAAAATGGTTACTGCAAAGATAATCACAATCAAAAGTATAATTACTCGTAAATATTGTCTAGGATAAAAAACTGAACGATCGATGTATCCAACAATATTTTGAACCCGTGTTGTCATATAACAGGAATGCTCAGAAAATTAATTACAAATCAAATTTAGACTAATTAAAGTATTAGTTCTTAATATACAAAGATAGTTAACTAACGTATTATATAATAACCATTATCAAAACAATCTATTAAAAATGAAATAGCAATAAAGAAGCTACTCAAGGACGGTATTTAACTAATAGTATTTTGAGTTGGACGTTAAATATTTTATAACACTCTGAACCCTAAACACGAATCTGTGTTTACCTGTTATAAAACCAGACAATTATGATTTTTTTTATATTTTGAGTTGTTTGTAACGGAGTTATCTAATACAAAATTGAAAGTACTAATTAATAATGTTTTGGATGAAACGTCAAATTAGAGTTAACATAGAAACTATTTCTATGTATTTAATATAATTTACACCCATATCAAAATTTAAATCAATATCATTGATATTTTCATTGGATTAAAAGCAATTCATACTGTATTGCCAACAACACAAAGTTATCACCGTTTGGGGCAGGAGAGGGACACTGGGCTACAAATCATCAAGTTTATGTTGGTGTTATTGCCTCCGTTCAAACCTCCCCTACCAGCAGTAATCCGAGCTGATTTCAAATCTAAACTTGGTATTCAACCATTTACAGTTCTAATCAAAACTAAGCACAAATTCACTGAAATCATTGGCTAAATAAACTTGAAAGAAGGAAATGACTCACTTCGATCTTTTCTAGTCAAAAACTACAATTATGAAATCGTATAAAACTATTAAAGAACATGTTTTGTTACAGAATATTTCGTTTTTGACGTACTTTTCTAACAATTTTAAAATGGATACTTTATCTTTTTCTTATCATATAGAAATTCATTAAGAAGTAGCTATTAATATCTTAAACGATAATTAAACAGCAACAAACATATATTCGTTTACACTTGAAATTTTATTCTAAGAATGGGTTCTTCAGTTGATAGGTTTTTATTTATCCCAGTTTAGGAACTCTACAAGTACTATAAACACCTTATTGCCTTTAGAATGTAGATCCTAGATGTGTTGAAAAATTTTACACTATGCATTTTGGGCAAAGGTTGCCCATTTTCAAGTGTCACCGTTCTTTCTTCTTTTTTCTTACCACTAAATTCTTGATAGGTTTGTACTATTGTTAATTATTTTAGACTAATAATTGTAACACCAAAGCTACAAATAAAAAGATTCAGTTAAATTAACAAAATAGTTCTTGTCCTACGCTTAAAGGTTAGTTTATTAAAACTGTCACAAGACTAAGGGCTAGGAGATATCATAAAACATTATGCAATATGAATACTTTTCAGTCATACAAAATGTACATCTCAAAGATTGTAACGAAAAAGTGACGCTATCAAACCAGACACTTTGCTTTTTGCGTAGCAAACATTGGGATGTACAGTACCAAATATGAATTGGTATACTTTAAATTAAACCACTTTATTTTATTTTCTCTTTTACAAAGCCTGTTTAGTTTTTTTATTAAGATATGAAGCCCAAACTTGAAATAAGTTTTTCCCCAAAGTGACAACTTACAGGTTGTATAAGTGAATATTTAGGTAAACACCCAAGAATGTGGAGCAGTTATTTTCTTCCGCAAAGAAAACCTAGGCACTACAAACAAGGCTCAAGCATTGAAATATACCGTTTGGCAACGAAATGGAGCCTTGTTACCCACAAGCTTAAAACCAAGGGTCCTACAACAGTTTAATTTGTTTGGTGCTAAATTTAAAACAGCAACAAGGCGTAGAACAAAAGAGACCGCAAAGGCAGAAGCTGTGGTATCAAATGTGACCCTACTCTTGGCCAGGAGACAACCATTTGCCAACAACTTCCCGACCATTTCCTCACCACCTGTTTCCTTAGCAATAACATTTATACTTGCATACATAAGTTATATAGGTACTTGCATAATACAAGTATACACATGCAATTATTATAAACGTCATTACTTATACCAGATAGGAAATTTCATTTTTATCCTGTATAAGAATCAAATTAAATTACCCATCTGGTAAAAGTTGAAAGCGAGTTAGTTGGAAGTATAATGTTATACAAGGACCATATACAAGGTTGGTATATTATACACTTCAACGAGACTGGGGTTTTAAAACTATCAAATTGGTTAGCACAGAACGGTACTCAATGGGTCGAATTCACCATTAGATTTCAAAATAGTGCTTTATTTTATTGAAAGCCTTAACAATATTTCAAGGGTGGATTCTCCTGTCTACTGGGCTATAAAAACTCACCGCGTATTTTCTGCCAGTGTACACAACACAAATACTGTTAGTTTGAAAGTTCATAATAGTAACGGAGAGCAATTTAGTAAAGAGAAGAAACGGACCTTTTTTGCCACTTCTGGAGAAAAACTACTCCTAACATTTCGGGCAGTTAAAAACTGCACTCATCTTCAAAGGACTACACTAATCTAGGAACTTAATTATATGTTTTGACTTAAGATCAAACCTAAGACTTTATATTTTACCAAAAAATATAAATAAAGATACCGCTACATCCTAAGAAATTGATAGCTTGTCAGAAAACAAATTAGAAAGAGAGTAAAAGAAGAAACGCTAATAAGGAATAAACTACATGCTGGTCTTTAACATAAAACAATTAGGTAAAAAGAAATGAGGTAGGTAGATAATAATAATTGAAAGATCTCACCAGACTCGGACTGCTGAAGCTCGCAATACGGGAGCCGTGCAATAACTGAGTTCCTAGTAGTCGACAGCCCGGTTTATACAAATACTGTAAATACAATACTATAAATAGCCCAGTAAATACAAATACTGTGTTGGCAACGACGTAACTGATGATAGTATCACAGAATAGCCAGGAATCCGTGATAGTATTAAACGTGTATATCTTCTAACAAATTACACACTTATGAATGAATGAATGAAAACAATGCTTCATTGATCAAAATATAGCTATTTTCAATAAACACGTTTCTCACAAGATACCTGGAGTGTCTAACACTGGCACAGCAATGATCTAAAGGGTCGTCTGCTGGGTTTGCTTTAGTACATAACAGTATAAATAAGACCAGGCAATTTTATATTTACACGACAATAATAGATACACCTGTAAAACATGAATAGAAAATAAATAAGCTTAGTTCACAATGTTTTTAATACAGTATTATACAAAATTAATTGTCTCTTACCCACCTAATGTTTTCATAGTTACTGTTGATGAAAATGCATTTGTTACAGTATATTTCCCCACAAGATTCTAAAGTGACAACTTTTGGCACGAAGTCAAGTTAACGTTAAATGGTCGAGGACCAAAAAGACACTTTTGGGCCGAGTGATGAACGATACTTTTGTTTTGTAATGTTGAAAATAATAAAAAGAAATAAATGTCATTACCCGTTTTAAAATTTTAACGAATTAATGAAATAAATAATGTTTCAAACTCAGCTGTCTGAATTATAAGTATTGAAGAAACAGCTGTACACTGATCAAAACAACCTCGTTGAACCGGCTGATGTCCATGCAACAAAAATAACATTAAACTTATCTTTTTCTCCCTAAGGGAAAAAACATCATCAACACAATATTTTATTTACCTGTGTGACACTTTTGCATTTTCAATACATGTGTCCAAAGCAGCTGTTTTCAGGGCAGAATGACAAAAAATAGTTTTTGCGGATGACGTCATGCCGCAGACCATGCGTGACCACCTCCCCACCTAATTATAGGCTTATTGGAATACGTGTGGAAGATGTGTGGAATACACACTTACCTTAACCTATGGTTTAGTTTCAGGTAGGTTTGGCTCAAATAATGATGTATTGCATGGAGTATGATTGTACAAACACGTTGTACGAGTACGCTTACCCTGGCGTGTACGTGCACGCGCGTGCGTGGGTTCATTGATCCTCGCTTGTGGTTGTACTACAGCTTCAACACGTGTACGGGCGCTGCACCTGGTGAATTTATAATTTTGAACTTTAACAAACCCTTAATTTGTAAAGTACACAACGAGTTTTGTTTCAAAAATCTTCATAAACATAATAAATTATATTATTAATTATAAAGAACCTGTTCATACTCATTGGATGGACAAAACCTCGTGAGAGTACAATCAGTGTTAAATATGCGTTATACGTACGGTAGTATTGTTTTTATTACATAATCATAGTTTAATTAAATTAATCGACACAATTATTAATTGGTATACTCAAGTAGGTTGTGTCTGTTTTAATAAAGCAATAGAACCATCCAAAATCTCAGCCCCTGATGATAGAATTTAAAGTGACAATTCACACCTGCATATGAACACACAAGTACATAGTAGTATATAAAGGGTTAAGGAGCATTCTCTCGGAAACAAATATAATCTTTTAACCATGACTTTATGGCCTGCTTTGTATCTGAGATTATTTTAAATATTCATAGCAAAATTGTTATTTGAATTTGAAATCCAACATACATCAACTACAATTTAACACCGTTTTCACGCATTTCCAGAGAATAACAATACAATTATTCTTTAGTAAGGGAAGGCGTGCAATATAAAACTACGAGTACATATAGCTTTTAAGTAACATTCTTTTGTTGAAAATTAGTTCTCCTAAAAAAACATATTCGATACATTTACCCAAACGTTTTACGAGGTGTCTAAGGCCCCCATTTAGGATCGTAACATTTGGTTATTCTAGTAATTGATCATAAATGGTTCTCATTCACTAGAAGATATAACAAATACCGAGTTTTAACAGGGTTAGTTGATTGCATTTTGAAATCAATAATGTTTGAACAAAACCGTGGTGGCTATCAGGTAAACCAAGTGCGTTTGAAACAATGTCATTCTTGAATTTATTTTTGTTGTCCCATTACAACATTTCTAGACTTTCGTAGAACCAAATTTTAAACACATTGTATAGCAGATTATTCTTGAAATGCCAAAAGATATAACAATGTTAGTTTATTGCGTACTAAGAGGAAACTGGTTTATCTCGAAAAACCAAAATTTACGCTACGAAAGACTTTACCAGAAGGTAGGCCGCTAAATCAATATCGACACTTTCAAATGTAAGCCTATGTCGAGTGATAGATACCCTGTCTAGGTAGATAAGAAATAATAATAAGTTTACATTTTAAATAATACATATTATAAATAAATTAGGTAATAAATTACAACGCTATAGTCTAGCCTACGATTCCGCTCTCCCCTCTTCTTCACAGTTTGGTATGTTGCGTTAGCGTGAAATTATTCGTCACGTCATGTGTGTAAATGTGACTAAACCAAAATTTGCTTTACAACATATACACTTTTCGTAGAAGGCTGGCTTTTAAAGTTAGGCAGCACAACATTTTGAAAGGTTTCCCTCATATATGTTCCTTAGGGTGCCATACTTGTCTTTAGTTATTATCCAAACTAAAAGATAATCCTACAAAAGAATTGCCTAATTTGTACACTACTCATTTAGGTAACCGACTGCTGGTCCAATTAAAACAAGTGGTTCAGCAAATAAAACTGGATGGACATTTTTCAATCAACGTTCATCGATCAAAACAGAGTCGCTCTGAGTTGATGTAATTAAATACTCATCATTTATTCAGAAGGAGAAAATATCAAACTGGAAAATGTGGTTTTTGTTGTGTGTCGTGAACGGTTTAATATAATACAAACTAACTTCCTTTGTTATTACCGGGATGTATTCTTGATCGAAAACTATTTACTTACTATATAGCTGATAGCTATTCTGATATATTATTCAACCAAATTGAACACACTCTGTGATTAAAAGAAATACATTATCTTATTTATAAGGGTTTACTTGCTCGTATACCACTTGTTATTCATAAAATAAAGACAAGGTTAAAAATTAATGTAGTATTAACATTGTTTCTTTCAATTCAATCAAACTTCTTTGAAAGGTCTTTTCACCCGAGCCGTATACAGGGTGTCTCAGATCACTTGTATCTTATGTATATCTCGAGAACAGTTTGACATATGTGAATGAAACTAAAAACAAGAATGAGGGAGAGTTACTTGCCAATCTTTAGGGAATATAGATTACGTCCACGTAACTGAATAATTTTTAATATTTTTTCACCAGAACTGAAAAGCTTAACGTCGAATATATTTTTCAATATCAGTACGGTTTATTACATCATATTATTTTAGTTAAATCAGTTTAAAATTTATCAGGGTGTAGCCTTTTTCCCGGTAAAACCCTGATACATTATTAGTGTTTTGATTTAAATTAGGATAGTACAAACAGGCTAGTAGTCTACAATACTTAAAGGTTTGCCAGCTGTGTCATTTTTTAAAGGTTTATGAGCAAAACGAGTTATAATAACATTTTTATGCTAACTCATTATGGTTAAGCTCCATAAAATTATGATTGATTATAATTATTTCGACCATGGAACTTGAAATATGTTTTCATCGGACAATATGTTTACACAATTGTAGCTCATGTTTAATTAACATTTGAAAGATAATAATTTGCATGAATAAGATTATTAGTTTTTTAAGATCTAGATGGTTCAGAAAGGGCTACATTTGATGTTAATAGGAGTGAAAAGTAACATACTCGTATTTACACTTTAAGAGGACCCTTACTTTCAAGGCTTTATCTGTGTACTTAATATAGCGATTGGTACTATATTGTATTTCCATCAAACTATTGTGTTTTACACAACAACATTTTGTGTTTTAATATGAAAAGAGAAAACCGCAGATAACGTTGGTTCAGTAATTATATAATCTGGTTACTGCAGCAAAGTGGTTATTCACACAGCATGTTCCGGAAATGAGAGGTAGGTGTAAAACCATCAAACTTCCGAATGCGGTGAAAACTCATTTGTATGTCTGATTCCACCGGTTACAGTTTCACAATGTTTTACTGCGTGTATTGTTGCTAAATACTACTAACTTTAGTCAATGTGTTACATCTGCTTTCATTGCAAACTGCTCCAATGAGCGAACTATTGTTGTTTCTAACTAAATTTTAGAACATTTTGACAGCAGTATACGATACCGTGTTGCGGTTTAAAGATGTGAATAAGTGTATTTTAGTGTTTTAGTTGTGAGTTTTTTTCTAACTTTAGAAGCTCACAATTATTACAGTTTTGTTCATAGTTCAGTTATATCTTATGGATAAGTATTTACCTAAATATGTCCTAAGGTGAACGTTTGTATTTAGTTTTTCGTTTCAGTGTTACATTTTTCAAACACGTTTATTATTTACCTTTTGTCTTTTATGACTTATTTGATCAGGTTGCGTAGGTCGATGGTGTAGTGGTTAGCATAACCACCTGGCAAGTGAGAGATCCGGGTTCGAGTCCCGGTTTGGTCTACACATATTGTTTGCAAATTTCTTTAGTAATAAACAGGTGATCATTGCACCGTTAACACGGACTAGTGATTCCTTTGTCCAATATAGAGGATTGTAAACTTATCATTTTACTTTCAAGCGTCATAACTAGTTGTCCAAACAATCAATCAAGTTTTACGGGAAAATTGAAGACAAATGTAGGCGCTTCTAGTATTTTGCCGATAAGAATAGTTTATGTTTTGTTCAAGGCATGCCCGCGTATTGTTCAAACCGGGATTTGAACTTACCGGCGTAGTGGCTGAATCGGTAGCGCATGACACTGTGAATCCGAAGTTCGCAAGTTCGAGCCCAGCCTCAGTCAACGGTCGGCAGTTAATTTGCCGCTAAGGTCACCACACAGGCTGTATATTATTATTACACAGTATTATCAACATGAAACACAGTTGATAAAAGACTAGTTATTACAACCATAACATACTAATTATGAACTTGTAGGATCTCAGCTGTATCCATGAATGAGGAAGGGGAGGGAGGTTGAACCACGGAAATTAAAGGAAGTTGTAAAACTCGTCTACTTCCGCTTTTGGCAAACCCACTTCAACTTTTACATTACTTTTCACAGTTGATTCAGTATAGGTTCTCAGTTCCACAATAACTTCTCTCCTCTAGCCTAACAATTCAAATGTGTGAACACTTTGATACTTTGATCGTTATGTACACGATTGAGCCATAGAAATATCGACTCTAGCATATTCTATGTAGTAGTCGTCTGTATAGAAGATAAGATCCGGAATATAACAGTGTGACCTACATGTCGTCTCCCAGAGGAGAACGTCGTCTCGCTGATATTTGCATAAATAGGGCGACATAAGGATTCAATACAGGAAATCACTAACAATGAAGCACTGTCAGCGTAGCATGGAGTGATGGTACTTTAATCAAAGTCTATCAATTTAAGTTTGTAAAAGTTTGGAACAATATTTGCGTATTATGTAAACTAAACCTACGCAACTGTGTATTACACATCAACAAATTCCGACTATTCGAATTAATATGGTGGCGAAGAAATCTTGGTCTGGCTAATAATATTTCTGTGGCTTTTACTACACCTGTTGGCTGCAGGGAATTTCATCAAAATTAGACTATAAAGACAGTTTTTTAAGAGTACACATCTCCTTAATTCATCTGGTGAGCCTAATAATATGCTTTTACTACACCTGTTGGCTGCAGGGCCACAAATACTTTACTGAATTTCATCAAAATTGGACTATAAAGACAGTTTTTTAAGAGTACAACACTCTTTTTTGGAACCATCTCCTTAATCGACATTATCCTTGTTTATACTTAATCTACATAGCTTAGACACTTGCAAAAGAGTAATTTGTGTAAGTAACACTTCGTGAAATCTGAAACGAAATAAGACCTATAGAATAGACATTAATACATTTGTAAAGTTTCTCTATTCGTAACTCAACAGCTCAAAACTTCTGTCCGTTTTGTAACTTCTACCTATAACCAGTTTTGGTGGCAGTATTATTCCGTTATGTACAAATATATTTATTTATGTATTTTTATGGAATAAACTATATTTTCTTTCTTGTTCTACGACGTTTTGTCCTAGATAATAATATAATTTAACTTGCCATATTTCCTGTGGAAAATACTATAGTAAATAGACTCTTGTCTTTCAGATGGGCGTGATCGTTTAGATTATCTACCACAACGTTTGTAGTATTCAAAATTCCATAGTATTCCATCAAATGTGTACCGTAATGTTTGTTATCTAACCACAAGTTTGTAGTATTCCAGAATTGCGTCAGCTTTAGTTATGTGCCTAAGTAAACACCCGTATTTGGCGATAATTAAATAGTTCAACACTGCATACTTTAAACAGTTGAAGGCAGAATTCTTCAAATAAGCTGGGTTGTACCTCAATTAAAACTGTCACGTTTATTGAAATTTTCATTTAAATCAAAATAATATCAACCGATGACATAGTAAAGACCCTCCTCTCACAAAATATACATCGGTTGTCTTTGGAATTTTCAAGTAAACGGCAGGGAAGTTTGTTTCGGTATTCTCGCTATAGAAAACTTGGAGCGCATCTATAGCCACAGGAACGTCGGATGTTTAAAACATTCTTCTACTAACTAAAGCTTTTTAATTAATTAAAATGTCAAGCTATTGAACAAAAGGTATTTATATATTTATTTACTCGTATTTCAGGCCTTAGTACTTCCTTAGGTAGAGCAATCTTGGTAACCGGTACTGTTGAACTAAACTTTGTTAATCGAAGAGTACTTAGTTCTTTCTTATTTCACTCCAATAAAATATAATATGAAATGAAATGAAAAAAGTCTTTATTTACGTGGCGAAGCTAGGACTTTATAGTCCTCTCTACCACTTAACCACGTAAATTCCCATAATATGCCTTTGCACTGTTTCTATTTTTTGTCTCTTGCTTGTTGAAAATACAATATATATATATATTGAAAAACATTTGAATTATGAAAGCAGGTGTTTTATGTTTGTTTAAGATTCACTGAAAAGTGTTGTTATGATGTTAGATAGGTTATGATTAAGCCATGTAATATGGCGAAATATAAGCCATCTTTTCTTCAAATGTAGACTTGTTCTTTTGCTTTCTTTGTGTAATAGAAGATATATATATAATTGTGTATACAAATACATACATATATATATATGATAAGTATTGGCCTTAGTTTTAGGACTGCTTTCATTTAGTTTCGCACCGGACATAATTGGCCCTATTTATTATCAAAATTCGCTGAAATACCAACGAATGGACTTACCAAATCTCCAATAACTGTATGATAATCATCATAAGAACGGAATATTATGACACAAGAGTCAATCTTCACAATAATATTGAGTTGAGAGCTCCCTGTCTTTACCAACCCTTCCTTCTCAGGAGAGTTCTTCCTCACCAAGTCACGTCAGGACAACCGATTATACGTTGAATTACAGCAAACTGAGTACTTAACGTAGCTCTGATATTTGTTCTCCAATTTTTCCGTAAGGGGAGTTTTCTCAATAGTCTAAATCACGTTGAGAGCCCTCGATTTGTTCCAACTTCTCTGTCTCTTGAGTTCCTCCTCACCAAGTCACAGGTGAGTGCAGACAATCAATAAATCGTTAAACTTAAGCCTTCATTTTAGTCTCTCAAGTGACTTATTGAGAGTTTTCATTAAGAGGTGAGACAATAGATCACTTAAAGAAATCTTATTCCAGCTTTCTCTTCCTTCTCTTGAGTTGCTCATTGTTAAGTCACGTTGAAGTGAGGTGCAGACAATAGATCACTTAAAGAAGCTTTGGCCTTCATTCTTAGTGACACTCATCTACACAAGTGAGAGTGAACCTTGGCAATTGATGAGTTGAGAGCTCTCTTTCCTTTCCACCCTCTCCTTCTCTTGAGTTGCTCTTGTTAAGTCACGTGAAGTGAGGTGCAGACAATAGATCACTTAAAGAAGCTTTGGCCTTCATTCTTAGTGACACTCATCTACACAAGTGAGAGTGAACCTTGGCAATTGATGAGTTGAGAGCTCTCTTTCCTTTCCACCCTCTCCTTCTCTTGAGTTGCTCATTGTTAAGTCACGTGAAGTGAGGTGCAGACAATAGATCACTTAAAGAAGCTTTGGCCTTCATTCTTAGTGACACTCATCTACACAAGTGAGAGTGAACCTTGGCAATTGATGAGTTGAGAGCTCTCTTTCCTTTCCACCCTCTCCTTCTCTTGAGTTGCTCATTGTTAAGTCACGTGAAGTGAGGTGCAGACAATAGATCACTTAAAGAAGCTTTGGCCTTCATTCTTAGTGACACTCATCTACACAAGTGAGAGTGAACCTTGGCAATTGATGAGTTGAGAGCTCTCTTTCCTTTCCACCCTCTCCTTCTCTTGAGTTGCTCCTTGTTAAGTCACGTGAAGTGAGGTGCAGACAATAGATCACTTAAAGACGCTTTGGCCTTCATTCTTAGTGACACTCATCTACACAAGTGAGAGTGAACCTTGGCAATTCATGAGTTGAAGGCTCGAATTCCTCTATTCCTCACGTCTCGTCAGGTAATTGAATGAACTTAACTTTTGTTGAACAGTTTGATGAATGGCTGTTGAAATCCCTAATTTGTATATTAGTAATTTATTTATGTTTACGGTATTATGGTTACCCTTATTAGTGTTTTATTATATACTCATAATATGTTCAGCCATTACTGTGGTTATGAAGACGACTTACATGGAAACCTGAAGGGGTAGTCGATCAAAGATAGTTTGGCCCCTCACCTTCATTTGGAAAGGCCATGGTTGGCTACATACATTGTAAAAAATCAAAAGTAGCAATGGGTTTATCTTGTTATTTGATGATTATTTAGATGTTCAAAATCGAATTTTTCAAACTGTACTAGTACAAATGGTTGTGTCCAAAGTAGCAAAACACTACAGGTGTTATTACAACATAATTATTAGTGTTGATATATAAATTGATCTAGTTTTACAGCTTCACATACATAAATAAATGAGTAGCCTTGACACCAGTTTTTCAATTATTAGTTAGTACTTAGTACTTGCCTGTAGGTGTCAATATAAACTGCCTAACGAAATTTTATATTGACACCTACAGGCAAGTACTAAGTACTAACTAATAATTCACATACATGTTTTCTCAACAGAGAAAAGTAGTGTATATTTTATGAAGACTTACATGGGGGAATATGAGTAAGGCTTTACGGTGAACATCTTACAAGAGATGAGCTGGCGGTAACAAATAGCTCAAGTGTGTGACGCCCGCGGCCCTGAGTCTCTTACGTGCCTGCTTAGTGCTTAGAGCTTAGAGAACACGACAAGCCATTCAAGCTCAACAATATCTAAAGGGTTATTTTATTTTAATTTGGAAACTTACATTGAAAGTCATGAACTAGTGCAAAGATTCTGTTGAGTATTTCTTGAACCTTTTTTAGCTTTAACCTCAACCCAAACAAAAGTAGTTGCCAGGCCCCTACCACTGTAGATTTCAAAGGTTAGACGCGAGTAGTAACGAGCACTTATAGGTTGGAACACTGGGTCCTGTGGATACAGTTGATATAAAAAACATGTAGGCCTATTGGCAAAGGCGGTTGATTGAGGAATGAGACAGAAAGGTATAGTGGTAGTAATCACATGATCCAGCTGGCTAATCAGAAGTGAGATTTATTGAAATTGTTGCTATTGCTGGTTTTAAAGTTGATGAAGTTCAAATAAACTGTACTGGTTAACACTTTCTGGACATAATATAAATAGTTTAGTTAAAAACAAACGAACATAAGTTTATTTAAATATATCAAAATACTGCTTTATCAATCTTTGATTGATCTGAATGTTATAACTTAATGGTTTCAATACAATAGTCTAAGTTTTAACATTCTAAATCTAAATATATAGAATTCTCAAATCAAAATCACACTTATCAGGAACTGAATACAATAAATATGAATGAAAACATTATAGAACAATCAACTGAAGGAATCTGTTTAGGAATATCCTTGGATAAATGCTTGAAATTTCACCAACACTTAAATTCACTTAGTTATATTATTTTCATAAGCCTTTCTTTTTAATTAGAAGATTATCCTCATTTTATGATTTGACAACTATTTTAACAATATATCATGGAATGAATGTTCCGCATTTGTCCTACGGATTAATAATCTGGGGAAGATCTACTCTGGTAAAAATATGTTCATTCTTCTAAAAACTGCACTGCGTGCGATTTTCCAAAGCCACAGCGCTATTCTTGTGTTAATAATCTTAAAAAAAACAGAATTTCAACGTTTTAAACTTATACATTTATGAATGTTTTGTATTTTTTAAACCAACATGCAATTATAACTTTTGGCCGAACAAATAATATCTAAATTAAAGACTTGTACCTATACAATATGATCAAACTTTATAATAAATGACCGAATTAGATGAAAAACAAAATGAACATGAACAAATTGAAGAAGATTATAAAAAAAGGCTACTAGAAAATGAAGACTTTTTAAGGAAGATACGTATAGCATTAACATCGACATTAAATCCCAAAATGTTAGTAGTAAACATTTATAAATATGTTTTAAATACACATGTCTATGAAAGCTTTGGTTTGTTTTGACAATGAAACATATTGTTATTATTATCATTATTATTACCTCGTAATATCATCACACTGAAGTCGATTCATGTAGAGATGGAGTTGGCACTCGTCACAATCAAAGGAAAGACGTGTTTCTGAAGAGTTTCTCTCCAGAGAGAGTCTGGAGCAGAGTTGTAGTTGTGTACATTATTGAGATTGAGGAAAAATCCTTCCATCCACACGAGCCTAGGTAACATTCATACATAATCCAGATCACAGCCGTATTAAATATGCAAAACACAGATCAATTATTCTTATTTCCAAAAAGTAAACACTTTAAAACTAGACATTGTTAGACACATTTCTAGACATTGTGTCATGATGGTAAACTGTTTGACTAAAAATTAACTTAATGTGTTGTGGCAAAGATTATGTTTGGTAGGTAGATCGCGCATATACACCAAACGGATGAGGAAAGAAAATCAATCTAGTTCCGGCAGCCCAAGCACAGATAGCGCTGTGAGCGCTGCCATCTCTCGGCGTCTTTCTCGTCGTACTCCACATGTTCGGTTTTTTCCTATGTCAATAACTTAAATGTGACCAAATTGTGCGATATTCGATCACGAACGAACTTGCACGCGCGTCAGTGGCTCGAGACTCTTAAAGCAAATTCTTCGGGATATCTGTGCTTGGGTTGCCACAACTACAGTGATAATTGATTTTCCCTCCTCAGTCATTCGGCATCAATGCGCTATCTACCTGCCATAACATAATCTTTGGTTATAGTTTATTCTAGATGGGAAATATCTGAACGCAAAAAGAGCAAAGAAATTTAGTTGAATTATCCATTACCTCTGTCGTTTCGGTATAACAAGCTATTCCAATACATGCCACAGTTTGGTAATAAAGGTGTACCAACTATGACAAAAACAAACCTGTACATAAAGTTGTGTGTGTACTGTGTATAAAACAACAAAGGTTGATAGAACTGAGACACTTAGGAATGTCTTTGTTCACCTTCAAGGTCAAGACAAGCTTAACACACAAAGACACTTGATCTTACACCATTGTGGTAGAACACTCTTTGTGTCTCTGAAGAGATACCACTTTACATCTTTGTCACTAAAAAATAATAATGAATATCAAACAGAAAAAACACCCTTGGTAAAATATTTTGTAATGAAAAATAAGGTGTTTTTCTGTTTGATATTAATTTTTATTTAAAAGTATAACATCCCTACAACTTCAAATCATTCAAATCTTTGTCACTGTTTGTATAAGGATACCGCATAGAAATAGACGCGTGTAAGCTCTTCCTTTTCTTAAATATATTTATTTAAAAGCTCAAAAGTAGTACTATTTCAGCGACGAAATATTAAACCCAGCACTTTTGTTTAGTCTTAGTTGATTTATTCCATATTGAATTAACCATGTAAACTCGACATGAGTCCCCCTGACGGCATTAAGCCTAATAATTATTAGTTATTTCAGGTATCGTTGATCTAATAACTTCGTAGAATACCAATATTAAGATGTTGCAGAGTTTCAACTAGGAAATATTACCCAGCACCTACTTTAAATAGAGTTTATTTGCTACAGTATGGTTGGACCAATGATACCCAAAGTAGGTGTAAACTATACATGAGAGTACAGTTCCGGTAGGAGCCGGGCTGCCGACGCAAAAATAAATCAAACAAAGTTCTCGTTCGGGACCTGACGGGCTCAATTAATATTAAAACCCCAATTGTTTATATTTTATTTTGGAATTGTACATTTTATGTATTTGAACCTGTTTTCTTTAAATACGTCCTTTTAATGAATCATTGACGCGTCGTTATAGTTTTGTACTACATTAATCTTCGAATATTTTAAGTTCGTCATTTTCTCTACGTCAGTTGTGTGAACCTTCCTGTCTAGCCTTTATATACATTTCTGATTTCAAGTCATTTTTTTTAATAAAAACTTTATTTGAAGACTTAGGCAAAAAACAACGTGGACGAAAAGAAGAAATAGTGGGAATTCATAGCAGCTAACAAAGACTGAATAAAAGCTTTCCACTGCTCTCTTGCCATATTATATTCGCATGACTGTGAAGTCACGTGACCTACCTAAGGTGAGTAACTTGGTGAAAGTAATCCATCAAAGTCAGGCAGAGAGCGGCTTACACCTAAGCTACATAATCACGCGTTCACCTTACACAGGGTGTCTCAGACCACCCGTATCATATGTATATCTCGAGAACGGGTTGGCCGACTTGAGTGAAACGACAAATTCCAAATATAAACCCGTTTAAAAGAATTCAGGAAAATTATTTTCTACTTTCTAGTATACAGGGCGTATCAAAACCAAGGGTAATGGGTTCAAATCTCGAAATTTTCAAATATAAAGGGGTCAAGCTATACATAATTTGAAAGCTCTCTTTAAATAAAAACAATGATGAAAAAAATTGTTTTGTTGAGCCGTTACAAAATGGCGGCTGAAAGTTTAAAAATAAAACAGAATTACGAAACGCCCTGTATTTTCATTAATATTGTTCAAAACGAAAATCTAATTATTTATTTTTACTTGTCCTGACGTAAGCTTTCCAACGATATACAACAACATGCTATTTCAAACACCTTAGTACCCACCAAAACCCGTATTTTGAAAATGGTCTACTATGATTATCTAATTTTTCAAATACTAAACCCTATCGTGTTGTATACCGTTGTAAAGGTGTATGTACGTAGAGAACATTGGTGAAAGTTTTGTTGAATGATATTAACGAATTTCAAAATGGCGGCCAAAACGTAATTCGTAGGTATAATTGACAAAAACGTTTAAAAAATGTATGTAATTTACACACAAAACTCAAAAATGCTTACGCCATGACAAGTAAAAATCAATAATTAGATTTTAGTTTTGAAACATATTAATAGAAATACAGGGTGTTTCGTAATTGTGTTTTATTAATGGATTTTCAGCCGCCATTTTGTAACGGCTCAACAAAAACAATTTTTGTTCATCACTGTTTTTCATTTAAAGAGAGCTTTAAAATAATGTATAGCATGACCCACCTTTATATTTGAAAATTTCGAGATTTGACCCCATGACCCTCGGCTTTTGATACGCCCTGTATACTAGAAACAAGAAAATAATTTTCCTGAATTCTTTGAACCGGTTTAAATTTGGAATTTTTCGTTTCTCTCAAGTCGGCCAACCCGTTCTCGAGATATTCATATGATACGGGTGGTCTGAGACACCCTGTACTAGTGGTTAGACCAACATTACAACGTAACTTTTACTCAGAAATCTAAATGATCAAAATACTCAGAAATATTTTGCAGAGGTATATGGCATATCATAAGAATACACAGTTTTGCTAGATTCTGCAAACCTAATACATATAACATCAAAATGTACGCATATATTTCGAACAACCCTTAGAGGACTTTTCCTCAATGCCGTCATTAAAATAATATTGTTACGTTGTTTATTTTGTTAAAATATTGTTTCGTAATATTATTTGAAAAGGTTAACTCAAATAAACTTAGTTTTGAAATTAAAACCCAATATTTAAATGTCCTTGTCGAGAAAATAACAATAACTAAACATTTCTTAGCGTTGTGCAGACTTACCATTTTGACACAAGCAACTAAATTATTCGTCTTTGAACAGAAGTGTTGGTCAGGCACACTGCTGAATAGTTGATAGACCCCAACAACACCGCCTGCATTAGACAATTAACTGCGGGACATTGAATCTATTCTGCGGTTCCATCAACTGTTCTATACTTAACTACAATTTCACCTAGCTTGATCACAACTTCCTGACAAACAATATTGATATTGGTATTTAACACAACCTATACCGTTTGGCTTATTTGTCAGTTATGTGTCAAATAAGCCATAGACAGTATGACATTGTTTAATTGTATTTGTCGGGGAACATACACATAATGTATTATTATTATTTTTCCTATTTTACAGTATTTATTATTTACGTGGATATGTACTGCTACGGCTGGTAATCTTTACAACGATTGTCAACAATCTATACGTAATAACGTTTTAAGTGTTCGAATGACACTAAGATTAACTTAACTTTTAAAATGCAAGATATAAGGTGTACAATGTTTCTTGCAAAAGAGAAACAAAAAACTTGTATCAATAGAACTGATACCAATGGGATTATTGGCCTACTCAGACAAATACATTCCACTGATCAAATTTTGTTTTTCTTGTGAGATGACATTCCTACAGGTGGAAGTATTTTACACATGACATACGAGCGTGCAGGTAATTAATTTGCCATACATGTAATTAATACAAGTGTTTAGTTTGAAAACCACATACAGTTAGAAAAATGCAGCTATCCGGACATAGCAGAGTATTGAAAAGGTAAGAGCTCTCTATATAAGCGGATTGCGGCCCTCACGATGTTTTAACCACGGATCCATCAAATTATACTTACCAAATGTGTAACACATGTAATTACATTCAGATTATTGTAATTAATTATTTTATCAACACAAACATATACGACGATTTCTGTTAGCTCAGCCAGCGTCAATGTGAAGTAAACGTTTCAAAAATTAAAATAAGTAAAATGAAGGAAGTAAGATAAATTATGATAAATCAATCTGTTTGATAAAAGTGACGGTTGACGTGGCAGCATTTTCATCAGGTGACATTTAATCTCAGTTTATGTGATGATAAAAGCTTGTGACGTCATAAATATGAAATGAAGTTTGTGAATGTTATAATGCACAGGTGGCGGTGTGCAGCGGCGGAGTTTATAAGCGCTTTCCTTAGAGACCTAACCAAACCTGAGGTTCCTTGAGTTCGTCAAACTTAACTGGTTTATCTCATCCAACAATATAGAGAGAGTTTGCGCTTTTAGTAAAGTTTAATTTTCTCAAATGACTTAAATTTTATTATTGAGTAATGTACGGTTCGATGTATTATGAGTACTTATAAGACTTTAAGCAGTTTTGTTATTACACTATTCGCGATGTAAAGATTTGTACTTTTCAAGCACCGATGACAATGACGTTCTTTTCAAAGTACTCAGACGTTTTGTGTAAAGGTTTGCATTCAAACAAAAATAGCTGTGGAGTAAAATAAGATAAGTTCAAGAAGTTTTAATAGGATTTTTAACTTCAGTTTTATAATATAGTTTTAGAATAATTTCAGTTTAGTAAAAGAAGAAACGGACTTTTCCTGCCACTTCTGGAGAAAGACTACTCCTAACGTTTCGGGCAGTTAAAAACTCCACCCGTCGTCAGAGGACTACACTAATTTGGAACTACATTTAATTATATATCTTAAAGGCAAAGCATTTAAACTGTCATTGCCAGACAGTTTGTGAAATTGAATAATCGATTACGAAACTAATCCAAAATAACCTTGCTCTTCTTCATACAAAATCCACTTTATTCTTAATTTTAATTTGAAATGTCTTGAGAGAAATAATGAGTTTAGTTGGTTAAAGCAATAGAGTTATTTTAAATTTTCTATGAGCTTAGAGCTCTTAATTTATATAATTAAGCTATCCTATAAAGTTCCCTATTTCACAGAAAAAGTAATTTCTTTCATGTATTAAGTGGAAGGATAATCTAAACTGACTTAGCTTGCTGAGAAATTTGCCTGAACAATTTCTTCCATCAACAACTTGAACAGTCATACTCTATTGTACAGTACAAGTAGGGGAAGTACGGATATCTCGGCTTAGTTAGTAGTTACATCAGCTGGCAATGTGCACCTGAGACCGAGGTTTAATTATGTACATGCCGACAGCAGGAGGCTAGGCTTAGTGTGATATATGCCCTTTGTACACGACAACGCTTACATCTAAATGCTGCAAGAAGTGAATGCAAACTTTGTGTACTGTTTTATATTCTAGGCCTAGATGATATGTCTGAAACGTTCGCAAACTTGTTTACGAGTATCTTTGGTAAAATATGTTAGATATAAATGATAAAATGCCGCTAAGCTTGGATCAAAACGTCAATATTAATTTTAGTTCTTCGCAAAAAATATTTTTTTGCAGATTGATGTAAATAAAATATACTAAACAGATTGAAAAACCAAAAAGTAGTCTTACTTTTCCATAAACCTTTTGACTTAAAATCAAACACATTTTTTTGAGTATTTGCTTATTACGGAATCTTTGTTACACGCAGTTTCATAGTTTACGATTAGAGACTTATAAACTATTCCAGAGATCAAGTTGTATGGAAAGTTGCAATAGAAATAAGATTTCTTGGCCAGAAGATGTTTGAAAATTTAAAGACTACACAATTTTTAAGTAATAGCGCAAAACTTCTATATGTACTGGTATACTTATAGTCTTTAAAAGGAAATGCCAATAGGATTATACATTACACTGAAAAAAGGATTTAAGGACAGGGAAAAAGGGAGAGGTACAGACAATTTCGTTTTAAGACAAACTATTTCAATAAGAGAGATAGGAAATGAACTTATTTACAAAACAAAAACAACTACTGTTTACATTACAAAACATGTGTCTATTTTAATATTAACACACCTTGTAACAAGTTAAAAACATAACATAGAAATAATACACATTTTGATACTATAATTTGAAAATAATAATTTGGTAAACGTATATCGTTTCATATATATCTTAAATAAAAGTTCTGTGTACGTTATTTACAGTTTATGAATCTACAGGGTGATTCACTAAGAGGTTACATTTTAAATTTCAATTAAAACCTTTGCTTTGGAAGCAAAATGTGTATATTTGTATAAAAGCCAGTTTTTATAGTTTGACATTAAACGTGAAAAAGTACAACATTGGTAAGACCTCCCTGAGCAGCCCAGCAGACCTCGGCTATGTTGATGAAATTGTCCACTACTTCTCTGATCATCTCTGGAGTATTTCATGGATAGCTCGTCACAACACTATCACTTACTGCAGCAATCTTTTCAGCCGATCCGCCATGACTAGTACAAAGAGGTCCTTTCATACCTAACACTGATCCGGTAGTAGCCCATTAAATCTTTTGACTAAGTTTGCGAAGCCAACCCATAATGGGCGATTATGAATACCAAAGTCATTCCGTAAGGCATGATATGTGTTAGTCAAATTCTCAACACTCCTAAAACATGTTTTACCTATTGAAATTCGCTGTTTAGTTGAAAACCACTCCATAGCAACAAATTGTGTAGTTTTAAAAATATCAGCTGTTTATCTTCATAAATAAAGATGAAGTTAGCATGGGTGCAAACTTAAAAATGTAACCTCTTACTGAATCGCTAAGCATTGCTGCTTTTCACGTACTAGAATTATTAACATACTATAACTGTTGCCGGAACAGATCCATTTCAGCAGGTACCTTGTGAAAGATGGCGTCCCACCCCCCTTTTATCTCTCAGGGGATCCAATTAACAAGTTACCCCTTTAATAAATCAGACTCCTTAATTATTCTCCTTCCTCGCTGATAACTGTACTTAACTGTATTCCTTTGGAATCTAATAGTAAATTAAAATTAATGAGACATACCTTTGCTTAGTATTGAGGAAGTAAAGACAGTATAAGTTCAAAATTGGGAGGTTTGTACAAAAATAATATTTTAAAAACATAAATAAAATTTAGTATCAAAATAAAGTGTTAAAAATTGTTTTATATTACAAAAATAATTTGGATATTGGCTTACTGTGGGATATTTTGTTTACCTAAAGATAAATACATTTAGCCTTGTAAGTTTTTATAAAAAACAATGACAATATTCGTGAACCTGTTGGTGAGACTCAGTGGCTAGTCTAAAGTAAATAATAATGAAATTATAATCTACTCTTTAAACACTGATAGTTTTACAAAAAAACATGCTAGTTTTTTAAATGTTTATTCATTTTGTGGTAAATTCTGAAGTGGAGATTATTGGCAATGGTACTTTACAAATATTTTAAATTCATAAAAAGGCCAATATAATAATTATAGTGATTTTTTTAATACATAAGGGCATTCAACAGCAACGTTGTCATCTTCAGGCGAACTTGTTACATCAAAATTACCAAAGTATAATATTTATATACAGCAGCTGTGGACACATGTTACTTACACAACACATGCTACTTAGAAATGAAACTATTAGCAGTAAAAATATATAAAAAAGATAATTATTTGTGTAAATATATAAAGAAATTACGTGTTCAGTGTAATTATATCTTTGAGCTTTTAATTTATAGTTAATCCATCTTCATTGTTAATAATTAAATTATTTTAGTCCATGTCGTTAGTGAAGTACGACTCCCAAGCATTAGGGTATCTGGTCTTTACGATTTGTTTGAGCAATTTTAAATTTATCATGTTAAAAGAGTGTCCTGTTAAAATTGAATAAGCTGCCATGGCCTATATGTTCTTTTTATCTCGTATTTAATGATCTTTTAGTCTGCCCCATATACTTTTTCTCACCTTCGTTACAACGTATTTTATATACTCCTGATATATCAGATTTAAATGTGTTATTTTTAAAATTTTGCAACTTGTTTTTAAAAATTTCAGTTTGTCGTTATGAACATAATTGTAACAATATTTTCAAATTTGATTAGGCTCGAAATATTTATTCGAGAGATGTTGCTTGCGAAAATACTCAGATAAAGGCGAGAAAATTATTAAGTGATTAAAGAGCTTAATGATTAATCTAATAAACACTTTTAGTATTTGAATTTCTTATACTCCCTATACATCTTATATTTTAAACATTTAATTTTACTTTTCTTTGTCTAAATAACTGAAGAAAGTGTACCATAAAGTAGAAAAAACGTTTTCTTTTTGTATTTTATATAATTAAAATATTTGTGGTTGTTTTATACAAAGAAAATTGTGTTCATTATGACTAACCACGCGAGTTTAAAATTAAAAATAAATACAATAAAAATATTAAGTAAAGAATTTAGTTAATCATAGCAGGGGAACACAAAGTGGTTATTGAGGGTAGACAGGGAGTTATTGTACAGAGGAGAGGGGATGATGACGTCACAAAGGTAATCCATCAAAGCCTGATACACGCAGCCTTACATGTAAGTAATTGTTCTGTGGCCGATCTGTAATCAATAACTGGGATTCATGGAATAATCCTTTTATACTCATAATTGAACAAAAGTTTCGTATTTAGGTTTCGAAAAATATATTATAAACTATACTGCTCGTACATTTCAAACTAAGTAAATTTTCCCTGCTAAAAGCCTGACAATAGTTTAATAGGTAACTGATGCATGTGTAGGCTAAACGTTATCTTTTGGTTAATTTAAAGATCATTAAAAATTATTTAATTCATGGGGTAATTTTTATAAATGTTGCTTGTATGGGTAAAACTGAGTAACACTGTTTGCCGGTTTCAATTTTCTGTTTAAAATTTACCTTTTTTTCGGACTTAGTCTATTTTTTCTCAAGAATCATGGCAGATAGCTACACTTTAAGTACTCTACGTCCCAACCAAAAATAAATCTCAATTTTCATCTAGATTTTATTTGTAAGCATTTGAATATACGATTTTTTCTACCGTTTATATTTCATAACAATGTCTGGGTTTTAAAAATAACTTTTAATTTGCAAAATTAATTAAAACAAACTGTGCGTGTTTTATAAGTTTGAAGTATTTTGATTTATCTCCTCTACCAATGCAAACATTTCAAATTTGATAAAACTCGAGAAATATTTCATAAGAAAAACCCATTGTCTTTTATGGAACACTTTTGACAACTCTCTAAGATCATATAATAATGATCAACTCCTGAGATAAAAGCAAACGCCACTTCTTATCTCCAATAAATAATATATTTGTTTTTATTAATTTTGCAATTAGTTTCTTACAACTAGTTAGTTTTAGAAATCAACTGTAGTTTCTTACAATGAACCATTGACTTACGACTCAATCAAGACGTTATACTTTACCTTCCTAAGTTACCCTAGGGGATAGGTATGGGTGGGTTTGCCCTACTCATAACTTGACTAACTAATAACTATTCAGAGTTTAAGCTATTGTTGCAGACATTTTAAACGTTAGTGAGCAAGATGATCACGACTTTTCTGCGTGGATCTGCAATCTGATCCCGTCTTCAGGTGAAAAGTAGCCAAAACATAACACAAAACATTAGAAACAGAACATTAGAAAACGAGCTAGCCTAGAGTAATCAGCGTAAGCTGACTAGTCAGCATGAGCCATGCAACATGTAACTGGTGAAGTCAAAATACTTCAAATTTAAAACCATCATAGAAATCAAAACCACATGCGTAAGACACTCTAAAGCTTAGCTACAAGAAACAACTCAATAAAACACGTCCACAGTCGGTGAAGGCTCTCGGCAAAGTAACTACTCATTCTTCTCCAGTAACTAAAAACAATGTCACTGTGAACAGTTGGATCCGAAGGGAAGCAGACAGTGTGTTTGTGTGTGTGTTTGAATGTGAAGACAACGAGTTTGCTCTCTGCATCAGCAACAGCAAATCCTGGATTCAGTGTTTGCACTTCCTTTCCTGTCTGGATCTCAATCTTGCATCACACTGGAAACTGAACTTTCAATACCAGGTTCAATACTGTATCTGCTCCCCCCAATTTAGTACGATAGCGTTATAATGTTATCAACAATATGTTTCCTATAAGTAGTGCATACTCGTACTTTACAAACACCTTGTGTAAAAGTATTACCTTGCGACCAAATCGCACTTAGTCAAGTCCAAATCACCCATCCAAACAACTACTGTTAGTGCTTTGCTGTGGGAGCATTAAGGAGGTTGATCAGTGATGAGAATTTGTGTGGAAAAAATACTTTATAAAGTAAATTATGCAAGTATAATGAACATATTTTATGCTATTGGGCCTGTGATAGAACCAAAGGCACAACCCAACGCAAACTGACAGAAGAAAACATTGTTTTTATATTTTAGGCTAAAGCATGAAACTAGTGACTAGATCTTAAATCTGATGAAAATCATTAGGATAAAACGGTGGGATATTAAACACGCCAGGTATAAAATATGTTATTCCTTTCTATGGCGTGGGTTTGACATATTTTCTATCCTCGATGCTCATCAAGAAAATCTTGTTGTAATTTATAATTTGGATCAGTTTTATCACTTAAAGTATTTGCTACTAAAAAAACTAAAAGCCAAAACTAATTTTGGAATAAGTTGCGAAAGTCTGACTACATATGTATTAAATCTGAAGTTTGCTTTCTTATCCTTTATATGTCATTCAGACATGGTAAAATACTATTAAATCCATATGGCCAGTGGTATGATATCCACCATGCCTATTTAAACCGACCTGGGAAAACAAATATACATACTTCCTAATAAAGTTAAATGTCATACCTATTTATCCTTTATTCATATCTCATCCCTCCTGACCTACAACCATCACTTTGTTGTTAGCCTTTTCTTTACGATCTGTGTAACATTTCAACTCATTGTCTCAAAAGGTCGAACCGGCTTTCGTTAATCCAATATTTTGTTTTTTTTTGTTACGGTTTAAAATAGAAAGTCTTTAAATTAAAAGGCTTAATTTTCAAGATTGTTAAACCTTGTTATAACTAGAGCTTGTTGTTGTATAATGAATAAATACATAAAATACAAAAAGATGTTCAGTTTTATCACCTTCCGCATTTTTGTTGTGTTTTATATTAATGTGAATGTATTTATATTGATAACCAAAAAACTCCTTACGAAAAATCTGTTTACAACTTAAAAAAAGGTTTGAACGTTCCCACACATTACAAAACGACGAGTCTTGTGGATTTGTATACGTATTACTGCGTGTAGGGTTACAATAATTTAAAAATTTGTAAGGTCAAGAAAGTTACGTTTAATTTTACTCTCTAAAAGTATTTCCAGATATTTTCAACTTTTAAACTGTAGAAATTAAATAGAAAGTAAATACATTAAAACATTCCACAAAGCCAGTCAGCTAATGGATGTGCTGTTGAAGCATTTACTCAAACGATAGAGGGGAGGTGAAAGGGGATGAAGAGGGGGATGAGGGGGGAATCCGCTTATCTAGAGAGCATTTACCTTGTCACTGCACTGCTGCCTCCTGATAACTGCATGTGAGACATCATTTATATTCAACACCATTTGCAAACATAGCCTACTTCTGCTGTGTGGAAACATTTACATTCTTAACGCGTATGATTCTGACAACTTTGAAGATAAACCACAGCCAAACTGATCGGTTATGTTCTCGCAATTTTAAGATGAAATATGTTTTCAGAACAAGAGAGTCGCATTTCGTTGCTGAAGACGGGAATGTTTGTTGTTAAGGAATAGAGAAGTTAAAAAGTCCTAACTTCGTCGCCACGTAAAAATACTGTTTTCATTTCATGTCACTTTATTGGAAGTGAGTCATAGTCGTATGACAACATACAGAACTCAAGTGAATGTTTTGCCTAGAGCCAAACCGTATTTTCGTTGGAAAATTACAAACTATTGACGTTGCAAAGTATCTCAAAATAAATTAAACGAAAATATAGAAAATAAAATTATAGGAGCTCCTTATCAAAGTGGGGTTTGATTACTGCATCCTCTCCTTCAGATCAGCGTTATAGATGACTTGGAGGACATTAATACATTTAATTATCCAGATTTGATTGTTGAGAAATGGACGGCAAACCCAGAAATCTGGACGTATAAAGTTGTTTTGGTTTGATTCAAAGCTTTTTTACATAGCGAAGACGGTCACTGCAGATATAGCACTATGTCTTTCAGCACTGTAAACCTTAGTTGAATCTCCTATGAATTAAAGACAAAAAATATTCACCTAGTAATTTGTTAAATATGTTAATTTTAATACAACAGCTGTATGCAAATAATTCTAATTAATTAGGTTTGTGGAAAAGTTACAACAAAGCCTATCTGTAAACTGACCACAAAACCGATTATTCAACCGATTCCAATTGCACCTCTCCGTTCCAGTAGGTTGGTTCTATCAAATATTTAACTCATTAAATATTTAACTTATAGCAAACACTAATGTTTAGAAGTCTCATAATTTATTTAAAAGATGAATGAACATGTTTACAACATGCTTATTTTTATGTAACGGTTTGGTTTCTTATTAATACTAATGAAAAATTATCAAAGCATTAAATTTGATTTTTGTAAACGTATACATTTACAATATTAATGTACATTTATCATACGTAGCTCAATTTTATTGTTTTGAGAACAATTTCAGCGTCATGTAAATTTGAAATAGGAACGCGTCCGCCAATTCAAAGAAACACAAAACATTTATTTAATGTGTTCAAAATTAAATATACTAGTAATTTAAAGTATTTGTATACATATTTCTTAATCTACAATTTTATATTTCCCTTACTTTGAGCTTTGTTAGAAGAACAAACACCACGACAAGCCATGGAACACGTATTCAGTTGAACACGTTTGTTCATGAGGATAGAAACAATGTTGGTTGGCATGATTTGATTGAGAGCTGTCTATGTCTATCGACTGTACACAACCAGTCCGATATTTTACTGAATTTAGTTCTCTCGTGTGCTTTGCTTTTCAAATAAATAAAAGAGTATTTTTGCAGAGAGGTATTGAGTCATTGCATATGTCAATGGAAATAAAATATCCGAAATCAGTAGGTGCCAATATACTTGAGGGTAACACAATTATCTAACATTTCAACTCATGGAAAATTATGCAGGTTGAAATGCTACTCTTTGATAAAAACATGTGTAAAATGTTCACTTCCAAGGTTCCAAAGGTGTAACACGTGAAAAAGTCTTCGCTTATGGAAAGGGACATCTATTGTAACCCTTACAACTTAAGACTCCCAGCGCCATCTATCAGTGTCGCAGGAAACTTTTATGTCTTGGGACCTTAGTTCAGAGTTCAGGTTTCCATATACTTTCTGCAGACAGAAATCATCCATTCGTCTTCCTCAGCTCATGCAGCTGGAACTGAAGATATGTAGGCATATTTCAGAAACTCACATTAATACTCATATATATGTCTCTGGTGTAATACTGTCATATTTTGATATATACCTCTGATTTGAAAGTAGCTGCTCAATAGTGCCAAACGTTCAAACATTGAATTAGTTTAATGTATTTAACAATGGTAATTAACATGTATTTGCAAGGCTCTTTATAGCAATTTTTTTATCTTTCTTCAATTTTTAAATGTAATTAATTTCTACCAAAGAGCAAACGTAACTCTTTAAAACCACTGGTTTTTATTTATTGAGTTGCTCTCATAAGTTATTTTATATATAATTTAATTTAAGTTCAAAAATCATCACTATTATGTATTGACTTTCCTAATTTACTTTTGTAGTAAATAATCCATACCACGCTTGTAGCTCTAGAACATATACACCACACACACGACATATACTCTATAGCGCTTTTGTTAGTTTGAGAGTTCTAATAGTGGCGGAGGGCAATTTAGCTAAAAGAAGAAACGGACTTTTCCTGCCACTTCTGGAGAAAACTATTCCTAACGTTTCGGGCAGTTAAAACTCCACCCGTATTCAGAGGACTACACTAATGTAGGAACTACATTTAACTTTACCAAACGATATTTATAAATACCGCTACATCTTAAGAAAAAGATGCCTCGTCAAAACACAAATTAGAAAGAGAAACAAGTAAAATGCTGAAACGTTAATAACGAATAAACTTTAGGCTAGTCCTTAACATAAAACAATAGGTAAAAACACAGAATTGTGGCAAGTAGATAATAATTGAAAGGATCTCACCCAGACTCGGACTGACAAACCTCGCACTACGGAGCCGCGCACTAACTGAGCTCCTAGTATGTCGACAGCCCGGTTCGTGGATGAGTGGTGGGGAGCGGATGGGGTAGAGAGAGACTAGAAAATGTTTTCACTGGGGAAGTGGCTCATTAAAAATATAACATAACCTATAAATATAACATCGCTAAGGCCTAAGTGTTTTGTTACTAGTACTATGTTTACTAGTAGGGCCTATTACTTTTATTTATCTAGTGTTATAGGCTTACTACACATAGATTGCATATGAAACTAATCTATATATTTATTCATGTTATCTATGTTATTATTCATATCTCTCAAGAAACTCATCACTATCTTCCCAAATTTCTTACATCATTTTCACCATACGAAACATGATCTTTCCAGAGGTAGAGAAACAACACAGCACATGATGTTTTAATCGTTTTATTAGTGACCAATAAAAACAATGACGATGTAAGGTAAGGTAAGGTTAGGTAGGGTGAGGGGTGAGGGGTGCGGGGTGTACCATCGACAAGTGTATATACATTCTGTACAGCACATCTAAACCTCGGCTTATCATACACAGATCACATATAAAACTAAGTCTAGAGGCAGGGTACTGTACATATGATATGTGTACTGACTAGGAGAGGCGAGGTGTTTCCAGCAAAGTTCCAACCCCTTAGACTAGTCATGTTAGGAAAGTATCTAGACAACCAAAGAACCATGAAACAAGTTGCACTTTGAAAGTAGCTGCATGAAAAATGGACAAAAGTTATTCGTTTACAACAAAAGGAAGTAAATTACTTTTCGTGAGTAACGTGGTTGATTTTACTTTCTTGGAGATAGATAAAACTAAAAGAGCCTAGCTTGCCTAAAAGCTGTGTAGGTTTTATGCAATACACTCTACTTGAGTGTGCAAGGCGTTGAATTGGTTGAAAAACATGAAGTGATAACACTTTACTGTTTATTTCAACATCAGCCCCTGTTTTGATTTCGACGTAATATCTTTTCGTGTTTAGAATATAGAATATGTAACCGAGTTTTTGGAAATATGTTATTGTTTCAATAGTAAACTTGTTTTATACTTTCACTTTAACCAACTCCGTAACACAAATAAATGCAAATGTATCAAATAAATCAGTTATTATTATTAAACAAATTAGTTGCCGTGTACTAGATTTTTTACATTTGCACGTAGCTTTGGTTTTCAGTTGTCATCGCTTCAAACTTTAAATACTTACTCGAAGCACGATAATATATGAAAGCATTGTCTACTTATGCGTTCAACTTCAGCTTACATTTCTGCATTTACTTTCAATTGTTGATGGTGATTGTTGAGTGCAAAGATTTTTGATGGTTCTCATGTTGTTTAAAGGAATGTCAACATAATATGACCAGTCTGTATAAAAAACGAAGACTAAATCAAATACATCAGCAGTCTTTCAGTCATGACAAGTTATTGTTTTAACACAAAGGAAGAAAATATTACATTAGGTAACTTCCAGGAAGAAAGTTATGTTAGGATATGTATCTTTGTATATACATTGGCGATTATCATGGATTGATTGAGTAACCTTAAGTAATGCTGAATTGGAACTTTGCGGAGAAAAAGGAACATATTTAGTGACTCGACATAGGAATATGTATTTACAATAGTCAGCCAAAACAGTAGCATTGTAGTCAAAGCACGTTTGATAAATAATACACTATTGCGGTATGATATAATTGTTTGTATTCATATGTATCTTTATTGCATTGAGGTTGCTTGAAATGTATTCATTCTGATGTTAACAAATATTGAAAATTATATTTATTAAATCACTGCAAACAATTCAATTAATTTTAAACTTGCTTGTTTTTAAGTGTTTAAAAAGGGAAAGAAAATAAGTTCTTCTTGAAGACACATTACAACTAGTTATATAAAAATACCATTGAGTAAAAGGTTTCTAAACGTTGTCCTATCAATGCCTCTAACATCGTTACGTGTCATTGTACAAAATCATGCTCTCCAGGGTTTCACCGATAATTTGGAGCGTATAAAATGTTCAAGAACTAACCTTCCCGAAGACATTACACATTTACCATTCACAACCGATTTTTAGTATACAGAAGAGCTTCTACACAACATTCCTCTGGACGAATTTTCAGTCGAAGGTTTTGTGAAATTAAGTTACGTGACAGTCGTGAAACAGAACTTTCTTACAGTGCACATCAGTAAAAAAGAGTATTGTTTTAGAATGAATGAGAAGGAGGCAGATGATGAAGTCAAGCATACACACGATGAGGGCCGCACATGTGGATCTCGTGTTCATTTACACAGTTTTTCCAAGAATCTTTCATAAAAGCGTTACACATAAGAGTGCATGTTTAAAAACGTACGGTTTTCAAAACGTATTTTGTCCAGAAACCAGAAAGAAATGTACCAACATCACTCTCAGAGTTTGGGTAGGTGCACATTATATTTATTTTGTATATTTTTGAGAGTACACCCGTAAAGAAGTTGGTGATGTTGGAAAAGGAAAAGAACGAAAGTGCTCTGGTCGTGTACATTTGCTCGGAGGTCAAAAAATAGTAGCTGCTTGAGGTCTAAAAGTTAAAAGCTTGGAAAATTGCGTTATTAAAAGTTGAACCTCTCATGACTTTTCCTAACAACCCTTCTGATCCACATGTGCAGCCGACCACTAGGGAGTCACTAATAGCCCACTACAGTCCGTGCACTCAGAGAGAGACCTCCTGAGTGACAAGGTGCGAGTGTACAGTCTGTTCGTCTAGAGAGACGGGCACTTGGGTTTATCCGCAGTGGTCCTCGGCCTCGGAACTCCACGACAGTTTCACGTGGAAGTCTGAGTCCAACACTAGATCCGATATGCAACCCTTCATCCCTCGGTGATATTTGTGATGTGTCGTTGTTTCCAGTTCTTCCACACCGCCTGTGACAAAGAGGATTCAACATCAGATCAACGGAAGGTGTGAGTTAGATCAAATGTGGCATTTTGGGTTTGATTTCCAAAGTTGAAGCACAGGCACAGTTGCATACTTACCGACATATAATCCAGTGTGTGTATTCAGCTGTTTCAGTTTTCCTGGAGATTTTACATATACTGGGTCGGTGTTGTCGATTGATAACCAACTCTCTTGGCCATTTCTGTAACAAACAGTGAAACATAATTATTAACAATAAATTACGCAAACATTGTTTTTTAAAAAGAAATTAATCTAGTGCAAAAAGGTGTACAGCATGATTAAATCATCGAATTCGATACTAAGTTTAATCGAAATCGGTTCATAAATACATTTTTTATACCTCAAAACCACATTTGGGTGAAATTCACTAGGATTTACGATAGGGCTTGTGACTACGCGTCTGCTTTAGGTTTGAAAACGTTCAATCGTTTCCCTACTTAGATCTAAAACAAAAATATCTGAACACACTATAAAAGTATGACGATTTTAAACCAATCTAGTTTACAAACCTAATAGCCTTTAGTCTATGCCAGTGTCCGTCGTCCACCCTTGTGGAGTTGACGGCTACAAAAGCGTCTCCGTTGCCCAAATTGTACCGCAGGTGAACATGTCCATCCTTGATCCCCAGTGCGAAGAAGTCAGTGACTCCTCTGCCTTGTTCAGGACCTCCACTCCATATCAGCAGTCCTGAGCTCAATGTTGTCCTGAATCTCAAACTCAGACTGAGTTTGTCACTTACAATCCTGAACACAAGAAATCGTTGTTATTATATGAAAATGTATTCTTCAAGGAAGTAAAGTAATGTTAGAAAAGGATGGAAAATTTCTATATTTAATAAGCTGAAGTAATCTGCAACAGTACAAGAAGGATAGAACTGCAGAGCCATTATTATTTCAGAGAGCTAACTAGCTCAGGTGGTTGTGGTTAGGTGCTCCACTGCTGCATATATCAGCGCTCAATCCTTTCACGCTTGCTGGATTCTAGTACTACATCTGGTACATTCTCTCGACATTGGTTCACTTGAAACAATCCTTTCTCCGTTCCATTTACTCGTTCCTATGTTCCATAAAGTATTCAGTACATGTGAGGTTGTAATATAAGTTGGAGCGATCCTTTCGCCAAAAACGCAAGATTAAGAAAATGAAACTAACTGAATATTTTTACTGACCTGTGCATGATGTCAGGATCAGTGAAGTGCAAGAAGGATACAGCGTTGAAGGAAGCGGTGGAAGAAGTGGTGATGGCGTTTACATCCTGACAGTGGCGTTCACACTGGCACTTGTACACGTCTCTATGCGGGACACAACGAGCATGGTCGCCACATGGTCTGGTCACACAGGGGTGAGGGCAGTTGTCCACGTTCACGCCGGCCAGGGCCTCCGCCAAGATATGCAGGGGTTGGTTGTTGATTACCACCTGGAAAAGTCATAGTTTAGTAGAGGGTAAGATATAGAAGACGTTTAGGTGAACATGGGTGCATTGAGTTGGCTTCGTTGCATTTTGCACTGCCATGCGCGCTTTTAAACTTTTATTGGGTAAATGGTACCACAAAGTTAAAGGTGTATAAAACCCGAATATATTATATTCATAATATTAAGCAACAACTACACATTAAAATGCAACTTTTCTTTTAAAAAGCTCTTTCTAGGAGTATCAACACTTAAATTAATCTTACAGAAAGATACATATATCACGTTACCTAATAACATTTGCATTTGTCTCCGAACAATATTTTTGTTCAATAAATCTCTGACAGTCTTTTTTGTTGTAATTTTTTTAAGTGTGCCCCCTGTACATTTATTTATAGTTTAATATGAACAACACAGCTAAATATATTAAACCCTAATTACATTCAAACATTAATAAAATTAATACCTTCTGGATGCAGCCAACAAAAGATGTCCGGACCCTGACTTTTGGAGAGACCATGTCAAAGTTAGGGACTCCTCCGATGTAGAGGTTGAGAGGTAGATATAGCTGAGTGAAGGCTCCCGGTGCCAGGATCTGACTTGGGGGCCTCTTGTCCACTTGTAACACCGCGAGTCTTCCAGTCCTGGAGATCCTTAGTTCATGCCACTGACCCAGACTGACAGGGTCTTCACTCCTGCGTCAAACATAGATGGTGGTCTATAATTTCTGTATTTGAATATGCCATGAAAATACAGTGTTTATTACGATCTTAAACATACGTTTACGAAAAAAACGACCTTCTCCTAGTAACATCTTAAGGTCTACACTATTTTCATCAATTGTTCTCTCTAAATTTACCTCAATGTGGCTGCTCCAGTCCCCAGGTCAAAGGTGAATTCTAGATGTCCTTCACTCATGTAGACGGACATGAAGTCTCCGACACCGTCTGATCTGTATCCATTGTACAAGATGACCCCATCCTTAGCGCTGGGCTTGAACACCAGTAGAAGATCCAGCCAGGAGAGCGCTGATCCCCCAAGTCCAGGATACCTTAGGTAGCTGGAGCCGTTGAATGATGGTACCTAAAATGTGAAATGTAGGGGTTATGTCTTGTGTATATCTCGATGTATAATTTCAGGGATATATTTTACCTCTAGCTAAGGTTAGGTGTAAAGTAGGTCAGTTCTGGGATCAGTTAACCGTGGGCACTAGTTGGACATTTCACTTCCACAGATAGTCTAAGAAAGATATTCTGAAATCGGAAAATGAATGAGACTGCTGATTAGACCATAAGGAAGCGATCAACAAGGCGACTTATCAATACAAGTTTCTTTCCTCCAACTCATCTCTCTCCAAAATTCACGGCTTACCTCACCACCGCCTCTCCCTACATTGACATCTGCTTAACCTCCCTGAAGGTCAACGGAGCGTGTTCAACATCCCGACACAACAAACTACTTTGTCGTCACGGGATTAAATGTTTCTTAGTTGCTATACTCGAGTATAAAGTAAGGTGAGCAGGTACAAACCAAGCAGGTACCGACTGAAATGGCGGCTAATGTGTGCGTTAAGGGGTTAAGCAAAAAAAGATTTATTATTAGTTTGCCACGTGTTTAATCTTTTGCGTTCGACCAAAGAGTGGTTTCGGTACAAACAAATGCACAAAGTAATATCGTCATCAAGCTTTGAGAGTAATACAACTATAGAAAACAACAAACATTGAAGTCAAGAAGGTTGACGTCCCTATGAACTTTACAGTTGAACTTGAAAACCTAGGTGGGGAATAGTGAGATTTGTACCTGTAGATCCAGTCTTGTTTCACACAGATCTCCCGTGAATCCCAGAGGACACAGACACACAGCTGACTCTCCTGAAGTGAGACACTTGCCTCCGTGTTGACAAGGGACTTTGCTGCATCTGTCTGCCACACATTCCTCTGCAACACCAAGTATCAAGTGTTAAATTAAAGGTAGATTGCATATGTGGACACAATACTGGGATGAAAAACAAGGTTGCCGTTATTATCAATCTCAAATAAATATAAACATTTCTAATGATTAAGTCTAAACCAAAATATTTCGTGCAGTTCATAAGTCGGTTAACAACACTAGGAAAGTGAATCTTTACGGTAGTTCCCTAATATTTAGCAGCATTTAACGGTCAACTCACCAATATCAAAGCCTTTGACAGCGTCCCCGACCGGGGCCAAGGCAAAGTTGTAGATGAGATCATTGATTTCAAGATGGCGGACACAGCCCCTGAACCCTCTCTCAGTCGGCAGTTTCTCCGTGATCCCTGAAGTGTTCCCTCGACCACCGATAAACACAGGCTCTCTGAAGGTTATCCGGGAGAACAGTCCCTGAAATGTGAAAAGTAATCCACATTGAATTGGTTTCTTAGGGCAATCATTGGGGATCAATTTGTCCATAGGGGATCATAAAATTTCATAATTTGATTAGTTTTTTAATACTTAAGAGGGCTGTTGCTCCTAAGCCACTAAGGTTTCCAAAATTACGTCAATTACCTCAAACTCATAAGCCTTTGCATAGAATCAAACAACACTATAATGAGGGTTCATCAAAACATGTCCATAATGATGCTCATTATGGAAAATGTTATGAATTTTCTGTGGATTGTACGAGTATTATTTACAAAAATCCAATGGGACCACCTAGTGCATATACTCTGTTCGAGGCCTTTAACACATTTCGTAGCTGCCCCACCTCTTCTAACTTCGAATCTGCTAACCCTCAACAAAATACATGTACATCTTTGGTATAATCAGTAAACACTTGAGTAACTGACCTTGGATCTTCCTTGATTCTCTTGCCGCCGTTGAGCTGTATCCACGCGTCCCAGCGATGTCTGTACAATGTCAGCTTGTTCCATTGATTCAGCAGCACGTTGTCTTCAGATCTCACAACTCCCACTCCTGACCCACAATCGAACCTGCGAACCAGAACAGCAAAACATAAAATGATGCTGAACGATACAAAGTGACATCAAGAATTATTTAATCTATTCGTATTTGGGTTTTAATCCAGCAATTAGAATAGTTATTCACGTGAGATCTATAGTTTGTAAAAAAAGGGCTTTCCAAACTGTTAAGGGGCCAAAATTATAGTTCTAGAATGGAAAGCAAGCTGGCGAGCTATTAGCAAAAGTAGCTAAGCCCTGTTCATCTCTAACCAAACCCACACGAACCCAAATGGCTAACAAAGACAACAGCTTACCTGAACTCCACAAAGCCCTGGTACAGGAAGAGCACCATGAAGTCCCCGGCTAGGTCATCCCTCTCTCCTGTCAGGAAGAGGATGCCGTCCCAACTCTCCGGGCGGAACTCAACCTGCAGCTGGACGTGCTTGTAGGCCGCCCTGAGGGCAGGGAACGCTAACCACCCCTGGCCCGAGAACCTGGGTGACCGCACTTCCGTCTCTGAGGAAGTAAAAAACATGATTCAAATTTTTAACTCCAATAAAGGCGAAAGACACTCGTATAGAATAACTAGTCAATGTTTATTCTTTTAAGTTATGACGTGACTGAATGAATCATTACGTGGTAAAGGCTCAAGTTGTTGGAGAAGCCGTGGTTTGGTTTCTTTAAAGGTAGACGTGTTTAAGTTTCTATATACTCGCTTAAAAAAAGAATAACGTGAGATCTGGAAATATGCTACGCTTAAAAGTGTGTTTTTGCCTCTAAACCTTTATCAAATGTGATAACTGACGCATGCATAATTGAATTGTTAAAGTTTTGAACAATCTGAAGAGTACCAGAGTGTTGGCAGTAAACCACATTTCTGGGACGAAAGAATGATCAGAGATAAATAAGATGCACAACCTGTATGAGAATGTTAAAGCCTCACCAATCAATCTATCTAAACACTCATCACACTAACTTATACGAGATAACCTGAACTCTACCCACAGTTCTATTCTAGGGAAGCTCAATAGACTCTACCATGGTCGGTGCCTCAAGAATCCAAGTAAGTGAATAGGGATATTAAGATCCAAATAATATGTAGTAATTTAGAACCTATAGGGTGTTTAAGTTTCATTGGATCTTGGCAGGACTGCGGTTAACGGGGTCAACTATTGGCAAATTGCAATTAAAAGTGATAGTACTTTTAACTTTAAAGCATTTTGATCTGGGAAACTAATCCCTCGAAAATTGTCTTTGAAGTGTCCCTTTTGAGAACTTCTATTTCCCGAAGTTCCTACCTTTGTCACACGTAGCTCCTGTGCGTCCTAGAGGACACTGGCAGCGGTGAGTCCCACTCTCAGAGGTACACTGTCCCCCCGCCGCACAGTCCAGCTCACAGGGGCTCTGAGTGGTGACAGACTCTGGCTGTTCTCTCGTCGGCTCTGCGTCCGGGTCTAGCGTTGTGATGAATTGGACTGGCTGTTGTGCATAGAACAGATAGTGTGGATTGGTATACAACATTGAAAAGTGGTGATAGTGGTTTAGGGGAGAAGGAGGTAAAAGACCAAAGGTAATAAAAGTGTTGGGTGATCAGCTGGTTAGGTCAAACTGAAATGTATACAATTATTTTTTAAACGGTAGAATCTTTATATGAAAACCATTAGTAAGTGTATAGTAATGCACAGTATTCCACTACATAGAATGCAGATAATCACATTTAAGCAGACGTGTTATAACGTATTTGTAAGTCTTTGCTGTATCATTATTCCTATACTATTATTGGCTTGTTGGTAGCGCCAGTTTTAACAATGGATACCTTTCTATGGCTCTGAGCCACACTACGCGTACCTGAATGGTTGTAGAGCTACTAATCCAGGAGGTCCTCGTGGTGGTTGGCCGGCTGGTGGTGGTAGAGGGCTGGTCAGTCTCCAAGCCAAGGTCCAGCTCAGCGGAGAAAGAAGCGTCCTTCTGATAGAGGATGTCCTCGCCGATGTCCTGCTCCATGTCGTCATGCATCGGCTCCATCGTTGAGTTCAACTCTAAGGGTATGGCAAAAAACCGTTGTCCAGACAATACATAATAATAAAAAATAATAGTATTTTAAGCCACCCTGTTCAGTCTGTGTTCCTTGATAGTTATACAGGTTGTAGACAAAATGGTTTCAAACACTAAGGAGTAGCTATTTCAGCTAATGGTTAAAATAAAAACCGAGTATGAAATTTATTTTCTTTTGCTGTTGCTAACATTGTTTTTGTTACATTATTAAACCGACTTTCTTGTACTTCTGTATACCTTTGTATCTCCATAAACCTCAGTTACAAAGAGTACCAGCTGGATCGAATATTTTGTTTCAAATTTATGGTTTTCTGTTGTATGGTTAGGAAATTTAGCTTGAAGGAAAAATGGCAAATTTTACAAAAATGTCTTTAAATAGCTTCTTTTCAAAAGTTGTAGTTTTTTAACAAATTAACATCAAAATATTGAAAATCCGTTAGTGAACAACTGAATTATATGAAGAAACATGGCCAAGCAAATCAAAGGACTACTATTTTAAATCATAAATGTATTAAAGTCCCGGCCTTTACTTCAACCTGATTAAGTCAAATCACTTTAATTTTAGTGAAAATATTTTCGTTGCTTACCAATGCATCCATATCCGTTTTTACCGAGCAGGAACCCTTCCTTGCAGTCACATTCAAACATGCCGTCGTGCAGTTCATAGCAGAGCTGTTCGCAAGGGCTGTCTCCCCCGCACTTTCCTGCAACAAACCCCAATTTGTGTTAACGTGATCTAAGAATATTTCGAGGTAGCAGTACACTCAAAGCAATACAGACAAACTACCAACGCTCACACAGCTTCAGGTTCAGCTTTCAAAAACAAAAGTAAATTTTTGAGATTTTTACTAACATAGAATAGAATTAAATACTCGTATTAACGTTTAAAACATAATAACGTTGGTTATTTTTCGTGTGACGTATTAAGGTTTATTTTTTAACCAACACTGATAAAATACGATTATGATATAAAACTCCTAAAACTCTAAACCCAATTAAACCTTTATTTGTATTTAATTTGTATTTTTTGTTTTTGACTGAAGAAGGCTTTATCCCAAACCAAACAGTTTATTTGTTTTTGCTTTCTAAATATTTTACTATAGGTTGAAGGCACACAAGTTTTATGCGTATCTCGTAATCACTTTTTTTAATAAACGTTCTCACATGTAATCAGATGCAGTATTGATAAACTAAAAGGTCAAACCAAAATAAATATTAAATTTTAATCACTAAATCACTATTTGAGATGCCGACCACTTTCATTAGGGTATTTTAAGGCAAATATGTGGTGAAGGATGAGTGGTAGTAATGAGTTATGAGGTTAAGTCTTGTTACAAACTAAGGCCGACTCTTCCTTAGAATGGGTCGTTAATTAAAAGCCCAATGACCAATGGAAATGCAAGGACCAACGGCTTAACGTGACTTCCGAACCACGCAAGTGATGGTCTGATATGTCTAAACGATGGTGGGAGTTAATGCGGGTATCATCAGATGATCAATGAGACTATCTGAGCCGCTTTAGACCTATATCATCCTCATAATCAGAGTTAGAGCAATGTTGGTTTTATTCTTACGCCCTGTATAGTGCAGTTTAGTTAGAGAGCGCGGGCTGAGTGAGTTAAGGCAAAGCGGCGAGCACTTCAAGCAGCCGTCACTGTACAGAGTTGGAGTACAAGTGGCGCGGCCCTGGCGAAATATTTTGGCACGACTGGCGATCTCATCACATTAACGTAGTTAATCCAGTTTATCATGATATCTTCTAGTAACCCCCAGTCACCCTTGTTGAAACACATAATAGTGGGACAAATATTAAAAAATAGATAAGATAATTACAATAAATTCAATTCTTCAAAACGAATTACGATGTTGAACACGTCTCTATCAACCTAAGTCAAACTTACCTTGCTTTACTATCCAATATTTACTCTATAGAAAGCAACTTACAGTCAAATCTCTCCGATTAAATATTGATGAAACTGACAGCCACCAGCTGTTTGAAATAGTTCCACTAATCTGCGACTCCCGTGTTTGAAAAGGTTAAAGGTAATCTCTGGTCTCGGGTAAAGAGAACCGGAAGTGAGGGAGCTCAGCTGTTGCAGTATTCACGGTTTCCGGTCGTGGCCATAACTTCACTAATTGCTTCAATCCGCAGATTACATTCGGAATCACTCCGAGCTCTAATGATTCAGTTTTACCACAGTTCCAACTTTCGATATTTACTTTTACTCCAAACAAAGTTGATTTCCTAACCATCCTGTTTGAGCAATTATCACAGTATATGCAATCCAATAAATAAATCTCTCAAATGTGTTTGCTAGGATACATTTTCAAGCTTCTTTGATACAAATTTACTTGCAATCCACGAATATTTTCTCACGCTGGGAAATAGGAATTGTGGTGCGTAAAGCTCATTCCCTAAACAAAATTACATACTTTAAAGTTGCTTAGTTAAGTTAAATAAATTTAAGTGGTTAATAAGAAGCAAAAGTTTTATTTAAACATAAATTACTACTAATTTGTATAGTTTATGTGGAAATACTCACTCATTACTAGTGTTGTTTTATAAATGTACCTACTAAATCTAATGCATGCTAACGCTATACAGGAGCTTATAGACTTTCAAGCGGACCGATTACAAACTATTACTTCATGAGTTGAATTTAAATTCAAAGCTTAGATGAGCAGAGAGAAGAAACCAGGATCATTCCATAAATTATTCATATCTTCATGGATGAAAACCTCTTCACCACTTCGGCTCTTCTCCTGGGATTTCCATATTAGATCTTTACGCTCTTTGGATTTTAAAACTGTTAATTTATTCGATTTTGAAAGTCCTTGTTAGCAACCTTTGATAGAACATAGAGCGTTTTAAGATGTAAAATTAAAGTACGAAAGTTAGTAGGTTAGAACATTGGAAAGCAATTATGAGCTTCCTATCGAATTCTAGGTGAAATGGCATAGCTAGGTTAATCTTATAATAGATCACTCTTAGTTCTCCTAGATTACTAGACTGCTTCTACTTCTTCAACGTGTTATGACTGTTGTGTTGAGGTTTTATTTTGTGTTTGTTGATTTTTGTTATGCATAATTAAGCTTTTTTGTCTGGCAACTAAGTTAACTCATCTTGCTTGTAGGTTAGGTTAGGTTATATTACTCGCAATCAGGTTGATAACCCTAATGACATTTGGTAAAAATGTTCAAATTTCATTTTGCCTTTCTATCTACCAAGTTTATTAACCAATGAAATACAAATTCCAGAAATGTGCATTTGGAGAATGACACGATTTCCATAAATCAGTGGGGTTCATGATTTAAAACCTGTCTTTGAAGTGGCATCTTATGGAATTTGACATACAGTATTGAACACCCGTTACAAACACGTATTCTAAAAATAAAATAAAATCACGGGCTAGCATCCGTGGTTTAGAGGGTCGAGTCACGGTGTACCTGAGTGAAGTCACGGGTTCGATTTCCGGCGCAGGTATATGGGTTTTGGGTTAAGTAACTAATTAAAAGTTCCGTTCACGTAGACAAGAAAAACAGCTTTCGCTGATTGCTTTGAACTAGCTCATTTTCTAATGTTCTGTGTTATGTTTTAGGTAACTTTTCACCTGAAGACGGGATTAGATTGCAGATGCCAAAACGTCGTGATTATCGTGCTCACTAACGGTGGAAAATGTTTGCAATAATAGTTTGAACTCTGAAATTCTCCCATCGTCATCAACAAACCTTAAACAAAGTAGGAAAGAAAAAAAACGGCGGAAAGGTGTTTTTTCTTCACTAACTACGTTTAGCTATTCAGATTTTTTAATTTGTTGAAACACAAATTTGTTAAGGTGACAAAAGATTCAAATAGGTTTAGAGAGAGGTGTAAATTTATCAATTGAAGATAACTTGTTTGGAAAATTTATTTTCCAATACAGCACTTTGGTTCTGGGAATTTATATCAACGGTATTTACTTTGTACTTTCTAAATTTTAATCACAGTAAGAAAATCAAAATTGAGTGTTTCAGGGCAGAATACACTTGATATACGTATACGAGTATTGTTTCTTCTTCTGCTACAACATGTGTTTCGTGAACAACGTGATTGTAACGTGATTGTCTCTGCTATTACAGGTGGACAATCCCATGTAGCTCGAGGCGATAATCAATGTAGGACATTAACAAGCTCAATCTAACACGTCTTGTTCACTGAATTCTCAAAGTACACTGTTATCTACTGTAGTTGATCGAGGTAAGATTGCTGGATATGTGGTTATAATTCTGTAAGAGTACAGACACTAATATCAAGCTTTTCATTCTCTTATGACATTTTCGAAAAGAGTTCTGAATGCAAATATGGACAATTTACAACCTGAAATAAATTACAAGTTTGGATAATATTCAAATACATGTAGCTGAATTGGTTTTGTGTAAAGTCTAAAGTCCATTCTGTTTAAAGGACTCGATTTGTATCGACAACATGCAAACACATCTGTGTCAGTACTCCAATTATTTTGGAAAGGCAATACTGATATCTGTGTTTAACATCAGTAGATACATTTATATCTCTTTACAGATCTTCGAACAACCAGTTTCTAGTTATGAGAGTGTCTAGCATATTTCTTTAATGAAATTGAAGAATTTTCTAGTTTTTCCAGACTAAATCGTCAAGCTATAAAGTCACAGTTCGATGAATCACTGTAATTTTACAATCAAACTTTGCTTTTCATCATAAAAGACTAAATATATTATATTTACAAAGATAATTACAAAATAATACCTATAAAATTATTTATCAAAGAAAACCCAGTGTTCCCTTTATGTGGGCATCAAATCTGAATCTATGGCCAGCTGATCTTAGCGCACAGGGGTTAGACTAGGCAGCTGGCCACGTGCTATTGTTCCATTCATCGAAAGTTTGCTTTACACTAAGGATTATTTGCATGGCACAGACGGCTTGGTAGGCTAAATATGGATAAATACTCGTGGTTTGGCAAATGAAACGCGTATAAAAAAACACACAGTGCATACAATGGAAATTAGTGGACTTTCCAGGCCTTTTTGACCAAATTTGATACTTATTCCAGACCTTTCAAGATATCATTCAATTCAGGACCAATTCCAGACTTCCAGGCTTTTCAAGATCACTAGACACCCTTGTTTATGTTTAAATATAACCGATGTGTATTAGATTAATATTTTTTACTTCCATTATCAAATAGCAATAAAGAAGCCGTTTTCATATTGAAAAACATCTTGAAGGTTTACTGCAGAAATGTAGCAGGTTTCAACAAAATGTATTAACCAAGCCTACACTTAAACATATGTTTAGAAATTAACTTATTCATTGTACTTCTTATTCATTATTATAAGGGTGACATAATTATACTGCCACACTATAACGTGTATTTAGGATAACTATTTAATACACATTGCTCATTAACACAACCTCTACATTTTGGCCTTTCCGTTAACTTGGAAGATAAAGAATTGTTCTCTTTTCTTCAGTAGGTCTTTTGCGGTTTCTGGAATTGGTCTCTTTTCAAACACTTTTGACTTATTTGGAGATGTTCTAAGCCCACACTTTCTGTCAAGCCTTTTTATTAATTATATCTAAATCAATAATACATGTATATGATTTAGAAACGTAAGATTAAAACACCTTTATAAAGGGGGCTTTAGCAAAGAGTATGTACAGTACAATAAGAAATAAAATCACGGTTTTAAATTACAACCATAACTAATCTTAGTTTACAGTAATTCAAAGTTAGTTTAAATAATAAGGTTCATAATGACTTTACTAAGGAAAATATCCTTTTGAAACGTTTGTTGTCAAAGCATATCCTTAAGCCATTCCCCTCTGAGGATGTTATAAAAGGATTATTTCTAAATTATGCGCTGTATTGAACACCCTGGAGCTAATCTCTTCGAAGAAAATGAATCCCCTTGCCGATGAAACCCCTTTGTTATCCAATTACACTTTAATGTGAACCTAACTCTGTTTCAACTTATGCTGAAAGCGGTTGTGTTCCGAGTGAGTGGCTAAGAGATTGTACAACAACGTAGGCTGCAGTGTAGTCTGGACAAGCACATTTACAAGTTTACGAGTTACCATCACTGACGTTGATGACAACATTTTACGCAACAAGATTACTACACATATGGTTTTCCAACTGATAAGTATTTTTTATACGTAGTTGTTGAGTTATAAGTTAAACAAACATAGTGCAACACTTGAGGGCCTATATAACTGTCTTTTTCATCTTACAATATAGTCGTATTTTAACATACAAAGGTACAAATTACAAAGGTTTAGACTTTTACAGCAAAACACCATATCCTAATAAAACTTGTTTCACATGAAGGAACACTTTAATTAACTATTAGTTTGCAAATGTTTTAACATTTAAATTCAATACCTAGAAGGGAGTTAGCTCTAATAGAAATATTTGGTTCAAAATGTTTTTATTAAATCTACGAAGGTGAAGGAACTATAGTGCCACTCCAACGTCAAATTATAATAATACAGTACATTTCAAAATATTCGTGAGAATGATGTAATGTAATTCTCACGTGTATTAAAAATATTTGTTTTTAGGAAATCTTTTTGTTTGTCTACAAGCCAAAATTTTCAGAGTATTGAAAGGAAAAACACATGCCAAAATAATCTCTTTTGCCAAACAAACGAAATTACACTACCATAATGTTACGTAACGCTTATGTATCAACGCTATTTAAAGCGTCAAGCGAGTTGTACAATCTTGAATTGTAAATGTTGGAAGTTTAATCCAACCAAAAGAAGCGGTAGGAAACGAGTTTGTAGGAAATTGGATTTCAAACTCAATCTTCGAAGAAGACTGAAATATTATCCTACGACGAAAATGCTAAGCGAGCGTATTATAATAAATGATTTAGTCAAGTGCATTTTTGGACTGCCGCAGATATCTGAAACGTTTCCAATAACGTTGTTATGGTGTTGCAGTATTTAACATTCTTTACTGGCATTACCCACGTTGATGCTATTAATAAAACATCAAAGTTTAAAGTGAACACTAATAATTTAGTATATCATTCATATTAGACCCAGGATAGTATTCAACAATTAATGGGTATTACTTTTGTCACTATCCTATTTTGTCGATGGACGACGCGTTTCAACCTAATCAGCCCATACTCATGTCTTCATCCGCCAGTTGGCTTCGTCTTCACATTAAAACATCCACATAAAGTACATGACACACACGAACGACGACGAATAAACGAAATAAATTAGGCCTAATACCAACACAATAAATACAAAACATCGAGCCGGCTCACGAACAAACTCCCGTGACGGGATTAAATAATTAATTAACAATTTAGAATGTTTGCTAAAATACAACGTTACACAAAATCAAAGCTTTTACCTTGGTCAGAGTCAAAATATATGTGTTACATATTTATCAAGAACGGAGAACAGGGTACATAGCTTCTAGACAACACATATCTATATCGTATTTTAACTTCCATAACTTAACACATTTATTTCCTTTTACACTACGTTAGAAACTAAACCCTCATTTAAAATTGGCAATGTCAAGAGAAACGACCACGAAGCCGTTTTTCTCTGGCCGATTCACTCGCACATAAAGCAGTTACAAGAATCTCTTCCAGCAGCGCTAGTGTCGTATCGTGAGTACCGTTAGAGTAATTCCGACTAAACAATATTCGTGATGGTAAATCTTAGCCAATCGTATTCCAAGTGCAGAATACAGGATAATTATCCTTATAATTGGTTATTTGTAGTGTTTTAATAATTTCAGAGCTTAACGCTGTTGTGATTTCCATCCACTATTGATCTGCATGCGACCACGAGGGTTTGCGTGACCAGACCTAGACCGGTTGGAGCCGCATCGATCCTACATCAAAGCAGCTGTCTGAGCAGACCACGACATTTTCTACGCAAATAAGTATGTATTTGGAACCAAAATGTTAAACTTTAAACGTTAATTTTTTTCAATAGTGCATCTAGGTTGTACAGAATAATTCACTGAAAGGTTACAATTTAAATTTAAAATAAAGCTATTGCTAAATCACTAAATCCCTTTAGCATTAAATCACTATTTGAGATGCCGACCACTCTCATGAGGGTATTTTAAGGCAAATATGTGGTGAAGGATGAGTGTGATGAGTGGTAGTAATGAGTTATGAGGTGTAGTCTTGTTACAAACTAAGGCCGACTTTTCCTTATAATGGGCCTTGAATTATTAGCCCAATGACCAATGGAAATACAAGGGCCAACGGCTTAACGTGACTTCCGAACCACGCAGGTGATGGTCTGCTATGTCTAAATGATGGTTGGAGTTGATGCGGGTATCATCAGATGATCACTGAGACTATCTGAGCCGCTTTAGACCTATATCATCCTCAAAACCTGACCTCCATGAAGCTGGATTACAGGACCACCCCATGAGTCCCAGTCAATGCTCGCAAAATGTGCATATTTTTAAATATGGCACTTAAACCCAACAAAATTATGATTTGAAGCTAAAAGGCAAGACGTAAGAATTTTGAAGAAAAAGTGCAATAGCTGATTGATAAAATAGGCTTAAAACACGTAAATACATACTATCCATATCCATTCGTATATACAGATCTCCAACACTATCCACACTATGACCAGGGGAGACATATAAGTAGTAAATTAGCTTAGCTTAGCTCTTCATTTAATGTTTGAATGTTGGCAATACTCGATGTTTCCCAAGGGATATTTCAGAAGCGATGACATTGCCGATTCTGCTAATCCATTGTAGGGATTACAATGTTTTGTGTTATTGAAAATCATGAAACACACACGCTAACGGAGGCAAGTATCCTGATCATATATCTGGTCCTTAATAAACATCACTGCAATTATTCCACTAACTTTTATCTGTGTTGTAAGAAGGTTAATTTAAATCAAAAACAAAAACTAAAACTTTATCGATTTTTAAAACTTTAATCGAATCCCGATGATGCCAACAAACGAATGGTCTTATCCCAGAGAAGCTTTCCTTTATGTAAATAAAGAAACAGAACCGAACAAGACTAAAAACATAAATAGGCCTAAGCCCTTAAAATACCAACTATTACTATTAACGAACAACACACACAAATTATGTATGTACAGTATTAGTTCAACTTCATGTATAAATTCAACTCGATTTAATATTTATCTTCCGAACTATAACATTCAAATTATATTTTCCAAGAACGATAACCGAGAAATTCCAAACTTCTTTAAATAGTTATAATTTATGTATTCTTAGACGTACAATGACGCAAAGACACAAGAAATCATTAGTTAAACAAAGTGGTTTACTTTTCCTTGATGATGATTTATTGTTGGCTGCGTCTGTAAGGTGGAAACCTTGTTTTAATGTGTTTTCCTGGTGAATGTTACTATTTGCCACTGTCTGCCTCAGTGAACGCTGTAAAAGGTTTGTAACTACTTCTTATTCTGCATTTTCATGACAGTTTCGAAGAAATATTTGAAATGAAACCATTATAGCAATAAATGTAGACCTATAGTTATGATAGACGAAGATATTCTCGAAGAAGTGCAAAGAGTTAAATTTTTGGGAATACACATTGATAAATATTTTTAATGGAATTTATGAATTGATAATGTGTGTGAAAAATTTGCTTCAAGTATCTTTCTTTTACGTAACCTATCCGAATACTGTAATACCAAAATTTTGAGAACAGCTTATTTTGGACTAGTACATCCTTATATAAATTATGGAATTTCCTTATGAGGTGCTTGTTCAGATCACAGATTTTTGGAGGTTTTTATTTTGCAAAAGAACTGTTTAGAACACTAAATATTTTAACGCTTCCTTACATGTACATTTTGGAAACAATAGTTTTTTGTTTAGCAAAATGTCATTTTGATACCGTGATAGCTTATCATTCCCACAATACTAAATACGTTAATCGCTTTCGGAATAACTTTCATAGGCTTCACATCTACGACCAACTTCCTTGTGTAGCTGGAGTTAAACTATATTATAAATTACTTGAGAGTATAAGATCGGAGACAAGTTTTAGTTCTTTCAAACGGAAACTAAAACAATATCTTTTAAACAACTAGTTTTATGGTGTAGATGACTTTATGGATTTATCCTAAACTAATTAGAAAATAATAAATTCATGCACATAATTATAAGTATGGTTTCAAATAGGTTTACAACTTATTTTACAATTACCATTAATGTACTTTGGACAATTTGGCCTACTCCGGTACTGGAGATTTTATCACTTCTAAATTCTCTGTAAACTTAGTTTTAAGCATAATTATGTTAACACAATTAATTATTGTACATTGACAAATTAGTTATGTTATGTTATAGGATACTTAGTCTTTGTAAGGTTAAAGGTTTGGTAGTACTGAGTTAGAATTTGAAATGAAATATTAAATGTACTTAAAACTTTTAGTATTGGTTTGATTAAATAGTGTACAGTTTTGATGACTTACTGAAATTTGTAGATTTGGGGATAGACATGGTCTGCGTATTTAAGACAAACAATTAAAATGTTGCTATCAATATTTTGTCACTTTTCTAATCAAATCCACGCCCTTTTACCTTTCTGTGATACTCAAAATGTCCGGTCTATGATTTCAGATAGCACAATGATGACATCACAAGGTTTATGGTTGCTGTTTCTGGCTGCTGTGTTATCAGTAACGTTGTTTACCTCTACAGCTGACGCGCAACTTTGTGATGCCAACTCTGACTCTTGTAAATGTTGCTTGAAAACTGCGGGTAAGTTTGGTACCATAGGCTATATTTTTGAACAAACAAAAGTAATTGTTAAGAATTCAAAAACTATGGATTAAAAGCTTTTAGATTCTTCTGAAAGGCCTTTGCTCGTAACTTTCCATACTTTGAATTTTCAGTCAGTTAAATTTAATTATTTGTATGGTATTTTGTGAATTTATGTTTTGTGATCTTGGCATTTAAAGATGTAAAATTGCTTATATCAAACCACGTTTTAGTATCGTTAAAACACAACGCGAAAAATAATCATGTAGTATTTTTAAACAACCTCAACACTTAATTTCAGGAATAGTAAGAAATCCGTGAGTTATTTTGGATTCAGCCACTGGCAGTAAGCATAATAAATAGGTTAACAACGTGACAAAACAGCTTTCCTTTCTCAGCTTATCGAGTAGGAAATAGTTATTATTGAATCAATTAGGTATATCGAAAACGCCTTTTAGGAACAACAGCTCTCAAGTGCCGGCGCCCGGAATCGAACCTTACTCATCATATGCGTTTGTCACTTTAGTTGGTTAATGACTCTACCAACTATGTTTTGACGTTGGTTTGGTGTACTGTTTCAGCCAGCAGCAGGCTAGGGACATGTAAACCCCTGGCAGGGTTAGGTGAGCGCTGCTCCAACCCTGTGGTACAGAACTGCAACACCCCCGGCCAGATCTGTATCAAGTTCGTGTACCTGGGGGCATGTGGCTGCAAGCAGGGACAGTGTGGAGAATCAGGGACGTGCCAATAAACCAACAAACTATAAAAAGATCAACCCAACCACAAAACTGTACTTGTCTGTATTTAATTCCAATTATTAATAAAATAATAATGTATAAAAAGGTCAAAGGTAAAGTTTGTCTTGTTTAACGAGGCGAAGTTAGGACTACAAAGTCCTCTCTACCACTCAACCTCGACCTTTACCTAGCGTCACCTTATTAGTCACATTACAAATGTGAGTGGTGACTACGGGGATCGAACCCACGCCACCGGAGTGATGAGCTCCGGAGTCGCGTGCGATACCAATCGGCCACGGATCCGCTCCATGTATAACGTATATAAATTTAAAACATTTTAATGTCTAAATATAGACATTGAGTATTTTTTTATATTTTAGTCCTCACTGAACGTTTTGGTACCAAACTGAATAGGCACTCACTGATTACCACTTATTGGTTAGATACTCGAAATTTTAATTTATAGCATTTAGGGCCGTTGTTTTCAATTCAGCCTTAACCGACGGTTAAAATTAGAACAGAGATCCAACCAATAGGAAAGCTGTATATCCTTTAGGTTAAGTTTTACTTTGTCTGTTTTGATTTTGCATTTTGGTGTTACAGTTTGTATTTATCTATATTAGCATAATGTGTACATGTTATGATTAATAAAAATGGTAAAACTATACCTTTATTGCATGAATGATCTTCAAATAATTCATTTAAGTACTTTGAACGTTGCGTGAAAATGTAAACATTGCTGACTATAAACAACTTAACCGGCGGTTAGTTAACCAGCTGGTTAGCAGGCAATTGAAAAAACGACCCTTAGAAAGTTAGATAAACCGGGATTATACACTTACAATGTACTGCCTGGCCTGGGCAAACTGCAGGTTTTAATTTTGAATAGTTAAAAAAATATCTTTTAGCAGTAATAAATTGTAAGCTTATCTCGAAAATCTTCTAAAATGCATTCATAAATCAGCTAAAGTTGCAAATTCAATGAGAAATGTGTGTTCAGAATGGGCTATTTGAGAAAACTAAGAGGAATAAGACATAACACTTTTCATGACACAGGTGATTGGTACACCGGATGTAGGGTGAGGCGATATATCCGAGTAACGACCAATCTCGTCCAATCTTGACCTGGATATACTGCTACACTCTATAGCCAATTGATTCAGTGAACTTTGAGTGGAGCACCACTTATACTGTTTAAACATTATTTCTCACATAACGTTCTGGAAGTGCGGTATGTAATTTGTAGCTCGGGATGTTTGATGCACACAACGATATTACAACGAAAGCTTTTCAATCCAAATTTGGTGCTCTGGTTTAAACTTCTATCCCAAAATGTATTCCCTTACATAAAAGTTCTCAGAATTAATAGAGCTAAGTAATAGTGTGAAACGAAGATATAGTATTGACCAACTGATCAATGTAGATATGTATTTAAACGGTGAGAAAATTCTAAACTTCACGTCATATTATTTTGCAACTAGCCACATTATGTACTTTCCAAGATTTTGCGGTATAAATTCGACAGTGATGTTGAAATATTGGCTAGGTAGATGAAGAATATCGTGGTAAAGGGTATGGGAGAGGGGGAGGGTTGAAGGGGTGACAAGAAAATTGCCAAAGTAAATCAAAAGCCGACACGAGTTGAGTTCGGTGCACGCGCGCCATTATTATATCATCACCAGACTTCAAAGCACAACAACAAACCTGATACCGTCTTTTTAAAGTTCAAACATTTTGCTTTTTAAATTAAAATTTTATTAAAAGAAAACCATTGAAATTTTTTAATAATTTTTTTAATATATATTTTTTAATTGACTGGCTTGTACGTTTGCAAAAACTTAAATTGGTTGCAATTCAGATTTATTATCTAGCTTAGGTTTTAGTGTTTTTGGTACTTTACTTCTTGTACTCACCTTGACGTGTATACTACAGTACTTACAAACACGGAAATGTGGAGGCACTGTTTTAAATCACCATTATATACCTGGAACAAAACAAAATCGTTAACATTGTTATTGTCAAATCATTCCATGTTTTAATAAGTTAGATTGTTTTCAATTATGAAAACCACCTCACACTATCAATATAGCTAAACAAATGGTTTCATCTTGTAACACCATTTATCTTGTAATACGATTTTGAACAGCTTCTGTTTTAAACGTTTACAAGTTTAAAGCTTATTGAAAGTAAACTAACTATTTAAAATGTTTACTTTTACATATTAATGGAACTAAGACAACTCAAAACTATTATCACTCATCAGATTAGGTAAATTCCGTGCACAAACAAAGTTTAGGGAAATCCACAGATTTCTAAAATAAATCTTTTAGCCATTTTAACCATTTCAACGTTTGAAATGGTTCAAAATTAATCATGGTACTAAGTGTATTAGATATTTCTTACAAGTAGGCTGGAAATTTAGATGCTTTCTTGAGATGCTTAACGAATCCTAACACACCAAAACATTAAGATTTGAACCAGTGACCTAGCTTTTGGTACACCCTGTATACTTAAATTGTTGTACTGTAATCGTCACGTGTGGTTTGCAAGCGGGTTAAAATTAGGCGTTCTTTATTTTCTAAGTCTAGTTGCTTTGTCAGTGATCCGGATTAGTTTATGAGAACACATGTAGTCTTGTAGGCTCTCTATTAAATAGGACAGCTGAAGATATCAATACTATTTGTTAAAACAACAGTATTAAGTAAATAAACAAAGTCTGTGTGGATAAATTTGAAACAAACTGTTTAACTATTGGCTGGGAGGCTTTCTTATAATCCAACATTTGCAGAAAGAAAAAGTACCATTGATAGTTGATAAACGTAACTCGTGTATTGTTTGGAAACGCCCAAAGAAGCCTGTAACTACTAAAGCACTTAATGGACCAGTAAATGGAGATAAATTGAAAGCTTTGAGAAGCTCTTACTTTACTTGTCCTCTTAACTTCAATTACTTACAAGTAGACGAAAGATACGATGTTTTCCTTGTAAAACTGACCCTTACAGAAGATCAGTCGTTAGTTTGAATAGGGTTTAGATGTTTAGTGTTTCGTAACTCAACCCGTTAAGTACTTAAATTCGGAAAGTACAAGCCAACAAACCAGGAAATTCAAAGCTGCACTGCTTCTGAATTGGAGGTAACACTTAGTTTGTGAATTCAAATATTGTAAATTAAAAAGTAAACACAGGCATTTGTTTTCGATACCATCATGTCGTTGAATGCTTTCTGTTAAACCGTATATAGCCATGTGTTTTCTAAAACTTAAACAAAATAATAGATAAATTAAATTAAACAAGCGTATTTGATCATTATAATTTGATTGATGCCTGACGATATCAATCTGAAACTGACATTTGAGGTTTTAACAGGAAACATTAGACTTGCCAATCAATAATAATCAATTGAACTAATACATGAAAGCTCATTTTTCAGTACAATTATAAATAATTATTTTTCTTACGTAGTACTATACAATGTATACAGTATAATGCAAGACATGTGTTTAACGGATGTGTTTGGATGGAATCAATAAAATGTACTGTTTTTATGGTTGAAGTATTTTATTTAAAACTTTTATTTAGAGATCAAACCTTAGAGACCAAGCCCTTCTAGAAACCATTCCTCAGCCTACACGTGAGTTAGCGACCCCAAAACCAGCTTAATATTAAAAACCTTACACCATTTAGTTAACAATGTACAAAAAAAGATGTATGTAATATTATTGTCGGGAAAATGTAACTCAAATATACAGCGACAGACGTTGCAAAGAGAATTTCATGTTGGAATGCGTAATCGCTTTTTCGAAGGTCGTTAGTGCCACTCTGGCGAGGGGGCAGAAGATTTGAATTAATAAAAGAGACTTTCGTCCCACGAAACATTAATGGAAATTTCTTACCTTTTTAAACAGAGCGCTTAAGAGCTTTAAAATATGCAATAATATACCTTCGGATAATGTTCTTTTATAGCTGTTATGCGCGTAACTTAATTAACTTGAAACAAACCAAACTAAATATAGCTTAAGTTCAAAGTGAAACGTGGATGCGACTTAATTTGTAATGATACCTTATGATGTATTTTTGTTTTACTTTTTTACTGAATATAATTAACTACAATTATTATTAAAATCTTAATTCGCAACGCATTAAAAGTTTGGTTAAGACTTTCTGACTTCTAGTTTAAACGTCTCCAGCAAAATTGGTAAGCCGGTTAGACCAGCTATTATCACTAGATAATTATATAATTGCATACATTGGGTTTGATTGTAATATGGATACAATTATCCAAAGATTAGATGCTTTGTTTGGTTTGAAATTTTTATATTAAAGCAAAAATATTTTACTCTTTACCGCATGGATTTGAAAAAATGTACACTAACAATTCATATTCAAAACAATTATCATTAATCAAATTTCAAAGTAAAATTATTATTTTCTTAAAGACAATGATTTGCCGTCTTCTATATAATGATTCCATCCGCACCACTAATAACCTACCAATATACCAATAACTATATATTAATAATATGATTTATATCCCCAAATTTTAGGTATTAGTTTGAATTGTTTGAAAAAAGCCTTAATTTTTCATTTTTTAGTAATGGAGCGTAAAATCCGAGCAGAAAGTTTTCAGCATGTATTTAATTTGTATACCAATCACAAATGTCGGCATTCAATTCAAAGTTTTGTCAGATTGGACAGATTAAGTTTGAACTGTAGCTGAAACATTATAAATCAACTGGTCGGATAGTATTGTCAATATTATCTGTCATTGTACCGTATCTCCCAGCCAGAACAGTGTCAAAACGTGTTGATTCATATCTCATACAAGGACTAGTTGACGCGAATACACATACAAAATTGTGTACACTACTTATCATATTTTAGGTCAATAATTATTAGTTATTTATTGGCATATAATCTCCGACTTGAAAACACTTGTAATACATATTTATCTATCACGAAACATTTTGGAAAAAATGTCCGAAACTATATGAATAATTTAATAGAAATAAAAACAAAAATGGTTAATCGCACCTGTACAAAATCGTCTTTTAAGAGGCATCTGTTGCGGCAGTGTGACAGTAGGCATTAGTTTTAACAAGTGAGGGCCTTTATGGAATGGTTGTTGTCTTGTGATGTGTTATGACATGAAATTACAATTCGCTCGATTACCGGAAGATTTTGTATAGTTACTTTACGCTACTTGATGTTATTTGATAGATAACATGAACACAAACAGGTTTCTCGTTTACATAAGTCACTTTTATTTTCTGACTATAGTACTCAACAGTTGTGATTGGTATATTTATTTAGTAACAGTTCTGTATACTTAAAGGTTTCAGTAAAAATATAGTTAAATCTTTGAAGTTCTCATTTAAAATCAGTATTATTACTTTTGAAAACTGTGGTCATCATGAATAACAAAAATATAGTTGACTGGTCCTGTTTACTCTTATACCCCTCTTTATACATCACTATTTAGATCAAGCTAAATCAGAGATGTTCTAACAAAACCTCGAAGCTAAGAAAACATGGATGAAGCCATCAGCTGCGTGCGTAGGTAGGAAGTTACTTAGGCGTCGCGTGCGTCGCTTTGCCTCTGGGATTCCCCGGAAGTTGCCTTATCTTTCAGTTGAAGTTGCGTGCGTGTGTTGTAGGAATATATCAATGGTTTCATGTCCGTAGTCGTATTTACCCAGCTGAAAGGCGCATATTTCAGTGAATCTTTGTATTCTCTATGAAATTTTAAGGTATCTCTAAGCTTTTCAATAACCTTTTGTACTTTTTTATTGACACGGCAGTGCTAAGAACTAAGAGGTTCATCCAATTAAAGAGGAAAACGGGCTGTTGTCGAGAAGTAGTTCATAAGTGTGTACGTGACTTTTTTAATATAGACCACCAACGATATAAAAGTTGCATACCTTTAAACGATTAGCCAATCCGTATATTTATTGTTATTTTTGTTCTCCAGAGGTTCAGCACTGGTGTTTTTCGGGTTATATTAGACTGGCAGCTACTTTACTAAGCCGTTCTTATTTTAAGCTTTAAAATTTTACAACTAACTTATTATTAAATTACAAAACTTTGCATGATATCAACAAAATATTCTTCCCGTTAGATTTTAAGCTCATAGTAGAGACGGAGATAAATTTTCAAAAATTATAGGCTATTTTAGACTTTATAGGCCAACTTTGGAAGTGAGTAAAAAGTCCTAGATATTATTTTTTTTAGTTTTCTACCACTTGGTAGTCATATTAAACAATTAACATAGAAATAAATTCATGAACATAACCTTGTACATAAAATAAATCAGTAAACTCTGTTCAACGAACTGATTTCGATGCATTAGTCTAATGTGAGAGGTAACTGCACTGCACCTAAACTACTACGTATTAGTTGACAGAATTTCGATAAGCTAAGTCAGCTGGTATCTAGAGCATCTACAAGTTGTCAGTCTCCAACTTGGAGGGTCAAAGTTTATTTTGATTACTCGGCTGAGAGTTCCAGATCATCTGTCCCTTTCTGCTTAATCAGGAGAACTCCCTTCATTTGTCTAGTCAGAGTAAGTAAATGGTTTATGCAGAATAAACTATTTCAAAATATTTCTTTGGAACAAACGTAAAATAATGTTTAGTGCTGTATAATATGTTGTAAATTGTAAGTGACCGTATTTGTTCGTGGTTACATTATTGCTTTTGACCTCACTTACACAAGAACGGAACTCATTGTATAACGAAATTCGTAATACATAGGCTACATGGTTAAAGCATTTTGCAAATGTTTTTTAAACTTTCGTCACCACAAGTTAAAAAAGTAGTGAATCAACAACTAGCCTAGGCTGTAAACAACCAGAAAAACATACTCATTCATGCCGGGGTTTGCATTCAATTTTGAGCTATTTCAACCACCCCAAAAACGTTATTTTATCAATACAAAACTAAACCCAAATCAGTAAAGTTAACAACAGGTTCGAAAATATGTTAAGTCTAAGGTTAGCACGTCTAAACAAAATGTGCAAAAAGGGACGTCAGTGCTTCCATTAGTTTTTGCGTCTCGCCGCATCCAATTATCAAGTTACCAGACATTAAATTAAGCTGCTTTGTTGCCCATCTTACTCACAGGTAACTAACCTCAACTAGCTTGTTCCCTAATCACCTTGAAAACTAGTTCGCTTTGTTAAACACAAGTTTGCGAATCTGAAACTAAAGTTTTGGTTTCCTGCACATTTCAGAATTGGCTTTTTAGCGAAAAGTCACAGAAAAGCTATGATTTGTACGTTGCTTGACAGATCCAAGTTATTACATGGAAATTGTATAAAAATAGTATGACCAAACAAATATTTCAAACGCACAGTGCAGTAGATTCGATTCATACACTACACATAACTAACTAATAGGTTTACTCCTAATAAGTAAGCCTTAATGAAGATTTAAACTACACTATATTTTCCTAGCTGAAAATTAAATCATGCGAAAATTTACTATAGAAAATTTACAGCAAAGCACTATACAGGCCGAACTCACACAATCAATTAAGAGCAAATGAAGAAAAGAAGAAAGGAGGCAGTTCAATTTTATCACTTCCGCCATTCCAGACTCGTTATATCTCCCCCTCGGACCATCAGAACCCTCTTGGTCATTACTCACTCACACCTTAGGCTGTTACATGGGTAAGGTTCTGGAGGGCAGGGAAAGTAGCGATATTCATGTATATTTAAACGGAAATGTCTCGACTGCTAGGCCAACATACGGTATAGAATTATTGTACAATTGGATGTTGTTTTTTTTAATTTAGGCCAACATTGTTTAGATACAGTGTGAAAGTACGAGTAAATTATATTTGCGCAAAAAACTACTAACAAAATAGAAAAGGCTAAAAAGAAGATCGTTTGGTAAATTAAGATCGTAACACTATACTTGATTATGATTAAAAGCTGATTGGCAGCACACCTTCCTTTATAATAAAAATAAAACTATTTTTAATTTTTGAATTATATTTCGGTTTCTGAACAGAACCCCTCTTCAGATTACAAAAATAACGATATAAACAATTATAAAACCAAATATTTGGTTTAAATTAAAAACATATGGCTATACAAATAGAAAAAGAAATATCCTATAGTTAGTACGAGTATGTATGTTTATGTATGTACCAATATGTATGTTTATGATTATAGTTTTATTATAAAAGAAGGTGTCAGCTTTTAATCATGAATGAACCACCTTCAACGCCATATCGACATACTTGATTATAAGTAAATAGTAAAACTGTCAACGTGTATTTCCCTAGCAGAAGCAAGCAGTCACTGGCAGCTTTTCTGTTTGGAATTCAAGAGTTGTATCGTGCAGAAACTGCCAATAGTTGAACTACTCCAACATGTCGAGCTCTCAAACTTTTCCAATGCTACTTTCAACTTTGTTCCAAACTAAAGAAAAGCTCGCAACTTCTTTTAGGAGAAAATACAATTTAGAGGTGAATATGTGTTTTGAATGGACAATCGCGTTCTCGAGTACACAGCTCAATGGTTAAACTGTATTTATTTATAATGGTTTTAAAATACAATAATTCATCAAGCTGGTGTGAAATTTTAAATATCATGTCATTTGAAGTTAAAGTTCTACTACAGACCACATATTTTTCGAAAATAAACTGAAACAATGTTTGCTGCACTTGTCTTGTTACTTTGATGCAATTTTACTTGACAAATACAAACCTAAATAGAATCTGAACCGTACATTTCAATGATATAGCCATACTTTATCAGTGGTTCTAATGGCTTTCACCCTCATGTTTTGTTTTTATTCCATTAGTTTGTACATAATGTGTAATTTATAATTTCATCAAAATATTAATCAAAGCATAGTATTTTGTTTATGAAAGCGAGCGTTAAATAGGTGCAAAGCTCAAAACCTAGATAAACATGGACATTAGCCACAATTTTTGTTCCACTGACTATTTGTTATCTCTGTTAAGAGATTTGGAACTGAATATGTGTCAGCAATAATATGTATGGAAAAGTTACTATCATGACCCAACTTGCCATTTTAAATAAGAAATCATTTTACGGTATTTTTAGATATTTTTCACATTATACCTTAAGTTGTATAAAATCTGTGAGATTTACAAGAGCATGTTATAAACAACATAAATACACACGTAAATCATATGCCTATAGGCATGTGTGTTATAAATCAACTTTTCTTACCATATTTAACTAGCTAATTGACATAACAACCATAAAACCGATTAAAAAACGGGCAAATTACCTGTTATGGCCTTTTTTCGAGGTTTTCCAAGTAAATAGCTATTTTCGTACAACACTCTATACAGTTTATTATACAACACACAGATAATGTAACGTAAAATAAAAACTTAAACTAAATAAATACTATGAAGCTTTTCCAAAAATATTATGAATATTTTCCACATAAACTACTCAAATTCAATTGAAATGCCAGTGAACGAGATAGCTTGTCAATGACAACTGACAGTATCGATGATAAATATGTCAATGACCACGTGTGTTGTGGTCACGTGATGTCATCACTTGTGTATAAACAATACGGGTCATTAGCACTCAGGTTTCACATGTCACTCACTGCATGCTGTCTGCGTTTGAATTTAACACGAATATTGTTTGATGGAGATGTTTTGATTTTGAATGATGCTCTGAATCAATTGTGTGGGATCGTTGAATATACAAAATAAATAAATCAGTTATTTTAATTTTAAACCCTATTTTGAAAGGTTTGCACTTAGTGACCTGTTCCTTGATTTTTCGGTAATACCACAGGAAAATATTTTGGCGTACAAAAATATACAAATAATATACAGGGTAAGTTGTATATGTCCCCTCCACTTTAACCTTTGAAAAGAAAGATTTTTGAAACCCTTTGGGGAATGTTTTTATAGAGTTATCAAGTGTGTATTAACGTACTTTGCGTCACCCACTCCCCATCAAAAACCGGGATGGGGCCCCCCAAAATCTCTAAATTGCAATCCCTGCCAAAGATTTTCTTTGCGTCGTTGAATTTGTATTTAAATTCCTTTCTTTTGAGGTGCCACATAAAGGGTGCAATTTAAACACTTTGGGAGGGGCCTTTCCCCGGCTTTTGGGTAGGTGACGTAAAGTACGTTAAAACAAACTTCATAGTCCTATAAAAACATTACCCAAAGGGTTTCAAAAAATGTTTCCTTTTTCAAATGTTAAGGGGGACATATAAAACTCACTCTGTATAGTTTTCTAATGGGTAAAACTGGGTTGTTTTGATTTGTTTGTTGAAAGACGTGTTCTTCAGATTAGGTGTATTTATGTTAATTTTATTAGTTTGGCGTAAGTTACATTCATCGTTTCATCGACAATCACGTTTAATGTTACTGCGATATTTGTTCTTCTTTTTGACTTTTGTCGGAAACACTTTTACAAATACATTGTGAAAAAACAAATTTGAAATAAAACCAATATTTGAAATTTTGTTACGAGGTGCATTTCAACAGCAAAGCTGCTATCATAAGATAACCTTAAACTTAAATAGATAAAACTATTTTTATTTTAACTTCATTTTATTTTGTATACATATTTTTATGTATTTAATTTTGAGGTTATCTGATGATGGCAGCTTTGCTGTTGAAAGGTGCCTCATAATAAAATTATAAATATTGGTTTTTTTTTAAATTTGTTTTGCTTACTGATCCAATATTAGAGCTCACTTTTCAAAACATGTTTTATATTACAATGTTATTATATAAGTGTATGTGCAGTTTATCAGTCTTCTAGTAAAGTTTACGTGTATACGTCTAATCATGTTTGTGCACGCAAAATTAAAAGGCTGTAGGGTTGGTATTTGGCTAGATTTCTTATTTTTCTTTATATAGCCCATTTTGTGAATCTTATAGGCGTTTGCTATTATATATCGTCTTTCCTTAGCTCTGCCACACATAAAATGTAACACAAAACAAGTTAAAACCCCTATCCTGACAAGCTACGTATGGCAATAACTTCGTGCAAATGAAGCCTTTTGCACCATTGGTCAAAGTAAACACTCTGCAAGATTTCCCTTGACGATGCGACAACACAAATTGAAATCGGTATTTGCTACATACTCATTTTGATCACACACTCTTAATTGTCCATTAATAATTAAATCACTAAATCACTATTTGAGATGCCGACCACTCTCATGAGGGTATTGTAAGGCAAATATGTGGTGAAGGATGAGTGTGATGAGTGGTAGTAATGAGTTATGAGGTGTAGTCTTGTTACAAACTAAGGCCGACTCTTCCTTAGAATGGGTCATTAATTAATAGCCCAATGACCAATGGAAATACAAGGACCAACGGCTTAACGTGACTTCCGAACCACCCAGGTGATGGTCTGATAAGTTTAAAAGATGGTGGGAGTTGATGCGGGTATCATCAGATGATCACTGAGACTATCTGAGCCGCTTTAGACCTATATTATCCTCAAAACCTGACCTCCATGAAGCTGGATTACAGGACCTCGCCACGAGTCCCAAAGATTAAAAGATTTGCAAAAGGTCTTGAAACAAAGGGGTAAACTACAATGTGAAATCAATATTTCTATTAATAGTTTACATTTTTAAGCTAAGATAAACGGTGACCTTAGGCTGAATTGCCAATAAGGCAACAATAAACCCACATAAGTATAATGCTGTTAAAGAAGATTAAAGAGAAAAGCTTGTTGAGTTGATGACAAACAGAGAAGCGAGTTGATTTAATTAACTTGGATTTTTAGGGTAGGCTACACTTTGCACGTAGGAAGTCTCGTTTCTTATGTTCGATTTCACGCGATATTATGCCTATGAGATTTCCTTCGGTCGTTTCCCTAGTCTGTTGACACTTGCACGACATTAATTCATTATATTACCTATTTAAAACCAGTGTCTTCAATGTATGAAGGTTGTATAAAACTACTTTAATTAATAGTATTGGCTTGGAAAATGGCAAAGACAAAAACTCGTATGCACAGTTTGAAGAAACTTGAGTAGTTTTTGTGTTGGATAACATAAACTTCTTCCTTTACGGGCTGCTATATAAGCTTTCATACAGGTCATACGGTAAAGGTTTAGAAAAGGTTAACGTGTAGGAATTGTTCGTAAAACATTTTGATTTTCTACTTTCTTTTGTTTACTTAATAAAATTTAATATATTTATATATTTACATTAATAGTTAAACAAAGTTCTGGCTCCCTCCTAGTTATACAGTACTATTTTACAACAGTTTTTTAATAGTTCGAAATATCATCATACTACACGTTTTAAAGGTGTTATTTAGTAATTCGTGTTATTAGTCTCTGTACACCTTGTTTTAAGTTCTATACATTTTGTAGCAAACCCTAATTTTAATGTGTTTTATGTATTGTTTTGTGCATGCAATTTCTGAAATAGTGTTTTAGAAGTTGTTATAATTTCCCTTATGCGTTACTTGAAGCTTCCCGCATTAGTTGAGTGGTTTGTTGATTGGTCTAAAGCCAAGAGATGTGGATGTGGAGCTATATAGAGAGGCTAACTGGCACAATTCCAAGTGTCCTGGAATGGACAGAAGATAGTCTCTTGAATATATTACCTTCGCTTTCATGCATGCGAATTTGCCCTGCAAAATCATCACCCGGGGTAATTGTTGGCCAAGCTGTGAGTTGATAACGTGACATCATCATGCTAAAAACTGTCCTTAGTGAGTGTAAAAAACTGGGATAGTGTCAACGGGTTGAATACTCTGAGGTTAAAATATTATTTCGGACGTTTACCATAGTTTTTGAGGGAACAAAAAGTACACGACCTGATTCATTCATAAGAACTGTACAGAATTCCTTTCCATTGCATAAACAGGTATTTTGGTGTTCTCTGTTACAGTTGATTAGTGTGATTAGTCGTCCACTGCTCCGAGTTAGCCAATGGTGCTGTCTGGCAGCTGGCCAGGCAATCTTCACTGTGCAGCCGTCACTGATCAAGGACATGCTTGATATACTCTATATGCTTTTTTTTAATTCGTACGGTTGTTGTTTACGCTGTATTGTTTTCTAGGCTTGCTGTTACATTTAATAAGTATAAGAAACAAATTAAGGTTAGGTGGGAGAAAGGACTTCAAAGTCCTAACTTCGCCACCAATAAAGACGATTTTCATTTCATTTCAAGGTTTATTTATTTATTTATCTTTACAATATTGATTGAGTCGACAAGTTAAAAGAAAATAAGTAAGCCAACTAGTAACAAAGTTTTAACAATCTTACATTATTTCCTGCTGTAATATAATATTATCTTACTACACATTTAATAATGTATTTATTTTTTATCAATTTATGAATATAAAACGTTTAAAAATAATGTCTATACCTGTCCCAAAATCTCACCAATAGTGTAGTAAGCACACCTTTTCAGGTAGTCCTTAAGGTGTGCTTTGAACAGTTTGACAGATTGGATTGATTTGATATGTTCAGGAATTTGGTTTAAGAACTTGGTCACCTGCTTCAGTGGGCAATGTCTCATAAAGCTTAAGTCTATGACAATTGTTTGTCGAAACATAGTATTATGTCTAGTATTATAGCCGTGAATGTCATTGCCTCTGACTAGTTGGCATTTTGTGATACTAGACATAATGGTTTCAAATACGTAAAGGCACGGTAGAGTCATTATTTTCAGTTTCACGGTCATAAGAATTAGTTATAATCCGAATCTCTTTCTTTTGCAAAACAAAAACTTTCATTAGCTTGTACTCGGCACATGATCCCCACACAGATCTGGAAACTCACCTTCGGCTAATGAGCTCTTATGTATGTCAGCCAAAGTTATTAGAATTTCTCTATAGCACTGTTTGGGTATCCAAGTGGACATTCTTTATACGTCAGTTGAAAACTTTGTAGGTAAATGTTGTATTACTGATTCTACTTCACTCGTAGACACTGGACTTAAAAACATTGAGTGCAGTGCAACATTCACACTGTGTATATTTTTAAAGGCATAATTATCTACTAAAACTAGTACAAAAGCTGTTCAGAAACTGATTGTAGTGTTCAGAGACTTGTAGTGGATCATTGACAATTACTCCATCAATCCTAACTTCTATCGGCCTTTGAGTGATTACCTTTGATTAATAATATTCCAAAGTTATTGAAATATTATTAGTCGTTTCTAGCCATTTATTAGTATCGTAAGATTTTGCTGTTCTAATAACTTTTTTCAATTTCCTATAATTTTTGAAAAGGTTGGTTCAACACAGGGCTACTTGTTATATTAGTACCCAATAAAGTACCCTTTTATCATTTTGTGTGGGTAATAAAAAATATGATGAAAAGGTACTTATATTTCTTTACTAATTTCTATAATCTCCTCTAAACGCTTCATCGGTTGAGGTTCTCCTACAATTTTGAATAGCATTTAATTTTTTTCTAGAGAGTAAAACTCCCTTTGTTATCCAGGTGAGTTTATTTTTAAACGGCTTTACCTTTATTTCTTTAAAAGGACACGTTAAATCCAAAATGCGTAAAAGCCGTTTCAAAACAAATCAAATTTCGGATTTAACTGATGTTACTTGTTTAACAAAGGCCCAGTTTTCATTCATTAACATTTGTTTCAAGGAAAACACATTGTTAGGAAATGTTTCTCTCATAGTTGTTTTTGTTATCAAATGTGATTCAATTTGGCTTTGTTTTGAAATAATCTATTGGCTATGACGATCAGAAATCGCTGTATTGATGATTAAAATTTCTAAGTAATTGGGAATATTCGAATCACATTGTCAATGGCTGTTCTTGAGCGATCTACAACATGGGTTAGTTAACGGACCAGGTCAGGCCAAATGATTTCAAAAGGTCTTTAAATACTAGAACGTTCATACCATAAATATTAAGTATATTTTATATTGAAATCTTCCCACAAATTGGTTGAAAATACACACAATCAGAGTATTTTAGAATATTAGAACGATACGGTAAAGCTTTCTCGCCAAAATATTTAACAGTAGTTACACATAGGCAAGGATTAACAGACGGCGCTGTGCGGTGAAAAGACTACTCGCCTGTACTGCGGGAGTAGCTGACTAACAATTGCAGGCGCGCAAGGTTGCGCTGACTACTCTTAGGCTGGCTATTTTCCTAATAAAGTTTTGTGTTATGTTTAAGGTTACTTTTCACCTGAAGACGGGGTTAGTTCCCAGATCCCGAAACGTCGTATACTTTTGTTCACTCAAAATTGATTGGCAACGTCCGTAATAATATTTTAACCTCAGAAATTGCACCATCAACAACCACAAACTTCAAACAATGACGTGTTTGAATACTACTATTGCACTATGTTGAAAAATGGTTTTAGCAGACCAGTTCCAAATGAATACCTCATTCTTTCGTCAAATATGCTCACAAGGTTTTAAAATTTATTATCATTTTGTAGGGGTTAAGCTGAGTTACTGAAAAGACACTAATTATCATAACAGCGTGGAAAAACATGGATAGCAAACGTTTCTTAGTTTGAATAAAAACTTAGGATAAAGCTATGTTGTTATATTTTTTCTAATAACAAGCCTAATGGTGAGTAAAATAGTATTTTAATATCCATTCAACTCAGTTCCATTGCACATGCGCTACAAAAGACAACTGTATGCAAGAATATTTTCAGAGCCAACTTTCATTTTTACGTATTTCAACCATGACGCCAACAGCCAGCGAGCGTATCGACTAACTCATTGTTCAATACTTGATGAGCAGGCTTCAGCAAAGTGAGTCCTTGACATTGCACGTCAAAGAGTTGGCATGCAATAATTTACAAGATGCTCATTAATTACACGGTTGATTGATTGGTAATATGGAAGAAGAGCAGTAAAAAGCCAAAATGCCGCTGTTGCAATATGTAACTGTAACCTTTAGGTAAAATAATAATAAGTTTATATGAGTTTAATACGTTCTACAAGTATATTAGTTAGCATGTATAGTGATTTTCTAAGACGGAATAGCGCTGACGATGCCACACAAGCGTTGCGAAACATATATTCCCACCTAAACTGACCAAAAGTATGATCTACAAGCAAAGTATTTGAATAAAATAATACTTTTTTATTTATAAAACATATATTGAATTTGTTTAAAATATTTTTACAGTCAGCAGTATTTGTGATGGTTTGAAATTCATATACTCGGTGTTGAAATGTTGACGGAACCCATAGTGACAATGACGATGATAACGATATTCTAAAAATAAAACCGTTACCGAGAGTGTGTAATACGAAAGATTAATAAAGGTCACCAAGTATGCTTTACTATTATCATTTATGTAAACCTCGTCGGGTTTTAACTTTTGTACCTCATTATCTAGCTATCCCGATCGTTCGTTTTGATGAAACCTCCTTAAATACATAACTATGGTATTCGATTATCTAGCGTACGCTAACTAATTACGAAGGAAGGAAAATGCAAGCACCTCCCAAACAAACGTAAAATGAGTTGCTAGTTTATCATACGACAATAAGAACTAACTTTAACTTCATAAATATCCACTACCGTGAATTTCTACAAACTATCGTGTACCTAAGAAATACGCACGCCCTAAAAACTGACTTTGTCGACCGATTTAGTACAAATTACAGTGACATATATATGTATAAAACAATTCTTGAAAGTCATGTCATAAGAACATTTTTCACAGGATTAACCCTTTTTTTGTTGGGGAAACGCCCTTCAAAAAAAAACTCCTGTGAACTCATTTTTCTGGTTGGAAAACTACCGAACTGGGAGTCACAGAACTTCTCAGGTAGAAGTTCAGCTTGTCAACAAGTTGCCAAATTCAAAAGTGCCCCGGAGCTCAAGGCTTTTAAAATTCGTCTGAAAAAAGTTTTGGCGGCAGAAGCATTTTATAATACAGACGAGTTCATGGCACATGACTGGGAAATCGTGGAACACATTGATTAATTACGGGACTAGAGTGGTTTCATTCGAATGATTGAGAGAAAATGAATGTCAAAAATGTATTTATGAACGGGATTTCGATGTTAGAATGTGTGGAAAATTTTAGCTAAAAAGAAAAACTGACGATTGCATAACATGTCACATGTTTTCGCATTAAACCATTTCTTTATTAACCTAACGTAGTGATTTGCAAAAGAAACATTTGTACTAAATTTCGTCAAAATCTAACAAACAAATGCGATCTGTTTAGTTGTCACACAGGTTATATACTATTATAAAATTATTAATACTGTACGTACAAAGTAGGAGTATTAATAAATATTTTCCTTTCATTCAATAGGCTTTGGGAAACTTCCAAAATGTTTTTCGTTTTGTTATGCAGCGTTTTGTTCTATATAGCGATATACAAGAATAGCTATATCCTACAGGAATTCACTAATAAGCATCGCACTAGTGTGCAGAACAGTCGCGCTATTAGCCAAGTTAAACGTTGAAAGCACCGCAGAATTGCACATCAGAGCCAGTTTTTGCAGTTAACTACAGTGTAAGCACTTTACAAGCGAGACGGCTTAAGACGTTAGGCAAGAAACATTAGCTCCAGGAATTCTATTAGGGTTAATGTGTAAACAACACATTTACTGGCTCGCCTTTCTTTACTTCTCTTTAAGTCGTTGTACTTACAATGCGTTACGGTTATTTTGTTAGAGCTTAAAGTTGCTATTATAATGTAAATGACGCACTTACATAGTAAAGGATCAACGGAGTTATTTTACCTGAAACAAATAATATTAATATTAACAACAATAGTGCCTTATATTGCTCTCCTGTTTCGATTTGCTTTGATTTAAAGCCATTATCTCCACTGTAAAATCAACAATAACATTAGTGAAACAAAGTTATGATTATATGCTAACAATCATGGTATAAATAAGTTTTATTTTCAATATTTTAGCTTGATGGAGGTAGCTTTCTATTGAAAAAGCTTGTGCAAAAAATACTAATTGTTCATACGCGAAATACAGCTGTATAATATCTTAACTGGTCTTCTAAGAGGTATTTAAGATATGAACCACTTGATATACGTATAAACCAGTTTACCTTTAAAGCTAAATGGAATAAACCGAAATTTGGTTGTCTATAAAGTGGTGTGCTAATTTCATACTAAGAAATGTGTTTATATACAATATACCCCAGCAGTAAATTTGTATATCTCCAATGGCGTATTGCTTCAAATAAAACTAATGTTCTATGCACTGTTGTTCTCTGTCTTAATTTGCTTAGCTCTCACATTTCATTAATTTACAGCTGTTTTAAAAATGAGTGAATGCTTGAATATTAGTTTATTTTACCTAGAGAATTATTAGTGGTATTATTAAAGTACAAGTAGCTATGGTTGAGTACTTGCACTTGCTTATTTATATTACATTATTTAGTCAGGAAACTATGGGAAGATGTGACAGTAAGTTACAAGTCACTATTTTATTGGTTGCTTTTATTCTTATTGAAATCTCATATTTCCCACTGTAGTTTTTTTATGGAAAACAAGCTTGCTAAAACATAAAATACATATTCTGCTATAAAGGGCTGGTCAGTTGGTATGTTTGTATTTAAAGTAAATAGACTATTGACTTGTTTTCTATGACTTGTATACATTTATTAAGCAATTATTTTTTACTGAATTGTTCTTCAAAAACATAAATTTTTATTAGACAAAGAGTATGGATATCTTAGCTACGTAACTATATGTTGTGTATATGTGACTATATGTTGTGTTATCGGGGAAAAATTATTTTAAATGTTTACTTATTGGAAATTTAAAGCGGAAAATGAAAGAGAACCGCTATTGTGTTATGGTTTTTACATGTCAACTTCATGAAAATTTCTGACTAACCTTAGCTAGAGTAAAGCAATTCTTTTGGTCAGAGTATAGATAAACACCAATGTGATTAAATTAAGTATCTAAAATGTGTTCTAGCTAAAAAACCAAATACTTGTATTCCTCAATGTCGCACTGAATTCTGTTTTAAAATGACAAAAGATGAACGAGTATTCAAAAAATTTTGATTTCAACTAGCGGTTTTTCTAAGTCAGTCAAATCGTTTGGCGCTAGATGGATTGCACTGAAGATAATGTTATGGTGCTGTTATGATTATGATAATGTGGATTGCGCATAGATTGTGCTGCGAGGTTATTCTTTTAAAAGTCTCAAGTAGATCCACTGACGCACGCGCAAGCTCGTTCTTTCTGGAAAACCGCACAATTTGGTCACATACGAGGGTCATTCGGAAAGTAATACCCGTTTTCCAATAAAACGAAGAAAACCCAAATCTTTTAACGAAACTTTGTATTTTACATTTATATATCTTAACCTACTTTTCTACATAATTTACTTGCAAATCCAACCATTTATTGTACCTTGTTACAAGCTTTTGAATACCTATGTCGTAATTTTCTGCCGCCAATCCATTGAAATAAGCCAGTACCGTTTGTTTGACTTCGTCGTCATCTTCAAAACCCACCCAAAAATTCTTTAAATTTTGTGAACAAATGATAGTCACTAGACTAGGTCTAAGATGTACGGAGGATGGTCGAGAACATCCCATCGGAAGTGGTTGAGTAACTGCGTTTGTCTTTTTTCAGCTGCATGACTCTGGTCGGCCGTAAACCAAGCATTGTCATTGTTTTCTGCACATCAAAAGTTTAAACAACACAAGTTATAAAAGCAGTTTATTCTCTACGCAAATAATCATGATCAACGAAAATATTCCGTGAAGCAGCAACAGCGTGGCTTAATGTATCTACATGCCCGCTTTCGGACACCTAAAGCGGTCTTTTAGGTATAGTAATAATTACAATACTTGTTTATTATTAAAAGGAAATTTTCTTTTTTTTTATTTCTGTTTATTTAACATCAAATTGTTTAGTAGGTACGGTAATAACAAAATAGAGGAGTTATAACACGTCGTAAATGATAGGAAAATGAACTAATGAATTAAAACAACTATTAAATCACACGATTAACATAATTACAACGAAATAAACTAGGAAATGTCTTTTACACATCCTTGTGCCTTGAAACCGGTTCCATCTAATTTTGGCGAGTTTCATCAAGTACGCTGGACGTTGCTTGACGGTGATGGCTTTTGCACAAACCGCCGTCATTCCATCAATGCAGTTTCAACGTGAGCGTAACAGTGACGTGACACTGGCGTATAGCCGGTTCCTTCCTCATGACGTGAACGCCTTCATTAACATTTCATCGCCAACGTCGCACAGTTGACTCGTCCATCACTTCACTATACACGGATTTAATTTCGCGGTATATTTCACTTGAGCGCATGTTTTTTGCGTTCAGAAATCGAATAATTTATCTCAATTCTCCACTGGCGGCGTTCTTGATTTTCTTCTCCATTTTGTATGTTTACAAACACGGTAATAAGTTCAAATTCAAAATTCTTTATTTGTAGAATGACAATATTTCCATTGTATTACAAACGTCACTTATTATAGAACTAGAAATTATACATTGTATAGAACATTAAGTTTGTACAAAATATTTATCAAAATTAAAACAATCTAATAAAACTACTTTTTATTACATTTCAAGAAATTCATTAACAGAGTAACAAGCTTTTTCTATCAAAAACTTATTTAGAGCACATTTAAATTTACTTAAAGTATTGGACTCGCGGTAACTTATTATACAATTTTGGATAAGAGTTGTATTGAAACGAAATTCAGTAAACAGCTGACCAATGAGATGCTAAAACCAGCTGACTTTGATTCAATCATCTGTCAACACATAGACAACACAGAGATTAAAACGGGTACTACTTTCCGAACGACCCTCGTATAAGTCATCGACATCGGAAACACTCGAGCACGTGGAGCCGTGGAGGGAGAAAGACGGCGAGAGGTGGCAACGCTCGCAGCGCTAGCTGTGCTTGGGCTGCCGAACTATGTTGATTTTGATGTCTCAACCATGTGGCGTATATGCGCAATCTACTAACAATAACATTATCTTTAAATTTCACGTTTGCAATCTTACAGGCATGTATTTTCAACATACAGACAGTCCATTGCTCTCGGGTTGAAGGAATTCACACGGCCTATCATCATACCTTTAAACTTTGTAGTAATATAATTTATTTTCTCAGTGTCCATACACACACACGTCAACTACGCCTTGTTGAATGCAAAGTCAGTTTGCGGCAAAGCGCTTCCAGCAAAGCCTGTGAGTTGTGTCCCGGAGTTGGAGATTTGTGTTCCTGTCGAAGAACGAATGTATAAGAGCTACGAAACTGAGCTCATAGAAGTGCCTTGGCTCGTTCATCTTAGAATCAGTAAGTATTTTCAAACGTACTCGTACGTACCTATAACGTATAATATTAATTAATTCAATCAGAAATATCTAAGGCTTCTGGTTTACACCATGTCACAGTTGAAATACAAATACTGCTAAACGTTTCGACCTCGCTGTGGAGAGTCATCCTCAGTAGCTGATTTACTGGCTGGGCCTGGCGGAAGCCTTAGATATTAATGATGACACCGGCCACGAAAGCTTAAGAATTAAGATAGTTCAATAAGCTTTACGAGTTCAATAAGGTTTTTAAAACGAAAATAAGCCGTGCAAATTATAATATTCAAAGTGTTAAAGCTACGATTTGTTTTCTTATTTTATGTTCAAGATTTAGTGAACTTCAAACTTCTATGACTGTTGTTTGGCTAATGCATATTAGGGCTCGTAAACCCTATTGAAATTCATAAATATATTTGCTAAAGAAAAACTTAACCTTTCTTAAATGTCTAACTGTCATCCACTGAGTGATTCGGCCTTCGCGTAGCATAAAAACAACCTAACTTTTAGCACGGAATATATACTCTACATTTACAACTTTAATTAAATACTTAAATGTGTTGGCAACCTATGATCTCCTTACCAAATCTTTAAACACCGTTTTGTGCGGTATCTTTAAATGCCGAATGAGTGCGGGCAAAACCTTCTATATTTAAACACTCGCATAGTTTAAATTACTAGAAACTGTTTGCTTTATATTTTGTTATAATTTATAGGATATGTAGATAAAAAGCCGAAATCTGCTTCCTTCTGCGTTGGAACTTTGATAAACAATCGTTACGTCATCACTGCTGCAGTCTGTATAACGACGGATAAGACCCCCAGGTAACAACAGGTGAACAGCTCTCACGTTATAAGGATATTTTTAAAAAACGTTGTACTTTTCCAAAAGTGGTGGTAGGTTTTTCTCAAATCAATAAGTGTTTGGCAAAATAATGTTTTGATAAAAAAACCACTCTTTAAAAACCAGATTTAAAAAAATTATTAACGGCTCAAAATTTATAAATGATTATTGTTTTAACTAAGCGTATTCAAAATCTGAAGTAAGTAGAAGTATTAGTAGTATACTTTTGTGCGTTGTTTAATAGGCCAGTACTTAACTAGTACTTTCAAGCTATTTCGAACCATCACAAGCTCAAAAATAGTCCTTTAGAATTAACCAGAAAACTATAAGTTGTAATCAATTTATGTTCTTAAAATCTACCTTATGCTTTTGGGTTTAATAAGTACTATTTTCACACTAAAAACAAATAGTGTTGTTGTATCTATTTTTCCGTATTACAAACAACAAATACATAAAATAAACATAGTTTTATCTCTCCCGTATTTTTTCTCAGTTTTCATATTACAAAATATAGAAAATGAAGGGACAAAATAATTAGACGGATACGCTTGAGGCCATTAGACATAATTAAATTTATTAATCAAACAAGCCCTATTATATATTTTTAAGAGCATTTGGAACCCATTGAAATAAGTAGGTACACTATTGTGAATTTTGATTAATAAAACAACTGCTAGATGAAATATCTGTTCGCTGCCTGTAGATCTTGTGAAGAAAATTGGTGAAAGTCCCGATGTACATGTCTCGACGTTGTGTATATCAGGACATATCACCAAATTTTTTCACACGATCTACAGTCACCAAACAGGTATTTCATCTATTAATTGGTATTGACCTTGAGACTGGATATAATTAAAAATCTCCTACATTTACAAATGACCTCTCCATGCTCAACAACACTATTTACGAGTATTTTAAATTTTCAGGGTAACAGCGTTCGTAGGCGAAAGCAAAACGAGAACAATTTCCTCTGGCTATGACAAGTGTATCTGCCCTGCCAACACTGACGAGATAGCGGTGGAGGAAGTCATAAGACACGACAACTCTGACTCGCCCTCTTACAACGACATATGTCTTATGCGACTTAGCAGAGTTGTGGAATTTAACGGTAGGTAACATTTTCATATTAAACTTAGTAGTTACATCCAAGAAGTGACAATTAAAGCGCTCATTTGAAAAGAAACCTAACTTCATATAACGCAATTGTAAATTTCTAACTTGTTTGCGTTAGTGTATATTTAATATTCATTTCTTTAAATTCTTATTTAAAAAAGTTAAAGTTCTTTAAGCTAGTAGTTGAAAATACATTAGTGTTACGTCAATAGTTGTTTACTCAGTTTTATGTGTGGGTAAAGCGGCTTAAGCTCAAACCTATTATTGAATTCAAAACGCTATACTGTATACCATTTGAAATATGCACACAACAAGCCAATAGTTATAACATTTTAATTTCTTTATTTTAATATTTTTTTACTTAGCACATGATTGTTACAGACTACGTCAAGCCCATTTGCTTGCCTTTGTCTTGTTTTTGGCAAGACAAAGACTTTGAGTGCTACGAAATGACAGTCGCTGGTTTTGGCTACCAGCAAGGTAAGATGAGTTTTAAAAACTACTAAAATACCTCGTAGACAGTTTGTAAGATCATTCTCAATCTTTTATTGTTTGATTAGGACGCAGTAAACGATGCATAACCTAGTTTTAAGTATTATTTTGGACTACTTAAAATAAAGCAATTATTAAAGCCATATTTTGGTATTGTATAAAGTATTTGAAACTGTTTAGACTGTTCCGCATTTCCGATAGTATTTTATAATATTCCATAGCATTTTGGAATATGTTACAACGATCAAGCACCCACAGCGATCAACACTTAAGGGTGTGAAGTGTAAAGTTCACTGGTCTCTTTACAGGCCTTCCGCCTCTTCCACATGAGCCTAACCCTGGCACTGTACGGTGGATGACGGCAGAAGGGGTGAGCGCCAGAAACTGCACAGACTCGTGGAGAGGGAAGGGACTTCAAAAAGTCATCATTGAATCTCAGATCTGCGCCAAGAGCTTGGACGAGAGCGGAGCCTGTCCTGCGGACACGGGGGCTCCTCTCACGATGCAGAGTATCATCAGGGGTAAATCAACCTTCTATCTGGTGAGTACTGGGTTTGATCATGCACGCTTTTGGATCCAATTACGAGAAATGGTAGTTGGATACTATTCTGGAAACGTCATTAATAAAAGATAGCACTAGAAAAAGCAATGAAGGTTTCTAATTTGCTCTCCGGCAGAACGTATACGATCGGGGGGCTGACGTGACGGAAGAATAGGGTTTTTGAAAATAATGGAAATATTGTATGGTAAACATCAGTAATAGCTCCAGTATAGTCAAAGTATAATTATAACTATATTGCTGTTTTATAATTAAGTTAAAATCATTCAGTATAAACAACTTGAAACTAATTTTCTGATCACAAAATTATCTTAACTGATATCTTTACAAAATAACTATCACAATGTTTTCGAAAAATTCTTCGATCTGTAAAAGCATGAATTCTTGGTAGATATTTAATTTTAGCCTCAAAAAGAGATGTGTTTGATTCTGTTTGGAAATCGATAGACAATAGGCGTTAAAAGTCAAATATCATGTAAAAACAGGTTATTTTTAACATGGTTTATAATTATGTGCTTTTTCTCAGAGAAAACGTGAGGATTTCTGTCGACAAAAGTATTTTCCACAAATGCAGTTTAAATTTATGACACAGACAAGACATTCCTGCTCTTACAAACCTTTTTGCAAGGCTCTGTAAGAATACTCGTATTGAAACTATACCAATAATAATCACTTCTTTAAATACGGCCTATAGACAGTACTTTACACTGAAATACTATTACAAAAATATAGACAGTGCGAAAGTGTTTGTGGTGGACTAAGCCTAACCTCGATCTATGAGAAAGAAACATATTTGCTCAAAGCTAAGGCTTTTCATTTCAAAACTTATATCTTTTCAAGTTGAACTACTAGTAATAATTCGAAATTAAACTAAACAAATTTTACACTTCTTTGAACCAATATGAAAAGAAAGTATAACCAATTTAAAGTTGATTTGTTTTAGTACGGGTTGCTTCTCTTGAGCCCAGGGTAAAATTTACCGTTTTGCTCTATACATAAACAAATAGGTTTTCACACATTAGTTCTAAAACTGCACAACCCCTTTAAACTGATTGCCGTAATAAAGGAAGCAAACGTTTGGCAACTTACACCAGTACTTTTGTCTACTAACCATTCACTTACAAAGTAAATAAAATGAAAGTGATTATGTTTGCAGGTTGGTATATTCAGTGAAGGTTGGCGCTGTGATCGTCAAGATTATTCTTCTCCCCGTCTGTGTTCACCAGAGTCAGTTCCTTCTTGAAATGGATACTCGATCATATTCGGAAGTAGTCGATTCTCAATCAGCCGATAGTCGGATAGGCTGAAAGTTGTTGGAAAGTGAACCAACTCTACTCTTGACTACGTCGGAAAACACATACTTTACGACTTTAAATGATAATATTTGACTGTTTAAAACAGTTGGTTATTGGTAATTTTGGTATTATCACCTTTGCTCTAATCAAGCAGTTAATCTTTCGATTCTCAATCAATGCATATTTATTATATTTATTACTTGATGGCTATGAGATTAATCGATTCTCAGCTTCTGTCCACGAGACAAAATAATAAACCTAGCCCCTGGCCTACTGATTATTATACTAGGTCCTTGTATTACCAATTAATTTTGATTCTATGATAGAGGCCTACCTTTAAGTTGCAATTATATAGTCATATTATGAATGGGCATTACCAATAAACTGTGCTACAGCCCAGGTCTCTTCATTCTCTGGAGGACAGTGAAACTGGTTATTACCTTCAAGCGTTTATCACTTTAAATGAGATAGCGGGAACTCCTTAACGTAGTGCAATCGTCAGCCGCGAATACTTTAAGACAATTATTTTTATCAAAGCAAAATTCAAAATTTAACTATACTGTTACATTCTTTCTGAGAACTTCAGAGTAAAACTTTAAACAATTTGAAATCTTCCGTGGTTATCATTAAAATAATCCATACAAGTCTTGTACCATTTTCTTACCATTAGTTATTTACTGTCCTCCGTTTTCAAATTATGAAATAAAAGTTCATATTTTTAATGCACAAAATTCATCTCCGAACAACGTCGTTATACTTAGCACACTATACCAAAAGTAAATTATTCAACCCATTTATTGATTTTTTATAAACTTGATGCTATACAACGAACGTACACTAATACGTCAGGCATCCACTTACTGTGGATTTGGCAAACCTGATCTTTTTACTATTTCGTCTACATGTTGCCTGAAGATTGCGTACAATAAGTTAGAACGGTTAGTACTTCTACTTCCACTATACGAGTATTGTTTGAAAATGAAAAGCCCTTCTGAAAACCTATATAAATTGTAGAATGGTTAAATAAAAATATTTAAATGAGCAACAACGACCAACAACACTTTCTTTAAATTGTGTAACCGCCTTCAAGTTCAGCGTAAAGGCTACACAATTTATTGTGTCTTAGCGAGAAGTGGTTTTTTACCATAGAAATAACTGAACGGGCACCCTAAGCTGATACAGAGTATAACAAAAAGACTTGTATTTAACAAAAGGATAAAAGTTACGAATTATTAGTTTGCAAATATCTGTTCCAAGGAAAGAAACCGTTGTTAAAGTGCTCCACTTTGCTAACTACACGTCAAGTGCTTTACACTGAGACGTTATTACTTAGCAAGATTACTCTTATGAAATCCTTCCGTGGTTTACGTAAATCAGTAAACTTGTATAAATTTAAGAAATAAATTATTCTTTTTTATAAGTAAAACCTAGAGTTTTACAACCTTTCTTTTATTAAGGCTTGTTCCTGATAGCTTTGGATTGGAATTTCTCTTTTTCTGGAATAACAAGGTGTAACATCTGACTACTGCAAGTTATTAAGACAATGCTGATATTGTACATTGTACATACATACAAAAAATCTTAAAATCTTTAATAACTCAGGAACGAAATTCAATTTTCTATGGCCGTATATTTTATTTGAATTTAAATCCGTACGAAAGGTTGCTACTATACTAACTGACTTATTATAGAAACAAGTAAATGTTTGGCGTACCTTCCAAGTAGCAGCAAAGTTGATTAAAACCGCTTAAATTTAGTTATTCGGAAAACAATGAAGCCAATATGAAATGTTTACTAGTTCCTGTTTGTGTTCATTTATTCTAATTACCTTTTTTGTTTCTATCTTGTTTAATACAATTCGTAGTAAATATTGCCAGTAAATGTATTAGTTGACAGAAATACTACACATCATAGCAAGTACCTAACTAACTACTTGTTTTTATTCCTTCAAATGAAATTTTCTTCCAAATGTTTATGAAACTATCGTGGTTTTCCCATTTCAACATCAATTCTACCCCTCAGTGTTTAAGGGGTTGCTCTGTCAACACCAGAGCTAGTTTGAGATTACTAATTACACCTGGAGCGACCCCTTTCTTGTATGTAGCTGAAACACGACTGATACAATATACCTTCTCTTGGCAAGAGCTGTGAGCTTTCCTGCTGGACTTTTAGTATTGATAAATATTTAATAACAGACATAAATTCTATTTTTAAAAGAGCTCAGAATAGTTTAAACCAAGTTAACTATCAACCGTTTTCAGTTTAAAACATTAAACTATATTACCTATTTATTTTATTATAGAAAAAAAACAACTCAAACTCAATTTAAATCTACTACAATACTGTAAAGCTGAAACATACTCTGGGTGCCTTCTGCAGTGGACGTCTAAAGTTGAAGTTTAAGGGGAGAGGGGTTAATACTTTGCATATTTATTTTATTTACCATTACATGTACGTTTCGGTACAAGCACAGTAAAAAATGTGTTTTGCACTTTACTGGTACATGTAACAGTTTAAGCGCAGTAAGTTATAATTAGTAGTGAAAGGCACTTATTTACCATGAATTATTAACTCAAAGGCATATTCAAGTAATACACAATAGATGATGCTAACTATGTAGCTAACAATCCATAACCTAAAGCATTAACTTTATAAACACATCGCCAAAGTAAAGATTTAATGTTTTGCAACATTGGTCGTAAATTGTGTTCTATTTAAACTTTGTTTCATGTGTAGTAGATTTATAACTTCGTAGTTTTACGTTTGAATTGTGTTGGCAAAAACAAACCATCTAAATCTGATTATATGTTGTGTGCACTATTGTAACAGTTTGTGTTCCATCTATTCTCTATTTTTCCTTCGTACTTTGATTGAATAAAATGCTAGAATGTTACTATACAAAACAATATTTATTATTTCAATATTTTTCGTTGCAAAAATCAAAGGAGCATGTGATAGTAAGTATAGTATATATTTAGTTGTCACTGAATCATGAATGATTCAAATTATTACAAAACATGAGAGTATGTAAATCTTAGCCACCTGCAGACAAGTGGCGTATAATTTCTTTCTCTGAGTACAATATACTCTATTGAAGGAATATTTTTCCTTCTGGAGATACGTATCCAACCTGAATACCAAAAGAGAAGTTAGTAAATAATCAGAAATGATTTAATGTTATAAAGACTTCCAACCTTGTTCAGGAAGCTGTACCGTTATTTCGTTATTTTGTATTTGTTACTGTCATACAAGTATCGGACTACTGAAGTTGGTAAATCGTATAGTGTCCTAATACACTTATTTTGAAACTTTTAAATCTCTGTATGACATCGTACTAACATTCAAAGATTTTCTTAGTTCTTTATCTTATTTCGTAGATGTGTGTAGGTAATAAAGTGTGTCATTAATGTACTAAACAATCGTAACACCTAAGAATTCTAAAATAATTTTCTAAAAAAAAGAAGAAACACACGGCTTGGTAACTATTTACAGAATCTATTCTTACGCACAAGAACTACCGCTTGTTGAATACCCGACCTAACTGTGGTAAGAGACAACATGAGCCCACCTCCTCAGTCTCGTCCAGGATCATGAATGGCACGGACGGAAGTAAGGGGGAGTTTCCATGGCTTGTCTACTTGGAATTCCGTAAGTATTAACAAAGTTACGAGTAAATGTAGACAGATTTAGTTCTAGGTTTTAAGCGGGTTAAGTTGTCACCGTGTTTGTGTTTTGAAGGTTTTCCTCTTATTTTAAATCGTATACTAACTTTACCATTGCATTTATTTTGATGACTTTATTATTGTTCTTCACAGCGTCAATCAACAGCTTTCGTTCAACTACCCCCACCCTAATACAATTATATAAGCAAACGTCCAAGTTCTTTTCAAAATTAAACAAAGTGCAAAGATGGTAGAAAAACTAATAATTAATGGAACTAATAATAAACTAATAATAATGGAATAATTTTAATTCTGCCAATATTTATACTTCTTACAAACCACTTCAACAAATTAAAACCAATATTACCGTTCAAAACAAAGTACACGATGCGTTTAATGTAAACAACTTCTCCTTGGCTAAAAAGTGGTTTCCATACTTTTATAAAAACCATTTATTATACAAGATGCTTTAATTTTCAGATGTAACAAAGCCCCGAGAAATTGTTCGCACTTGGTGTGGAGGATCCTTGATCAACAATCTTTACGTGGTCACCGCCGCTCATTGCATCACTCGATTCAAGAACTCAAGTATCTTGGAATACAAGTAAACAAACAAAAGGGGGAATTCCATTCATAGGTTTGCTAGGATAAAAGTAATTTCAATAGTAAAACAGCTGATTCTGCAGAGACAAAGTAAACAAAGTAATTAAAAAGACGGTAACAGGCTACATGCAAAGATTATATTATGGTTGATAGGTAGAGCATGGATGCCACATGGCTGAGGCAGGAAAATCAACATAGTTACGGCAGTCCAAGCACAGAGAGCACTGCCACCTCGTGCCGTCTTCCTCTTCCTCGGCTCCACAAGCTCGAGTTTGTCCAATGTAAATTACTTAAATGTTACCAAACCGATTTTCTAGAACACACGAACTTGCGCGTGCGTCAGTGGCTCTGCTTTCGCAGTGCTACCTGCACTTGGGCTGCCGCAACATTGTTGATTTTACTGCCTCAGCCATTCAGCATCTAACAAAACACAATCTTTGCTACAAGTATTTAATACTTCTCTGTTGATACGATAGTGACCCGCGACATTCAGCGGCGCGGATATGGATCGCTCAGTTTGAGAACACCAGCTCGCCTCCTGAGGGAGAGGACGATCTCCAGTCTGACCAACCCACAAACTACTTTTATTGCTGACACACATGAACATTTATTTAAAACATAACTTTAAGATAAGTTTTTGTTGATACTATAAAATTTTATCACAAACTATTTTGAACCGATAATCGTAGAAAAAGACTGTATTTAGTGGATGTGTACATAATTAAGGTTATAAATACGTAATCAAATATTTACACATATAAAGTTATTTTAAGGTTGGCCAACAGTTGATGCTTAGTAGCACAATTGTCATCATTCTAGAGCTGTACATACAGTTCTTCATGATTTATTCACCAACTACTGTCAAACATGGTTTAAAAACTATACGATATTTCAGAATGTTTGCAAAAATGGGTCGATGGAAGATAAGTGAGAGCTCAGATGTAACTGAAATTCCAATCAAAAGTTCCACCTGCTATGAACCCAATTATTTTGAACACAACGATATTTGCCTCCTAAGGCTAGAGCGAGCTGTGACCTTCAATGGTAAATAAAATTTACACAAAATACATCTATTCATGAAGAAAATAACTAGTTTATATTCGAGTCTCAATCCAAGAAGCGTTGTAGTATTAACTCGTCTATTCTATAAAAAATCCCTTAAAAACCTCCTTAACTGGTCTAAAGGTAGTAAATAGTTATTAAATATTGTTGTATCCTTTGATGTACGAGTAAACCAAATTTAAAGAAGTAAAACAACAAAATGTTTTCAAAGTGGTTTCTTGGAATCTAGTGACGTCTAACACGTGAAAAGGACTTTTCAAATTTTAGAGTGCAGAATGTCCCGTGAAACATAGGTTAATCTTAGTACATTTAGTTTATTGCTTAAAGTAACGTTTGAGTATAACGTTACGAGTAATACAAAATATTTTAACTTCATAGATGTACAATGTAAAAACCACATAAAAATCTTTGTTATACATTAACAGGTTGACCGCCACATTAAACCGGCGGCTGATTTTCAAGCACGCACATTTAAATGTTTTACCGTGGTTTAAAGCTAGACAATGTTTCTCAACTAACCATCGATTCAAATAATTTTCATAACGATATATTTTTAATGGGTCACGGTAAACTGGCTACTCTCTTGATTGAAATCAAACTGATTGATTACAACTGTACAACAAATTATGATGAAGTTTTGGCCCTAAAGAACTAGATTATAGCTATGAGAGCCAAAGAGTTAAGTAAACTGATTGACGCTGATTAACTTACCCAAACAATTTATAGCTATGATACGGAAGATGTAGTTTGTTAATTTAAGCACTTTTCCAGAATACATAAGTCCGATATGTCTTCCACTGTCATGTTACTTGCAAAACAAAGACTTGGAATGCTACGACTTGTTGGTGGCAGGATGGGGATACTCACAGTGTAAGTGGTTTATCGTTACTTCATCCTTCATTGAGGTATTGGTTACGTGGTAAATATTTAAGTGTACGTGTGTTATAGGGATGCGTAACAATATTTTTCGACGGGAAAGTTAACGCACCGTACTTAGATAAACTCTCCAACGTAACCGTTGGACGGTTTCAAAGCATTCAACAAATTATATTTCATCCAAATTTTCTTATGGGATATGGGTTTAATCACCTATCATATCAGACGTTTACCGACACGAATGAATATAGTTATTAAAAGTCTTCGCTCAAAGGCGTAACACTTTTCTTCTAATCCAACAGTTGTGTTTGGATGTTCAAAACCAATTTTCATACCTTCAATTCGATCAGGAGGCTTATAGCTCCAAAGTTGTCTCGTGCCTCGTTGCAGCATGCTTACACTTCTTGTTGATTTCTCTACCATTGTGTTTTGATGACAGATTACCCTACGCCATTGAGTCCAGACGTCGTTCAGAAGCTGAGAATGGAGGTGAAGGATCAGCGGTACTGCCAAGACCAGTGGAGAGGCGAAGGCACCATCGAAGAGTATCACCTGTGTGCTGAGGCTGATAGCAAATACAAGACCCCGTGTCCAGGGGACAGTGGGGGACCCTTGATGTTGGAGACAGCGCTGCGTGGCAAGTCTGTGTACTATTTGGTAAGAACTGTCAGGAATCTCGAATTATTTTTAGAAAGGGTAAACACAGCACACAATTTACAAAGAAATCCTTCACAGAGCAAAGGCTTTGGTTGTTATTAAGCAACCATTGCACCTAGAAAACACGTAAAATAAATATAATAAAATTGGTAGTTAGCAGCTCTGTAAGTAATCTTTCCAAATTGTCTAAGAAAGAAATTCCAATCAGATATGAATTTCGACATTCATCCTCCCTCAATCATTCAAATGGTACCATTACAGTCCTGTAAATGGTACCATTCAGTCAGTGAGCTCCGTGTTTTCCCAGTCATGTGCCATACGCTCGTCTGTACTGTAAAATGCGTCAACGGCCAAAACCTTTTCAATCGAATTTTGAAAGCTTTAAGCTCTGGGGCACGTTTGATTCACGTTGACAACCTTTTGACAAGTTCAACTTCCATCTGAGAAGGTAAACGTTCATAAACTGCCGTTTTGTAACTCCCAGTTTGGTAGTTTTCCCTGACTCTGCACTATTATTTACACTATCGTTGTAAATTTTACCTGCTTATAGCACAACATTAAAGATCGTAAATTTGAGAGAAATCTGTAAATATTCCAATAATCTATCATTTATTAGCCTGAGGCCTTTCAAACACCAAGTGTTCATCTCCAAAGGTAGGCACATCAAACTGAAGGAAAATATATACAATTCAAATTAGTGAAAACAAATGCATATGTTACAATAATTGTGAAAATGTTTTAAACCTAAGACAGTTTTGACTTAAAAGGAAGAAAAAAATAATAACAATGTATTCTACATGAAAGTCCAGGTTATACAAATTTGAGAAACAGAGAATTTTGAAGTAAACCGGGTTTGTTATTTATTAATAGATTTTTTGTGCGTGTGTAGGGGGGTGTGTCTGTCACGTCTAAAAATTGAGAATAATGTACTTCTTAGATTAAGTTGATCTGGTTAAAATAATGTCCATTTTCTTAGCAGTGCTTCGCAAATGCCGACTTTTCTTCTCGGTTGTTTCCAAAACGATACGTGTGTTCATTCATTCTAGTTTTGAATTTTTTTGTTTGGCCTATGTATTTTTTATTGCAGCACGCACATGGCATTTCGTAAATCCCTGATTTATCTTCATTTGTTACTTTGTCTTTGGGGTTATGAATGAAATGAATGAACGAATGAATGAATGATAAAGTCTTTATTTACGTGGTGAAGTTAAGACTTTATAGTCCGCTCTACCACTTACCCTTAAGATTATATACAATAAGAGCGAGCTTCCTATACCATGAATTATAGAGCGTATTTTGGCGTCCATTTCGTACATTACCAGTTTCTTGTAATTTTATGATAACCTGACCATTACGGTTGCTACACTTCCAAAAAATCTCCAAGTCTTCGATATAATAATCTTGTAATTGTAACTTTTGATTGACATGGACCTCCACTCTGGTAGGTACATGGTCCCCACATAGTAACACGTTATTTTACCTTTTCAATTACATCGTGCAAGAAAGGTGTATGTGTTGTACACATTTTTGACACAAAGCATAAGGAACTCTTCAACAAAGATCACGAGAAAGCTTATGGACTTTGAGACGAATTTAGTTTATCTATTCATTTACCAAATGCAATTGTTTGACGAACCAAGCGAGATTTGTTTTTCAGTACTTCCTGTTTTAGGAGACATGCATAACGTTAACCTGTATTTTGATTACAGATAGGCATATTGAGCAAGGGCTGGCCATGTGACCGGCGAGATGAAGCTTTGGTGCCTCCACTTATTTACACCAGAGTCAATTTCTTCCTCAAATGGATGCTCGACAATATAACAGATTAATCGACAACAAGTGAAGATAATTCATTCAGTAGAGCTGGATAAAACTATTGTTGCCTAAAAATACCCCTTAAAAACATGAAAATTTGAGGCAGAATGCGAAATTAATTAGAGTTACAGTTAGGGAATTTCAGTAATGATTTATAACAGAATTAACAATCGTTTCTATCATGCCAATGATAGAGCATAGCTGCATGAGCATAGTTAAAGTTGTAGCCGAATTTAAACTCAGGGAAAGTTTTAAACCGTTTATTGTCTCTTGGTAGCAAGAGATTTTCACAAAAACTGTGTGAATTGTTTAATATAGTATGAGCTTAAAAAGATATTTAAGGAGGAAAGAAACCGTTGTTAAAGTGCTCCACTTAGCAAACTACACGTCAAGTGTTTCACACTGAGACGTTATTACTTAGCAAGATCACTCTAATGAAATCCTTCTGTTGTTTACGTAAATGGGTAAACTTGTAAAGGTGTAAATAATAATTACTTCCCAACAAAGCCCTTAACTGTAAGTAGTTCTATGTATACAGCATTCATAGATAAGATGTTCAGTTAAGACATTTTGCTCTATAGAGCAACAAAGCTTATTGAAAATAGCTTAAATTTAATTATTAGGAAAATATAAAATATTGCTCTTTCTTTCTTTCTTGTTTGTAACTAAACAAATTTCAAGAAATATCTATAAATAAAATGGATTCATTTCTGAATAAACAGTTGGTAAATTGTTGGTAAGTGTAGCAAGTACCTTAACCACCGGTTTCCTTATTTCTTCTAATACAATTTTATTCCAGATTGATATAACACTATTTTGGTTTGTCCTTTTCAACATCAATTCTACCCCTCAGTGTTTAAGGGGTTGCTCTGTCAACACCAGAGCTAGTTTGAGATTACTAATTACACCTGGAGCGACCCCTTTCTTGTATGTAGCTGAAACACGACTGATACAAGATAACTTCTCTTGGCAGGAGCTGTGAGCTTTCCTCCTGGACCTTCCCAATGAACAATTATTATTATCCGTGCATTACAAAAATAATAAATATGGTCTATTTACGAGTATAGGATAAGAGTTCAGCATAGTCCAAACAAATTTTGTATAATCCAACTTGAATAATTATCAAGTTGAATAATGTACTAGTTATCAGTTGTAACCTAAAATTGTTTAATATAATTGTGGTCTTTTTGCTGTAAAAGTACGAATACTTTGTTTATGCAATTTCGTTTTAGTTGGGTACTTTAAGTAAAACTCTGGGTCCCTTTTTAACCCAAAGTCTCACTCAAGCTGAGAATTGTATTAAGATTAGCAATTTATATATATTTATTTATGTGTAAACAGTTTTAACTCAAGACAAAATGTGTGATACACTATTAAGACATAGTATTTAACCGCTGTTGGATATAGTAGTAAACAGTAATGTTGTGTTCTTGATTGCTGTAATATTGTTTAACCATTTCGGTAGAAATTTGAAAAATTTAGATCATTCTTGTGTTAAAATGATTTGTTTAATTTGTTGATATTAACTTACAAACTTTATTGCATAAACTATTATATTTCATCTTTATCAAATTTAGACCACCTAACCTAAAACACAAGTTATGTTGATGTGAGACTTTTCTTGGCTCGTTAAAGGTGTTTCTAACATACTGTTATAAACTGCTGCTTTGTCAATCATCTACTCGTACTTGGATATTTTATAATATCTAACATTGTATATGTATGTTGTGAATACCAGGACATCACTGAACACACAATAAAATAATTACAGCAAGAACGTTTTACTATGTTTTATATAAGTACTTCTATCACACGGGACTGCACTTAATGCATGATATGATTACCAACTGTCGTTGTCGAATTAATCTACTGGTTCAAAGCATTATACCGAGCATTTGAAGAATATATTTATTGCACTAAAACACATTTAACACAAAAACTATAATAAAACTAATCATTTTACATCACAGTTTCATTTTTATTACACTGCAAACACATTTTATGGTATTATAACCTGTCTATTAGTTTGAACTCTGCATCTTCAAACGATTTTTTTGTTTTCATACAGTTATTGGTATGTGTTTAAAATGTTCTGAACTTGGTTGACCTTTGTATTATTAAATGTTCAATGTTTTGCAATCTACATCTGTTTTGTTTGTTTCAAACAAGTAAAACTTGGTAGTTAGTTTCAAATGATAACTTGTATTCAATTAAGTTTCAAAAATGTTAGTACGTAATGTTTTTGTACTAATGTACTTTCTTTGGGGTTTCCTTATTTCAGAAAGCGAAGGATCTAAGTGTGATGGTAAGTACACAGCACTTTTATTCTTTGCAAGTTGTAAAGTTTATAATAACAAGTTCTCTAGAATTTAGATCAAACCGAAACCAGCATTTACATCAAGATAAGAATAATGTTAGTAGCATAAACATTTAGACAAATTTAATTTGCTTTGCTTCGGAAAAGTCTTTGTACATTTACTGTAGTTCACAAGAATCTAATGTGAATTTCAGACCCTTACAAGTGTTCAACATTGATATAGAAATAGTTTATTTTCCTCTGAGAAAGGTCAGTCCTTTGTATGGGATATAACATTTTAAAAAACACAGAAATATAAGTACAAAATAACAAAAAATATAAAACATACGTAAAATTAAAAAAAACATAAATATAAGTAAAATAAGGAAAACACAAATTTAGCTTCTGCAGACCAATCTTCTCTCTTCAAATTATCTTCCAAATATTCATTAAAGAGTGATATACTTTTTTAAAGGGGAATATATTTAAATTTCGTATGAATTTGTTCTTTTAATTTGTCTGGTAGTTTATTTAATAGTTTTTATGTTGTAGTGTGGAAAATTTCACAAAACGTGTTGTGATTTTCAATATACATTTTTATTATTTTATTTGTCAACAATAAAATATCTTACGAATAAAAGATTACCAGTGGAGTAACCAAACGGAAATCAAGCAGTCATAAGAGCTTGTACAGACTACGGAATTGGGGTACCTGTGGTAATTGTTGATGCATTGTTCTCCTCGAGTCATCAGAAAGGAAATACATATTGCAAAACATAATCGTTGGATAAATCATTGGTTCTGTCCAGAGAGTCTAGTATCACACAAGAACTACCACTTGCTGAATCTGCGGCCCAAGTGCGGCCTGCGGTCACACTTTGTTTATCCGGTCGCATCAAGAATCATGAACGGAACCGAGGGGGAAGAGGGCGAGTTTCCTTGGCTTGTTCATGTAGAAATCAGTAAGTAATTATCAAAATACTTCTACAGAGAGGGTTTTTTTTCTTTAAATTTGAAGCCGGAATACCCAAACTTTAACTCTTGAAACATGCTGTTTGATGATTTACGAGTATTAAGGTTTATTTTTTATTTTATCCAATCCTTTTTGATAAAACTTTATTTTCATTTTTGAAGGCCTCTGCATATTCTTAGTGGCCATAAAATACATAAATTATATTCTATGTTTACATATTTTGTAATTTTTATAAGCGACACTTTGACTTATGATTTAATGATTATTAACTGAATAAACTTCATCAGTTTTGGTTTTTTTAATACATTATAATTTTGTGTTTATTATACAAAATTCCGCCATCGAATGGATTTTCTTGAAGCCCCTGTTCAACCTTCTTTCGAAATATTTCTTTTGTGTAGTCTTCAGTTCGTTAGGCAGAGTTTTGCACCTGCATAACTTGGCTTCCGTTCAGTGGCTGCAAGGTGGTGAACTGGAATGGGGTGGTCAAAAGACGTTTCGGGTGCTGTACTTAAGAAAAACTCCTCCAGTTCTGACTTCTTCTGGGGATCGATTGTGCATTTACGTTCTTGCTTCTTGTATATAAAAATTTATTACGGTTAACACTTTCATATATTTAAACGCGTCACAGCAGGATTGCCTTGTTGGATATTTCCTATGATCCTAATGGCTTTTTTCAATCCTATACACTTGAAACCGTTGCTTGAGAGCTAAGTGAATATATAGCTAAAGTTGACACTGCTTAGTTGAGACGCCAATTGCCTGTATTTGCACCGAATGCTAAGAGGGTAACTAAAGGTTCATTTCCCAAATCACTGCGCTATGTACGGTCTAAACTATTACAATTCATGTTCGTACTCTTTGGTTCCGGCTGTGCTTTACTCACCTATTATTTCACAGCTGTTTTGACGTTTCAGAGGAAATAACAACTTCCGGTAGGAGATTACGTACTTGGTGTGGAGGAACGTTGATCAATGATCGATACGTGGTCAGCGTCTCTCATTGCATCACTCGAGATCAAGGCAATAGTCTCTTGGAAGTCAGGTACAACAACAACAACAATGAAACAAAGAAACGGGGAAATCCCATAACAAGAGGTTTGCTGGGGTAACTGTATTTTAAATATTGCCACGCAATGATTAAAAACACCGATTTGGAGACAAAATTTACATAGTAGTTGACGGTAACAACCTAAAAATATTTAATTACTATCTGCTGGATACGACATCGATCCAAGACGTCAGAACGAGTAGCCGGCTACGGGACGCATGGTTTAAGACCACAAGAGCGTCTACGTTGAAAGTTCTTTTTATAAGAACTTGTTAGTTTAGCTGTGGTTTCACACAATATCCTTCAATTGTCATTTACGACGGTTGTTAAATAATTACAATTACTGTACATATAGTCATGTTCCAGGCTGATGGCTCATATGGGTCAATGGAAGAGAAGTAAGACCTTGAATAAAGCTGAAATCCCAATCACGAGTAGCACTTGCCATGCGGGTTTTAGCACTGTGAATTTCCACAACGACATTTGCCTACTGAGACTGGACAGAGCTGTAATTTTAAATGGTAAATATCTGAAAACAACATTCACCTACATAAAGAAATAATAGAAATAGTTTATATTCTAGTGTCAGTTCATGAATCATCGTAACTATCGCGTATTTCCTCGGCTGTAAAAGTCAACTAGTCAGTATTAAATATGAAACAATGTCATAAAACCAAAACGCAACAGCTTTTTTTCTAAATGTATTCATAAAAACTGGTGACATATTTTAAGTACAAATAAAACAGAATTATAGCCTTGATAGATTGAGTTTATATTTTAAGGAATCATTGATACAACGTATAAATCTGTTGCAAAATCGAATAAGTTGAAACAACGTTATGGGAATACCGGAACATATTCACAGGTAGGCCACCAAATTAAATATTGCGGCTAGTCTTACAAAAGTAAAGAAAATCACAGTTTTAACTTTGGCTAAAACACAAATTGACTGTATAGTTCACTTCTTGGGTGAGTGGCCGTGATATCAAGATAGTTTTCGGTACGATATTCTTATAATACAGTTAAACAATTATGGTTTGACTGAAACCAAACGTATTTGCGTTGTTTAATTCACCGAAGCAAGTTATAACTGAAATGTGTATAATAAGGAAGGATGTAGTTTGTTAATTTAATTGCTTTTCCAGAATACATAAGTCCGATATGTCTTCCATTGTCATGTTACTGGCAAAGCAAAGACTTAGAATGCTATGATATGATCGTGGCAGGATGGGGATATATACAAGGTAAGGTCATCGTCAGCCGTTAGTTTTAGGGGTTGTTGGTTGATTGTAAATATTAAGTTGATTTATTATTAGTTGATTACTAAATGATGTGGACATGATTATTTAATTGCTTTGAATAACTGGCATAAATCCTTTAATAGGAACAAATATATTGTTTCAATAGTATTTACAGGACTTTTTCCAGTTATTTTAAGTAAATTTATTTCCAAGTTAATGTCCAGTTATTTTCAAGTTATTTGTTATAAATTTATTCGTAAGAATATTGACCTATGTTAACGAAACACCTTATACACTAACGCCTCACGCCTAGCTGTAGCATCTCTAGCATGTAAATTTCTGAACCTTTGAGTTCTGTTGTCAGTAAAACCCGACCCAGTGAGTCCGGACGTGGTTCAGAAGGTGCAAGTGGAGGTGAAGAATCAGAAGTACTGCCAAGACCAGTGGAAAGGCAAATCCATCATCAGGGACGACCAACTGTGTGCTGAGGCTGATAGCAAATACAAGACCCCGTGTCCAGGGGACAGTGGGGGACCCTTGATGTTGGAGACAGCGCTGCGTGGCAAGTCTGTGTACTATTTCGTGAGTACTGTCACGAATTTGAAATATATAGAAAGGGCATAACGTTGTAAATTTCACCAACTTACTTAATTTGCTCTGTGTTTTGCTAAAGCTACTTTTCAAAGAAACCTAATCCTCTTTAGGAATAAGCACAATATTAAGCCGTTTTCGGTGGCCACCTTGGGCATTACCTGCTTTACGCTGTTTGATGGTATCCTTTCCATTTGGGTACCGTAGCAAAATGTCAATCTGTTCCTAAATCACAACTAATACTTTAATATAACCATTACATTGAATTTATATTTATTTATAAATCTTTTAAAATACATAAATCTTAAATTTACAGGTACCTCCGCTAAAGATAATATTTTAAAATGTGATTTAGTTTTGATCATCAATTACATCGTATTATAAAGGTTTATGTAATAAGAACAACATGTTTACGGGAAACATAAATAACCTACACCAATGTTTGATTACAGATGGGCATAGTGAGCAAGGGGTGGCCTTGTGACCGGCTACATGAAGCTTTGATTCCTCCTACTATTTATACCAGAATAACTTCTTACATGAAATGGATGCTCGACCATATAGCAGAATAATTGACAACAAGTGAACTTGAATCAGGAAACACTTCTAGATGACTACTATTCGTAACATCGTCTTGGAATGTGATTGCATTGGCATGTAATGTCAATAAAAACCATATAAAACCGTATTGTATACCTATAAGTGCATTTTATGGCCTACTAGCTTATATCTAGCTATTTGTTTATCATCTGCTAATACTCTGTGAGGTAAAGTCAGATTAGTTTCACAACAATGAGTAAAGTAGAGTTTTACCAATGTAAAAAGTCCGATCTAAATAAATGTAACAATACGAAACCCCATAGTTAAAGCCTAAGACTATAACTTATATTTTCTATTGGTTTTGAATATTTTTCTTGTCCATTTGTTCGAGACAAAAATTAAATATTTCCTGATACACTAAATCAAATGTGTAGAAGTTAAAAGAGGTGTTTGTTTGAGGGTAATAGAAAATAAGTTTAACCTTTGAAAAAATGAAATTTATTAAAAACCTTATGACGAGGCCATTTAGTGGCAAAAAGTACAATACGTAATATTGCACGGTGTGTAGAACCGGGAAATAATAATTCTAAACTAACTGAATATGTTATATAAAGGGATTTGGAAGTTGGAAGTACAATATGGTAGTTGTAGAGCTTCAGTAATATCCACATTGGATACAATACCGTGTAAGCCTCTTTATATCTATACACAGCTTTTGGCTGCGTAGTTCAGTACATTGTTTCCTGGCTTGAGACATTTCCATGCCCTTTGGCTATTGTAGCAGAAGAAGAGATCAATATTAGTTTATGTAACGTTATGGTATAATTCTACAAGTTCTTAAAGAGGAATGATTGCCATCCCACTAGTTCAGTTCTTGCTTTGACAGTTTTCGTCAAACTTAAATAGTATATCAGTTTGTTATATCATAATTGCTCTCAGGTGGAATTAGTTTGGATCAGTTTGGGTCGGCTGATCAGAGGATGGAAAAGGTAATGAATAGAAGTTTAATGTAGAAATACGTCTAATGAGAAGAAAATAAAAATTACTTTTAGCCCGTGGCATCTGCAGCCAACTACTTTCCTATAAGGAAGAGAACGACTTTAACTGGTTTGACGTTTATAAAACTCAAGAAAATCTAGATGCTTGTTGCCTCTTGGGTTGGTAAAGTGATCCTTCAAACTTCTTTGTTGCCATCATTAACCTCGTTAAGTATGCTTAAATTTCCAAAAGGTATAATAAATTCAAAACATAAACTTGTCATTCAACATACAACTTCTCGCTTTACTTAGAGCTCTTTTTTGTACAGAATGGCTTCTTGACTGACTCGGAAATTCTTGGTGTTGTTCTGGGTTGAAAACAAGGTAACTAGCCTAATTTATAACTGCAGATGTTTTGAATCGAAATGTTGTGTATTAAAACATTAAAATCGTTAAGGCGGCTGTACGGGGAACAAAAATTATTTGGAAGCCGTAAATTAGATTATTTGGCTTGTCTTTACCTCGGGAACAATATACATAAAAATAGAGAGTTCAGGAACCTTTGGAGTTAAACTGACAACTGAATATAAAAAAGGTTAAGTTCGTCTTGTTTAACGAGGTGAAGTTAGGACTACAAAGTCCTCTCTACAACTCAACTTCGACCTTTACCTAGCGTTACCGTATTAGTCACATTACATATTGTAAGTGGTGAGTGCGGGGATCGAACCGGCGCCACCCAGTGATGAGCTCCGGAGTCGCGTGCGAAACCAATCTACCACAGATCCGCTAAATACAGGGTGATTATATACTGTTGGACACATTTAGAGATTCAGAGAGTGTTTGGCCAATTAACTCATAAACGTGGAAGTTGTTTTATTGGGTAGCAGATTACTAAAAAAGGACAGAAATTGCTCGTATTTCTTTTAAAATAGTGCTTTGAGGAAACCAACCCATTTCCGCGTGCTCTCAGTAGTTTCTCCACATAGTTTGAAGGCTCACTATGTTGTTCTGAGATTGCTTGCATTATGCTTCGAATAACCTCTCGAGCTCCATTGGGGTAAGATGACGTGACTACCTGAGTAACACGTTATCTGGCAGTTGGATTGGACGAGAATGTGCAATTCCTTGGCCCAGAGATTAAACCATTAAGTAGTTTTTTGGTTATGATAAGAACATACTGTTCACGAGACATTTAGAAACTTAAGAGAAGAGTTCACTCTAAATTAGAAAAGGTGAAAACCAAAAGAATGAAAATTGAGACACTCTTTGATGAGAGTGGCTGGGTTTCAACACCCAAAAGAGTGGAATTTACTCTGTCTGAGCAGCCATCACTCCTTCTTTTTTAAAGTGTTCAAAGGTTATTGGAAGCATAACTCCGGCAATGCTAAGAAATACTTGGCGAGAGGTTGAATTGGACTACAAACTTTGCGAGCAATCCACGAAGAACACGTGAAAATGGTTTAGCTTCCTTGTAACACAACTTGTACAAAACCTTTTTTTTGTTAGTAATAAAATTGTTTTAAATCTCCAATATTCTAAAAGAACACCCACCTTTTTGAGTCGATTGATCATTTTCTCACTCAACGCCTTATTGTGTCCAACAGCTTAAAACCACCCTATTTTGATCCTGTTGTTAGATATTCTTATTGTACATGAGAGATGAGACTGAAGTTGTGAAAAGCAGGTTGAAAGCACTAAACCCAGCCAGGACCAAGCTGGCAACTGTGCGGCTTAGAGCTCTTATACTGAGGGAATACTGTATATGAATATGGAGCATTTTCTGTCTACATGTCTGATCCATTAACTCGCTCTGTACTCCTTCATCTATACGAGTGTCTTCTCTAGAATGCTTAATACGAAATTGCGTTTGCATTCAATACAGTTGTGTAATTTCATTACTCTGATAGTTCAGGATGAATATTTTTTTTGTGTGGATTTGCTAAATCGTGTGTATTGTTATGAAAACGTTTTCGTCAATTTCTTTTTACTGAAGATCGTCTCTTTGAAAGAGCACAAAGTATTGGCTTGTAAAACACTATACAAAATATCTTAATATAAATATCAGAATATAGTTTTTTTGTATTTAATTGAAATCTTGGCATTATTTTTCGATTACCCTGTATTATATCATCAGATGCAAAAAAAGCTTTTTGTTACGAGCTTAAGAGTTGTATGGAAAAAGATACATCAAAACAATATTTCGGAAAAAATCATAACTTTTGGATAAGACAAACTATCCCACTAAGAAATTTATCCGTATTAACTTTGATTACTAAACGTATGGCTGTATGTCTTCCACTCTCTAAACTAATGTACTTACTAACATTTATCAGGTCGAAACAGCGCTTTTAACTTACTGTTATCAAAACTGCTTTTTATGTTTTCAGCAGTTCTTTTATTGATTGGATTTGAAAGACGTCAAATGAACCATAGTGAAAATCCTATTTGTAATGTGAACCAAAAGAAATGATGACAAGGTTACAGGCCTTAATGTTCCCGAATGATGATTCTACTACATTTTAGCAACAAAAATCATGTACATCATTAATCTAAGTGATAGATTTAATAAAACACATACGTAATTAATATTGTAAATACATTTTTTGAAACACAGTATATTGTTATTTTCTTCCTAGGTTGTGCATAGTAGTTGTACTAACTTACAACTACATTAATACCGTCTTTAGAAAAAATTTAAAATACATTTAACTATTGTTTTTTTAGTATATAACATATATGGCATATAATCAAATCAAAATAAACATATGTTATGTGCCATTCGCCAGTAATCTCTTCTTCAAGAATGTATTATTATTACATGTTATTTTAAAACAATGCTTTCCAACGTTATCTTAAAAGTGCTTTGTTTTCTCGGCGACGATGGAGAAAGACTTTCTTTCTTGGTGATCGATTTGAGGATTGAAGCGAGCTGGAAGAATACTAAATAGGCACTTCATACTCCAGACATAATGGAACTTAGATCCCTGTTCTCCATAGACACGAAGCTTGTGTCTTTGTTTCCATTAGAGAAGACTTCCTACGCAACATTACCTGCGTTAAAATTATGTTCATAAAGACCTCGAACAAAGTTTAATGTTGGCTACTTGCATAAGTAAATATTAAACGGTTTGTTTGGTTTCTTGCACATAATAATCACGTTTACACAATATGTTTGGAAGAAATTAACTGTTTGATTTGATATGTCAAGAGCACATCAATAATTATTAACAATTGTAATTTGATCCTTCCATTTTACATTTATTTCATAAATGTACATTTGTACAGTTGCATCTAAAGAAGTAACAACCCATATGAGTAAAAAAAAGTATTATGCTACCAAAAAACATGACAATAATTTATTCACCGGCCTTTAACTTTAGCCTACCTTAAAGAACTGACAATTTACCAAATGCTTGCACAATTTGACAAGAATTCTAGGTTAATCTGAACAAAGCTAAGTAGGCTCCAGTAAATCACGTCACGTTACAGTAGACCTCCTTATAATCATGGCTTACTTTAGGCTCCAAGACTACAAGTACAATTGGTAGGTTGCCAGATCATACACTCTGTTACACGTACACTTGGCGAAGCCCTGGCTTGTATAATGACATTCTACGTAGCTATGTGCAAAGCTAAGTAGGCTCCAGTACAATCACGTCACGTTACAGTAGACCTCCTTATAATCATGGCTTACTTTAGGCTCCAAGACTACAAGTACAATTGGTAGGTTGCCAGATCATACACTCTGTTACACGTACACTTGGCGAAGCCCTGACTTGTGTAATGACATTCTACGTAGCTATGTGCAAAGCTAAGTAGGCTCCAGTACAATCACGTCACGTTACAGTAGACCTCCTTATAATCATGGCTTACTTAGGCTCCAAGACTACAAGTACAATTGGTAGGTTGCCAGCTGTTACACGTACAGAAGCCCTGACTTGTGTAATGACATTCTACGTAGCTATGTGCAAAGCTAAGTAGGCTCCAGTACAATCACGTCACGTTACAGTAGACCTCCTTATAATCATGGCTTACTTTAGGCTCCAAGACTACAAGTACAATTGGTAGGTTGCCAGATCATACACTCTGTTACACGTACACTTGGCGAAGCCCTGACTTGTGTAATGACTTTCTACGTAGCTATGTGCAAAGCTAAGTAGGCTCCAGTACAATCACGTCACGTTACAGTAGACCTCCTTATAATCATGGCTTACTTTAGGCTCCAAGACTACAAGTACAATTGGTAGGTTGCCAGATCATACACACTGTTACACGTACACTTGGCGAAGCCCTGGCTTGTGTAATGACATTCTACGTAGCTATGTGCAAAGCTAAGTAGGCTCCAGTACAATCACGTCATGTTACAGTAGACCTCCTTATAATCATGGCTTACTTTAGGCTCCAAGACTACAAGTACAATTGGTAGGTTGCCAGATCATACACTCTGTTACACGTACACTTGGCGAAGTCCTGGCTTGTATAATCACATTCTACGTAGCTATGTGCAAAGTTAAGTAGTACAGTCAGTTAAAATAATTATTAACTAATAGTACATTAACGCGTAATGGAAATTCACTGCTCTTACGCCTGCTGCACTTTAGTGCTTAGCATCACGTCAGGCTGCTTTTATTTCGTTTTTCATGTGTCATAGTCTAAGTATGTTGACAAAGCCATCATGTTTGTCTCTAAGATTTTTAGCTCAGATTACTAAGATGTCGTCAACTATTAACGTCAGTTCTTGACAGTTTGCATCAATAAATGATCCACAACCACAAATAAATGTTTTGAAAGAAATCAAAACTGTTGTTTGTATAATAATACAAAGTTCCTACTGAACGGTGAAATGTGACCATAAATCCCGGTCAAGATTGGATGGAATTGGTCGTTACCGGATATATCGCTTGTCCAATCCGATGTTAGACGATCCACCGTGACGTATAGCTGTATGTTCTCACTTATCTCAGGTCACCGTCTTTTAAACACATTCGTACGGTCATAATGTTGTTCAAATATAGTGTTGTGTAAAATAAACCGTAAAATGTAAACTGGTCTTTACTCTAAACCTTGATTTACGGAAACCTGATTTTACAAAGACTATAACTAATAAAGTTCAAAAGATTCAGCTTAAGAAAGGGTTTAATTAACCAAATAAGACCACTTTAGGTTATATAAATTACGTTTAATTAACACTGTATTAAAGGTAATGTTTCGACGTTAGTTTAAAGACACCACTGTAATAATAGGAAACAGAACATGGCTTTTAAAATAGTTTTGGTATATTTAAACTAAGATGTTTTGTTATTTTTAATGACTCTTTCAGCGTTCCTTTTTGAGCTGTTACTCAATTGTTTTCACATAAGTTTACCACAGCGTTTCCTTTGTATTACGAGTACATATTTTCTGCAAGTCATTTAGTAAGAACTAAGCTTTTACCTAATAACTTCTTTACACCTATTATCCTACTGAGTAATTTGCCTACGTCTAAATATTTCATTAAACTACCCATGTGGTGTAAACAGTATTTTTCTACAAATGTTTCCCTCTGCCTGCGTAGGTGCTTCATGATATACTGAACAAGAATTAGGTTTGTTTTTATTAAAGTCCACATAACAGAGCATTCAGCATTCTTCAACCGTATAAGAGATCATAAAAGGTATTTCACGCAAGGAAGAAGATACGTGTTAATGTTGAAAACTCTGGAATATATTGGCCATTAACAAGGACTGACTGTAGCTGTTAGCTGTTAGCTGTTAGTGTAGTTCAGCTTGGTTCAACTTTAAACATGAATAATAGTCTCCACTAACTAGCACAGTTTCATCCTGCAAATGATGACGAATGTTCAATGTTCCTGTTAGGCAGCTATTGGAGAATTTCCATACGGAAATTGAACTGTTAGCTTTAGTTCCTCGTTGAACAAAACAAAAATCAATATCCATCACGATTTTGAGAAATCCTTTTAGTTTATAGGCCTAGTTATTTGTATGTTATAGTGCCGAAGTCCCTTTTATGTTTTAAACTGATCAGTGTAACCGGCAAATACGTTAGTTATACGTCTTATATTAACGTATAGCCTGTTTTGAGAGGTAATACCCCCATTGTGTTTGGCATTTATTTATTGGCATATATTTGATTTATATCAATTTATTCTCGAGTTGAGCGGACTTCCAACCCTCCAAGGACCTTAAAACACGTTTAATAAATCCTAGTAAGAATTTCGTGGTTTTTTTACAACGGAGCGATCGGTTTGGCTCCCAACAGGTCCCCAACGAATGTCCCCATACACTATAATTATATTTAAAATAAACACAATGTAAACCCAAACTTTTATTTCATAGTTGTTTGCTGAATCTATTCAAAATGTTGATGGGGTTCCTCTTTATATCTTAACGATGAGCTCTAACATCGTAATGGTAACAAAAGACGTTTTCATCAAATAAACCAATATTAAAGTTTTATTTAATAAAAAAATCAATTATGATTTATTTAATTTAACACTTTTTCTTTAAAATTTACAGTTTAATTTAAAAGAGAGTAAATTCACTTACACTCATGACCGATTCGCCAATTTTCCTTTTGCATGATAATTGATGTTTACAGGACTTCACCGTAAGTTAAACCTAGGTTAAGTAAAAGTGTTAACTTACTTACTAGTCGTAATAAGTCATTGCATATAGTAATGCTAATATACCTAAAGATATCAATACCAAAGTATAATATCGATTCTGAGTTCGGCGACTTTATGAAAGGAGACACGGAAAGCTCATTTCTGAACACTTACTATTCATTACGCGTACCTCAGCCTATAACATCAATATCTTCTAACCGACCCAATCTACCTGACTTAGTCAACGTCTTCATCTTACACTCTAGAGTCTAGACCTTTTCAACCCCAAATAAACTAAAAATATTAGAAAAAACACGTCGACACGCAGCTAAGCGCTAAAGCGCGCTGGCATGAGTGAATCGAATTTTCTTTGTGATTTGTTACTCTAAGTTTGCTACGCTCACAGAAATAGTTGGGCCGGGACCCCGTAGTTCAAGTCCGGTTCGGTCCAAAACATTTTTGTTTTCAAATTTTTTTAGTAATATATATACTGTATATATATTCTTCAGCTACGCAGACAAAACACTAAATCACAAGTATACATAAAATATGGCGTATATTTCTCCATTTAACGTGGCTATCTATTCACTATATTACATATGCGCATATAAAGTTTTGTAAAAATTCTCAAAACGTATTCTGAGGGTCAGGATCGGTGCTCATTTCATGGTCCCGGGTCTGCGTCTTGAGGATGACTTGAATATCTCATTGTTTTCCAAAAAATTCAAACATGAAGTAGTTACTCCATTCAAATTGCTTACCCAAGTTCCTAATTCAATTTCAAACATGATTCTTAGATGAAATAAAATGAAACATGTATTTATTTAGGCAAGGTAAAGCTAGCATAAATACTCCTATATTTTACTAAAATTATATTTCTTACAATTTCTTAAACCATAAAGCTCATACAAACGTAGTATCAGACTAAATCACTATATTTAGCCTGCTTAACTTGAAATGTTACAAATGTATTGTTTAAAGCATACATGAGATTTACAAAGCACAAAGTAAAGGCATTATTTTCATTGTGTCTTTTCAGTTAAACAGTTCCTCGTTGGTTCCAATTGTTTCCGGACTTGCTAGAGCGCTCTGATTGTTTAAACAGACGTTCAACCTGTTGTTGCTTTCTCTGCAGTTTGAAGAACAGGCTTAAACGCATCATTGGAGGGATAAAATATTACTGTATTATTTAATACGTTTAATTTGGTTTACAAAGTCTAAATCTACTAATATCAATGTTTCAAGTAAATTCATGCCTTAATTCTTTTGAAAATTAAAAGTAGCTCTTGCCTTATCAATATAAAGATGTAATACGAAATAAAAGTAAAACTTCGGCGTTTGGTGCAGAACCAAATAGTGTGACAGCCTTTTCCAGCTCACTTTCTCTACACTTGATAAAATATCCTGTGATCAGCGGGTTTTAATTTATGTTTTCGTAAAGAAACCTGTAGTTTCTAGTTAAAACTATTAGAACTGATATTACTTGCGCGAAACTCTATTAAACATAACGTTCAATAGTTATTTACACTTAAGTTATCCAAAACACTTCATTTTGAACCAGGACAGTCTGGAAGGTATAGACTTGACTACATAAAGCGCTCAGACCAATCCTGCTTTCACATACTTGTCCAATATTCTGGCAGGAAGTGCTCAAACCTTTCTGCCCCAACATTGGTTCTTTCAGTTTACCGCTTTCAGAGACTTCCTTTCATGTAGCGTTGTCAGTGTAGTAGTGTTCTCGTAGGTTTTATGGACATAATTTGCTCTGAACATCTTAGCTATATTTAGTGAACAGCTGGCCAGTTATTAGTGGACCAAAATTTATTTGAATTCTTTCATTGTGAAAAATAATTCTTAATATTTACCAACTCGAACAAAATTGTGTCATAAATTAACAATACTGACTCTCTGTTCTGTAGCTTGATCTCACATAGTTTAAAGTACCAAGTCTTTACACAATCAGGAGGTTCTCATAAAAAACCTAATCTTTTTTTTTGCATAAACTATGACAAAACTTATAACACTGTTATAATTTAACATGTTCGATCTGCTAACACTCAAACGCTCAAGATTAATTCATCTAGACACATTTTAGTTGTTGTTTTGTTTGTCTGTACTAAGTGTATTTATTTCTTTAATATTTCTTCTGAAATTATGATTAAGGTTGAAGTGAGGCAAGATGAGTTCATCCTGATTGATCAACAAGCTGTTGTTGTTTGTCACATTACAACGTATATATTTAAAAAAAATTGATTTCAAAATCAACTATCTACGTTTATTCTTTCAACCGCGTTAATACCAAACAACAAATAACAAACAGCTCACCGAATTCTCCTTCTAGTTTTCAGTACACAGTTCAATTTACCTGAAAAAATCAACAGAATTAGTCATAACATTGGATAGGCTTACAGACAATTTACCCAGCCAATTTTTAGTTAATACAAACTTTTTTACAGCCAGGTGCATAGCCATACAGTTATTTGACAAAATGCGTCTTACTGTTTAAGTTAAGCTAAAACAACGGAAGCTTTACAGTGTGGGGAAGGTAAAGGCATTATATCCGTTGTGTCTCTCATTTAAGAAGTTCCTCATTGGTTTAAATTGTTTCCGGGCTGCTCGCGAGAAACCTCTCATGTTTGTTACTACAAATCCCACCTGTTGTTTCCCAAACAACAATTCAATTGTTTCTATTGGTTCTGCTGGGATCTTCATTTATATATTTAATTAAAAATACAGGTAACATTACAAGTAATTACGATAATATTTTGCCTTTTAATTGTTTTTGCATTTTTTGTTTCAGCTTTTACTGTATTGTATTTTTTTTATGAAATAGTCTACTAGTTGTTTACTGTCTAAGAAAATACGTACAAAACATCTTGATCCCTACGTCGCTGACCGGAAGCTTTGGATTGCGTCATAATTGTCTTTGTTCTAAAGCAGAAAAAGTTATTTAAGTGAAAACTCATGTCTATTTAAAAGTGTACATAGTTACATATTTACGTAAATCACCGCAGTTATACAGTTTATTTCACATGTACAACAAATTTCAGAAGCAGGTATAATCCGTGGTTAAAAGCGACTTTGAATTAGAAGGATTTTTCTTTTCAAAGAAACATTACATTAATTATATGGAGACAGCTTCTTATTGGAATTTACAAATTAATTAAAGTTTGAACTCAAACAATCCAATAAATAAAAAGTTATTTAAAATTGTACAAAACCCAGCAAATAAAAAGGTTTGAGTTCAAACTTTAATTAATTAGATTTATTAATGTTGCCTAGGGTCAGTATAGTGAAAATGAAGTGAGAATATCCTTATTAGAGCCAAAGTAAGGACTTAAATATTCTCTCTTTCACTTAAGTACAATATACATATAAATTCGTACGAATAATTCAAATCTATACCATACGTAGATCCAACAGAGCACTAAAGTAATAACTAATTAGTTTAAAAGTCCATTGATACGTAATGTTGATAAATATTAGTAGGCATAATAAAAGTTAACAGTTTTGGATAGTTGGATTTATTTACTCTCGCATTAACGCTCATTTAATAGAAAGATTCGGTTTAACACTTCAGCCACACCGCCCCTGAAACTCCCAAGTCCTGATCTTCGCCCCAAAGCGAGCTCGCTCCTGGCGAGCTGTTGGACTGTTGTAGGATGAGTTGTTGGACTGTTGTAGGATGAGTTGTTGGACTGTTGTAGGATGAGTTGCTGGACTGTTGTAGGATGAGTTGTTGGACTGTTGTAGGATGAGTTGTTAGACTGTTGTAGGATGAGTTGTTGGACTGTTGTAGGATGAGTTGTTGGGCTGTTGTAGGATGAGTTGTTGGACTGTTGTAGGATGAGTTGTTGGACTGTTGTAGGATGAGTTGTTGGACTGTCCCTGACGTAAGAGTGTTGTTGCTTGATCCTATCGGGCAGTTCGTTCCACAATCTACAAGCTGTAACGGTGAATGACTTGTCAAAAGTGGTTCTCATAGAATCGGTAGATTTCAAAATCTACCTCCCACTCATGGACGTGATGACTACTTATTTTAAAAACCATCCTCCGTGGTCACCGCAGAGAAAGGCTAAATTTGTCCGCCCAAGGAACACATGTTACCGACCACGTAACAACGGGCTAAACAACGGATCTTTTGTCAACTGATGCTGCCTAACTGTCTAAACCTCAGCTTGCAAGGGTTTCGTAGAAAGTAGATAGCGCTGTTATAAGTTGGTTAAATTCGAATATGTTAATTTTTATGGAAAGAAAAAGAGTTTATCTGTGTTTGACTGGGATTAGACTTTAGATTAACTTATTTTTAACTTCTTAATTAGGTCTTAAAACACTGTAAGTATTTTTTAACGTTAACCATTAAAAGTATAACAACTAAAAACATTTTGAAAAATGAACTACAGGCAAGATAATATGTTTATCTTTTATTCAAGGGTTGTTTCGTCAAAATACCATTAATACTAAAGTCTCCATTTTATTTTCCGAAAACTTCTGAACCACGCTCTCTTGAGCAGCTGAGACGGACCCTTAAATTATTTTATGTGGAATCAAAGGTTTGTTTAAAAATAACAAATACTTTGAAACCCAAGTTCTCACAACACGTAGCTATTACAATTACGACACAGGAAGTTTGAAGCAGACGACTAATGTTTGTTCTATCTTGTACCTGAAGCTTAAGGTAACGATTCAGCAGAGAGTTGAAGACGGCAGAAGTTGCGGAAATGGGGAGTCTCACGCGATGCGGATGAGGACTTATACTCCACCGTCACGTCACGCTCACAGGCTTAATGTGCCTTGTCTGCTCATTTCACTTGCTCATAGACACAGTGACATCGTGTGAATTGTTATATTCACAATTAGTTTGATTAAAATACTAAATAGTTATAACATTTATACGCGTTGTCAAAGGGTAGGACTGGGTGTAACTAGGTGATTCAAAAGTATGGAACCCGCACATGATTTCTTTAAATTTAAGGACTCATTAGGGTGTAGCTTTTAAAAATATAACAACGAAATGCACATTCTTTAAGGTAACAACAATTTATTTGCTATGGGGTGAAACGTATTTTCTACTAAACTCCCATTTAAGTCTCATACTGCTAGTCAAAGCTTTATTAATTAATAAAATGTTGAATTAAATGATTACATATTAAAACTGGCTCTCTGGCATACGAGTACACGTATTAGGCTGTTTCAAAACCAGCTTCCAGACGAAGCGATTCAATGTTACCTATAACAATTAAACATATATGTTTGTTGTCAGTAAAATGTTACAATAAAAATTAGACAATGGTTTAGGAGATCTTCTCCTAGTAGGTTCATGACGTTTTATTTCTATAGTAATTAGTTGTGTTATGAGACTTGGTCAAAATTTAGACGACAGTAAAAAGGTACAGACCATTCAATTATTTATTTATTTATTCATACGACAGCTACAGAAAATTTTTCAAAACAGCTATCTTAACAAAATTAAATAATAATTTACATTATGATACCACGTCTGTAATTTGGTCTGTAATTGGTCTGTATGTAATGCAGACCCATGAAGGATTGGTATCATGAACTTATCACTCCGGTGGCACGAAGTTCGATCCCCGCAGTCATCAGTAACAGTTTGCTAAGTAACGATGTATCGCTAGGTAAAAGTCGAGGTTTATAAGTAATACGGAGGACTTTGTAGTCCTTACTTTACCCGTTGAACAAGACAAGCTTTAACTGTACATCTGTGTACTGTATACATTATGAGCTTTAGTAATAACTAACACCTATCATACAGTAAACTAACAACGGAATTATTAGAAAGAGTGAAACATTTCTCATAGGGATGAATTATTTATAAAGAGCGGGCAAATGAATCAGCCCAGTGGGCTGGAAAACTAGCGGCCATCTCAGTCACTCAATCTACGACTCTGTTAGTGCTCTCATGTTCTACCCAAATAACAGGAAAATGCGTTTAGAACTTGTCTCAGCAATAGATTTAACTAAGTCAACTGAGGGCAATATGTATAACAAACCTGCGTAGTTGACTTGAATTTGTATAGTTTTAGGAATGAAACATGTTATGAGTTTTTAGTTTTGTTTTTGTATTTTTAAAGTCTGGCCAAAACCAATTTGAAGATCTTCGTCTTTACTGAATACAAGACTATGCAAGGTAACAAGAGATCTTAAACAACAGGTAATACTTTTTATTTAAATAAAAAGGCTTGTTAAAATCATACCAACGTAGCCGTTGGTCCTTTCAATTGATCGTTGCGCTATCAATTAATGACCGAATCCTGGGAACAGTCGGCCCTAGTTTGCAACTAACCCTACATCTCATCACCCATCAAAAACACTCATCACTCTCACCATTCGTTCCATATCATCCCGAAAATGGTAAAGTTTCACCCTCGAGTGGTCGGTGTATTATGTTAAAGTATCCACAGTACAGTTTGTACGCCTACCTGAAGTTTTTATCTAAACTTTCATGTGCCTTATAGTAGTATCTAATTGTCTAAATTAGAAACGGGTTTTATGGCCTTCGATGAACTTTCGACATATTTCCAATAGAAGTCATCAACAGGAAAAGGTACACGGAAATGAGCCTTACATACAACTTTGGAATCACATCTAGCTCGTGACCCAAAGCCATAACAAGACTTATCTCTTCTTTGCAGACGTGAGAACTGCCTTCGTGTTTATTGTTGTTGTAATGTACAGTTGGAGAAGAGGAGGTATCTCTGCACGAACCTTTATTGCTCATTTCAATCGATTTCAGATGCTTACACTTTTACACAGTTTGGCTCTCTGCATTCTGTTGCTTTTTCGTTATGATTTGAAGTGTTTGTAAGTAGAAGGATCGAATACTAATACATCTCATTGTTTAGTTATTGAAAACGTGTATCTGATAGTTAATCAAAACACAAAATTATTAGGTGTTGTTATTATGGTTTTACACAAAGCCTACAAAGCACAATACAAATATGGCGTTTGTAGTTATTTTTAAATTACTGTAACGCCAATACGAGTACACCGTATGCGATTGCTATAAAAAAAGCAATGTAAATGCTAAACTTTCACTCTTTAAGTTAAATGAAACATTCAAAGACTATATATAGTAACTTATAGAAAGTTCGTTATAATCTAAACACGAGAGGTTTTACGCAATTTTCATGAAAAATTCTTATAATGCGGATCCATGGCGGATTGGGATCGTGCGCGACTCCGGAGCTCATCACTCCGGTGGCGCGAGTTCGATCCCCGCAGTCACTACTTACAATTTGTAATGTGACTAATACAAACGGTAAAGGTCGAGGTTGAGTGGTAGAAAGGACTTTGTAGTCCTAACTTCGCCTCGTTAAACAAGACAAACTTTACCTTTTTTATAATATTATTGGTCAACAAACAGCTGTTCGTATGAGTACTAGTTTCCCTAGTTTTCTTCAGGCTGCAGAAACTCTCTTATGAATAAATAACGCTTTACTTTATTGAAAACATTTACCTATAGTTCACCTGATATGTGAAAAACCCAACATGTGATCCATGAAACATCTTTCTCTTATCTGTATCTTAACTTTTACATAGGCTTAAATATTATTACGGTTATTTTCTATTGTTTTTAGTGAAAAAGATGACCACGCCGTTTTGGGATCTGGAATCTCTTTTTTAAGTCAGGACGTATTGTTCTTCTTGTTCACTTTTTGGCGAACAAGGTTATAGATCAATGGAAAAAGTTCGTAACAGATGTTCAACCTCAATAACACTATTATCGTCAACAACAAACTTATTGAATTAACTTTGACATAACGATACACTACCACTCGTAGTGGCACTGAGAATTTCTAAAGAATACAAGACTGTAACCTTGCTATCTTGATACTTGTCCAGTGTACACGCACATAGATGACTTGCAGTAACCATGACATGATACCCGCTTGTGTAACGATTATTCATGAAATAACAGTGATTTCCGTTGTCACCAGCAAGCTACGTCACATAGTATCTCTAACGTCACTGTACTATAAGTTCCTACTTGGATGTAACGGTGATTTACACTAGCAGTGACAATGACAGAGATGTTACCGTATGACGTACTCTGGTGACAACGTGATTCACTGTTATTACATCATCACTGCTGGTAGCATCACCAACCTGATAAACACTGACTGCCTTTATTGAACCAAACCATCATTTAGCAACCACGTTCGAATCGTATTAAGTTATTAGTGTAAATTTATTATAAGAAAACTATTGAATTAATACACTCTTAGGCTTTCACGGCCGGTGTCACAACTATAATCTAGTTCTTCCGGTTCCCACCTCAGTGACTGAAGATGGTACCCCACAGCGAGGCCAAAATATTTCAACCTAATCATGAAGTTTGGACGTGGTATGAGCCGGAAGAACTAAATTATAGAACTAATACTTCTTTACAACAGCTAAACCTTTATTTAACATTACTAACATTAAAACGTGTATAATTGAAACCTTTAAAAATTCGTTTATTGAACCATATAATAGGAATTTGTTTAGGTATAACAAACAACAAACAAATTACGTTGAAAATAATAATTGTATATACATTAAATTGAAATTTCATATATAATTAGTTTTTTAATTTAGTAGCAGCCATCAGAACAAAAAAACTATTGAATGCCTGATGCTTCGTCCAATTACCATTAACAAAATCTACAACTCTGTAAACAATGTTTGAAGTTAAAAATGTTTTTAAATAAATACTTTGAAATAATACTTCTTCAATTTGACAAGGAACGTCGTAGTATCGCTAACACAATATTTTATTAATGGCCTTGGTGAATTGCCAAATAATCGAATATACTTCTATTCTTGTGAACTACTGAGTAAATCATAGATTGGCTTCAATAATTCATTAAAATGTAATTTTAACACATTTTTCTTCGACGCTAGTTTACTGGTATAAAAGTTTAACTGAACTAAAACCATATTTTATTGTTTCTGTGAAGGAAACCGCACAAGCAGGTTGAGGTTGATGACAAACCGTCGCCATCTTAGTTTACTTTGTCGCAAGAAAGTCTCACTTGTCTTTGTTAACGCAATTAACGTCTCTGTTCTCTCTTACTCATTATCCACCTGTTGTCAACAAACTCCGAGCAGTCTCAAACTCTTCATCACTCGCTTTGAATGAAGAAATAATTATTATAATGAATTCAACGTATTTAGGTTTTTTTACTGGGTAATAACAGGTACTTGATTATGTGCAAAATTATTGCTTTGTTATGCTATTGTCAACATTTACTTTTGTCATGTAAAAACATGCGTTTTTACATTGATTCGGTATTTCCTATTCGAACGTCACAACTTTAGTCTTGTCAGTGTGATCCATGATCTCTCAGTTGTGTGTGATAAACTCGTCTGTACTGTAAGAAGATTCTGCGGTCATTCAAGATTTGTTTAATGCAAGCCTTAGATTACTCAGGAATTGAAGAGCAATTGATTTAATTTAGCAATATTTTAACGAGCTGAACAACGGCCAATGAAGGCCTCAATGATTGTAGACAATTGTGATTAAACTAGGGCATACCGTTCTTTTTTTATGTACGAATAATTAATATACAATGAGGACGGTTTTCACATTTACCGTTCCTTTACATGTGCGAGTTTCCAAAACTACTGTAATTTGCCATTTCAAAACTCATAAAATACCAAGGTTCCATTCAAGATGAATGTTGTTTCAAGCAAAACTAATTAAATGCGGCAACTAAGATTTTATAGAACTTGATGTCTTGTTCATTGTCTAGAAGATGAAAACAGAAGACAAATGTCAAGCATTAGTCTCTTCCTTGACATTACTTGCTAGACGGGAAATTAGTTTTGTAACGTTTCCTTTTCTGTCGTAAAACGACGGTTAAACACGTTTAAGAACTTTTAACTCGTTGTGTTTCAGTAAATGTGCAGCATGTTTACTCTAAATTGCGATTTAAACTGAAATTAGTCACTCTTTAGTAATGTTAAGTATTATTAAAATGCTTAAAGAAAATTAAAACATCGTTAAGTACTATTATGAATAACAAGTACATATTACTTGTTATCAAAAACTTCTACTTGAAACTATTTCCTTAGCTCATATACAGGAAACATTTGTTTCAATACTACAATTTATTTACTAAAATAACTTCAAACTAACCTGAACTTTGTGTAGTATGAAAAAATTAGCAATGAATTTTGAAAAGTGTCACATTATATGATAAATTATTTCTCTTTTCAAAGTTCTCGCGATGGTAATATTTAAAAGTAAAGACACTAAAAAACAATAGCCAAACAGCATGTGAGTAAATAAATAAGCTTTTAGCTTTCTAAAATTACTGAGATAAATTACAATCACAATGAGATAAGTTTTATCAGTGTTTTTTCAGCTTCATCACGCAAGGAAAACGTCTATTTTCAACCGACTTCAGAGACACGAAAAGGTTATTCAAGTTGACCTTCGGTGGCATTTTTCTTACCTCCAAAATGGACCATCCAAGCTGTTTCTGTTGTGAATACTGTACGAGGGTGTACCCAAAAGTATCGGGAATCGGTCGATGGCGAGGTGGGAAGCGCATAGTTCACATTTTGGCCGATATGGGATGAAAGCGTAACTCTTCCTGAGTTCAGTGCACTAGTTGTGGCCAGTCTGAGAGGTTGTGAAGAGGAGCTGTGTGCGTTTTTCTAAAAGTAGTTTTTGTTCTGCCTCATTTTGTTTTGATGGTTTAATCAAATGGACAAAGTTCAGCAGTGAGGTTTTGTTTTTTCTCGGTAAGAACGCGCCAGAAACGGTTGAAAATATTAAAAAGCTTACAAAGACGATGTTTTGAGCAAAACCAGAAAGAAAAGAGTATTTTTCCCAAATTCAAGATGGCGCCATGTCGATTGAAGACAAGCCTCGTCCTGGGCGACCTTCAAATTCTTGGATTAGTGAAACTGTTCAGAAAAAACCGCCAATATTGCAAGAAGACCGTCGGAGGACCATTGGGAATGCTTCTTTGCTGTCTGGAGTGTGTTAAAATTAAGTTTAGCGAATTTCAACGCACTTCAGACCTAACTTTTGGCGATATGGAGACTGGTTCTTCATCATCATGTGCCTGCCCATGTAGCCATCTCAGTGCGCTAGCTTTTGGCCAATACCAGCATGACTACCCTTCCCCATGACCCATACTCACCAAATCTTGCTCCACGCGACTTTTTATGTTCCGCAAAATGAAAAATACACAAAATATCACCGTTATGACGAAAATGAAGGAGTGAAAAGGCAAACGAGAATGGAGCGTCCATCCATTCAGACTAAGGGATATGAGGGGTGCTTCAAACCATGGGAGCATCAAATGAACAAATGCATTACACTAAATTGGGAGTATACTGAAGGTATACATGTAAATTAGTAAAAAATAATAAAGTATAGTTTTATAGTGAAATTTTCGTTATTTTTGGGTAACCCCTCGTAATGTTTGAATACGCGACCTGCCTGTTTTTCAGTAAGTAGTGAACAAAGTGAATGTACCACACAAAAATGAAGTAAGCATTGTATTTGAATAAATTTTTGTCTAAACACCTCAAACTAACTTTGTCAAAGGAATGTCGTGCATATGGTGCAATGGTGAGTTGACTTGAGTCGAGTGCAAGCTTGTGAGGTGATTGCAATCAATCAAGAGTCCATTACAAGGGTTGGACAAGGGGATCCAACCCTAAGCCTTTAGAGCTACCCCTGTGTCAATCGACACGTACTTAGGCTCTAACATTACATGATTGAGACCAGTTACACTAGGATTGGAAACGTTTACACTAACATTGGGAACAGTTACACTAGGGTTAGGAACATGCACGCTAAGATTGAGCAAAGTTACAGTGAAAATGCTTAAACTAGGGTTGAATACATACACACTAGGATTACAAACGTTAGCACTAAGGTTGCGAACAGTTACACTAGAGGTGGGTAGTGCAAACACACTAAAATTGGAAATTTACACTGGAAATGATCATGTTTAAACTAGGGTTGAAAACATACACACTAGTTGGAAACGTTTACACTAAGATTAGAACAGTTAAAATAAAGATGGGAACGATCACACTGCGATTGAGAAAAATTACACTGGAAATTATAATGTCAAAACTAGGGTCGAAAACATACACACTAGAGTAGGAAACGTTTACACTAAGATTAGGAAGAGTTAGAATTAAAGGAGACCATGCACAATAAGATTGAAAAATAATTACACTGGAAATAAAAATGTTAAACCCAGTATTAAAAACATAACCCAACGTTGGGAACAGTTACATAACAATTGGACAAATTTCAAATTGAGATTGGAAACATGAACACTAAGAAGTGAAACGGTAGTTAACTAGAATTGATAACTTTGAATCTAGGATTGAAAAGTTTAGATTCGGGAACAGTTACAACTGGGTTAAGAATAGTTACGCTGAGATTATAAATTGTTAAACAGGCACTCTTAGATTAGGAACAGTTACTTTAGGATTGGACAAGTTCCAACCACGACAAGAAAAGTTACACTAGCAATTTTAAGATATATTCTACACTTATATTGAGGACAGTAGCACTATAGTTGAAAGAAGCTACACTAAAATTATTACGAGTATTAATATTACGTCTACTGTAGTATTTGATAGAATTTGCGAGGCAAAGGGATTAGTGAGCCCTAAATTAAGTTTTGCCAACAATACGAGTACAACAATTATAACGCTGAAATATTCATGAACAAATCACTGCTTGAAGAAACTTTATTAGTTCATACAACAGTTTTTATGCCTCATTTAACTACAGTTTGTAAAACAATATTTACTAGGAAAGATTATCAATTCTTAAAAAGCCAGAATAGTACTATATTGTTCTAAAAAGTCATGTTCAGATGGTTCTTTAATACTACCTTTCCATAGTCAAACCAAATTTGAAAATCGTGTGTAACCAACAGTTAATTTTGATTGTGTTTGAAGTTGAAGATTGTGTTTGGACATCTGAAGGAAATAAAATGTTATAGAAACGTATAACTTAGTAAATGAACAAATCCATCAGGAAACTGGAACAGTAAAACAAAACCTATGAACATAAAGTGCAGATATACTGTATATCAAGGATGAGAAAGTCCTGTCGTTGTTTATTTCTGCTTCGTCGCCCATAAACTGCTACCTCATTATAACGAGCAGCTGTTTCCTTTATTTCCACTTATTAAACGTTCTCTTTGCTGTTTCTTTATATTCCTTTGCGCGCCTTATAACCTTTGGTGGAACATTTATTTAGTTTTATTTCAGAACATAAAACTAATATTTAGCCTTGGCTACAACAATGGCAAACATACATTTATCCTTACACAACATTATATAAGTTTATCCTTGCGTAAGTTCCTTATGTCGTAACTTAGTTACCAACATGCTACATTTGGCTTTGGTTTTCGATTCGGTTTATTTGATTCTAACCAAAATAGCCTGATATTTTGTAAGAAAGGTTATCTTTAAAATATTGACTTACGGACTATATTTTGAAGATTACCTAAGTTTCAACCCAATTATAAAAAGCTTTACGTATTCGTGTTTTAAATCTAATGATCTATCGTATTTCGGGGAACAAACTTTTGAACAAAATTAAAACGGAATACATCAATCAAAGCTGTTTTAATAACTACATGTTGAGTTAAGGTTCCTTACAAAATGTTTTTTAACTTGCTAAAAGTTTGAGAAAGGTTTTGAACTTAATATATGGGAAAGGAACAACGGCAACACACTATAAGAATGTTGGTGAACAAGGACTTAAAGTGACAGTTTTGATACAATAAGGCTTGTTAACAATAGACCAAATTGAACTAATTACTAAGAAACAACGATATTAAATAAGTAATATTGGCTCCGGTGGGACTAACTGTAACTACTAAACAATTATTAGTAGCTGTTTCTTATAATAGAGCAATCCCACCTTCAGCAATAGTTATCTTCAGTTAAAGCTAACTAGATTCGAACCAAGTTGTATTAAAATGCACCATATTTTAATAACGTGCTTCATGAATTATGAAAACGTTCTTATCAACAGGATCTAAAAAGGAAAATGCTTGAGAGCCAGCTTATTCAATTCACACAAGGTCCCAGCATTCATAATTTAAAGTAAGTAGCGTATTTGACTTCCCTCTTTTGACTTGTGCCCCAGAGTTTTGTCCTGTCTTTCTAACGAGTATTTACTGTAGAAACTTTTCAAGAGGGGAGTCTGACCCACGGGAAATATTTACAAACCTCTTCCCAGAGCCGAGAATAGAATAAAACTTGTTTTCTGTTGCTGTGCTGCTAAACTTACTATTTAAAACCCAGAATTAAAACTGATTTTGCATTATTTCTTATTATATTAAATCGCAAAATTAGTCTCAACCTCCAACAGTTAACTTCTTTGAAGTTGTTTGTTGATGATGGTAAAATGTCATAACATATAGCATGGTATTAGGGACTCAAAGCAGGCCAAAGAAAACTCAAATACTATAGTGTAAAGCGCTCCTATTCTAATATCCTATACACGTATGGTTTGCCCAAATCATAAACCTCACATTCAGTTAAGACCTATTAAATTAGTTTACCATTATTGCCCATATGAAACTTGCTAAATTCTTGTCAGTCATCTTTACTTGTTTGTTAGAAAAGCTTACTAATTCATCAAAAATATTTAAATAATATCTTCTCTCCGTTGGCTGTGCATGAACAGGTTATTTTGTGTTTTCTGTTACAATTTGTTAGCCTGATACACGTCTATGATTGGTCGTCCGCGGCTCCCAGCCAGCCAGCTAATCAGTCGGTGGGCCGTTGTCACTGGCCGTGAAACGTGCTGGATTTCAACAATTGTTTTTTAATTCCTTAAGTTTTTGTGCATTTTGTATTGTTTTCTAGGTTAAAACTAATTTTGTCTTTATAAATTTAATTATTTCAACATTAAATACGTTAACTCCTGTTGTTTGATGGTGGGTCACTGTGGGTGACTGGTCAGTTTGCGCTGATTACCTTTAGGCTAGTTAATTTTCTATAGTTTTGTGTTATGTTTTTGTTTAATTTTCACCTGAAGACGGGATCAGATTACAGATCCCGAGACGTCGCATTCTTCTTGTTGTTCTGTTCGTAAAGATGGAAAACGTCCGTAATTCGGAAGTCACGCTAAGCCGTTGGTCCTTGTATTTCCATTGGTCATTGGGCTATATTAATTAAAGACCCATTCTAAGGAAGAGTCGGCCTTAGTTTGTAACAAGACTACACCTCATAACTCATTACTACCACTCATCACAATCATCCTTCACCACATATTTGCCTTAAAATACCCTCATGAGAGTGGTCGGCATCTCAAATAGTGATAGTGAATGATATTTCATCCTCAAAACTCCAACAGTCATGATTCACTGTCTTATAACTATTATAAATTTTTGTTTTGATTGATGAAGCCCGAATAAAATCATTATGAATAGTTCAAACCAACCAATTAAAGTTGGATACGGTAGTCTCTTCTTGAAATTATGTTAATTCAATAAATGTCAAAGACTCTTGCTAAGAGTTTAAATAAGGATAAGAAGCCCGTCAGATATCGGTAGCAGCGGTAAACTCCTATCATTGGCTGGGTGATTAGTAACCCACAAAAAGGCCAAATTGCATGCTAAGAATGAGCTAATACTACCCTAGAGTAGTTAGAATCAATCAGAATCGCATTACATGGGAGCAAACAAGGGTTAATTTGACCCTAAGCCTTAAACTCCATCGGTGTAGCCAATTGAATCAAATGTGGCTTGACAGACACTAACTTGTAGATGATTATAGGGATACCCTATATGAAGGTGTAGCAAGCAGCCATGATTTAATGAAACTGTTTAATGTAAGTTCAATGAAAAATAAAACTATTTCAAAACTTCTACGCTAGGACACGTAGAAATAACCTTAAAACGTATTTTGCAATTATTTTATACTCTAGTGAAACTATTTCAAGAAAAATCATTGCTTTTGGTTATGAAATCGTTATCATTGTTTCAATTATGAAAGAAGGCACTTTTAAAGAGTAAAGTGTCTCAGTGTTTCATGTTCACAAAAAGACAAACATCTCATGAACCTTAGAAAATGTTGCTTACTCCCAAGTATTTATTGATATGCTTCTTAAGAGGAATTCGAATAGAATAAAAGCCTGAGTACCACGATAGCAGTAAAAACTCAAAACTATGTTTAAAACTACTTAAATGCACCAAGGAAGGTTTCCAGTTTTCTAGGGAACGTTTTTCTCTAGCATAGAGATATAAAAACTAAAGCTTAAAACTAGATTGTTGTATGAAACACATGTTTTATTTTGCAAGAACACTTTTTATGTTTCATTGTGTATGTCACATTACTATCGGCTCTATGCTTCGAGGGAAAACATGTTTTGAGTTTTAGAACATAAAAGTTTTAAAACATTGTTTGCCAATGTTCCCAATGTTAAAGATCCAACCCTGACGAAATACCGCTTTGACTCTCGGTGTCTCTTATGGAGTCCGTAATACACATAAAACCTTTTTTCAGTAGAAACTGTTAACTTTCATAGTTATAACAAAATAATTTGTACTTGTACTAATCAACATTTCTTGAAAGAAAGTCTGGGGTCTAATACCATTACCAAATTACATCCATCAAAGCGTTACAGTACTATTGAACTAGTGCAAACACATCCAAATATATTTCAAGATAGACGATAGTAGAAGAATGTTAGGCGTTAGTAGCTATGGGTAAACTACACAAGTTAGGGTAGAATCGATCCATGAGCTTATACAACAAATTTAATCATTGACGATCTGCTTCGATAGATATTAAGTTTAATATTAAGATCAAACTAAGTTTTAGAAATCCAACTGTTAGTTGTAGAAATGTTTATGTGCTTAAGCATATTGCGTTTTTATATTTGTACTTTTCTTCTTATTTTACGCTGTTTTGTGGAAGAAACACTTTCACATCTAAAGGTGGGAATTCATTTCACAAGTTGCGTGTTTCTCCAACGTAAGTAGGCTGTTTGGTTTCCCCCTTGACTTTCGCCCTCGGTTCAGCTGTTTACAAATGAGTATTTATTGTAAGGGCTTTTCAAGAGGGGAGTTTGACCCGAGGGATGTGTTTACCTCCGGCCGGGTTCAAAACGAAAAGAAACTTTCAATTGGGTTGTGTGTGCTCTGAAATTAAAACGCGTTCCTCGTTTGGGAACTCAGCGTCGTAATTATTTTGCAAATATACTTTCGCGCTCCGCACCTAGTTATGGTAATAATCAACGTAAAGGCTTCCTTTTTGTTTCACGTAGTTTATTTTTACTACAAACACAAGAATTTTACTACAATTTTATTTTTTATTATTTTTTTTTTTTTTTACTACAACACAGAAAGAATTCTGTGTTCGATCTTGCTTTTTTTCAATATATACACAATAGTATTTGTTCGTTGCATTGTTTTGTGTTGTCTTTAGATGAATTGTAACGTTTTATGTAGAAGATCGATTGAACGATGTATGTGTTATGTGTCTGGTGTTACAGACTTTGAACCACAGTGTTTACGTAAGATGAAACAAATGTAGCACAAGTATCCTTTGAAAGATTTTAATTTACCCATGACTGGTTTAGAGGTTCATCTCATCTTCAGCCGTGTACAGTATATACAAGTAACTAAAGATATAGTGATTTTACGGAATACGTATGTTATAGAAGGCCTGAAGACATTGGTTTGGCGTTGAAAGGTCTCGTCTTTTAATCAATCATTAATTTTTTAAACTTTGAACTCATTGTTGTTTATTTCATTGTTGCAATAAATATTTTATTAATGTACAATATTATTATATTATTATAATAACCAATTCAGTGGCTGAACACTAAGCTTAATATTGGAGCTTATGAGTGGTGAATCATTAATCATGTATGATTCCAAGTCATTTATTTTAATATAAAATACATTAGTTTTTTGTGTTAACATTTACTAAGAAACATACGATAATTGAGTTAATCTTTAATAAAAAAGTCCATAGAAAGTGAATTGACACCAATTTGAAACATCGATTCTTATATTTGCGCATGTAACGGACTGTGTTACGTTTTTCACACAGATTTGTACAGATAGGAATCCTCTATCACGCTACACATTATCATACTTAGATCTCTCACAAAACGAAATCTATTCTGTATTAAAACTCCATCGATACTAGTTAGGGTGTAACACCACAGATTGTGGTTTTACCTGGAAATCTTCACTCAGCACACGGTGTCTGTGTAGATAAGTCAGCCGGATCATCGCCATAAGCATCGTGGCGTGGCGGGGGGTGAGGGGGGCTGGATCATCTCTCCCCGGAGAGTGATTTGAGGGAGCAACAACAAGGGTGGTTTAGACTCAGTAAGACAGCCTATGTTACTACACGCTCAGCACAGGGCACACGTAGCGCGTGACTTCTATAAGGTGGTTAACTGCTTATTTAGCGGACCCGTGGCTGATTGGTGTCCCGCGCGACTCCAAAGCTCATCCCTACGGTGGTGCAAGTTCGATCCTCGCAGTCACCATATTTACTTGTTAAGTAACTAAATCAGGGCTATTTAAAAAAGAATGTCCTACTTTCATTCTTCCGTAACTTTTATAGTATATGAGTGACTCATGAATAATTTACATATGGTTGAAAAGAAGAAGTTTCAAAGTTTTGTTTACATATACTGAGAGGTAATTTCCGCTTTTAATTGCCAACTAGCTGGCTGCCCAATCAAAACAAGATATTTTTCGTTCTTGAATTTTCAAAAAGCCAGTCAGTTCAGTTCAGCGTAGATTTTGTGGTTTCCTCGTGAATTTCTTTTGTGTGGTTATGTAAGGGTAAATGTTTACGTTACCGCTGTGACAAAAAATCCATACGACCTGCGGAACCGTATCAGAGCTGCAGTAAATTCCATAAAGCAATATTAACTTCGTGATCTCCAGGAAAAGAGTTTTATTTTTGGCTAGACTTTTGTCGAGCAGTCAAGGGATGACATGGTGAGCATTTATAGACATGTACCATGACAGACACACTTTGAAAAGTGCTCTTTTTACTAGTATTTAGTTTATGTATGTATAAATAATAATTATTGCAGGAGAATTGTTTGAAAGTAGGACATTCCTTTGAAAACCCTGATAATGCCTCATCAAGCAGTCCTTATTGAAGATATTCTCTACCGGTTTCAGTACAAATGTACCGCCATCAGGAGTTGCAGATTTTATCGGCCATTTGGTTTTATCAGAATCTTCAAATCAACACTTAAAACACAAAAGTATATAATGAAAACCCAAAAAAATAACGAACTAAAAATGTATTAGATAATATGAAATAATTACTAAATTATATAAATCCATAAGCAGAGCTTCATCTCCATACTTTCTATTATTAAGTGATTATTAGCAGTCGTGTTACATGTTGTAGGACCACCATAAACAGAATTTCACAGATATCTCATCAGCTCTCTAAGAATCAAAGGACCTCAGAGAATTGTATTACCACTGCCCATTTTAAAGTTATTAAACTACTAAATTATTTACATTAGTTTTCTCAAACTCACTTTAAGGTTACAAAACGAGCCACCTGGAGTCTATACAGTTCCATAATTCCATAAACTAAAATGTCTTTAGTACAGCATGATTTAGGGAACCATGCTGTATATAAAACATTCATGTAAGAAATACTACTGAACGGTTAGGTAAGGCTCATGATCCACCGAAATATTCCACAAATAGAAGAGTCATAGGTTTTGCGTAGCGTTCATTTAATCCCACCAGTAACTGCTATTAGTAATTCAATAATATTTGTAACTCAATATTGTAACATTGTGTGTAGATACCTTTTATACATAAAGGTTGATTCTTCATGTAGTCAATTTATGATACTTTCATGAATTAAAGCTAAATAGGCCAGTTTTACTAACTAGATGAATTTTTGATTATTTTCAAACCTCTTAGAACGTCCGTGAAACCAGATAATAACTTATATTGGAATTTTACTACTACCCCTATGAGTCTTTTGTTCTCATACAAGTATGCGGGGGAGCAGACAGACATCATATCTACAATGTAGGGGACAGAGAACTTGACTGTAAGGTTCTGAATACAGATGACTCCTCATCCTCTGTAATTGCCTCTGGCCTCGAGCCGTCTGCAACCATTAGACTTCGGCTTACCAGTCAAACATGAGCACAATTAGTTTATTCATTTACGGATAATCAGGTTTGTTTGTTACTCCAGAGGGGTCGCTATTATAAAAAGACACTCCCGGTATATACAGGGTATCCCATAAGTAAAGTTCCAGACTCTAGAAAAGGTTATACGGGTCAAAATAAAGAGAAACTTAAGAATAAACATTTTTCTGAAAACTCTTAGTTAACCAGATATTCGCCATTTTATATTTGTCACTAATTACTTATTATCTCCCACACCACTTATCTGATTTGACTCAACCTTAGCATACATATGTACCTAAGTAAGACCATTTATGGAAAAATTATCAGCATGGTCTAACTTATAATTTTAAAACGGTGGCTATTTTATGGTATTTTTAGGGCATTTTGGAGTTACACCTTAAATAGTGAATAAACGGTGAAGTTAACGATAAAATGTAAAGAATACCGTTTTGTAGCAAATACTACTACCTGTTTATTGACACTATGGTCAAAAAATCTATTCAGAAGCAACAAAGTTACAGTGGAAACCGTGGCAAACGTCAAGATAACAAGGTGGAAAGTTGTCTGTTTTCATCCAGAGTTTCCCCTAAAGCTTCGTTGTTTCCCAATAGATTTTTATGACCTTGGTGTCAATAGATAGGTAATGTAAAGTTCACTCCAAAACGTTATTCTATACATTTTATCGTTAAACTCACCACTTATTCGCTATTTAAGGTGTAACGCCAAAAATGCCCTAAAATTACCATAAAATAACCACCATTTTAAAATTAAGTTAGTTCATCCCGGTAATTCTTTCCATAAATGGTCTTACTTAGATACAAATGTATGTTAAGTTTGAGTCAAATCCGATAAATAATGTGGGAGATAATAAATAATTAGTTAAAAGTATAAAATGGCAAATATCTGGTAAACTAAGCATTTTAGAAAAACTTTTATTCGTATTTTTCTTTTTATTTTGACCCATATAACTTTTTCCTAGAGTCTGGCCCTTTACTTATGGGACACCCTGTATATTAAACCTCTTTAGAAAAAACAAAGGAGAAAAAAATAAACTTATAAGTACCATGAATATTTGAATTTGGACACATATTCAGGGTACTTCAAGGTTTACTTTTTTCTCTTTTATTTACACAATAAGTAGCCCTTTCTGTGAACTAGATTATGAAAATACTCTTTAGAGAATATTCGCTCGGATTCACGGTAGCGCTTGTGGATTGTGACTACGCGTCGATTTTTTGTAAAACTAAACCTAGTCCCGTCCAACAACTCATCCTCCATATTCTGTGTTGAAGCTCCTATAAAGGAAGGGATGAATTTGTGTTGAGTATTGTTGTATTACGTTTTCTCTTTAGCTCTGTTATAATATCTGCTCCAAAAAATAATTACTTATAAACAACCTTTGGATCATTGTACATTTTGACAGTGAAAAATATGTTATTCTTGTTTGTAAATTTACCATAATGTGAACTTTTCTTTGCAAATCTTTGGAAAAAGTGCTTTACTAAGATTGTATTAAAGCTTTTCTACGTTTCTATATGAGTAAATTACGTCGGTTCATAAACTTCTGTTGGGTCTCAACATACTCAAGTTGCCTACGTTTGGAACCTTCAGACAGATCGGTTATTTTTAAATGCATGTTTATATTGGTTTAAAGAAAGTGCTGATACGATTATTTAAGTCGGAAGGGAGCAATATACTGAGTTAAAAACTTCTTCCTCGTGGATCCCTTTTATTTCTCCCAATATTGTTTCATTATAGAACGCAAGTCGATGTTGGAAGTCACAATAGTAATTTCAGCTATAGCCTACAAAATGTATTTGCACCGACTAGTATGATTTTGATGACAAACAAGCATCATGCGCTATGTGCAAAATAGTGCTTGTTTATGTTCAAACAATAATCTAAAAAACGTTAATAATGTCCACTAATTTTATAATGGTTAGTGACTGTGATGAGTTGCCACTTATTTATAACCACTGCGTGGTTTCCATTCCACGCACAACTTCTCTCTTGTTCCCTCCTCAAAGCTCTCTCTAGAGGCACATAATCCCTCTTACAACCCCCAAACCCCCGCCCAAACTCACCCCCTCACCGAGACTGCTCATGACGTTCATCCTACTTACGTGTCAGTAATGGAAAAGGGGAGGTTTGCGAGGGAAAAGCGATATCGCCTAAGAGACAAGTTAGGAAAAATACTGTTTTTCAGTTTTAATTTTAATGTTCCACGGCAATACTATGTTTACAATGTTTTATAGTTTAAGATGACTACATGCAATACAGTGTGCTGACTTAACATGTGATATGGTAACTTAATGCAATTTGAGAAAACATTTAATAGTAATACAATTTGAAAAGAACAATGGTAATCAAATACAATAAGGGCTTAAAGTGACAGTTTTGATACAATAAGGTTAAGATAGACCTAGGATCTTGTCAGTGGTTAATAAGATAGTTTAGATTTCTATAGCCTTTTTAACACTAGATAACATTGGAAATAAGTTCAACGAAATAACGATAGTAAATAACGACTATTGTCTAAGATTTATAACCGAGAATATAAAGTCCGTATAGTGTCAACAGTTTCAAACTTTTGAACGCTGTCTTCTCTCTTTATTAATTTCACTACTGTCTGAATAACTTATTTTTCGAATAAAATCTCTAATACTAACTAAGCTTCCGGTGTAGACCGTCTTCTGCGCCAACGTTTCGCTCATTTTTCAATTTCTGAGACAGTCACAAAATGTCCGAATAACTTTAGTTTTTAAGAAAGCCTAAGACTTAATTTAAAATCTCTAATAAAATATGCGTTTGAGCTACGCCATTAGTAGGAAGATAAGAGAGCTAAGAGAATATAAATACAGATTATGTCACCGTCACTACTGGAATTGGGCAGTAATCCGAAAGTTGTCTCAAAGCATAGACTAACTCGTAGTTATAAAGTAGAATTGATTACATGACTATTAAAAGCATAACGCACAGTTTTGCTCCCGCCATTTCTCAAAGATTATCAATCGTCCTATATCGCAACAGACTAGATTTAATATTCTTCTTAGTTATAGAGTATTTAAAAGCAAACACGAGACACTGACAACTCAAACTTAATTAAAAGAAAACATTTCTTTTGTATACATGCTATTTATTACCGGTTAATGTACTTTGGACCATTTGGCCTACTCCTACCGGAGATTTTATCATTTCTAGATTCTCTGTAAACTTAGTTTTAAGCATTATATCAACACAATGAATTATTGTAAATTGACAATAAATTTATGTTATTGTGTGAAATTAATTAACAATTGTAAAACTAAATCTTTTACACAGACAGGAAGATGATGAAGAATATTCAGTGATCTGTTTATAAAACTTCACGTGCAATTAAGCGGCCATTTTGGTTCTCTCTCTTATAACGGCGTTTTAAACTTGTTTACCTGCTAATGAGGCTTAAGTCTTCGTCAGAGAAAAGACAATTAACAAGTTTCAAATTCCCTTTCTCTTCTTTAATTTATTCAAACGACGTTATGATTATAGGAATAATTTAACTTTGCTTCAGAAACATTCATAGAATTGGAACATACTCAGTGACAGTTTATATTTTATAAGATTAAAGATTAAATCATGTTATAATTGGTTGAGCTAGTAAATATCTTTCGGTTATTTTGGACAGTTATGGGTTTCTTGCGTGCTTTAAACTGAATAGACGAATAAATAATTTACCAAGCTATAAAAAGTGCTTGCAAGACTGTACAAACACGTTCGGTTGTCTATAAATATACTTGGTCTCTACTATAACCTAGTTCTGCCGGTTCACATTATTAATCGAGAGTTATCCGAGGAACCATTTAAATCATTAAAAATGATATTAACTTCGACAAAGAAGACACTAATAAACTAACTCAGTTTCAGTAGTTAACCAGAGTAAATGTTAAGTAAACAAAATGCAAGAAAATTACTTCGCTCAGCCCAGCATAATTGGAAAAACTATCTTCGGTTAAATATAAAATGTTTGATACATTTTCATAGAACGTCTGTTGAATCAGTCCAAAGATGGATTGGATGACAAATTCTGTTTCTTGTGTTCAGTGCATTTTTAGATTTTGGGGATTTTCTTACATTGTAAATACTTTTTTATTTTAATGGGCACTTATTAAAATATCAGGATAATAATATTTTGAGTAAATGGCTTTACAACTAGGAAAATTATCGTTACGATCTTATTTTCAGTAGTATCAGGTACATAATACGTTAGATATAATCTGTAAACCTTTGTACCATTTAAAACCTCTTTTGTGTATAGTTTTAACTTTCTACAATAGCTACAAGTTTGACCAGAGGGTTTATATGTAGTTTTGGCCGAAGAATATTACGATTTTTATAAAGGACAATTGCCTCATCTGTATTCATGACTCGGACACAAGAGGGGTCCTTTCTCTCAAATATAGAAAATAAGCCGTTTTGTAGCATCGTATATCTTCTTGAATTGAGTACAGGACTCTTAAAACACCAAATTGCATCCATAACTTTAAGTCCCTTGACCTAACTCGAGCTTACAGTCAGCATAGTTTAAAAAAGAAACGCTTTTGTCTTTGTTAAATATTTCTCTTAATATTAAAAACGTTTATACTAACGTTTTCTCTTTATGTTTTAGTATTAACTCATTAAAAGAATAGGTGAACCATTATTGTCCACTCCCTTCTTCAAGCAAAGTTAATTGTAAAACGAAAATGTCTAATTCGTGCCCTTCTTTTCTTTTGTTTAAATTGTTATAAAATCAATTTTATTATTAGTAGACACCTCAAGAATAAAAAATACTGTTAATATTAAGCATTACGTTCAGAGTTCAAACTTCATGCAACCAGAACCTAATCAAACAGTAGAACTGCATCCATCATAAAACAGTGTAGTATATTGTAGTATCCGTTCCATCGTAATGCATTTTTTCAGAATAGTATCGTTCCATAAATCAATATGTTAGTTGGCCTGTTTCAATATTTTTAGTCAGGGTAAATTAATCGAATTAAAATATTCTGACGTATTCTTGAAGTTCAAGATAAAAGGGCTTTAAATCAAGCAGTTATCAATTTATCTGGCGAAAAATCACGATCACGGTTTAAAACCGCAAATGTGTATTTGTTTGTGTAGATTCATTTTAATATCATCCACCATTTTACTGAAAAGCCTTTGTAACACAAACCCACTAAATACGTAACTGTGCGAAATAGCAAGTTGGGTACAATTACAGTCAAGCACATCGAAAACTGAGTTAAAGGTTTACTATACAATCTAAAGAAACCACTGTGTGTATGGTGACAAGTGTGTAGCTATGTACAGAGATCGAGAAACAAGTAGATTCTTACCAAAACCAGTGTGTATCCACGCAGGGCTTGGCTTTCATTGTAAGTTACCTGAAACAAAACAAAAATCAGGATTAGTAAAGTCAGATATCAAAAAAGGTTTTAAATACCAGCATCTCAGAGAAACTCTATTGAGGCCTTCAACTATTTTACAATTTTAAATATTGGCACACAAGTTACTGTAGTCTGTAGTTATTATAGACTAGTATACCACTACGCCTCAGTACTTAGACTAACACTTTTCTTATGGTATACATTCTTGTGAACTGTTTAGGAAAGTTACGAAGGATTGGACTTGTGCCACTCAAATTACACATAAGGTGAGAAGACACAATATGTGTTATTTACTTTTTTATTTCTAGTTTTAAAAGACATTAAACGACAAGTGTATTCATATAGTATATAGTATTTATGTGTGAACGTTGCCTCATCTCAGAGTTAGGTAACTCTAATGATAAGATAACCTCGGCCTGCGGCCTCGTATATCTTTGGGGACATTTACTACGCTTATGGTTAAGACAAATTTTTCTTCAACCACTGGTTTAATAGGACGAACAATTTTGGAAGATGTAGCTGTAATAACCAGAGCAAAAATGTTGGAAAATTGATTAAAATTCAAACTTTAGGTGTCAAATAACCACACTTTCCCAAATTAAAACATGTTCCATTTTATACACCTACATTTTATATATTTGGGTGGTTGATAAGTATCGTAACTAAGAGCCCTAAACACAGCGAAAAGTTGAATTTTTGGTAATTTAACTTCAAACTAAATTAGCAACAAAACCGCCAGAGGGCGGAAAAGATGTTATATATAAATGTTCTAGGAAATTTGTTTCTACACCAACAATTCTTCATCAGATTGAAGATCCGAGCAAACGTTTTACCGCTATGATGCAACATGTCGGCTAAGTACAAGGCCAGATTTTCAGGCGCCATATTTGTTGGCCACCAACTAGTCAGGGCCTTAAAAAAAGAATGTTTTCAGATTGTTTCCACCAAAAGCTTCAAAAAGAGTATATGGTTGAAGGGGTACCATGCTGGGAAGTGACAAAAGATTTACTAGTTCAGTCACCAGTCACCTAAACACCCGGCTTTATTTTTTATATAATATTTCATGTTTTTATTCATATCAAAAAATAATTCTGGGAGCGAACAAGAGTTCACTGATTGAATAAGTAACTAAGTATTTTCAAACTCTAGGTGGAAAGTCACTTAAGTGGATTTTATTCATAGTTCCAGCATCTCACGGAGACTTCCCTTACGTTGAGGTGAATAAAACGAGTCAGTCAATTTCTCTTACTTTGTTTTGACGTCAGAGGGTCGCCCTCCCCTCGGCGCCGTGGTCGGGTCTATTTGTATTTGTCATGTTGGAGGCATTTCCGACTTTCCCCTTCCGAAACTTCCTGTCGTTCCAATGAAGAGGGTGGAAAGTGAAGTTGGAAATTGTGAAGAGAAAATATACAAAGTTTGAACATTATAGAATGTAACATGGCTAGTTTAGAGTATAACTCCGTCAGGAATAACTGTTGTACAACCATGATTGCATTAAACCCCTGGAGAAAAATATACTGAGAACCCCCAAGGAAGAAAATATTAGTAATAAGGAATTTGTAATCTGAAAGGAACTAACTTTACCTTGATACTCTGACATCCTAGATAATTAATATTTATAGAGTGGATCGACTTTTCAGAGCTGAAAGGAACTATTGTACGTGGAATGTACAAGTACAGTACCTTGATACTCTGACATCCTGTATTGTAGTTTTAGTGGTATCTATCGACTATAAATTTACAGGTGAGGCAGAGAACACCACGTTAAAGATTAAAAATGGTCAAGGAACCTTGCACGTTGAATTCCTGGGTTTGTCCATTACTCGTTGCATTTCTTGAGGAATCTTGAACTTCGGCGCTCTGTCTGATAGCCCCATGGGAAAAGTATCTGGTGGGTTCAGTGCGGTGGAATCACGCTGCTCTGTATCAATCTACAAGTATTCAATTTGATTGTAAAAGGGTCCGTTGTCGAAACTGCACACAGACAGTATTACTCAAGTTCTTGTTTTAAGCTAAGCTACTATACAGATATTACATAATCATTGATATATTGTACAGCGACTGTAATTGGCTTGTGTGCGTAAGTGTTCCACCAATGTGTCTTGAAAATCATTCGCATTGTTTTATGTCGCAACAATTAAAACCGTATCTACTAACGTATCTATAAATAGATAATATAAACATAAAATTGTATAGTAACCCATAAGTTGTTCATATACATGATGATAACGCTGATAAGACTGACAAGGTTATGATGATACACGTCCTGCAGCTCTCGGGCAGTAAAGTTATAAGCAGGGCTGAAAGGGAGGATTATGTTTCCCAAAAGAACAATTCCAGAGACCGGAAAGGGACAAAGTCACTTTATTGGCTTTTGGGGAGAAACCATCATCTTACATTGAGGAAACTTAGCCGTGGGAAAAGCGGGGGAAAATTCAACTAAATACAGCTTTAAGTGACTTATTGCATACGTTAAATATTGAAATTATTTCAGAATAAATGTAACGTGTAGACAATGTACAAGGTAAAACTTGTCTAACGAGGCAGAGCCAGGACAACGAATTCTTCCCTACCACTCAACCTCGACCTTTGCCTAGCGTTACCGTAGAGCCATTTTACAAAGTTAAGGGGTGACTGATGAGCTCGGAGTCACGCACAACTCCAACCCACCACGGGTCCACTGTAATTAATGTTAATACTTTAATAATCCTTTCGTTGATGAATAGTTATATTCGTATACAGTAATTTATGAAAATTCGCATGGACGGATTATTACAAGTAAACGGAATATTTGATAGTGTAATCCATGTATATTATAGCTTGTAATAGTTCAGTTAAGCCAACTCGAGCTGGAATATGAATATACGGTTTGTTTACACTGAATCACGAATATATATTCATATCGACTCTCCATCCTTACACCGACCTGCTTGTTTGACATTTATCGGGCAAGGTTAATAAATCCTGTCAAACCGATAAAATTCATTGGATGAAACTCTAAAGTTAACTATTATTGTCGTCATCGCTATTTATTTACTAATTATTTTATGAATACTATTTTAAATTTTTATATTTTGACTTGTCATTTGAGTCTTTTGACGTTTCAAACATTAGTTCATAGATCAGTACAGTAAAGAAATGTTAACGCGAATTCAGTTAGAGTTTGGTTTAATTTTAGTTGGTTTGAAGTATCCAGTAAAATATAATTATAACTTACAAGTAGTTTGCTCTACTCCGTTTAAACTTGTTTGCAATCAAGTCTTTGATAAAGTGTCAAAGCAACGCTAAAGAGTATTAACACTTTGTTTAGAAATTCCACTTTTAATTAAATAAATGTAAACTGGTTTCATTATAGGAAAAAACAAAACGGCATTTAAAACTTATAATTTGTAAGCAATAAGTTTTATATCGTATAGTTTTACTAACAAGTATCAAGTAGTAGTTTTATAAAGTATCTCGTATGTGTGCGTTGATGCTTTATAAAAGCGTGGAGATGCTATAAAAATAATATACCACGAGGTTTAAACAAATTTAGTCATGCAATATAAGTAGCTTCGCAAAACTAAACAAAACTCTTTAGCTACCACATTTCAGGTGCTCATATATACCTGAATTACTTGTTTTCATTGTAATGATCTATGTGTATTGTGTAATAGTGCCATCGATGTCATGTAATAACTATTTGTCATACTTTGTCATGTTCACAGTTTAAAGTGTCTTGTACGAAACTACCTATGAGCTAAAACAATACCTAATGTACAGTATTGCCTTGTTATTAACCATCCTTCAGACATCATCTTGTAGATATCACATGAACCTGACAACTGTCAAAATCACATTTGCGAAGCAATACCAGCTAACCGACTCTCTGCTATCATCCACAGAATATCTCCTTACACTAGCTACCTGGTAAAAGTGCTGCTTTAAATCTAACATGTCAAAAAAGATTCTCAACCATATTTTGTAGTTAAAAGTAATAACTATTTTAAAGCCCTCTTCCCCAAACAGTATTTAATTTGAACCTTATAATACAATAATAAAATGTTATTATTATTCATGATGGAGCAGGCACCGTCTTGAAAAGTTAGCTTACCTTTATCCCAAATCTTGTTTCATCCTTTCGGCATGACCTCCTTTTCTATCATCAGTCCAGACTATTTCTATCATTTTAGTAACTTCCCTCTAACCAACTTGATTCTAAATTTATTTCTTATACATTGTTTCTTTGAAATTCCAATGGCTGTTTGAGGTATTACAAAGTTCAATGAATAATTAGATTTTGTTATCTAGTATCATTACCCCAAATAGTTTAAATTTATGTTTGAGTCTACTGAACCAAGATGTATTCCTACGAATTCCGAGTGTTCTGAAAGAGTGCGGGGACTAATACACCATTGATTTACCAGTGATATATTTCTCTGAAGCAAATAAGATACCCTTTCCTGTTCACAACTTATCGATTCCCACTACAGAGTTAAGAAGTTGCTATTCATAAAACCGCTAACAATGCATACAGAAGAAAGGTAGTCGTGTCTTTAGTAGCACTCGAGTGATTGCGGCAAAGCTCTTTGTTCTTTGTAATTTCACAGAAAGCTACTTAACTTACCTTGCAACGTCAGTGACAGATGTCAAGCAATCACTTGAGCTGGCTTAATGGTTTGCCGCTTATAATCGCAGATTTAACTACTTATTAAAAATACTAAATATATTGCTTAACGCTTCATTGGTATTCTAATAACAATGTTACTACCGTCAAGTCCATAAATGAAACCAAAAACGGACAATCAACCTATTTAAATAATGTTAATCAATATTATATTTATTGCCAAAATCTTAATTTTAAATAAGTTAACCCATTATATAAATGTTCTAATTCTTGTTTTAAGTTGTGAAGCATTTTGAATCGGCCAATTTTTGTTATTAGTGAAATAAAGCTATACATTTCGATCGACATACTGTACCAGGTGTCGCCCAAAACGTCCGCCTTTTCCCTCCCTTAACTTAATAAATTAACATTTTTGAACGTACTTTGGCATATGTATTAAGGGTCAACTGAAGGATTTTTAGACATATTTTGGGGGTTTGCCCTTACCTCAACAAGGGGTGTCATATATGTGTTTCTTTAAAAACTGTTTATAGTTTTAAGAAACATATGTTTTGAACTAGACAATATCAATAATTGTTACTTGTTAGCTTGATGTTTATTTACTTTGGTATCTGGATTACATCTAGTGATGCTGAAAGTTAAAATGTCTTTCTTTGACTTCATTAATTTTCTGAATAGTACAAGGGGTAGTGGGGGGTGACCCTCTGAAACATTTATTTTACTTGATTATGTCGACCCTCATTTAAAAGGTATAAAAAACAAATTCATCGATAGCATTAAAAGAATTACAAATATTTTAAAACACATAAAAGACCAATATAATGTGACAATTTATTCACAAGCGATTTCAACAGCTAAGCTGTCATCATCAGGCAAGCGAAGTTGCATTAAAATAATTAACAAAAAGATTTGTTTTCTATGAATATCACTACCTTGTACTAAACTGCACTTATTAAAGCAAAATTAACATTCCTAGTTAATGATGCACACTAACCATTAAACCCAAACACAATTTTACGTTAAAGTCATATTTTGTGAGTTAAGAGTGGAAAGTCTACTCTGGGTGGTGTTGGCGTGTTACATTATTTACGTAACAAAACTCCCAGCGAAAATGTAAATGTGATCTCGGTAAATACCAAACCCACGCTCTCTGTGTTACACAAACTGTGTCGACATTTCGTACAGCTGGTAATTATTAGTTTGTGTGGGAGTTGTGACGACAAAACATTCTTTGCCACTTCAATAACGATTGTCTATAGGAAAAAGATATTTTTTATCTCCAAACAGAACAAAACTGTTTGCAGTGTAGAGCTTCCTAACACATTCTAGTCAAATGACAACATTTTAAAATGGTACTAAAATGTTTAATTTTCCCAGTTGTAGGACCTTATGTTATTACAAGTTACCTTTTGGTGCCTGTAGATCCTACCGTAGAATCTACTGTAGATCCTACTAAGAAGAATCTACAGTAGGATCTACAGGTACCAAAAGGTAACTTAAAATATGGGTTTTTAGCCATCTTTTGTGAAGACTTGTGTTTTGTGTTTGTTTTTGTAAAAGAAGAATTTTGTATAATAGACAGATTATAAATGCGTAATCGTGAGTGTCTGTGTGTGTGACGTTGCTGCTCAGACAGCATTTTTTCACCTTTTAAAAATATATGGTACACAGGAAAAGCCGACATGTCAAGACTGTTTTTGTATTTAGTATGACTCAACTGAGTCTCAATGTAGTCGTAGAATAATTGGACATTATTGACAAATTGTTTGGTAAAATGTAACGTAAATTCCTTTTAGTAATAAAATAAGTCAGACATTTCAAATTTGTATACAACACGTGATTTACAAAACTCAGTAAGAACATTGCGGCGTTTGATTAGTTAAAACTGTATAAATAAACTAAGCCCCTAATTTATTTATTTGTCTTATCAATAGTGATTGAGTCGACAAGTTAAAATTAAATAAAACTGATAAGCCAAAAGTTAAATATTTTGAATTATTGAAAAAAAGCATTTCGTTCGCAGTTGGGTTTAAAAATTTAAAGTGATCACATTAAATACACACAAGAGGTCTGCAGTGTTTATGTAAACAAGGGGCAACACGGCACGGCATGTAAATAAGGGAGAACAAACAAAACACACAACAGACACCCCACAGCACCTACCAGGTACCCCTGCAGTCATTCCTTTCAGTCAACTGCCAGACAAATGTTGTTAGTATGAAAACCGTATATGGAAATACAAAAATTAATATCGAGGCGAGTATTGCTCAATAAATATACATTGTACTCGTATAAAGGTGGTTGTGTAGTACATGCAAACGACGGTTAAAGTTTAAAACGTAAATAATAAAGTGTTGCTTTTGATAAACTTTCAATTTTAAAAGACTTTACTTGTGGTATAACACATATTTTACCACTTTTTAAACTACCATGGGCTTGTTCGATAAACAGGTAATTTGTTATTTGTTATGCTGCCACCTTTCTTCGCCTTTTCTATTGAAGCCTTCAGGGCACATGTGGGGCAGTGTCACAATCCCGCAGTAGTCATTCTAGGACACCTAATATCCGGAATTCCCTTGTCTTGGGACCACTCTTCCTGCCACTGTCTGACATAGTGATCTTCTTCTGCAAACACTTAAGCTTTATTGGCATCACAGAGATCACGAGCTGGCTCCGTCGAGACCGTCCGTAAGCACTGCACACGAAGCGCCACTCTTCTTTGTGCGCTCTAGCTTTCTACTTTTATTGTAGACCAGCGCTCTTTGCCATATAGCTGCATATGCAGAGAATACCCTCCTGATGCTGGACCAGGGCCCATTTTTTGTTGGGCATGAGCTTACAGAGAGGCAGCTGACCATTTTTGCTCTACCATTCGACAGTTAAACCCAATATTATCTGCGGTCTCCCATTTGAAATCTGATGTCTCTGAGGTTCCTTCTCGTGTTCAGCAGAACAGCTTCAGTCTTTTCATGTGCAAGCTGTAGCCCCTTCGCTTCGATGAGCACCGTGAGTCTGCGCAATGCGGTTTCAGTGTCCCATATCATCTCCATCTCTGAACTGGCCCTAACCAATAGAGCAGTGTCATCTGCGTATTCTACCAGTAGTGTGTTGTCCGGCAGTTGAGCCCCAAGAACTGAGTCATAGTAAATGTTCCAAAGATGAGGTCCTAACTGATCCCTGGGGACTCCACACGTCATTTTCATGGTTTCTCCTGCTCCAACTATTATCTTCCGATCCGAGAAGTAATTTTGATCATTCTCCTCAGGTAGCTAGAGATTCCTTTCGTCCTCAATTCCTTCATAATAATAAAAACGAACTGTTATTGTCACTTTTAAATACGTATCTATAACGGTGTTTTGACTGTATAGTTGAAAACTGTTTTTGTCGTTTTTGACTGTGCTCAATAGTTTCATAACTAAAAGGTAACACTATAAAAAACAAAGTTTAATGAGCATTTTATCAAATAGGTCTATGGACTTACAAGATAACTTATGCATAACCAAGAGAAATTAACAGCAGTCATCGACATACAATTTCATAGCCTAGGTAAAACTACAACAGATTTAGTATGGCCAAATTATTACCTTATATTAGAACTGTTGTTTACCAACTGACAAACAAGGTAAGGTAGGACACATTTATATACGTGTATTCGTTGTTAAAGCTTTACGTATACAATCTTTTAACTGTAAACATCTTAAAATGTGTCTTACTAACCTTTTATTTTGTGAGAAACCTATAACGTTAAGCAGCCTTATTTTGAACTCATTAATGAATTATATATTAATACAAAGTGTACGTACAACTTGGTGAAAATTGTCTTATTATTTGTTTTTGTGTGTGTGTAAATTTAAATTAATGTGGCAAACATGCAAGGAATATTTATGTTGAATAAACTGTAGGGCTGTTGCTTGCCAACATGCCAAGTGAACTCAAGCTTGGTAAATTATTCCAACTCAACCTGCTAAACCATCCTTGCTACCTTTTCATTTGCAAGCCACCACTAAACTTAACTTTGTACGTTTCAACTGGAAAGACGTTAAAAAGCTCTTTCACTAGACACAAAAGCTTGTTCAATAGTCTACAAAAATAAACGGTCTAGCAAAACATTTTACACAATAGTATATTTCATCACTAGGTCCTAAAGTGACACTTTTTGAGCCTCGGACGTTAAATGAGCCTCGGGGTCAAAAAGACACTTTCGGGCCGAGTGATGAACGATATTTGTTGTCATGATAAAAATAATAATAAGAAATAAATGTCAATAAATGTTTTAATATTATAAACAATTCATTAAGTAACCATTGTTTTGAGCTCAGCAGTTTGAATTATAATGTTTTGAAGAAACAGCTGTTACACTGATTTCAAAACAATCAAAACAAACTCGTTGAACCAGCTGATGTCCACGCCACAAGAAGATCATCAAAACAATACTTTATTAACCTGGGTGTAAAAGTGACACTTTAGCACTGTCAATACATTTAGACACAGCAGCTATTTTTAGAGCAGAATGACAAAAAGATGGTTAAATGAATCTTAACTGCTGTACTGCCTCGCGTTTTGTATAGCTACTGACTGCGACTCGGGAAATACCAAACTAATATTTATGTGTAACTAAGAACATAGTAATAATTTTAGCGGTATATAGTGTTAAGAGCGAAATTCATTCTTAAAGTAAGATTTCACTAGGAGACAAATGTCCAAACTACTATTTAACTGTCCCGTTGCAATCAAAATTCACTTAGTCGTCCTATTTTTTAAGGGATCTATCTAACTCCTTTCTGATTTGAGTTACAGTTATAACTTTTATTCCAATAGTTGTAAACAAAGCTTTGAAAAAGTCCGTTATTGTTTTGATTTTAGCAAATTATGTCCTTTAATGCTCTTTCATTTGAAATGGTTTGGTGATTTCACTATAACATTTTAATTGAGGAAGATTAATGTGTAAGTATAAGTGGTGTTCATGAATTCCATCTTAAATGCTCCTAAGGTATGAAGCTAAAAGTGGGTTAGAGCTTGTGTAAGCTACTGAATAAGTTTCACATGTGATTGTATGAGTATATTATAATCATAAACTGTATTACCATTGAACCAGAAGTTAAATATGTACATACTTAGGTCAAATTTACATGACATTTTGTTCGTAGGACTAAAAGTAAGGCTAACAAAGCCGGGATGGTTGGCAAAGGGAGCGTGTAAAGCTAGAGGCCGGTGTTCAAGTAAACATAAGGTAACAACATGTAAATAAACGCAACGTGCATGTACTCGTACCTACAGACTAGCTGCCGGCTCGCAGATATTCATGGACAAATAATATGCTTGTGAATTATATTTAATGTTCAAGTAAAGATCGACACTCTCGTAAGTTCACATTCTTACGGACCCGTGGCGGGTAAAAATCGAATGCGACTCCGGAGCTGATCGCTCCGGTGGCGCGGGTTCGATCCACGCAGTCACCACTTTCATTTGTAATGTGACTTTACGGTAACGCTAGATCGAGGTTGAGTGGTGGTGAGGACTTTGTAGTTCTTACTTAGCCTCGTTAAACAAGACAAAATTTACATTTTTTTACAGTTAGGGCCGACCCAGGCGTATGTTACAGTAGTTCTAACTATACCTCAGATTATCGTACACATCCATTCATAGCTAAAACTGTTGGCTTAAAATAATTTTAATAATTTATAACTTATTTGGATGACATGAAAAACTCAGCACAATGCATGCAAACCGCGTTTACTTGAAGTTTCCTTGGAGGCAAACAACATCGCCTTTACTTTTAAGACACATTTTTAAAGTTAAATATACTACTATCTATAATCATGTGACCGAGCTGCACAAACTTTACGTGCTTGAAGTATTCCTGAGCCTAATACGCAGGACTGGAGAGCGGGCTCAGGCTCGCAGAGCGCCTTCACTTCTGAACTACAGGCAATCAGACTACACGCGCGTAATGCGGGCTTTGCGTCAACGCCTTAACAATTAAATAAACATACTCGTACTTTAGTGCTCACAAATTCAAACTTTGCCCTAAATTAAAAGGTGATTATTTTTTATATTCTATATCTACCAAAGAAAAGAACTCTTAACTTAGCTTTTAAATGAAATAAATTAACAAAATTAGCGTAACAACGGGCATAATATTAAGCAACACGAATGACCAGTTGATCGTGGTCTACCTTATTCGCCTATGGTGAACCCATCACCGAGTCAGTACTAATTCTTCAGTTAGAGCATACGTCAAGTTGCACATCAAATAATTGATTTAGTAAGTAGTAAGAAACCCACGTCACACATACTGCTCAAAAATCATGACTAAAAAAATAGCAGATGTTTAAAATTTGATAGTGTAAGACCTCCACCGTAAGGATTGAACGAACCTTTTGGGGTCAGGTTTTCTGGCAATGTTCGCAGATACGTTTAGTTCAATACTAAAATAAACATAGCCTCCTTCTTTTAGATTTTGCTAAAAATATCTGTTTTAAAGAGGTTTGGAAAGTCTTTAGTTCAGATCAGTATAATTTTTAAGCTTTCACATAGAAAACAATGCTGCCGCTCGACATTAAAAAGTTTGTTTATAAGCCTACCGTTCCATGTACAGTCAACATTGTCTCATGACATTTGAGCTTGTTTTCCTTATCGAAATACACTAACGTCTCTGAAAGTCTTTACAATTTGGTGCCTATTGAAATGTTGAATTTAGTTGTTAATTTGGCTTGGTTTAAAATTCATGCGTTGGGTTTCATACTTTCGGCACACCCGGAACTATTACATGATAATACTGCACACTATATTGGTTTATCATTCTATTGTTTTCCTAAGAAATGCCGTCTGAAACCTCTCAAACTCGAAGTAAATTGTACAAGTTTCTTCAACGATAAAAGCTGTCATATTAACTAACGGTGTAGGCCTACTAATAGACACGTTCAAACTAACCAAAGGAGTATGCTTGGCTACAAATTAAGAGCGTGTTACTAAAATAAAGTAAACATGAGCGTACCTATGTGAACTTTGTAAGATATCGTACAAGACATAACAATTTAACTCGTTGATTAATATAACTGATTAAACCTTGGTCAAGTTTACCTTAATGTTAAGCGAAGAGAGCCAATAGCCCCTAAAGGTTTACAAACATATACATTTATTATTATTTTATGTTAACACTTCGCTAGGAACCAATGGGATCTGAACCAAATACGAACTGTTATGTTACATCAACAAACAAAGATATTGAGCTTGAGATAAACAAAACATAAGGTTGCTCAGTGTGTTTACCGTTCACAGTTTGTATACCATTTGAGCGTACACATGCGTGTGTGTGAGTATGTATATTTCATCCTAGTTATGTGCTAAGCATCGGGCCTAATCATGCTTCACATGGTTATGTGTAAAAAGTTATCTTTGTTGAATGCTTAAATATACGAGTATCTTGTTTAATGTTATCAATTGGTAGGCCAATAGCCTAGAGTACTAACAGTAATACATATTTAATTCAACAAAGACAGTTCAAAACATTATTATAAATGCCATTTCTTACTGGTAGATCCTAAGAGTAGTTGATTTCTCGTGCAAAATTTTGTCGTTTTCAAATGTTTTCATCTTCTTTCTTTAATCATCTAACATAAAAGTGTACTTACATATTGTATTTAACTTCATGTGTGACTGCTGGTGCTATTTAACATAGGGCCAATTTGTCTTTATCACTTCCACGAAGGAAGGTGGCTAGGCTGGGGTAATATTGTAGAATTTAGATTTTGATAATTTAGAATTTGCAAAAGTTTACGCGGGTACGTTTAAAATTTCAAAGCAGTCTTTTACTTGACAAATTTCATACTTTTGACACTAATATAGGTTTTTCTATTGTCCCCGTCAATGGCATTTTTTATTTGTGACTTGGGTTTGTGGGACTCACAAAACGCTTATAGGGAAAGCGCTCAAACCCATGAAACATTATTCAAGGATACTTCACGGTATTACTTTTACTAGTTGAAAAAGCGTTCCTTTAAAGTGGATTAAATCCTGAAATTTATAGTATGTTACGTGTAGTGCTAGATAGGAACGTATACGAACCATTTGTAATTGAAATATCAGTTCAATAGCCGTCAAACCGTCAGGACCAGAGACAGATTCATCAAACAAATGCGAATTGACGCACTTCAATATAGATTGAATTTTTAGCATATTCCATCTGCAATCAGTAAAATAAAAGTCTTTCCTGTAACTTTGGTCTGAACTTTTGTCATCTGTTTGCACTATCAAATTTTTTTCACACATGTGCGTGTTAAAGTTGGTTTTTTGTATCCAGGGCATTAAAGATTTGTGTTGATGATCTTTTCCTCCTTAAGCTATGGTTTCCTAGAAAAAAGTTCGCCGCTATATTATAACGGCCGTAATGTTAAGCTATGGTTTCCTAGAAAGCGGTTCACCGCTACATTACGGCCGTAATATGACAGTGAGTTTTGTTTTCAATGATATCAGATGAGAGTGGTTTCCTAGAAAATGGTGGACGTAAAGTAGCGGTGAAAACTAGTTAAGGGTTTTCTCGCCAGGTGACACATATGGTTTTTGTAAACAAAAGTCTAAGCTTCCATCCATTACTATATACGTAAATCAGATTTGACAACTAAAATAAACAACATGTCAAAAATTGTTTTGTCTACATCTGTTTAAATATTGTGTTGCGTCCACCGTCACAGTTACGTTCACCGCTAGGTTACGGCCGTAATATAGCGGTGAACTTTTTCTAGGAAACCATAGCTTTAGCGGTGAACGTAACAGTGACGGTGGACGCAACACAATATTTAAACAGATGTAGAAAAAATAACTTTTAACATGTTGTTTATTTTAGTTGTCAAAGTTTATTTAAGTATTTAGTAATGGCCAGGCTGGACTTTTGTTTACAAAACAAATTTTGTCATCTGGCGAAAAAAACTTTAACTGATTTTCACCGCTACTTTACGTCCACAGTTTTCTAGGAAGCCACTCTCATCTAATTGTATTGAAAACAAAACTCACCGTCATTACGGCTGTAATGTAGCAGTCACCGCTTTCTAAGAAACCATAGCTTTAAGGAGAAAAATTAATTATGGTGACCTTTATATTGCAGGGACAGCAGCTGATTCAATGAGTTTGTTTTTAGTCTTACCACTAACCAAACTGTTAGTCATTTGAAATGCAAACAGACCCAATATTTCAAAATTAAAGTTAACATTCACTTAGATTTGGTTAATTTTCTTATTTAGGACTTTACGAAGAATATACTTTGACCTCATTGATGTACTTTGTAGATAAACATTTCAACTAAAGTGATAAGAAACATAATCTGTGCATACGTTGTTTGCGAAATGCAGCAAAAACACTAGCTGTAGTAGTGGCTAACCGTCTTATTGCAGAACAGAAAATGAGAAAATAAGTTTTCTCCTTTGCAGAGCGAACGTGTTTTCTCATTTGTCAAACACTTTTTAACTTCCAAACTTGAGAAAAAGGCATGCAATCAGCTGTTTTATAAACTAAATGTATACATGTAAAGATACATTTTTAGGTGCAATATGACGATAGTATTTTTCTTGGGAGTCAATTACAGTATATTTTAATTCTCTATGGTTAGAACGCTATGTATTACATCGTTACTGTAAATCCATAAAATTTAATATTTTAATGTTTTTATTGTAGTTTTACTTTTACCCACACTACTGAAAGGTCTATACCTATGAATGGACAGTTTCAGTTAAACTTAGAGTGATGGCGACTATGCACAATGCACATATATTTATTTTTGTGGAGCGAATAAGCAAGTCATTTTCTAGGTCACTAAAGCTTACGCGGCTCATCTATGATTAAACCTTAATGAACACATTACTTGTCACAGTAAAATCGGAAAACTGAAGTTGTTTACTATTCCGTGCAGTCTCTATCAAAACAAATTTAATCATGTGAAGTTGATTATCTACAATGATCAATCAAAGCCAATAATCACTAATAGATTAAACCTCATCGCAATCATCAGGTGTTGATCAAGATACCCTTGTGAATGATCAATATCTAATTGGCTTTAGCTCCAATCCCTTGTCCCTTGGAATTGTAACATTGTCTATTCAAGGATAAGACGCTATGGAAGGCAGGAGATTATTTCCAGAACTGGTCATATTAACTTTGACTAATTTGAAATGTCAAGCAGATCAAATAAGGAAAATACTACACTTAAATGTATTTTATGTACAAGGAAAATGTAACACATATTACGGATATAGTCTGATTTGCAGTCAAAGTTTCTCAATATTTACTTATGTAGTGTCAATATTTATTGAATTATGATTGAAACTAAATGATTGTATAAGATTAAATCAAAACACACATGAGTTATTCATTGAACTAAAAGAGAACTGAATTGTACGGTCGCATCAATCATGACTTGTATCAAATATTTTACAAATGTGACTTTTTTAAGTGAATACTTTTTATATATATTTAATTAAATTGGAAATATGTTTGAGCAACTTAATCTTGACAACGTGAGCCCACTAAGTAATACATCTCGATATTTTCACAAGATTCTAACATCGGATCTATGAGTTCCAGTTTTACTTCTTCTTTACAAACTGTCTGTTGTCTAAACTTTAGTTAGCACAAAACCAAGTAGGAAAGCGTGTGGCAGTTGAAAGTTACATAATTTACAACAAGAAAGCCTCTGTGACAATGGTACGCAGCTGGAAGCTCTGTATTATTCTAGGCTCAAACCTGCGGATTATCTGTGACAATTTCTCACTCGCTTTACAGAAAACAAAGCGTAAACCAATTTGAAAATTCCTACCTAGGTTTGAACTAAACCTGTTGCTTTGACAAAAAAGAACTGTAGTAAAGACAGTTAAATATTAAACGTTTTGGTGTAAACAAAACAGTTGGGACTTAAAGCTGAAATTATTTGAACAATGATGGCTGTATTAGACATTTGTTAAAGTAAACACTGGATAAAGTAATTACACGGTATCTTTTTTAAGTATTCAACAGTGACCTTAAGATTCAAGAACGATACCATTATCAAATAATAAGTTTTTTAACTAAATGTAACGGTTTGTTTCCTTTCAAACTATTTGTTTCAATTTAACTGCCATAAAAATATGCCAATTTAACTTTTTTGTTTTATATTTTTATTTCTGTGCAAAATATAAGTTTGTTAACTCTAAATAAAGTCTTGTACTTTTTCTTTTCAAACTAATAGGAGAGTCCTTTCAATCAGATAAATAAATTGATAAAAGATGTACTCGTATTTGTACTTATGTGCTCTTTGTATAGGTTATTCCCTTTAATTTGATATATTTTGTGTCTAAAAATCCATTGAGAAAACGTATAATGCAGTTTACCTTTTTTGACCATGCTTTGATACATGATTATGATGCTTCTTTTGTGCACAGTAAATGCTTGGAATTGTTTTATGGTTTTAGAGTAAGTATTACTATGCTGTTTAAATATGCTGTTCATTCCGTGAAAGTTAAAGATAATGATTCTCAAGCTCTTCTCATTGGGCCCTTCTCAAGGTTGAGCCATTCGCTGTTTACTAGTAAAATAGTTATTTAATTTCAATTCAATTTACAGCAAATTTGAATGGTTATAACTAATCACAAAAAGATTGAAAGATAAAAATTATATATTTGCTGGCTGATATATCTCAAAAAGAATAAACTAAGTTCCACTTCCTTAAATGGTGTACAGTAGTTAATACAAGTATATTTTCAATACATTCTAATTAAATGAAGGTTTTCAGTTGAGGATTTCAGATTGTCAAATAAACATATGTTTATTCTTAATATCAAACAAACGCAACTTACCTGTTGGTATAATACATATAACGGGCAAACGTAGCTGAGAAAAAACACGGTTGAAAGCTGAAGTTCATAGTTTGTGTAAACACATGTTAACAATGAGTAAACAGGCTAGTTCATTGTGTACACAAGCTCACCGAGCCGGAGTACCTATTTGCATACCTACTATTCACTGAGTTTTATACCCCCACACTCGATTGTTTAAAACTGTTTGACATTTAAGGTTTTCTGTTACTTTATTAACTTACAGTTTACGCCCAGTGAAAGTTTACATTCTCTGTGTGTAAGAGAATAGCTAACTCCGGATATTGACGCGATTTTCGTGTTTCAATATCATCACAAGTAAGCAGAACTCCCAATATTTAGGGATGCACCTCTGACTTAAGGTTATGTCACATTAGAATAATTTAGCATCTAATAATAATTTCGTCGGAACAAAGTTTGAGTCCAATTTTCATTGTGTCTTTATAAAATAAACTTTTTCTAAGAAGCTTACTAAACTCTGGTGATTTTGGGAAACGACTCCATCATTTGTAAAACAATAACATAGGTTCAAATTTAAAAATATTTCTTATTATCATTTCGTTTAGAAATTATTGTTTGAATAAGCTTCTCAAAAAAGCAGTCCGCAACAGCACTGCAATTTATCTATTACTTTCAAATAAAACATCACGATCAACTGAAACAAACAAAATTATCAACTAGCACTGAGCACGCTTAACGTGGGCCTATTCATTAAACGTCTAGTTTGTTTGATATTAATATGTATATACATTTTTTAAAACAAACCTTCCCTCCTTGTGTCACCTCAAAAGAAAGGGAATTTCAACACGAACTCAACAACGCAAAGAAACATTGTTTTATCTCGACTAGTTTTTGTTATAACAATTGAAAAGATGATAAAAATCAGGTTAAAAATGCCACATTTCACGTAAAATTTATTTGTAATGGCAATATTTTTTTCAAATTACTCTGAGATTATGATATAGGGTTGAGATGCTTCCTTAGACTCTTAGAGTATTTGAAGAGGATTTTATCATTCAAAATCAATTGTATGTTAAATGTAGCATTTTAAACCTGATTGTGTGTCATCTTTAAATTGGTATAGTAAAAATACGAGTTGAGATTGTAAAGTTTTCTTTGCGTCGTTGAATTTGTGTTTTAATTCCCTTTCGTTTGAAATGCCATACGAGGCTGGATGGGGGTTTGTATTTAAAGAATTTGAAGGACGCAAAGTACGTCAAAAAAGCTTCAGAATCTTATAAAAACATTTCATTAAAGGTTTTAAAAAAATGTTTCCTTTTTCAAAAGTTAGGATGGGGGGAACGTTCATAGCTCACCCTGTATTGTGTATAATGTAGTGTGCCGATGCGTGTAGATTGTATAATGTATACTTTTGAGTGTATAAAGTAGAGTTTAGAGTGTGGTTTGTAGAACGTAGAGTGTAAAGTCAACTGATAAGCGGGAGAGGAAATCACGTTCCATTCGTCAACTTGAAATCACATGTCTTCAACACATCAACAAACTCCTACGTCGTCAATACTTCTACACGACGTAATATAGGAATATTTGAACATTTCAAATGTCAACGTGAAATGTGATAAAGGCAAATCCATTGTTGTGTTGAACAGGCGCCAGAGAGGGATTTCATAAGTCGAAAGTTTAAAAATCGTTAAAATTATTTAAAATGTGGGACTATGACATAGTTATATTCTTCTTTAAATAACAGATGAATACAAAAAAATCATTGAAATCTTTTAAGAATGTTTTCTTATAAAAAATATATAGTTTTTAAAAATGTCTATACGTTTACTAAAACTAAAGGTGTTTGAAAAACAACCTAGTACTGTATTGTTTATTTTGATGACGACATGATTATTTCTTTGAATATCTTCCGATCCTAGCTTGAATAATGGTGAATACAGTAATTAGTTTCAATGTCAATAAGTAATTATTTCGCATGTGCGAAATAATGAATAAGTCAGATAAATATTAAGAAATAAGGTATTTACGCGCAAAATTGAAAACTTGATCTACTATAGGTGTTGTGATTAAGAAAAGAACATTTTTAACAATTTATGTTTATTACCAAAATTAAACATTGGTATATGTATTAACTCTACTTTGTCTTTTTAAGCGATAATTTAAAGCGTTTAAGCGTTTTAAATTTGACACAGCTATCTGACCCCCGTCAGTATTCGACAACGGAATAGGTAATAAAGGTAATAAAGAATTTTTAAAATGAAGCAGCTAAAACTTTTGTACTTTATATGAAGTTAAACATATTTTTAACAGTTAATCCAAGGTTCATGTTGTTTTCTTTATTTTGAGCAAATGAGGTGATGTTGCTTTTGTTTTCGATTAAGATAGGTGTTCGTTTAATGCAACTCCTCTCTTCAAATTAAGTTTTATGTATTATTACAAAACTACTGAGAACATTTTTAATTAATGCAAATTAATATTAAAATCTAATTGCTCTGGTACACTGTTTCCAGTTAAGAATCTGTGGTATTATCAAGTTAGGACAGGTGAAGTGGAGGAGTTTGTGGTGTCTACCTCTCTGCCTCGCCAAAGTGCTTGGGAAATTTAATCATAACCAGGTAAATTTACTTACTCTAAAGTACTTTTAACTAGAAAAATGAAGTATTTTCGTCGGAACTTTGTCTCATTATACAGTATATATAGAGAGTATTGTACTCATAACAAATCTTGTAAATATTCGTTGAACCTGCCGCTTTGAAGCTATTTGAGCTTAAAAGTTTTAAACTGGCGTTACTTGAAAATGAAAACTTGATTTTCTTTTTCTTAAACTAGTTTTTGTTGGACTGTATACTATTAAAGAGAATTTAAAGGACACATTTTTGAAAAGTCTGTAGTAAAAATATTTTGTCATTACAAAAAGTGGGTCCAGATAGTTCAAAACACCTTATATATCAACTCCTTCCATGTTTAAATGTATAAAACAAATTACTGACAAATGACATTTTTTAGTTAGAATTTCGAACAGCGTCATCTTTCACAATACATCTAAATTGTGCATAATCAAATACTGCCATAAACATGTGCAAAGTTTAATCTCATTTTCCTGTGGGAAGACGCCGAGCTAGGAGAGTTTTGGTGTTTCCTCTCCTCCTCAGAAATTAGGTGCTTTGTGGAATGGCTCCAATTTCCACCCCGGGCTTGCTGCGACGAAACTAAACTTTGCAAGATACCCTTGGTGAAGATATTCAGCCCGTTTTTGGTTTAAATCTTTGTAACAAAAGCCGATGTAATAAACGTTCCATTACTGTTAAAAAATTGCATATAGTTTTGACATTGTTCCTATTTACATTGTAGTTTTTGAAGTTGGTATGATGTGGAATAAAAATAAATGTATCATTTAAACGTTGAAACTGGTTTATGAGAACATAACTAAACACAGTAGATTTTTGGGATACATTTTTATTTTACAACAAAAGGTGTTGGAGAAGTGAATTAAATTAAAATATTTTGGATTTCAAACTTACGTGGTTTGTCATAATAAATCAAAAACAACTTTTGAGTCAATTACAATGAAAAAATAGTGTTAAAACGTTTTGGTTATTCTTTAATAATCACCGTCAGTTGTATAAAGAAGAAAAATAAATAAATTATGAACATAAAATAAAAGATACAAAATAGTTATAAGTCAATTGTTTCTTGATAGGTAGACGGAGCCAGTATTCTTGATGGATTCTTGACTAAAGGTTTGGCGGGTCCCTGACATCGAAGATGTTTCCATCGCTCGGTGTGTCCGCTAATAGTTGAGAGGCCGTGTTGTGTACGCTTGGATGTCAGGTTTAAAATTAAAAATATATAAAAATTGAATGTCGAAAAGAATTTAATTAAGGAAAAGAAGTAACTGCTGTTACACCATAGCTTAAACTCTCTTATGTTTGAATCGTGCAGGGTTGAGAGACTCCAATACAGAGTAAGGAGTATAAAGGGTTTCCTTATTCTGTGGTTTCAGGATTGTTCATGTTTGATGATTCCACAGAATTCAGAGATAACGTGTTACGACATAGCATATAACATTTCTCAACATCAACTCTATCTCTGGAAACAAATCACATGACGTTTCTCAAGAAACATTTCAGCACAATCTTGCTCGAGATATTGCTTCCAAAGGTAGACAGTCTTACATTTATTTATTTGTTCTTTAAAATGATGAGCGTAGGTCTTTTACAGTAGAAACAACATACTATTTAGTACGTGTTACACTTACTACATGTACTTACATACTTTGACGAACTTGTACTTTGAAACGAAAATTTAATTTAATTGACATCAATCCATTTTAATTCCACATTAAATTCAGTTTACAGCAATTTAAATTTTATTTATGACGGACAACTCCTTTTCACAGGACTTTGCACACACATGTTAACAGAGTGTAAAGGACTTTTTTAAAAATGAGTTTCAGAGTGAATTAATAACTTTATTTATGTTCTTCTTTATGATGTTTGTCTATGCAATTGCTTTCGACGGTAAAAGTGTTGACATGACTTTCACTAAGGTCGTTCCAATTTCACTTATTTTACAAGAAGATACTTGAACACCAGTGACATGTGTTGGTTTTGTTCTTACTCACAAAATTTGTTAACACATTTGAGACCTTCTTTGCAACCACAGCACTCCAAATAAAAGAAGAATAAGGGCAAGTAACCGAAGGGTTCGTAGGGTGAAGTGCATCGGTCTGAACAGGCTTGTCCTAATTCTCCGAAATCTCCACAAAACCCGTTCGATCCGGCTGAAATCAAAACGTTAATATTCAATGTTTGTCAAAACACCTTAATTCTCCATATAGTTCGTATTAATTAGTGAAATTGAATTTAGTCGTGGAATTGAATAAATTATTCACGGACACACTCGTGATTTTATTCGCCATTATCAGTGATAGCCCGAGCCAGACTAAACGGTCAGTGCATTCCATTATTGTGCACTTTCAAGTCAGACTAATGGTTTTTGATAAGCTATCTGTATTTACAGAGAAAATTACATGCGTTTGAGAGACCTGCTACTTTGCTTTGCTTTGAGACACCGACCACTCTTAGAGGGTGTTTCAAGGTGAATATGGAATGGTTGAGTGTGATGAGTGTTTTGATGGATGATGAGATGTAGTCTTGTTTCAAACTAGGGCCGACTGTTCCCCACATTGGGTTATTAATTGATAGCCCATTGATCAATAGAATAGACCAACGGCTTAGCGTAGCTTCCGAACGGGAAGTGGCCGTTATGAAAAGTTGTCACTGCGCCCGGGAATCAACCCGGCCGATTTGGTGCGAAGCACGCCTCTAGCTATGGGGTGGCCATGATGATTGGATGAGCAACATAAGGCGTTTTGCATATGTCGTTTATAACAGCATTTGTATTTCAAGCCATTTAAAAAGGTTATGGAGTGGAACTATTAATACGCAGTGGTAGTTTCATACAAATTTAGTAACATTAAAAACTCCCTTGAGAATTTTTCCAATTGCGTACTATTATCTCTAAAAGTAGTGGTTTGTTCATGAATCTCGGGTTTTAGTCTTAATCAGATTGTTTTATTTAAATACTGATTAATGTTATGAGCTAAATTTGCGAAAGCGAAAGAGCTGAGAGCTGAGGAACGAATCGTACCAATGTGATCACTCTGATAGTGATTTTTTTCAATTATCAAGAACTCCCTCCACACTTTCTTCTACAGTCCTACTGTAATAATCAATATAGAAGACCTATAGATTTATGAGACCTCAGATACATCATAAAACCTATAATTCTTGAATAAACTTTGATTTTCGGTTTCAGTACCTATTTGAAGCAAATTACCTTCGTTGTAGCCTGATGATCGTGATGAACTTAAAAGCTAGATGTGGTACTGATGATCGTTCGGTCTAATGAGAACATCTTCAGAGCACGATCACTAAACTAAATTATTACTCTAACAGTTTATATACACTTAATTACACTGTTTATTTACACTTTAAAGTGTGAACAAACAATGTAACTAAGTGTACGAGTATATACTCGCACACAGGTTTCGCGATAGTTTAGCTTAGTGATCGTGCTCTGAAGATGTTCTTCTTAGATCGAAACGATCGTCAGCACCACATCTAGCTTCTAAGTTCATCAGGATCTTCAGGTTACAAAGAAGGTAGTTTGCTATAATTCTTCTTTTATAGTAAAGTTATTTGTAATTAGAACTAAGAAAATAATTTGTGTCGAGTTAAAACAGGGTTATTAGTGGTTCTTATCAAAATCAAGAGACTTAAATACTTCTAAGTACCTTTAAACTAAATTTTGACTTACCGGACTGTTTTATACAGCATGCGGATTTGCAGTCATCATTGTGGTAACAAACATCATGTCCATCAGTGCGTTCGTACGTAAAGAACAACACAATTGTAACCAACACGTAAAACGTGGTGTGCTTTGACATATTGGAACTGAAACGTATTTATAAGAAGCTACATATTAAAACTGTAAAACTAAATATTTGTTAGTATTTCAACTTTTGCTTGCAATTCATTTCTTTATTGTTTAAACAGAAAACGTTGCTATAGCGTAAATTTAGAATCCGTGGCTCCTCACAAATTTGCGTACATAGTTATACAAATATCTCAAAAATTGGTTATCACAGTAAAAAATGTGCAAGTAGATAACATAATGGTGTCTTTTTAAAGTAACATTCTTGTTGTTTTCCAACGGAAAGCTCATGCATTGTGCTTTTTCATGCATCGTCCGAAAATATATTTATATATTATATTTTCACTTTATTAACTGAAAAACCTTGTATTTCATAAATAAACATTGTATTGAGAACCTCCTTAGTTTATCATTCTATATTTTAAGATTATTCTAGGTAAGAAGTAAAAGTATCTATTTTTGTTGTGATTCTAAATTAAAGCACTTTTAAAATCACTAATTATTGATTCATTTTATAGCAGCTAAAGCAAATATCATACCTTTCTTGAAAAGACAGTTTGTTTCACAGACGCAGAAAATACTACTAAAATACCAAACTGACAAACTCAACAACATACAGATTCGTCGTGACTGTTCAAAAAATACACTTATCTTTATTAGAGTCATGACTAAGATTCCACGAAAAGCAACACTTCGAGTGCTGACATGCTTCTAGATAACCGCCTTGTGATGTTGAGAAATGCTTTACTTCGTTATTCGCTATCCCTACATCGAGTGTGTGCATCAACATCAAGTGAATAACATACAACATAGTCCACTGCTTCATTCTAAATGCATTTTTCTATCTCTAAACCTCTAACTTAACTGGAATGAAATCCTCAGCATAACCTGTGTGATTTATTTATTCACATTATTACATGTCTTCTGTCACATATCATTGGTAATATATTGAATTTAGTAAGAAATTTAATAAATGAATAAAGATGATGCGATCAAAATTTGAAAGATCACAATTAGACCAAGGTGCTCCCGAAATAAAACTGTATGTGCTTTCCAGTAAAAGGTGGCTCTTGCTTGAAATTTGATCATGGTTAAGCACTGTTTTTTTATATCAAACCATACAAATATAAAAAGGTCTAAAATTTCAACTTCCACGCCACACAGCTAAAGTCCCTTGGATTATTCTTAAATGGATACTTACATTAAATATACAGAGTCCAGTAATTACGGGATAAAACTTCACCTAGGATTAAACAGGCCCTAGGATAAAACAAGGCCTATCTCGCTTACCTTTATGTCTGTCTGCCTGTCTGTGCTTTTTCAAAATATAATTTTTATCTCCGAGGTCAATAAAACCTGTGTACACTGTTTTTCACTTCCGGTTTATTGTTCTTATTTTACTAATTTTCAATGACGGCCATATTACATTTTCTAAGCTTAATAACTCAAAACCTTAAGATTTATGTTAAATACTTACAATTAACAATACGTGGCAATTGTGCGTACAAACCTTAAAAGACCAAAGTACTTGTGCTGTAATGAGCAGCAACGGAGCAATTAAAGTTTCCCTGAGCACAAACCTTATTTACATAAGTTTCTCAAATGTAATAGAGCAGTGTGTTCAGAAAAACTTTAATATCGGCGTTATTATTTGCTGCAACATAACTGATTTGGTCTTAAGCTCATACAAACATTTTCCACGTAGCCTACAGTTATTATTGTGTAGAATTTGAAAGTCTTGTGATGGAGAAGCTAGTTACATGCACTGAAACAACGAACAAAACGTCATGGATATAAGATACCTGCATGATTTAGAACAACGATATTTACCCCAATTTCAAACCTATCACTCGAATGTAGCTCAACTAAATTATACTTCTTCTTATAAAGTTTATGTATGGAAATCCGCGGTTGTCAATGTGTCAAAACAAAATGTCAAGAAGAAATGGCGTCATACATATGAAAGTGTCTGTATTATGATAATGTGACTGTAGCCGGCGCGTCAGTGAGCTTACAATATTAAACCTTGCTGAGCTTATATTGCGTTATATCTTCATCTTGCTCTGCTTGCACTGTCCTGTAGCCAGCACTGTCAGTCTTTCTTTCTCATTGTAATTTATTTGGTAGAAAAACTTATTTGGCATTAACTTAAGTACTGGTCGACTATAATCACGTACTTTGATAGCCTCTCCAAGAACTTTTGAACTCCCTCTAGCAAACTGGATCAAAATAGTATTAAATGTTCTGGCTGTTTTGAAAATTAAATTACCAGACGCTGTTAACTGAAATACGGATTAGTTAGGTCAATAAGTGTTTGTGGCAAGTGGCAAACACTATCTTGTAAACTAGTAAACATTTTGATGGGCAAATAAGGCTACATATTCACTTTTTATCTAATATCCATAACAACCAATAAAATGCTAAACTCATATTTAACTTGATGTTTAAGCATATTATAAGACTTTATCGTAGTGAAAGGATGATCGGAATCATTTTCAAACGCATAACTATTCATTACTAGTATTTCTAATGCATTGAAATATAAAGATATTAAAAATAAAACCATCATGCAAAATCAATAGCCCTTCAAACTAAAAATTTAGTGTGTCACACCTTTATATACGTTTCCTAACTCAACTTTAAAACTTAAAACAAACGTATAAGTGTTAAGACACTCAAAGTTGATTTGTTTAAAATATGTAACTCATTTCTTCTCAAAGCTCAATAAATTTAAACCTTCCGCCCTCGAAATGAAGAAAGTTATAAAACACTGAGGACTTAGAAACAGTATTAGACACAAACATGTATGTATACAGCACAAGTATCGAATCTCGTCGGTGACACTAACTCCACAATATCATCCCATTCTTCCTCTCCCCAAACTCCAATATTGGCTTTATCCACCGATATCCACACTCATCCGAGTAACTCCTGTGTCAAATTATTGTTTTTCACTATATAAGGTATGTGTCGACTCAGTTCTAACCCTGAATATAGCTCTCCTGCTTTCAGTTCAGAATAAGTCGTCGTATAATATATGTGTAGTAACCTACTTGTATGACTGCCAAGAACTTTTACAAAGTTTGAAATTTTTAATTTTACCTAGCCTCTACATGAAAACTTGTTTCTTTTCAAATCAACGAGACCCTTTAAGAGGAATTAGCATTCACTCTTATGAAGCAAGAGGCAGGGAACACTACCGAGCTGGGCGACACAGAATGATAGTTCATGACCGTGTGCCTTCTCAGGCAGGAGTTCAATTAGTCAACCGATTAAAAGTGTCCAAATTTGAAAGGCACCCAAAACTTTTCCAAACCAAATCTTAGTCGCAAAGGAGTCTAGAAACATAACTGGGAGAACGCACCGACTTGTAATAAGGCTAGAGTGGAACAATTCGAATTAATGGGAGAGAACGTAATTATTGACAAACCAATGTCAGAACGCATTGAAACCCTTAGTGCAAAACCTCCAGAATGATTGCTTAACATGTCCATGTATTTTCGCAATATACTTGGTAATTATTTAGTTTGGCGAAATACTTTTACAAGCATTTTGTACCGTTGTGGTGGAATATTTGTGAGTGGAAACTGTTCTTTTGAGACATATGTATACGATCGAATTTGTAGACTCTTCAAAGCAAAGATTAAAGATCTGAGCAAGAGGAAGAAGAAGAAAGAGATAAGTAACGAGGTTTGTGTCGAGACAGAGACGCTTTTCTCTCGTCCTTGTTTAAATCCGACAGTCTTATTTATTTCAACGAGATATGTTTTGTATTAGTGAACGTAATCGTTCTTCTTTTCAAAACAACATGGCGTTGGAAGGAAAGGAAAGGAAAAATTGTTGGAAATCAGCTGGTCCACCTCTGCTGTCGTACTCAAGAAAGTTTGGGGTTTAGTTCCCAAAATAAAAATCAACAGACTCTGTCCTGTTCACACACAAAATATGTTAAGTGAAGTGGTTTAGTATTTATTAGCTGAATGCTTCCTGTTCTAAATAGGCAAAATTAAATCATCAATGTTTCCTGGTCTTCAAATTTTCTGTGTGATTACTTCATTTTTTCCTTGATAACATTTTATAAAATTAGGACACTTAAAAAAAGATCAATTAAATCGGTAAAGCAATTCTCAAGTTACGCCATTTTCAAAAATAAATTGATTTACTTTTACATATTAAGATAACATATGTTGTTAAGTTTGAATGTGGAATGAGTGATAAATCATGTGTGAATGTTTAATTTCATTGTATTGTAATTTATTTGTGTTTTTTGCTACGCAATATTTTGTATTGTCTTTAGCAAATTATTAGTATTTTGTTAAGATTCAAGCTTAGGCGGCCGAATTGTTTGTGCTAAAATCTTCAGGACAATCGATACATGCAAGATTTCTCTCTATTTGATACTTTTTTCACTCATGCTAACCCACTTTCGAGGTTGAGTCGTAGAGAGGATGTTTCAGTCCTAACATCAACAAGACAACCTTACCTTTATCTTTTTTAATTCCAGCCCTTGTAACCAAACCGTCAACGTCCGAACTCACAATCCATGGTCTTTTAGACATCTATCGATAAATAAATTTATTTAGAATCGATGAAAAAGTAAATAAGAAAGAAAAAGGAATGTCTGTAGAGGTAACATTAAATTTGCAGAGTGAGGAAGAGTTAAGGCTGTAACAAGGTTTGCTATCCAGAGTGACGGAGCTCCTCCTACCTTTCCTTTACTCTTCCTGTACATTACATTCACCTTCACCTTCACCTTACTCTAGTGTATTGCTTCGAGTGACCTTTTCAACAAAACCCACCTGATTTTTTGCTCTTCGTAAGTTTTTGCCTGACTAGTATGTCCACGCTTTAGAGGGCGTTTTAGTGTGTCAAGTATTTGAGTATTGCCTGGTTTCTTGCGCTTTATGCTCCATAATAATAATCCTTCGCTCCAGGAAAGGTTTGTTGTAACATAATATTATAGACATTATATTATCGAAATTATAATTAGCTTAGCAATTGATCAGTTAGCAAGTTTATGTGTTATGGATGACACTAACATAAAATGGCATTAATTAAATTACGTTAAACCCTAATATACACTTCAAAGCCACATTCATAGTAAAACTTGTATATTTACGGTTAAAAACTATTCGATTAAAATTCATACAACTGAAATGTCATGTGTATTGTAATAAATTGTTGTTGAGTTTCCTAACTTCGTCGACTTCACATACTGGTCACCGTTTAGTAATGTTAGCACTTTATACACCCAAAGGTAGTCCAAAGCGAGCACCTTTTATTAGAAACGAGGAAACCTTCACTACTTCAGCCTGAAAAATACTGCGTTGTGGTATATCTCCTTATGTCGGTTTTTTTAAATACGGCCTGGTTTTAAAAGCAAAAGGTCATATTGTGGCAAAAACCAATATTCAAAGGGATAACTTTAACTTGCTATGGTTTGGTTTAGTTTTGGCATCTCTGCACGAAAAACGCGTTTTCAGCTTAACATCCTTCAACAAACAGGCATTGGTTAGACCAAATAAAGCTCGTACATTACTTAAGAGCAAATTAAATATAGAAGAGAGCGTGCAGTTCCGAAGCTTAAAGCTTACCTTTCGTGCACACAGTAACATTCCCAAGTCAGAGGTGTATAACATAAATCCACTAGTAGCCTACGAAATTATTCTAGAAATGATGGATTTAAGATGGTGACTAACACAAATATAAGGTAATTTGAAATTTTAAAGGTCCACTGGAGGTAGCTTACTACCACAACCACAATCTGACCTTGCTCTTAGAGAAACTGTACTATATGTTTTTTGTTTTGTTGCACACTGGCAACTGAATCCATTCCCACGTTTACTGTAATATGTTTAAAATACCACTGCATCCACACCTAGATGTAAGACGCTTCTATCACCCCGCCTTAGCGATGTGTCACCACCTACATTCACGCCTACATCTACAGTTGTCACACTTAGTTAAATCACAGTATCAAGTCGCATGTAAATGTTGCAAATGCCTCGTCAACTACTCTCTGAGTACATTTGTGCTTATAATTACAGCCATGTCAAAGCTTTGATCTTGGAAATCATTATCCCTCTCTCTCCAGGAACTCGACTAAATGAGCTCAAACATTATTCATTTCGAGTTTGATTCACTTTGCCGAAACTGTTTTAGTCGTTTAAACATTTACTCGTACGTGTTAAAGAGTGCAAATTACCCTTTAATATGAATCATACGTAATTATGATTTGAAAAATATTTTGGAATCGAGTTATTTCGGTCATTAGGATTGGGAAAATAGTGGACATTACAGAACCTTAATATTAAATTCATTATTTAAAAATTCCAGAATAACTTATTTTTCTCCAGTGAAATCGAACATATTTTATGTACTTTACTATGTGTTTAAGTATTAATGTATGATTTATAAAAAAATTCTATAAAAAACTAAAACACCGTGGGTGTTCAAAACTAGGCTTTCAAAAATCTGGATCGCTAAATAATTTCATAGATTGTTTACATCACATGACTGGGAGGGAGACTACGGTAGACGGACTGACAAAGAACTGGATTGAAAAATTTGATTGAAATGGGCGAGACAATGAACAACACTTTATTTTTGGAAAGAACCTAATTTTTAATGCAAGAATGTACAGAAAATGTTAGCTTTAAAGTACTGACAGTTGCATAACATGTCAAATGTTTTCGTAAAACCTAACTAACTATGTTATTTACCTAAAACTCATAATAGTTCTAGAGCTATAATTGAAAGCGAAGACTATTGGCTACAAAAGAAAGTAAAGATTTCTTGAAAGCAGAAAACACGTGCTTGAATTCTGCTTGATTTGTACTTATACGTACGTGAAGCTGGAGTTAAATAAACACTGCGAGATTAGAATTCAAGAAGGGTTTGTTTTTGCTTGAGCTTTTGATTTATGACCTCTCCTCTCCAGACTGCTTCAGATGTGATATTTATTCAAACAAGCCCCTTTCTGAATATCATTATTTACTTAGCTGTGAATTACATTCTTCATACATTTCTACTCGGCTCTAAAGTACTTTGCTAATGGTATTAAAAGGCACGTATTATAAAAACGCCGTGGAAGTTCAATTTACTTATAGAAGCCAGTTTCAAAAGTGACTCTTGTTTGCTTAGTTTGGCCTGCACTCCATCGACATCAACCCTAGAAACCTTTTGGAAATTAGGTATAACATTGGAGGACATAGTTTATTATGAAGACCAGCTGTGAAAAGTAAAAACGTTGCGCTTCTACAGCAACTAAGTAAATCCTGAACTACGCATAAACTGACAGTTAGTTGTAAACTAGTTTTGGCATTCAGTTGAATAATCTTCTTTCTTAAATTCAAAATCACAAGTATTGTTTACCAAACATGTACAAGAACAATTTCAAAGGCACAAGTTGAATTATAAGTTATTTTACCGTTTGCATAGTGGTGGATCTCACAACGTTTCTAACATAGGAAATCGGTCAAAAAGTGAGTTTCATTTGGAACAAGATTTATCCGGAAAAATGAAATAATAAAATGTTTATACAAAACAACTGAGATAAACTCACAGCTAGTATAATAAATACTTAAGTTTCAAAGACATTTACCTCCGCAAAATAGGAAATAAAACAGGGAATTGTTTCTAAAAGCATGCTTAAATTTTCAGAAGAAGGGATGGTTAAGAATTTACCAGGTTTTGGCTAGACAGGAGTGACAACCTTTCTTACTATATCTCTTGGCATAGCGTTATTATGTGTTTTATTTGGTTTCTTCATTTTGAATAATTTAGCAGCATTTTTCGAAGTTATAACTTTACGCGCACTAAATAATATTGTGTGTATAACACTGCACAGACTTTAAGCTATTTTGATACTGATGTTTTCATAAAGAATAAACTTTATGTTATCTTCAACACTTACACCAAGAATATATTGAAAGTCAATCGGTGCCTTAAAAATATTGATGAAGTTGTCGATACACTATCCTCAAAACTCTATATTTTGTATTACGTTATGAGATTTAAACTACCATAATATGAATTAATAAAATGTTGAATTTGAATTTTATGGCCTTTAAAACAAATGGTCGCAAGCTACGGGTTTTGTTAAAATTTTGGAATCACACCCCAAAAATCCCATTTTGTGATGGGGGGAGGAAGGGACAAACCCCTCGATCACGCCAAACATTACTTGAGTTTAGCTTAATAACATGTCCTAAAGCAAGTTTTGAAATCTTTAGCCGTTCGAAAAATACTCTGGGCGGGGTTCCGGACCTTTGAAACACCTTGCAAAAAAGTCCAAAAAGTCTCTTAAATTTTCTTTTTTTTTTTAATATTCACTATTGAACCAATAACGTCACATAATTATAAAACGTTGTTCAACTAAAGTAAGCTTTTTTATTGACATCAAACGAAATTATGGCTATAATTATAAATTAAGTACAAGTTACCTTTTTGGCGCCTATAGATCCTACTGATGTTTGTTCTTAGATGTACATTTCAGGACTGGGGTGTCCCATCATCAGTATTTCTCTCTTCTTATACACCACTGTTCATTACATTAAAACTATATACACTATATACTCACACAAACGGTCACTTAGTTTGTATATCGCTGGATGTCACACGCGGAACTCGCGCGGGCCGATGCACTACGGTACGTAATGAAATATTTTAATATATAAATTAAGATAAATATATTAACTTCTACAGCATTTTTACCATAACGATAGTGTTACTCACATATTGGGCTCCAAGCAGCAGAGCTATATACATATAGTGTTCAACCATACCTGAAACAAATATATTCTAGTTAGTTTATTACCTAAATACTATGTAAATACTGAAGGTATCAGGGAGTAAAACAAAACGAACCTGCTGAATATACGGTTTTAAATTTTATTACTAACAATTAAGGTTTTATAACTTTAGAGTTCATAGAGAACAAATTTTTGATGATTTTGAATTAAATCTTAGTTATCTATTTGAAACTAACACTATTATTGGTTTTAAAAACAAAACTATGTTCGTCAGAAATTTTACTTTTCAAAGAATGCCTGAATAAATGTGTTCAAACTAGTTACGCTACTTTCAATGTTTCTCAAAAAGAAACCTTATTTAAATGAAACTACATAGTGTCATATAATTGACACTATAAATACAAATCATCTGTAATTACACAAGAGTGTATATCAAGTACAGTATTGTGTCGATTTTAAACTACAATAAAACCGCAGCTCAGGTAATAAGTCTTTAATTTTATTACACAAAGTACGATACGTATGGGGCAGTTTAACTTTCTCAAAATGTCAGGTTTACTATATTCAATTAAAAATATTGCAACTTTCCAATAATTCTGGGAAAAATATAAAATTGTTTCAATTATTTTTGTTTCGTTTTATTATTTGTATTTGGACTTATGGTCTACAAAACGTCAATTACAGTAGTTAGTTATTGAATTCTTCAATAATCAAGAAGCTTCATGACATAACATGGTAACATGAATGAGATGTATGACTAATTAGGTTCGAAATTAGTTTACTGGCTAAAGTAGAAACATGATGTGTCTAGAATTGGTTTTTAAACCTAAACATTTTTATCCATACCAATGTTGTTTTCCCAAGTGAATGTGTTCGATGTGTAATACAGGGCAAGCAGGGTGAATGTCCCCACCCCACCTTCACTTTTGAAGAAGGAAATATTTTTAAGAACCCTTTAGAGAATGTTTTAATAGGACTCTGAAGTTTGTTTTGACGTACTTAGCGTCACCCACACCTACCCAAACCCCTGATTTCTTGAAATGTTTTTCTTTGTATCGTTAAATTTGTATTAAAATTTCCTTTCTTATGAGGTGCCACAAGAGGGTAGTTTGTATTTTAAATGTTTAAGGAAGCCCTCCTCTCCGGTTTTGGGTGGGATTCGGGTGATGCAAAGTACGTCAAAACAAACTTCAGGATCCAATAAAAACATTACCTTTTAAAAATATTTCCTTTTTCAAAAGTTAAGGTGGAGGTATATGATTTTAACACAGTACATTAAGAATCTTATAAAATTAAACAGTTAACCTTTACTGCACGTGTTCTGTGTCAGCTGACACATGGACACAGCAAGATATTGCAGCGTACAGTCAGTGCATGTGGAATTAATTAACCTGGAGATCAAAGGTTGACGTTTCAGTTAATGCTCATTTACAATGCGTTGCATGTTTCATCAGGCAAACATCCTCATTATCTCAGCCAACTGATGTGCTTGGATACTCTGACTTTTCACCTGTAAACTTGTAAAGAGAGAGCTAAAGAATAAATTCGAGTTTGTGTTTTGTTGAAAACTTATTAACGTTACCAGTTTTGCATTTCGTAATTTTTACGCTGGTAGTATTTTTATTTTGGACCTAATCTAGGTTATTACGTATCGTTAAGATTAATAGTACATTCATTACTAGGTCGTAAAGTGAAGCTTTCGATTCGAGCTCATGTTTAACGTTCGAGGCACTGCTGAGTATGTTAAAGGAGCGAGAATTATAAAGTAACTTTTGAGACGATTAATAAACGATACTTATTGTTATTATGTAAATACTATTAGGAAATACATTTCAGTTAAAGTAATAGTAAACAAACTAAAATAAACAATATTTTGAGCTCAATATTGTTTTTTAGCTTAGAAGAAACAAATGTTAAGATATTAAGATTAAAGACTACTCGTTAAAACAGTTGATATCCCTTCAACTTAAAATTGCAATTTTAGCACATGTGTCGAAAATAGTTGTTTTAAAGCGAAATGAAATCAACCGTTTGCCTTCGCTGGAGTTCAAAGCAATGACCTTCCTCGACTCATTAAACATGGGTATCCCGATTGTTTTCTAAAGTTAATACTGTCTCGTAGTACAGTCCCACAAAATGCTAGAGAACAGGATTTTCAATGCCGTTTTATGTTTTGCTCAATGATGAATTATTAAATAGTTATTACGTGAATCTCAAACATAAAAATGAAAACGTGTAATTGATTGTTTCCAGTAGATAAATAGCGATCGTTTTTACTGTCCGGAGCTGCTGCCACTTTATGATTATTTGATAGGCAATACCTTTCAGGCCATTAAACATATTTCCTATTGAAAACCTTAACTGGGGTTTTAGTAAAAAATACAGCAAAAATACTTTTATTAAATGTTTGTATTTTTATATTCAGAGTTTGTTTATATCCATGTACAGTAACGATTCATTTACTTTTACAATAATAGGTAGTTATCATGAGCTTTATAAATGTTAGTTAAATATCTAACATGTGATTTTGCAGTGACTTTCAACACAATACCTTTACTTGATTGCATTTACTTATTGATACAGCTTTGCCATTGTCTATTTTCGAACTGTCTCGATATAGCACTCGACTTTAGTCCTCTCACAAGAATCCTTTTCCTGGCCTCATATGGCCCCCTTAACGTAACATAACCTCACACCTATTCTTGAAATAATATTGTTATATGAATGGTTGATTTGGATTCCTAACTGTTTGAAACAGCCTGTTTTCAATCAGGTTTAAACCTAGTACGTTTTGTGCCAAAATAGTTTTTGGGACTGGTTTCCTTTTTCGGAAAGGTTGGTTTGGTTGAATAACTGTGCCAAATTTTAGCTTTAGTCCTTCAGCCTGGTATAGTTTGTCAATATATATATATATATATAAAGAATTATTATGGTAGTAGTTCTCTATGGTGCGTGATCAAATTTTCACCCTGTGTAACTTGAAACTTCGACACTATTAGTAACTTAACCCAAATTACTTAATGCGTCGTCCATTTTAATTTTACTTAGTCCGAATGGTTGGTTGAACATTTAATATGATGATATTTACTTAAACTTTGGTTCAACTTTTTACTAAGCGAACTTTTGATATAAATATACCCTAAGCAACCATATTTAAACTTGGTTGTTTGTTGCTATTCATTATTGTTTTGGTACATTCTCGTTTACATATTATGAAGCTCTTATACCCGCATTTCATAGATACAGTTGAACCGGTATTTCTAAACTAAGGAAAACATGTTTGTTTCTTGAATGTTTGTTTGATGCCAGAAAACATACCAGTCCCGAAGTACTGATATCATAAATATGGAAGAGCCGTATTATGGTAATGTTTCTGTTTTCCTCGACGAACAACTTCTTACGGCTACTACTCGTATATTGTTGTTCCTTTTAAGTGTCGTAAGACAGGTTTCTAGCTGTTTAACATTGTTTAACATTGAATAATTGAATCGTTGTTGGAAACACTGTTTGTTTTAATTTGATTTAACTCAGATAAGCAATATTTACATGAAAGTATATACATCAAAAGTTATTACGCCACGAACTGGTCTGCGGTTCAGATGCGGTTCTAATGTTTGGAAATATAAATTAAACTAGTTAATTAAACCAGAGTGAGTTTAGCCGATTTCTTCAGCAAATGTGGTGCTTTCTCTTGCCGTGGAAAGCGAGGAAATCGGACAAAGGAAGATTTATAGCGAACTTAGCACTGCCTTTGTGTTCATTGTAGTACGCTGTGAGTGCTTTAACAAAACTATTAACTCGATAGCCGGAAAATGTTTGGCAATACTTTAAAATTAGGGAAATTATCAACAAAATAAAGACCACGTTTAGCTTTTCATTGTGTAATGTGTTGACTATTTGTAACGACATTTTCCTGTTAACAAAGCGTCCTTAAAAGTTGTTTGCTATGAAACCATTTGATTCGTCAAACATGCAAGAAACCTCAAAACGAAAACGAAACACAAAACTAACGAAATTATAAAATATTAATATATTATTGACAAATAATCGACATTAATACTAACGTTTTTTTTATGGCAACACATCTTCGAATAGGAAATGCAATAAACTGTAACATTAGTACAATTCAACTACTGAATTTTATTATAAATACTTATAAGTTCGTGTTAGTTAAGGTGGAATTTCAATTCCTTTTAAAGGATGAATAAATAAATATATCATTTATTAGCTAACATATTGCATGTTATACAACCGTCAATTAAAGATAACTTGAAATTGGCAAGCATTTGACATCGAGGTCTCATTCAAACATATACATTGTGTTCATTCGCTATTCCAACGGTTTGATTCCCACTAGCCTGTTTATAAGTCTGTTTGTTCTAAGTTCTAAGCATGTGCTAAGAACTTCAGTACTGAAAAGTTTTATCTTTTGAGACGAGACTCTTTAACACTTTTTTAAGAATTGGCAACCGGTTGATAAGTTGAACTCCTGCCTGAGAAGGCAAACGTTCGTGAGCTACCGTTCTGTATCTCACAGTTCGATAGTTCTCTGCTTCTGGTTCATAAGTAATTTCACTTCGTCTTATGGGATTCCGATATTAGCTTATATTTTAACAGTCATTATACCTGTTAGCTACCTGGTGGATGTCTAGTACTGATGATTGTTTATATCAATGGAGGCAAAATAGATAAAGCTGGTCGTGTCTCAACTCAATCTCATCCATAAAACTAGACTGTTTGAAATAATACTTAAGCGATTCCAAGCTGCTTTCCTTCTTGAAGTAAAATCATAAATGGAATGAACCGAAGTGCCGCCAGTTTGTTTTAACTAAGTGTTGCCTCGAAATTTCAACACATGCACACGAACATTGCATACATTTCATTCAGAAACATCTGTAACCTTTCATACTATTTCATAGAACATACAAATCTCAAATACACATAATTATGTTCATCACTTTATTTATAAACTAATGCGCATGTATATTTTTTAATGTCAGAGGTTGCCATCATCCACACTCCAATACAAAGCAAAGGGATGAAGCTGCCTAATAAATAATGTCTCCCGCGTTAGCCATTCCTCCACTGTATACGAAGGAAGGGGAGGTTATGAAGGGGTAGGGGGCAGACAATGTGAGATTTATTGTGTACTTAAGTGTTCTCCATTGTCCATTGTGTTCAGGACTTCACGCAACTTTCCACTGTCTGAGTAACCCCTTTATCCATGTATCACCTGAAAATCAAACTTTCGAGAGTAAATCACCCCTTTCAAGTCTTACAAAGTATTTACTTAGTGTATTTTTATTTTACTTTGTCATTTTACAATATAAAACTGTATTGGTTATTAAAAGGGTGAGGGTGTATAACTTAAGGGTTATGGGTTTAATAAAAAAGTAAGTTAAACACATCAGATTTAACAAAATATTTTAAGTACAAGAAGGCCAATAAAGAGTAATATTTTATTCGACAAGCGCTTTCGACAGCAATGCTGTCATCGTCAGGTTAAAAATTACCTCATATTTAGTTTAGTAAATACGTAAGTATGTTTGGTATTAATTTGGTTGTGTTTAGCTGGTCAGCTTACGCTGATTGGTTTAGGCAAACGTGTGTTAGGTTTTAGGTTACTTTTAACCTGAAGACGGGATCAGTTTACGGATCCTGAAAAGACGTCTTCTTCTTGTTCACAAACAGTATAAAAAATCCGCAGTAATATTTCAAACTCAAAAACTTTTGCATTAAAAACAAACTTCAAACAAAGTATTAATATACATATTTATTTATCATTGAAACGAGCTGAAACATAATATAAGATACACAACCAAACCACAATCTAGTGCGCAAACATGGACCCACGTCATCCCGCCCTACCTATAATATTGACCTTACCTAGCCAGCAAGAGATGTACACATACGTTCCCTCTAAACTGGAATATACACTAGGTTCAAGCAATTTCGTTGTGTTTGGTTTAGATATGCCACAGGCAACAGCTTTGAAAGCTATTAGCATAGTTTCATTAGTTCAATACTGATTAATGGGTTTATGCCTCTCAATAACTGAATAAGCAAAGGCCACTCAGAAAGAGTGAAACTTCGCTTTTATGGGTGTTGAAAATCAGCCACTCTCATTAAAAAGTGGCTCGATTTTCACTCTTTTGAGAGTTGTTTTTCACTCTTTCATTTTAGAGCTTTACTTTATTTGGTATCTCATATACTTTAAGCGCTAAAAGTTAAAAAGTAAGGTTTGTCCTGTTTAACGAGACGACGGTAGGACTACAAAGTCCTCTAAACCTTGACCTTTATCTAGCGTTAACATATAGTTAATATACAGATGTAAGTGGTGAGTGCGGGGATCGAACCCGTGCCAGTAGTGAGGATGAGCTCCGGAGCCACGCACGTTTCCAATCCACTCAACTAAGGGATCAAAATATAAACCACGGATTCTCTCACACATAACGAAAAGGGTTTGTTCACATGTTCAATTTTATTGTAACTATACATAGTTTGTAATGTATTACACATTTTCATGACGGACACCTCAATGTAAAATAAAAATGGAGGAAATAAAGAACTGGTTAAAACAATTTTTGCCCCACAATTTTTAGTTTCTCAGTAGAGGACATAATATCTTTGGTGTAGTGAAACATTTCAAGCCGGTTTTCTATTTCAAATCAGAACTATAATATATGTGTTGAATGCAAAAGTCTTTACTACTTCACAGTAAAGTGTACTTGAATGCAGTAAAATATAAAATGTCATTGGGTAATAATTTATCTCTTGAAAAAGCAGACCAGATAGAGTGTTCATGATCAACATGTATGAACATGTTTAATTTGCTACACTGACATGTTAATTACCTCGTGTTTTGTGAACAAACATGTGCCGCTATCTGTAAGGCTAATTGAGAACTGCTATCTGTTCTGTCATTACATGGAAATATAACGTTCACAGGTAATATATTCACGTATGTCAACTAGCCATAGGAAACGTTAGATATTGTCCGTTTTTACATAGAACGATAGCTGTATTCTTGTTTTAAGCAGCCTAGCTCTTAGTATTGTCTGTAATAATGATTTGAATTTTAATTTATTATTTATTTTTTGTTTTGAAGTGTAAAATACATATTTTTTGTTTTAAGACACACAACTATTGACCCTTATATTGCACCTCTTTTAAAAAGTGAAAAGCTTTAGTTTGAATTAAACCATGTACATTTCAACGATTTGAGAAATTCCACTTAAAACTTGCCATATATCTGAGGTTGAAATATTTTAAAGTCGTTTTCCATAGTTTTGTAATGAACAAGAAGATAACGACGATTCGATTCTAGAATCAAAATACAAATATGTTTTAGTTTATTTTTCACCTAAGGACGGGATCAGATTACAGCTCCCGAAACCCCATGTTCTTCTGGTTCACTTGTCCTAACATAGCCGTATTATACTTTTCAAAGCATCATACCACACTTCGGTCTAGTCGCCCTAAGGCTATTGGCTATTTAGTGTAGAACCCAAAATGGTGGATATCTATTGAAACGCGTTTTTTTTTTATCTACGTTAAAAGTGTAACTTCAGGACACCCTGTTATCTGTTAAAGTAAAAGGTAGATATGGTAGGCCTGGAATGTATTGCTGCTTTATTCGCTTCGAAACTGCACTTTGTTCCACACCGTTACACTTTGCAATGTTTGAACACTATCTGATGTATTAAACGGAAATCGTTTCTCTTGTGAAACCTTTCTTTGGTACTACTACAACCCAGCGGATAGGTTTTATAACGTTATGTTACAAACCCGTTTGCATGTATTTGGACTTACCTGTCACTGAACATATATTTAAATAGTTCAGTAACATAATAGTTCAGTGTCGGTAGGCTAGTACCTGAGTTCAGTGACAGGTACCGGCCGGTGAATACAAGGTTTAATAAGTGTTTTTGTGTTTTATGTATTGTGTTATTTATTAATGTTGACGAAATCTATGAAGATTGATCATTAACGTTCTTCAAGTTTTGATAATGACTACTTGTTGGTCGAAACTAGTAAACACATATGTTTTACTGAAGGAGTTGTTGACGTTGAAAGGTACGTGACCTGTTATAATTCAGACCAATTCCAGAGGGCTAATCGTGAATAAAATGCTAATTTATTTAACTTACTAAAACCAAACAACAACCTTTTAGTAAGGAAGAGGGACAAAGATAGGTTGTACAATGAATACTGGGACATTTTTCGCTATTAATTATCGTAAACGAAAATTGCTGGTTTATTTACTAACATAACCAGCAAAAATACACACGGAAAAAACAAATGAGTTAGGATCACGATACAGCATTACACGTCATAGGCATACAATAAATAACTGAAACCCGTTCAAAGGTTATATAGGTATTTAATTGAACAGTCCCTCTGAAATTATCGAACCTTTCTGTTTAATTTTGATCAGGATGCTGTAGGAGCGATTCGAAGTAAAACAGTAAACTAACTTTCATTCGTATGGCGTTTAACACGATTTTTACTCGTTTAAAATGCACCTTCCATTGCAATACTGAGCTACAAACCTATTTGTTTCCGGAGAACTCAACGCAATCCATGTGTGTTTGCGCAAAGGTTATGAAAGCAGCCGACAAACCAATAGTTTCCAGATAAGGATCAACTTTGTCTGAGGTTGGGAGGAAATTGTTTCTGCAATATTGGAGCAGTCTGCCGCTAACGCTTTACTGCCACTGCTCATATTTTCTACACACATATTTTCTATTAGCCTTTTCTCTTTTGGTTTCTAAGGAACCAAGTATGTATGATGACATGAAACGGGTACCCTTCAATCTATAATTCATTAAGACTTCACTTAGGTCGAGTACAAAAATTCTCTTTGCTCAAAATTATTATCTCAATTTAGTTTATTGATTCAAAGTATAAATGTTACTTTCTTTTCCGGTTTATTTAAAATCCTTATTGAGTCAAGATTCAGCTACGAGATTGCATTGTGTGGCACATGATCTCGTGCTGAGTTTTTAAGAGTATATTCCTGTAACAAACAAGAGCTGTTCGAATTATGGCAGGACTACAAAGACGAAGACCGAGTAACTTGTTTACTTTCAAATATTCCAAATTTTACATTATACATATAATAAATATTTATAATCCTCAATTCTGTCTTTTGATTCATTAGAATCGGGTCCGACTATCAAGGTAATACAAGAGCTCGAGACCATCATAAACTCTCCACAGGCTTCAATTTTCTTGTTTACACAAACCAAAAATATTATTTAACAAACCTGGAAACATTCAAACTTAACAAAAGCCAATTAAATTCAAAACTTTGTTAAAGGAGAATCTACTGCAAATAGCTTGTTACATTTGACTAAGTTAACTGATTTAAAATGTTTCCAGACATTTTTGAGTGGATTGAATTTCGTCTTTTAATTTAGTTTTTGTGACATATTGTCTCTGAGTCCCTCAAACCGTACAGTGTACCGTGTGAATGTGGTAGAGTGTACATATTAGAAATACAAATGTGTTAAGTTTAAAAAACTCTAGTATGGAGCGAACATGTATTGTACATATTTATTAATGACGATTGTACCACAATGTATATTGTCAATTTACAAATAAAGAGTTTTAATTTCGAGTTTTGACTGTTACAGCGCGATTTATAGAGGAATTCCTTAGTACAGTGGCCTACTTAAAACTGCTGTTAGGATTGTATGAAGTCCTATGTAAATAAGCACGCCAATGCTTGCCAGCTGTCATGAAGAAAGAAATATATTCAGAATAACTTTATAAAATCAATGTGAGAGGTCGCAATATAATGATACGCTAAAAATCGTTCACTTGAATTAACATATTTAAGGAAAGCGAGGAAATCAACTGAGGGTAAAAGTTCGTTTTTCTCCCCCATTTAATTTTAAATTCGACCGCCAAAGTAGATGGGAACGAAATACCATTAGGGGAGAATATAATGTCATGCATAATGCATATCTGTTACACCTGTTACTACAACACCACCGTCATATTTCTGTAGTCTCACTGCACGTACTTTAATCAATGCATGTTATTTGTTATCCTCGTCCATGTATTAGATAGTAATAAGTGACACAAGAATGCATAAATTCTTGTGTCACTTTTTACTATCGAATTTCCTTTGGAAAAATTAGAAGTGCATGCCGTTAGGAGGGTGAGACCCATGCCCGGGATCATGAAATGTGCACGAATCCTGACCCTCAGAACAAGTTTTGTTAACCGACAAAATCGAGCTACTAGAAATCTTCTTTTTGGAGGGACTTTTCAACAAAATATTTATTTTTACTATCTTAATACAGTGAATGTCATCTGGTTTTGATGAAATTTGAAATAAATATGTATTTTTTGTTATACATTGATACACCGTACTGAAAATTATGAACTTCTATTAACTCGTTCAAAATAGCGGCTAAAGTGGTTTCACTATTACAGCGGTACCACTAGTCCGATTTTATAATCCTTTTAAAATTTGTAATATAACTGAAAATTCCGTAAGTCAAATGTGCATATTAATGATATTAAATCTACTGGGTATGTGTAAGTAACAGTCAGTCTCATACATTCTAACATTACATTACTTTATAAAGCAATAACCTCTGGGTAATTGTGTATCACAAGACATTTTACTCTTCATTTTCGTCATTTCAAGACATTTTACTCTTGTGTTTTACAAGACGGTTTACTCTTCAAACCGGCAAGAATATTATATCTTTATAAATAACAGTTCAAAAAATAAATGTATAAACAAAAACAACCATTTACAACTCGAAAGGTGTGTGCCTCAATATTTCATTAACTGTTCCTGTCATATTTTTGTTTGTATTTTATTTCTTAAAGTGAAATATTAGAAAAAATATTTGAGCTGAAATCTGAGAGCAAAGAAGTCTGCGGGTAACAACTTTGTGAAGGAGAAAGGCACACGGAAACATTGTTTGCAAGTAACTTATTGTCTTTCTTTATGTTAAGTTGATAACAATATTGTTCTTTTCGTTTATTAAATTCGTTATTTTACAGTATGCGCCAAAATTAACAACGTTGAAATTTTAAGATCATGACTATAACAAGGTAAACACTTAAAAGGAGGTTAAACATATTTAAATAGGTTCATTAAACGTTTAACATGAGTTACGTTCAGTTTGAGGCTAGACTCATAACGTGCTTGAACATTTCGTATTATTTTATTGAAGATAAATTGTTGTTTTGTCCCTTCTTACGCACCTGGTTACTTTTTATTTGAGTTAAATGGTGGGTTGTAAAGAAACATTTTCGAATCTTCCAATGTGTCTCAAAGTTCATCTCAACAACGTGTTACTTATATTCACTTTCAAAGGCGTTTGCTTCAGGCTTCTACTCAGTGACTGTAACATTTGCTGCAGCACTCTCATGTGAACAACATCCCTTCCGTTGGGTCAAAACACTACCTTATCTATAAAACTTGTGAACAACACTAACGATTAAAAAAGAAGTTTGGCTAATTTCAACACATTGTTATTCATTATTTTTATTGGATTTCCTGCTTGTTTTTGTAACGGACAGTTCCCATTCTGTTGCGCGTACTTATCTTATATTGTATTACCAATAAAGATTTAATTAAGTGAAATACGATTCTAAGATGTATGTTTGCTTACTAAATGAATAAATAATTGAAACACCGTAACTAACTTCTCTCCAGGTCGTAGCCAGCCCAAGACAAAATCAATTTCAAAACAAAGTACGTGAGCACGATGTTATAACCTGGTTAGTACATTCCAATTTGATTAAAACCACCTCAACCACCACACATTCAGAACAGAATCTCACAATCAGGCAGAATTGCCCCAACATTGCTACACAGGAGATTGCGTTTGCTACTCTGAGTGCAGCCTTCTTTACAGTCTCGAATTCCCTTCATTCATTACAGCGTCTGACATTTCCCTTCATTGTGGAGTTCCATTCATTCTTGGCTGGTAAGTCATCAGTCATCTTTTTATGAAAATGTTTTACATTGCACTTTACCGTAAAATCAATGTGCAATGTAAAAAATTAGATTTTGTAGGAGTCTTAGTTATTATATTGAATCATAACGTCTATTCTTTGAGTTTGGAATGGATTAAATCATCTAATTGCATATTAAAAGCGTCGGCTAAAAACTATAGTCGATCGTAAGTTGTTTCTTACAAATAATAATACATAATATATAAAAGTCCTTGGTTCAGAATACTAGCGGTACTGTCACTGGATTTTTACCTTTAAAACTTTAATCTTCATCTTTTGGTAAAGTTTTATAAAACAAGGAGTTCAAACCGCAATTTTAAAAGGGTACTATAGCGTTTAGTTATTGTAGTAAAATTTATACGTGTAATTCTGTTGGATTGCATAAATCTACATACAACAGTAGCTGTGTTGACAATGTTTATTATCGACACTCAACAGCTCGGACGTGATTCAGACCCGTTTCAAGGGGATTTATGAATTAAACTGGAGACAAAATCACGTGCTTTGTGTTTCCTCATTCTGTCTTTAGTTTCCTGGTTATACTGTACAGTCAAATTGGTTGTACTTAGTTTTAGTAGATATCATGTGAATGTATCGGGTGATCTAGTGATGTTAATAATTGTAAATTGCAGTTTATTAATTGGTGCTATGTTAATAAAGGTATTTTTATATTGAAGACACTGTATGGGCTAATTATTAATTGTATTGTACTTCTTGTTAAATTATTTTGGTAAGGATAATTTACATTTCATTTCCGTAGTTTATCTTGAATTTAATTTCTATGGTGATTCATCTGAGCAAAATGTTATTTCAAGACAAAACCTCATTCTTAACTATCGTTTCTAAAATACGATTGTGACAAAAATAAAATTTAAACTAATCATGGCAAGAGACGTTGTTAATCTTTGGTAACTAAATAAATAACTTGATTAAAACTGCTGTTGAACTACACATTCGGAACAGAATCTCACAATCAGGCAGAATTGCCTCAATCTCTCAGTTGCTACACAGGGAGATTGCGTTTACTACTGTGAGTGCAGCCCTCTCTATAGTCTCGACTAAAACCGTTTGCTTAACATTTATATATTTAAGCAGATAATACATTCAAAATATTCCTATTATTTATCCATGGTAGGGTTTTATAATGCATTGCTCCTTAAAAATCATTTTGAATTTAAATTTAATGAAAACCAAAGTTTCAATTCTGAATAGTCACAATTATGTATTAGACTCCATACATTTTAAATGACTTGAGTAATTGAAATCTTGCATTTTAAAAATCAACTGTAAATGTTTCTTTGGTAAATTGTGTTTAATATCCTCCTCTGTTCAGAAGACTAGTCACCTTCAAACCACACTAGTTGAATAGTAATAGCCTTTAATTAATGTAGTACGAGTATTTGCAAATATAAAAGTCTAGTTGTTAGATTACGTAAACTTGGGTGGCTACAAATTAAAGTCGCATAAAGCGGTATCCGTGTTGACAATGTGAATTATTCACACTTAACGCCTCGGACGTGATGCAGACCCGTTTCAAGGGATTGAATCTGACGACAAAACCACTCTAATTCTGTCTATAGTTACTTGGATATAAAACTAATTTGCTGAACGAGTTTTTAGCAGATATAATGTATTGAATCCGTATATTGATATCAGTGTTGTTTAATTACGAAAGTAGCAATTGTTTTTCAGTATACAGTTTGTTTCTGAGGTTACATTATTACGTTTTGAGTGGACAAAAAGTGCACGACGTTTCGGAATCTGGAATCTGATTCCGTCTTCAGGTGAAAACGGGAAGATTCCGAAACGTCATGTACTTTTTGTTCGTTCAAGAACGATGGAAAGCGTCCATAATAATGTTTTGAACTCAGAAATCGTAACATAGTAAACTTTGAACATAGCTTTGATATAGAGTAACAGTTTGTATGTTCATGTATTCTCTTCTGGACTTCAGGATGGGAATATCTGGCAGTTGTTGTTTGTTTGATGAGATGCATTGATGTAAGAAACATCTCGCAATGACAATTAAAAACTGACAATTAGAAATAAAATATTTTATGTGGTTATAACTAAAAAGGTTTGAAATTATGTGGGCAGCTTTTTTCATAAAGTTGTGGCCGTGTTTTTGATCTGTTGAATGTTGAACTTTACGCCCAGATTTGGCCGAGATCAAGAAGCTCATCTGTAGAACCGAGGCAGATTAGCTTCATTCGTCACTCTGACACAAACCTTGTTAGTGCTTAGCCCTTTCTTCTTCAACATCTTTTTACATTTTTCATCTTTGATCTTTTACGCACGAACATGCGGTCTTATAATCCAAGCTTATATGGGTTATGAAGTGAATAGGTGAAGAATAGTGCTAAAGTATCACAAAGCCTAACACGCAACCTGAGGAGTAAGAATTGTTTAATTTAACCTAAATACTTTAGCATCTAGTGCAGTTAAACAACTATTCCAGTTACATAGCTACAAAATCTATTATTAGGGGGAAATCCACTACATACTGTAGCTGGATATTAATTAATTCCCTCTTGGCTTTGATCTCACGTCATATATGTACCACATAACACAACTTAGGCTTCGACACATGTTGATAGAATGTCTAGACTATTATGTGTATAGATTTATACAACCACTTCTCCCATTTACTCACTGTAAATGTTAGTAAACTGAATCGGTTGTAGCTTCGTTAGTACGGTACTTTAGCAAATTGATACTGTTTTCTGTTAAAACATACAGTGTAAGTACTCGAAAAATAGATAAATGGCCTTTTAACATTCGATACAATTTAGTTATATTTAAATTGCCTCGAACTCTTTCATTCAAAGGAAGTCGGAAGTGTCGGGCTTCTGGCGCAATTATAATATACTGTATATACGGACTTTGAACTTTGCTATTTAATGTAAAAGTTACATCGGTTAGAATGTTTACCTTTAAAGAAAATGTTAACTGTGCTTTACTTACAAAACTATGCTTGCTTGCGTTGTTAGTAAAATAAAACCAAAGCCTCCAATTCATTTGACTAATATTTTCATTTGTGTAGGCCTAAGTATTAAAAAAAACTCTAATGTGACTGTTTACGTTAAGTTCATAGCCACAGATCCCTTCTTCGTGGTATTGTAATATGTGAATGAAGTATGTAATAAAATAATAAAAACCGACAACTACCTAGATTCTAGCATTTGAAAAGAACACGACCCAGGCAAGTTATTTGGAAACTTACTATGTTTTCAACACTTTTATTTATCAGATTAATTAAAGTTAGAGGTGGGGAAGCACCGGATAAGATAAGCTACAAGATCAAACTACTTGATGTTATAGTGGGGAAATTGCCTCCCTGATTGTGGAACCAACGTCTACCCTACCAGTCACACACGCTGATATTGACATTTATTTTTTTCGTAGCCAGTAGTGCCATTAGGCTATGTCAAAGGCTATGATCATTCTATAGCCTTTTAAGTTTAAACAGCTCAATTTACCTCATTTTGTCAGAGCGTGGTCTTTTAACTCATTTATTTTGTCACAATCATGTTTTATGTTTTTTTTATGTAATAAGTTTAACGTGGAATTGTTCGTATTATTTTTCATTATTTGCACTAATACGCACAATTACCGTATTTTTACTATGTTTATACTTTTCGTTTGTATTTTTTCGTTATATTTATTTATTTTTAATATTTTTTTCAAGCGTGCTTTATAAACGCACTTTAAGTGTATTACAGTCATTTCTTTTCTATTGCGATTGTTTTTGGTTACCTTTCTTGAAAACTTTCAGAACTTTGGACGCTAGAGAAGCCAACATTGAAGAACAAACAAATTTTGAATTTGAATCGGTGTTCTCCAAAGTCCAAATACCGTCAACATTTCTCGAATCAGGGTTTATTATGTTGTTTATTTTAAGTACATATACCGGTACAGAGTATGCAAAACACCTCTCCTGCAGCCGCTAGTATAGTTTTAGTACATAGTTTTAAAATGCAACCACTCTGTGATTCCTTTTAAACAAGCAAGTTTTAAGCATCAGCCTACAACAGTTAAAATATGTAATTAACTTGTCAACAAAATGAAACATGCAGAGCATTGTAAATGAGCAGTAACTGAAACATCAACCTTTGATCCAGAGGTTAATTAAATTGCTACGCAAACCCAACGAAGCTTTTGACATTATTGTGATACATAATCGTTGTGGTTCGTCGATTAAAAGTTTTGTTAGGTTTCTATGATTATTAAAAAATTGATGATTCTACTCGAAACTAAACAAACCTTTTCAGCACTATTGTTCTACATTATCTCGGCATATAAATAAAGGAACATTATTAAAATCTGTAACGGCCCTGTACATACCTGCTATTTAAATAGTTAAATACCCATTTGGAACTTTTTGATTTTTTTATTTTTACCCGTTTTGAACCCCCTCCCTTCTAACAAGTGGCGTTGCCTAACGCTATGCCAAACATGTAATTCACCCTCACGTAACCTAACGCGACTAAAGTTTCTTGTGGGATGTTGAACTGAATTCACTTATATTTTTTACGTATAGGGTCAAAAGTGTTAAATAATGTTTGAAAAAAACTTCCCCCCTAACCCACGCCAGGCCCCTCCGTTTAACGTTTTACATAGATGGCCCCTAGAAACTACAAGACCCATTAGAAAGAAAAGTGCTGACCGCATGCATGCTGGATTTAACAGTTCAAACAAACAAAAACATATGTACTACATTTGTGCAACAAATACTCAATAAAAACGCTCTTTTTTGTAGAAAATGTATTCAAAAACATGCCTTTCAGTAGACCCATGCCTTCACACATATGCCTCCTTCATAACGCAACTTCAAATGTTAACACTCTAAAAAGGAAATAGTGAAAACCACTCCCGAAAGAGTGAAAATCGAGCCTCTATTTAATGAGAATGGCTGGGTTTTAACACCCAAAAGAACGAAATTTTACTATTTCTAATTAGCCTCCACTCCTTCAGTTTAAGAGTGTAGGGTTAATAAAAAAAACTACACCTAAAATACTACCTATAAATCAGTCAATGTACTCGTATAACTTGTTAAATAGTTGAAGGCCGTGTGCTAGTTCAGTCAGATAGCTAACTATGAAATGTGTGTTTAAACTAGGAGACTACTAGTAGGTAACATACTGTGTAGAATAGTGGTGACCTGAAAACGTCCCCACAACCAATCGACCACTAGTTCACCACTAGTTTACTCCAGTTTCTGTATACAAACCTATCTCTGTGCAGCTATTTGAACATAATCTGTGTTAACATTAGAACTGTAGCTATGACTTTATTTCATAATAGTTCGTACAATGTTTAGCAGTTTTATCAATTCTATCTTTTAACTGTTTGGACTATTATTTTATTATATCTAATGCAATTAAAACTAAGAAGTTCTGATATATAAATGCGAATATTTGAAGTAGGTGATCGCATAAGCTAAGGATTTAGTCCTATGTATAGAATATTAAGAACATACAAAGTCAAGATACGAGCATTTCCGGAGTGGGTGGGAAAGTTTGGAAGCAATTTACATTCGAAGTGGGGTGTTTCTCTGCCCTCCAGGAGTAGGCAGGCGTTGATGCAGCTAAAACCATTTCCTATTTTTTTTTTTTTTTTCATTTTAATTTCAAAATGATTGCGTTTGTTGTTTAAATAAGTAACAAAACGAAACACTTTAGTAGTCCATGATGGCTGTACATTAAACATGTCCTTGGATATAGACTGTGTTTTCTAATATGTTAACGTTTTTAACTTTGACCTCCAAAGTTGTTCACGTAAAGTCATATTGTGAGGGAGCTTAGTAGTATAAAATAATTGGTTTAATTACAACCAATTCAAGATGATAACACGTTTACCCAAAGTTTAAATGGTTTTATTTCAATAAAAGTTATAGAAAAAAGCGTGTTTCAAGACAAGTTATACATCATCTTTTAAGAATCTTTGGTAAACAATAAATTAAGACCCAGATGGTTAAATAGGACCATACATTTGTTTGTGCTTCATCAAATCCTGTGAAATCCTTAAATAGTGCTATCGATTTCTACGAGTAGTAGTGCGAATAAATTGCTTTAACAGCCTACCTAATAAGACTCTTCGCTCACGGTATTTTACATTATCCGTTTTTAAGACGCCAAAAGCTTTTCTGCACCATGATTTAATTTCAAATATATCTGTGCAAAGAAAATACTTAACACTTTTCTTTAGCTATTAATGTTTACATAAGATTAGAATTTTATGAGGTACAGTAAATTCATGAGTTTAAATTAATGTACATTCAGACAACAATGACAATTGTTTCTATTCAAATGTTATCCGTGTTTTACTTGTGTCTTAGCAGAGATCGGAAGGAGAAGAGAACGAGGCACATTAGCTTCATCTGTCATCCTGACACCGACCTTGTTACGTTCTTAACTCCTTCTTCCTCCTTCCTCGTCCTTCTTTGTCAGTGGAGTTCCTTGTCGTTTGCTAATTGGTGTTAATCACGATAGTCGTGTAGTTTAAAAGTCTAATATTTTGAGTCATATAGAAGGTTTGTGATGGTTAAAAATTAAACCTGGCTGCTGCTGGTTAATTATAAAATAAACGATACTACAATACTCGTAATTGTATGGTAAAAACTAAAATTTAAAACGGGGTTTCAACTTGGCAGTACTTGGCAAATCCATTTGTTTGGTTTTATCGTAGTTTGCAATATTCCACGGCATGCTGTTTAACTTCATATGATGCTTTATTAAATAAGACAATAATTATAGGAATGAACCAGGATCCAGGTAAGTATCCTTGAAAATACACTTGTAAACATAACGTATACAGCGCTTGTTACCTTTCAATAAGTATGTGTGTTATTCTGTTAATTAGTTTACAATCAAGAAGTCTTTACTTTAAAATAATGTAATACATACTTTTCTCGTATAAGTATACGCATTTTTTGATAACTATTGCAGTGATGTGTTGTAAAGTAGTAAACTTGATATTGAATAAACAAATAAAATTCTTAACTTTTCATTAAGTTCATTCAATAAATAAAATAGTATATTTCATCACTAGGTCATAAAGTGACACTTTTTGACAGGAGGTCAAGTTAACGTCCGAGGCGTAGCCGAGGAAGTTAAATAAATGACCGAGGGTCAAAAAGACACTTTCTGGCCGAGTGATGAACGATATTTTGTCATGATGCAAATAATTTTGAGAAATAAATGTCAAGAAATGTTTTAATATTATAAACAATTAATTAAGTAAACATTGTTTTGAGTTTAACATTTTGAATTATAATGTTTTGAAGAAACAGCTGTTGCACTGATTTACTATACGTCAGTGTAAAATTTCAAAACAATCAAAACACACTCTTTGAACCAGCTGATGTCTATGCCACAAAAATATCATTAAAATTATGTTTTTTTAGTTTAATGATATCTTTGTGGCATGGACATCAGTGTCTTTTGACCCTCGGTTAACTTGACTTCGTGTCAAAAAAGTGTCACTTTAGGACCTAGTAATGAAATATACTATTCTTGGACGTTTCTTTTAGCCTCCGATTTTTTAGTAACAATTTACTTTTTCATTCCTGGTAGCTTTAATATGTCTATAGTACGAGTCAAACTTATAGTCATTATAAACATAATTGGGTGAACTTGAAAAGATATCTGTCATTAGTTTATTAGGTTATCTACAATTATTGCTTGTGTGTAAGTTGTTGACTTGTATGTTGGATCTGAAAACATCCAAATAAATTTCTTTCAGACTAAATAAATATCGTTAGGAAGTTTAAAATTTAATGCTGTCAACCAAACTTTTGTTGTAGAGTTTTCAGCGTTTCAAATTATTGAGCGAGTTATTGTTTAGGTGAAAAAAGATATATGGTACTACTATATTCATTTTCAAATAAGATAATCCAACAAGCGCATGTATTATAATACCGTGCTTTGTGTGCTGTCCACTAGAAACCTGCAAAGCATAACAGTAATATTGATCAACTTAAAATCTGTCTACGAGTAAAAAGCACAAAACTGAGCTATCAACTAAACAGTAGAGGGAACCACACAAAAATAATTGCACTTGTTGAAGTTTGAATAATTAATTGATTTAATTAACCTCCCCTAATGGTGGATAACTGCGCACTGTTGTGTCGCATCTCCGTGAGTTTGCCAACACTTGAGGGGAAGAAGACGGGGAGAGATTTCAAGCCAGACAAAGCAACCCTCACAGTGAATTGAATTCTTGGCCCCACTTGAAATTGTTTAATTCACCAAAAACGTTCTCTCATAGTCTTGAAATAGTTCTAGCCTGCTTGGTTCCTTTAAAACCGTAACGATACCAACAAAATAGTTTTAATATAATACGTTTTAAGGCGTTTTAATTCATAGATAGTCGTAACCAATACTGTTTGGACAATGGTACGAAGTCCTGTGCCAACTAGGATAGGGGTTGACAACATATACCATCGTATTGCTCAACATTTGTAATCAAATGTATCTATTCAACAATAACGTGTCATAATTATTGTGCAACTTACAAATTTTAAAAAATCTAGAATTCCCCTCCGATTACTAGATGGACACGGAAAGTAATTAATGTATACTCATCATTAAAATATTTTATACCAAACTGTTCGAGAAAGAGTTTTTCGAATAAAAAATATTATATATAAAAATTTTAATTTTGTTCGAAGCATGAGCTAAGATAGCAACACTCTCAAAACTGCTGCTTCAATATTGTGAATAAAGTTTCCTTTTAAATTCAAACTTCAATTAGCAATTATTATTTTCACCAGTATTTATGACACTCGTACTTGCTTAATATATTCGTACTACAAATTTCGTATACTTAACAAAACTGGAGGAAAACTTTTAATGTTTCAGTTCTGGTTTCAGTCAGTTATAGTTTGAAATGGGATGACAGACTGCCAGTTATAAATAAACCAAAATAAATTAAGATTAGATTCGATAATAAATCAAAGAAATAAGAAACAATACAATACAATACTTGCAAAAGGCATCAAAGGCTCGAAAAGCGAGAAAGAAGACACTCGGTCTTGTTAAATTCTTTCTTAACGCCTTCTTTTTCAAGGAAAGCCTAAAATTACAGAAAATGTCCACCTAACACGGTCCTTGCCTTGTTCTTCGTCTTGGAAGAGTCTTATTTGTATATAGAGTAATGGAAAGGCGAATGTTCCGTGAATAGGTTAAGTTGGATAGTGAAATCTGAATGAAATCAAGAAATAAATAGTAATTAAATTATACTTTTGTTCACCGATTTTATCTTAAGTCATTTTCCAAAATTAATAGATGATCGAGTTTACTTAGGGGTAGGGTCCAGTAAGTAACGGTAAAAATTAGTTCAACTATTTAAGTTGTTATTTAAGTTAAGAGTACCTTTCCTATAGTTTTAAAACGCCAAATAAAAACGTTACACGAAAACAATTTACTAACTCAAACCTACTTTACTGAAGTAACTTTGCACTTTTAAGTTTTCGGAAGGAATATATAACATTTTTAAATACATGTGACTTGATAAGTAAACTTTAAAATTAATAAAAACTAGTTGAAGACAAAATGTATTTATTTATTAATTTATGTATTTATTTGCTTTTAGCTTCATGAATAAGTTTAGCAAATTCATCAACATTCAACGGAGTTAATTAATTTACAAACGTAATCTCTCTATCTGGACTTGAAAAACTCTCTGTAAAGCCTTCCTCTACCAAACCCATCAAGATAAGACGTTCTTAATTACTTTGGAAATTTATTCATGGCTATTTTCTTTATCAGTAGTTACCCAAGATCTTTAATTATTTGCAAATGATACGGTGTTTTAAGAACAAAACGTATACATTGCTTATCTAATGTTTACCAGATTTTTCACATTTAATGTTTGTCAAAAAGAGTTATAATTTAGCGGAAAAAAGTAATTTTTCAAAACTGAACGAACAACTTTTAATTTGAGAATATACTAAGCTCTTGATCGAACTTAAAGTTGCAATAGGGAACATGTAAAAAATAGATGAAACCATCATCAATAATTGACGTTTTCCAAGTTTCAACTAGAACTGAGCCTATTTCCCAGGTTTAGGTGCTAACGAACTGGTAGCTTAATCTAAGAACCTCGTTATTATTAACCTTTAAGTTGTCTAAAGATTTGCTATACAAGGTTAAAAGGTTAAAATAGCTATACAAGAAGGCCACTATTTTGAAACGAAAAAGATAAACAAGCTAATTATTTGATCTCACATGAGTTTTTGTAATGCGTAAAATATGTTTTGGCTGAAAAAAAACTTGAAGAAAATATAAATCTGGCGTTTAAATGTCTAATAGATAAAACACCCATTTTTAGTGTAATGTTCAAAGAAGCCTTTTTATCGTTTTATCGTAAGAAGCTCACCCTTTAAGTGTGGTGTCCTGCTTTTAGAAACACCATGAATGCCATTGTCAAACGCATTTCGACCTTCATTAAACACAATACCGCAAAGTTAAGGAAACTCGTTGAACATTGAGCACTTCAGTAGAGCCAGAGCGGAAAGGAATGCTTTGCCTAATGAAACCTATGTGAGTGCCGTGCCGTGCCGTATGTGAGCGTGTGTAATGAGCCTTCACTACAAGGTGGGAATGTGAAAGTATCCTCCACTCCATCCTCTCCAGTATCCAGTCAACACCCTTCTAACGTACTTAAACCTATCTCAGTCACTCGAGTGTTTTTTTTTAATTATGTGCATATTTAGTGCGTCCATCTATTATATAATTAATTTTTGTTCGGGTGTAAACTAAGTTTTTTTTTTACTTTAGAAGGAGATATAGATAAACTAGAAATAAAGTGAAACGTTTTATAGTTCTGCGTTATTCAAAACCATTTTAACAAAACCTATGTTTTTTTATCTATTGAACATTTTAATTTTAAATTCAATATAAATAAATTGTATACGCGAGTTTTAATTTACGATTTCTATGAGGAATAACACATTAAATAAATAAATAATTAATACAATCCAACACACATATTGTATTCAATAACATTAAAATAGTTTCGCCGTGACAACTGTTACTGTGACAACTGTTAGGCCTACTGTGACAACTGTTACTGTGACGACTGTTCCTGTGACAACTGTTACTGTGACAACTGTTACTGTGACAACTGTTACTGTGACAACTGTTACTGTGACAACTGTTAATGTGACAACTGTTACTGTGAACAACTATTACTGTGACAACTGTTACTGTGACAACTGTTACTGTGACAACTGTTACTGTGGACAACTGTTACTGTGGACAACTGTTACTGTGGACAACTGTTACTGTGACAACTGTTACTGTGGACAACTGTTACTGTGGACAACTGTTACTGTGACAACTGTTACTGTGACAACTGTTACTGTGACAACTGTTACTGTGACAACTGTTACTGTGGCAACTGTTACTGTGACAACTGTTACTGTGACAACTGTTACTGTGACAACTGTTACTGTGGCAACTGTTACTGTGACAACTGTTACTGTGGACAACTGTTACTGTGACAACTGTTACTGTGACAACTGTTACTGTGACAACTGTTACTGTGGCAACTGTTACTGTGACAACTGTTACTGTGACAACTGTTACTGTGACAACTGTTACTGTGACAACTGTTACTGTGGCAACTGTTACTGTGACAACTGTTACTGTGGCAACTGTTACTGTGACAACTGTTACTGTGACAACTGTTACTGTGGACAACTGTTACTGTGGCAACTGTTACTGTGACAACTGTTCTAAAAGTACTTATAGAAGCTCGATTAGAACGATATCATCGTGAACACACGTGTATACATTTTGTCGTGTTCATAATGTCACCAAGAATAGCAATATATCTAGTATAAAAGGTCTTACAAAGTACACTAAAATATATTTCAAATGTTCAAATACATCACGATCCCAAGAGGTATAATCACAACGCTTGGTTGAAAGTCTTCCCTTTTTCAACACGAGAGAAAGAAACTGAGCTCGTACAGTGCGAAATGTAAATTGTTTCTGGAACTTGTTCCGTTACGGACACGGAAAGAGGACGGTTTCAATTACTTTTTCTTGTATCCAAAAATTTCCCCTTTATTTGCTGAATTATCTTTTAAATACAGCACAAACCCCGCCGGTTTTCTTCAATATGGTAAATACTTAACAACGACACGAGCAATTGTAGATGGAAATATTTAGGACATTCTATGCTGAACTTAAATCAAAATAACACACACAAAAATAATAATATAATAAATTATTATAGGCAATAGACCTTAAAATAAAAGATTAATTTCCTTACTGCAGATGATATTGTATAAAACAACCAATTTATCAAAGTTAGTTATAAAACAACTTAAAGGAAACTCGAAACTCAACCCAACATTGAGTACAATATTAGAGGGTTAAAAATAGTAATAACCGTAAGTAAACAAAATTTAAAGAAAGGCCAAAAAAGAGTTGTGCCTAATTGGTATAAAGCCAATTGCAGGGTTGGTAAAAAAGCCCTTGGTAAAAAGCCATATCTACACTTTTCCCAATGTCACGTGGAACATAACACGGGTACATCCTAAAATTCAAAGGCTTATCTTGTCAAAGGTGAATAAAATATGTCTATAAGAAAAACGAAAGATTCTTGAGATGCAAAAATTAGTATGAAATGAAACGGTACATGTTTCGGCATCTCAGGATCAATAGTTGTTCAATGCGTGTGACCATGCCCTGAGTGAGCGAATTATGTTATTGTTTTGATTCCATACACTTGTTTATTTCTTAATGATAATGTTTCCGGCACTATTGTTTTATTTCTCAACAACCCAAGGTTTAACTATATAAGTGGTAAATTATCTCGTCAAACAGTTTATAATGAGTTGGGTTCCACTACATGTTTCGGGATCTCATTCTCGACAATCCCTAGCTGGAGCTACCATCAGTGTTCTTCTATGTTTTTTATGTGTACTACCACCTGAAGATGAGACCGTTGTCCCGAAACATGTAGTGGAACCCCACTCATTTGAAACTGTTTGACGAGGTAATTTACCACTTATATAGTCTACACACAGTTTCGTGGCTAAACATAATGAATTCCAAGGTTTAAGGTTATTTATGACACATTCTAAAACTGAGTTACTTACCAAAAGGTTCTTATAAAATGCAAATGACTCCAACCCAACATTACCTGAAAATAATGAAATTATTACAAAATAGTTTAAGAAAGTGTGTAAAACAACTGGAAAGATCTACTTAAATTGTAGATGATCAAAAGCATTCAATTTCGGGGCAATAAAATTAAATGAATGTGGGAAAAAGTTTAAATAACTTTATCTTTTAAACATTTTGAAACACTATTATAACTACCTGTCAATGAAAGCACGTATTGGCCAATGGTAAAATAAGGGCCTCGGTGGTCTAATGGCTAAGCCACTGGCCTCCAGAGCAATAGATTGAAGGGGTTCATAATCCACGTTCCCCATAAAAAACTGGCGCAGGTCATGGACTTATATGCCAGTTTGGCTGGATAGTGGACACCTAAGAAGCTAATAAGCTACAAGTTCAATTTTGGAATCTCGTCCTCTTAACTTGCTCATTTATCAGGTTTTCACACGTGGACAAATAGCAAGTCAGTTTACAACTGGGAAATATAAAAGATTTTATACTGTACAACATACTCTATTGACAATTTGCATTTAACACTTTAGGAGGGTATATATATAAAGGACATGTGACATTGAGACGATAATAATGTACCCGGCAGACGTCGTATTGTATATTGTGTTCCATTTGCAAGATATTGGATATGTGCTTGGCAAATAATCTTCACAATCGCTTCCATACTTTGACGCCGTCTAAATCATAGCATAGTTTTGTTCAAAATAGTAGATGAGTGTTACAGTTATATACTCATATTTCTTTATGAGTATATAATTAAATTAGTTTAAAACCCGTATCAGCCCAGATATTCCACATACTGGCCACAGACACTTCACTCTCCAGTGTAATGTGTCCATATAAAAACTCTGGGCTTTAACGGGTAAAGGTTGAAATACAGGTCACTTTGGAGAAATTGGGTTACCTCCAGGGCAGGAGGGGTTACCTTCCATTTGATTTTGATTAACAGTATAATTCATTTATGTTCACGTCTTGACTTCTTCGGTCAAAAAGAACAGCTCTGTCTCCATACGGTGAAAGTAAGGTATGGTTTCCCTTTATTTAAAAAGACACTTTCTGTACACGAAAACCCCAGTTAGTTTTATACAACGATAGTAGTTTAATGAACCACTGCTATGAAACCTTTTCGTTATGATTTAGTTTTCACACGCAAACTATTTTGTGTTGTTTTCTGTAAAAATGTATTTTTTCAAGATATTTTGTAAGTTGGTGAGTTTAACACTTCAAGTAAAAATAAATTTGATGGCTTATGCATGTATGTCCTAGCCTGGGTTAACGCTTGTTTCACCAGAACATGTTCACACAGTCCAAGTTATAACGAGCTAACTCCATTGTCACTTGACCCTTTGTAGCGACCAAATCACATCAGGTCATCATATCCCCTTCCTTCCTGTCCAGTTACTTGTGTGTAGTGTGTAGTGGTCCTTTGTGTGATGAGTTTTATAAAAACTTAGAGATAAATTGAACCAAATCCGTGAAACCGGTAACACAAATATCGTTAAATTTATAACTAAGACTTAAAACCTAAGCGTTAATGACCATAATTTTCATATAGATAGCGCCAGTAACTAAAATTTACTACTTTTACGACTAGTACAACTGCTGGCAGAGGCTAGAACTGTCCAAAGATAGAGCAATCTCTTAAACAGTTTCTTTTAAAGATACAATCTAGTTTTTTCGGTGCACACTGCGTCAAAACATCATTATAATTTGCTTGAAATCTTTTGGTCTAGATTATAGTTGTAACAACAGCCGCGAAAGCCTAAGAGGTCTTGTAGATTTATTTAACGTCGTCTAGTTTAAGCTTCTCACTACCACAGGCAAGGGGTGGACACCATTGACATTACATTGATTCCATCTTATACTTAACGTTACTAAATATTTGTTCCGAGTTTTACAGTAACTCCTCCAAGTCATTAACTAAAATGGCTATGACTCAAATAGTCAAAACTCTCGAAACGATAAAATACGAAGCAGTCAATCTTAGAGACAGAATTTATTTCGGTAGGTTTGATGGAATATAAGTGTTAGTATTTTTATTTTAACAGACTGTGCATGTTTCATTCCTACTGAAGAAACCTATCCACTCACAAATGTCTTAATACAAATCAAGGAACCTTCTGGTGAATTAAACAATTTCAAGTGGGGCCAAGAATTCAACTTACTGTGAGGGTTGCTTTGTCTGGCTTGAAATCTCCCCGTCTTCTTCCCCTCAAGTGTTGGCAAACTCACGGAGATGCGACACAACAGGGCGCAGTTATCCACCATTAGGGGAGGTTAATTAAATTCATGAATAATTTACATTCCAACATGCGCAATAAGGTACAGCTCACATCATGGGGTAAGTACGACTTTTTCTGGTAGGTCGAATACCAAGTTTAGTTTATCGTGTATGGTTGATTTCTTTACAAGATAGGTTTGCAACCTTAACACTTGGTTGCAATTGGTTTTCTCTAAGGTATACCAATAGTTTATTACAATCACAGAAAGTCGAATAACGTTTCATTTCGTTAAACTAGCTAAACGTAAGGAAAGAAAATCAAATTAAAAACATGATAGGCTGAAATCTGTTTTGAGTTTTTATTAAGCGTATTTGACATTAATTACAGCTTCTACATCACGAGAAGTAATATTATCATTATTTACTTTCTTAAAAAAAGGAGAAAGAATACAATTTAAAGGATATTAACGGGGTTTCTTTTCATTAATGGAACAGCTAACTAGCTGAATTTCGAAAACCTCATAACTATCGTTTGACTGACTAAGAAACCGTGAATTTTAACGCTTTCTCTCGTTCTTCATTTTACAACGGTGTATAATAAGGTTATCAATGCTTTGTTGCGCTTATGTATTCCACAGTCCAAGTTACAACCGGGGTAACTCCAACTCCATTACCACAGTTCTTTGTGAGACAAAATCACATCAGGTCATCACCATTGTATTCCTGTACAGTAGTTAGTGCGAAATGTACAGCGGTTAGATGTTTGAATGTCAATGTTGTAAACATCACACTAAAGTAGCACTTAATAATTTACTACTGTAGTATGATGATTATTTGAATTGGACGGATCTAAAGCCAAATACTTTTTTGGACGCTCAACGTAAGTAATATTCCATCAATACTTGCCATACAAACCATAAAGACTGAATACTCTGATGTATTAGCAACAGATATATTCAAATGGTAGAATTTAGTATTGACTATTTAGTATTGAGTCTGAATTTAGCATAATATTGGATGTTCTAATAAAATAAGCCAATTTGGTCATTCAGAAAACCAATATTGAATTAATTTTAGGACGAGGCCTTTCAATATCAAAGATATTATCTGCAGGTCCTCAACATAATAAAACCTTGGTAGATAATATCTTTGATATTGAAAGGCCTCGTCCTAAAATTAACTAAATATTAGTTTTCTGAATGTCCAAATGAGTTTATTTTATAGAAGATGTATTTTCAAACCGGGAACCTAATGGAAATACTGATGGTAATATTTAGAGTATCAAGAGGCTTAAAGGCTCTGGCATTGACTTTGACCGAGTAAAAACTGCAAAATTAAGTCTTCTACATTCATGTCTTTGTTAATTTCATTAGTAAAAGGGGAAACTAAGGGTTCAGAAGTCACGTTAGTCACGAAGTTGTCAGTAAAAGGGAAACTTCCGTGATTAAAGTCACGTTAAACCGCTGGTCCATCCCATTGGTCGTTGGGCTACTAATTAATGACCCAATCTGGGGAACAGTCGGCCCTAGTTTGTAACAAGACTACACCTCATCATACATCAAAAACACTCAACACACTCACCCTTCATCCCATATTCGCCTTAAAATATACCCTCTAGGAGTGGTCAGTGTCAAAGTATTAAAGTAAGTTACAAGATCATAATCAAATTACAAATCAACCTAGAAGCAAACGCTTTTCATATTTATTTCTTTGTGGAAGTGGATTTTAACAATAATCTGTCTTCAAAACTTGATCTCCCATTTCATCTGTGTGGGATTGATCTGTTAGAGGATATCAGACATCTGCGTTAGAAGATTGGAAGCATAAAAGGAAGGGGGAGAAAAAGAGCTTCCAAGAGATGTCTGACATATAAATATAGGGTTTCATCAGTTTGATCCTGATGAAAGTATATTGAGCTTTGACCCCCTTCTATTGTATTGTTCTTGAGTGGTATCAGTAGTAGTCAATACGAATATAATCGTATTAGTTTATAAAATTGAGATGTAAAAATTCAAATGGAAATTTTATTTATTATTATTATTTAATGTTTCAAGTTATATCCTTCTTGGGAAATTAGGAGCATTTCAGAATTAGAATAGTCTTAAAATAGTGTTGTTGAAATTCTCGAAGGTAAGGCTGAAATTATTTGAGTACGTTAATACTACTTTCTACAGCATAGAGTACAGATTCAACGTACAGTCTAGCATTCAAGTGCGTAATATAGCACACTTACACATTACGTTGATGCCTCGCCTCGTACACTGATCTTTAAGGCCATTTAATCATGTGTTAAAGAAAATAGAAGGCCAAGAAAGGCCGGCAGAGAATATATATTCTTGGTTGGTATATTCCAAAGAAGGTTATTATAGTATTTCATTATTTACTGTTCCCAGACAAAAGTTGACACTTAGAAGGTTCACAACTTCACATGCTTTTATCAAGCCAAGGCTGCAAAATACGTTAAAGTCAGTTGATAGTTAGTGTACACTTGCAGGTACACTGCAATGGTTAGATGATCAAACCATTGAGTTCTCCGGAAAACACAAGGCTAATAATACTAAAGTAAAATGTAAACTTGATGCTAAATGTGGTCACGGCAATCAAACTCCTTTACTTGGATCAACTCGGGTGCAGTTTTGCTTGAGTTTATCCGCGAACTTTATACATTTGTCCACAACTGATTGCGAACCAACTTTCGTACTGATTCTGAAACTTTCAAACTGTTCTACACTCTCTTGAAATGTTCTAGTAGCTGATGTTGGTTTATATTTTAGTGAACCTGTATGCTTTTTATAATAAAGCTTAGATAAAAGGGGTTTCTAATTGTTTCTTAACTTAAAGAACTGCATACAATTCTCTATAGAGAGTGGAATTTGTTCACAGAATATACTTGAGAGAGTTATCTTCAAGCATAACCTATAAAGGTTCGTAAGAAGGAATAATGCGTCTTTTTCTAGACCTATTAGGAAAAGCTAACGACTATTTGATTAAATTAATAACAAAATGTAGATTTCATACAACAGTTATTTGGTATCATACTCGAAAGTATTGAATGCAAATGCTCCAATTCAAAAGGTTTATTTATCGGTATAATATGATTGAACTAAAGATCTTAACTAAATCTTCTCTTATTTATCAAGATTCAGACTCAAGTAATTAATTTACAGAATTAATCCGTTGGGAATTACATTCAGTCTTAGTCTCGCTTTGGCCTTCCACCAGGGAAACAAGATAAGCCCTTCTTAATTACTCTTGTAAATTATTTTAGTACATTCTTCTCGTTCATTAAACATTTAAAACATACGACACACGTTGTGTTGTTGTAAATTTTACTTGAATCATTGAGTAAGAACTATTATTTTGCTAAGTATCAACTTCTTTCACCAACCGCTGAACGACAAATAGTTAAATAAAAGTATTTTCATATAAGTCTACTTGTTTATGTTATGAGTTTTATTCTTTTAAACTACTTAATCGAATAAATTTATTGTTATAGCTTTCACATAGCTAAAAGCTGAATGTTAAAACCGATAATATACTGAACTTAGCATTGTTACTTTTCTAAACTCAAATTTGTTACGACAAGTACTGCGATCTGAACTAACCTAGTGAAATAATCACCCTGTATATTTTTGGTATCGGTGAAAACCTATTGAGATCTTCTAAACATCTAACATACCATTAAACTTTCAGATAACATCAAACACTCTACATATGTCTTTATGATAAGAGTTAAGTTACGGCGGACATAATTTTAATCCATTGATTCAAATTGTTACAGACTACTTGTAAATTGCAATTAAAAATTAATTTTCACTCATATTCTGAAGTACGTTTGAAAGTTGTGCGTCGTGTAATAAATTTCTTGGTCCGAATTCCTTCGTTATGACTCTGTAAACGGGGTTTAATTTCAGCAGAAAATCTATATAAAAGAAACTTTGAGGTCATAAATAAGGGCAAGCTGTGACGGGTGAGGGGGAGTGTTCTCTCTGGAGATTGGAAACTTATTTACAACAGAAAATTGTTTTAGGGGAGGATGCAAAGGCAATGTAACATTACCTCGAGCTTTGTTGAAAATCAAATTGGTTAGAGATTTATTCCACACCAAATAAAAATGTTGTGTCCGACATTCTTTTCCAAAAGACCTCGTCGTCTAAATCTCTAAAGTACTTATTATTGAAAGCTAGTTGGTTTCACACTACATATAAAATACAACTATTTTTAATTTGAAATTATATAGTCTCTGACAGAAACCCTCTTTAGATTACAATAAATATACAAAAGAATACGTTTTATAATATATAAAATATACGTCTTTATTGTAATCTGAAGAGGGTTTCTCGAAATATAACAAATTAAAAATAGTATTTTTATTGACAAAGACGGTGTGAAGCAAACTAGCTTTCAATAATGAATGAACCACCTTCACCAACACCATGTCGACAAATATTATACAACACAAATATTATCGACACTATATATACAATTAGTTGACGATGTTGACTCATTGGTAACTGAACTAAAAGAGTGTTGTAAAATCAGCTAAAATAATTTGGTCTCAAAGTGCCCAAGTAATTTGAATGCTCAAGTTGGCTACGTTTCTAGAAATTGATGACATTTTTAAGTGCTGGGTTTTCGCCTTGCACTCGTCGTTTTGATGATATTAGTATGTGTGTTTTATATTTATAGACTGTATATTTCATCACAAGATCTTACAGTGACGCTTTTGATACGAGCAAAGCTTTGGCGTACGAAGCAAGTGTGGACAACAAAAAACAAGCTTCAATTTCCCTGGGAATAAAAGCCAAAACACTTCACCGCTGTACATCTTTGATTTCGTAAATAGAAATTCCGAGACTTGCACACATATTACATGATTCATAAAACCAATTTCAGTTCTTGTATCAAAGCAAATGACTAGGCCTATCCTACACAATATTACATTAAATCACTATGATTATAATACGTACTTCCTTGCTGGATTTGAAAGAAACCGTTTCAGTTTGTATTTTAATTATTGAAATTTGTGAAAGTTAAACTACCCACAATTAAGGTTCTCAACCTAAAAATAAAGTTTTTCTGTCCAAACTATTAATTAACGATTGAATATTTATTAACCATTCGCTAATCCACTATTAAAACACATTCAATTAACCAGTAAACTTTAGTTTAACATCCCAAAAGTCCCTTTGTTTATTCAAGGTACCTTTTAGTGAAGTGGTGGTCAACATGTTGTTTAACCATACGAGGTGATATAGTAAAATCAGTTCGAAAAGTATTCTTGTAAATGTTTACAAACTATTGCTTGTGTTACGGAACAAAAGGACTGGAAAGATGGATGTTTTCAACAGCATATTCACGAGTGTCACCTCATTAGTTATATACGTCACTCCACTCTCTCTCTTGGAAACACTCAAGTCCTCCCTCAGTAGCACTTTCAGACAGACTGTAGGTGTACACACACACACACACACACACACATTGTCAACAACCACGAACCTCTTTGCCAGCTTTGGTAATGCTGTGAGAAATAGTGCTTTATATCGCCATGTAAAAAGAAAGTAGAACAAAACTGTGTTTTAAAACATTCTGAGTCGATTGTCTGAGCATCAATAGTATATTTCATCACTAGGTCTTAAAGTGACACTTTTTGACACGAGGTCAAGTTAACGTGACCCCCCTAGGGAGAAAAGAACATCAAAACAATACTTTATGTACCTGGGTAAAAGTGACACTTTAGCACTGTCAATACATGTGTCTAAAGCAGCTGTTTTCAGAGCAGAATGACAAAAGATATATTTGTTAATTGTATGTAACTCGTAGTATACAGTATTTTCGATATTAGTTAATTTTGTATACATGTTATTGTCACGTGATATATGGCATGTTTGTGTGACGTTTCTACAGATCGCACTTTAACATTTAACTTTTTACGAATTTTGGTAAACATGTTCCTTTTGTCAAAATCTAAGGTGAGTTCGAAAACCAGCACAATCACGTTTTTCGGACGGTTTCACTCTATAAAGGTAAAGGCTGTGTGTGTAATAAGGTTTGTAGGACATTTAGTGAGAACCATCATATAATTTTAATTAACTACAAATCAACAAGTTCCTGACATGAATGCAGCTTTTGGAGCATATAAATCACTCTTATTTTGGAAACAAACTTCTAAGGAACATGTAGTGTTTGGTTTTTGGGAATTTCCAAAGACCAAATATAACAATAACCCATATAAAATATGGGTTATTGTTATATTTTAAACTCAAATCACTTTGCAGGAAATTTCAATGGAAAGTTAACATTCAGAACATTTAGTGATCACATCTTGAAAATGTTTGTTAGTAGTTTTATCTGGTAAATAAAGGCCACGATATGTAAAACTTGAAGTACTAAACACAACTTCGCAGCTCAGTTGGAGTGTAGAAAAGGTGAAAAGGTTTTTCAGATCAAGAGCGTTTCCCTCGCCCTCACGCTTGACTTCTCACCCTTTTCATTAGCTTTTCACAGATTTTGTGAAAACACGAGAACTCGCACTTGCAAATATCCACGCAACCTTTTGCATGTGTTTGTACGTTTACGGCGGGAAAATATCTCTGAGTTTAAAATATCTTTGCGGATGACTTTCATCGTTAGTGAACAAGACGAACACGACGTTGTAAGATCTGGAACCGATCCTATCGTCAGTTGAAAGGAAACTTGAAAATGGTCAGCTTAGTCTGATTACTTTAGGTTACCTAGCTTATTTTCTTATGTTTTGGGTATCTTTTCACCTAATGACGGGATCAGATTGCAGATTCTAGAGTCTTGTTACCCTCGGTTGTATTTCAGCTGTAAAGTTCATTGTTATGAGACTTTGGACACGGAAGTTTGGTGTGCAAACTTACAACAAAAAACGCATTTTGTCTTAAAATATTGGTAGAAAACGAACAAAAGCCGCAATAAAATTATGCTTAGTTATGAAAAGTGTATAGACGAGAGGTACTTTGAACAGCTTTTATAGTGGCAAAAACATAAAAACTCGTACCAACACAGTTGAAGATGTAAATAAAATAAATAGACGAAACAATTGTACAGGCTTCCATACTTTGTTACTCTCGGTAAAGTGACTTTTTGGAACACCCGGTATAATATGTGTTTCTCTCTGAAAATTAAGTATATTATTAGAAGATGAGATGCCAAGAAATAATCATATAATGAATCTATCTTCACGGAGACATCACATCAACAAAAGCTTAGTTTATCTTTCGTAAACAGAGTGTGTGTAGATTTAACATAAGGAAGTAATAGAAGTAACGTCAGTAAACATACAATTTCATCAGTAAATAAATATAAATTCAACAACAGACCTTCAGATCCTACATTAATACGTTAGTGTAAACTCATATGTATATTTCATCTCTAGAATCAAACGTAAATGTTTTGATATGAGCTCATCTAGAACGTAAAATAAACGAGAATGACAAAACTGTGTGTAATAAAACTGCAAATAAAACTGTAAATCATTCAATAGAATAACTAAATCATTTCTGTGTGCTAAAAATACTTTAAACTAGACATTTTCCCCCTCAATATCGTCATTAGAATAATTTAATAATTGAATTGAGTTTTAATGTAAAGAAATTTAAACTGCTGTTTTGAAATATGTGTTCCTAGTGTACATATGAAGAGACAGTCCTTACTCTGAGGATGTAACTATTGTAACTGTGGTTCATTTAAACTACAACCAGTAAGTGTTATCTTACAAGCCAGTATACATAATAAGATCATTAGTCACATTTGTTGTATCGAATATTTGCAAGATTTTAATAAATTATTATATTAAAACCATAAAAACTACTAAAACCGTGTTGTCTAACTCACGCTTGAAAACTACATCATCCTTAATCCCTTCCATGGACAAATGACACAAGAACTCATTATGAAATTGTTGGTAAAGTTTGTGAGGATTGCGCTTAATTGATCTTGATTAGACTACTGTTATGACAGAGCGTTTCAAGACGGCCCGTTTAATTAACTTAATTCAACTTGTCACTCCTACGTTAAGATAAGACACTTTCTTCAACAGCTTTAATTAGTTTTACACTTTTCATTCTCTTCATTTCTGAGCTCTATCTCTGGCTGAAGCTAACTTATTCTGGAAATGTGTTTAATTGCATGAACGCTTAGAATTACATTTGGGATATTTGTTATCGTTTGATTGAAACAACTTGATTATTTTAGAAGGTGATGATTCAAACGTGATTGAAAATGTGTATTTTTGGTGGATTACAACACTGTTATCAATTTATCTACAAAGGTTTGAAGAGTTTGGGGCCAAATCTAAGTAATTCGTATTTGCGCTTAACTGAACTTCTAACTTTTTAAACTCACATAGCTTTTGTTTTACAATAAAGTGAATGACACATCTTGAATTCATTGTACTTTCCTTTCCAAACAGTAATATTTTAGAGCACCTTTTTGAAAAATATGTTCTTTAAACTTTGAGGGGTTTCCCACCTGTTATTTAGTTCTTAACACTCGTAATTGTAAATTACAACCCATGTGTTCTTGAAATTTCATTGGTTGGTCTTGAATATTTTCTTTTAAACATGACTTAAATAAAAAGCTTGTTTTAGCTTTTTGTGGTTTTAGCTCTTAATAAATGACTTGTGTAAAAGTGTTTTTTACCTCCATATAGAAATGTAAGTATGTTATTTAAGTATCTATTTCTGCTACAAGCAGGTAGAAAGCCCAGTAACACTAGCCCAAGAGGAGGGTCCTGAAGTTGGCCTCAGAACAGCAAACTTGGCTCTTTAGGGTCAAAGTTTCTTGGGTCAACTTAGTTTTGTACAGATTTTACCTCCATGCCATCTGGAGTTGGTGGGATTACAATGTAATTTCTTAAGACTATGCTCCACCTTGCCACTAAAGTGTCGATGGTAAAGTTTCGTATCCAAAAATTAAAAAGATATTGTTTAAGTTTGAACGTAAGATTAATTCATAGCTTGTACTGTCTGCGAGACAAAAAGCGCAAAACGCTCCAATGCATTGTTATTTATCACCAAAGTTTAAACCAAACATAAAACCCTACACTTGTATTTGTATTAAATGAAATCGTGTTTAATGAATCTTTTTTAAGTAAAGAACGTATAAAAATACCCAGTTGACCCTGTTGTTAGCACTTTAAAATGTGATACAGGTTCAAGTCTTGCAGGGCTAGTCTCTTGACCTACCAAGCTACCATAGACTTCCGTTATAAGATAAATTCCTGTTGAAGCCGGTAGAATAATACATAAAAAAACTTCCTGAAAACGTTTAAGGTTGTTCCCCAAACTAGTTCTAAACTAACTTAGTAAATTATCTTGCCCAAAATTCGTTTTATACAGTTAGAGAGTTTATAGATAGGTAAATGTTTCATAGCCTTTTTTTATTAGGCTTAAGACTTTTACTTGTCTTTGGTACATTGTCAGAAAAACATACTTTATGATAGGAAACTTGACGTTTAACTGATTGTTGTTGTTGTTAATACTTTGGTTTGGATGAAAACCCATCATTTTTAACTTAACTTTGAGAGACTTGTTCGTACATTTTTATCTAAGCTCAGACTCGTGGATTGTAAACCCTTGCAAGTGCACTAAGCAGGCAAGGTTAGGATGTGTTTTAGTTTGCTTGTATGACTTTAACACGTCTTGTTGCTTGGTTATTCTACATACTTTTTAAATGTTGAAATAGCTTTAACTTATCGGTTGAAGAGTTTTCCCTTGTAAAGAAAGGGGAACTGATTTCCATACTTAACAGTTTCAAGTTTAAACTTTGAGAAACTATCAAAACAAAAGTTGAAGATGCATTATGGAAACCGTCGCAAACTTCTCTTTATAGTTTCAACTGAGCAAAGCACTTTTTAAATAATTTACATCGTACATAGAAAGATATAAACTTACTCGTATGTTAGATTTAGTAGTTTTTATCTATGAAATCTATTTATATTTCTTAATTTAATAAATTGCCAACTGTACTAAAGTAGCATATAGGTTGTTACAGCAGATAACGCTTTTAAACGTGTTCAATAATTTTACCAACGAGCAGCCAATATTTTGCACTACAGCCAAAGTCATGACCTCGAGATATAAAACCACAACGTTGAGAAGGATTTTATGGACGCAAACAAAGCTCGTATTGTATTTCATACGACGATAAAGTGTGGACAATAAAATCTCTTTGTCTCCAAGGGTTAGGTGTGTCAACAAACTAAGAAGCAAACTAACAAAATCATAAGCGTTTACTCCTGGTAACCTTAGTTTTAATTAAAACATAAACATCAAAAAGAAACGAGAAAAGAACAAAGAAACAATTGCACTTCTTATTGAAAAAGTTTCCAGTTAAAGTTGACTGTCGCGCTTCCAGTTAAAGTGAGCGTAAAGACCAACATTCAAACGGTTTATTCGGTTTTAATTACAGCTTCTGTACGTTTTATATTTATGATAGATTCAATTACAGTTTGTGTTACTGATCGCGGTTCATTCTATTTCTTTAATTGCCGTTTGCATTTTGATTTACTCCCATTTTATTACTTCAGTAGGTTTCCTCTGTATTTGGACAATGCGTTTAAACAATAATGTTGTATACTGCGGCTATGTTGTAAGGTTTCATCATGTACCTAGACAATCAACTCTTCAATCAAATTACTTCAAACTAAATTAATTTTCTGGAAGAGTTGAAATGCCATTTTATACGCGTTTCTCTTCATAAAACTGAGTCTTTAGTTTAAATCATAAAGTACAACATTATCACGCACTGATGTAGTTTATTTTCTTCTCATAGTGTTTTGCTTGATGGTGTTTTTTGATACTGCCAAAAACGCAGAAGATTTTTGTTTGGTGTGTTTTTACTTTAGTTCTGGAGAAGCCAAATTGAAACACATGTTTTAACTGAAGCAGACTTTAAAGGTCCATGGTCACTGGTGGATTATGCTTTTGGTCACAGATGGATAATTTTGTAACATAAAAACAAAACATGTCCGAGGCTACAATATACAAAAACTATTTAATAAACTGCAAAAGTATTAAGAAAACAAAAATCTTTAAGAAATGTTTATGTATTCCTTACAGAAAAGGTGTACTGCTCAATTATTAAATACTTAAATGATGACCTGAAAAGGGGATATTAAAAGCCTTAATTAAGTCTACTCAAGCCTTAATTCGTTCCTTTTTTATAGTTCGTTATTTCACATACATTTGTATCGATATCTTTTCGACAGAACTTATACAAAGGCCAGAGGTGAATGGAGTATTTCTATTTCTGTAGAGGGTTATATCGTGCTACTGTATACAGTAAGTGTTGGTTTTGTTGTTAAATGAAATACATATGACAACAAACAAGAATATTTCATTGTACTGACCTTGCGATGCCGATGCCGGCTGTTTATACCATCAGAGAAGCCTGTGGTGGTGGAATGTATTGATTGTCTAATGTCGACAAGCCCCCTGCCACCCTATGACTTCCTGATACCTGAAACCTCTTTAACCTTCCAAACGAAGCCTTGCGTCTGCTACAAACAGTCGCTCAGTCGTTCAGTACTTTTCACATTAGAGTAGTTTGCCAATGAGTGTGTGTATGTTATTGTTTGGATAAAATTTAACGAATTTGTTAAAAAAGCAATTTGTATGCGTAGAACCATTGGTTGATTGTTTAACTTTAAACCAAAGAGCTATTCAAGAGTTGTAGAATTGGTAAATCCTTAAATTAAAAAACTTGACAAATCGTTTTTTCAAACCGCTTTTATTAAACTTTTTTATTAAAATACACGTCGATGTGCATACAATGTTTAAAACAGATAAATTGGCTCTTCTTAATTTCTAACCTTTTCTCACCAAATAAATATAGGTTTCGGACAGACGAAGGGAAAAACTAGTAAGTGAAGTTCTCCAAGAAAACAACTGCACGGAGCGCCATTGCGTACAGCTTTACACTGTTTTTTTATTAGACTCAATCGAATACATGAAACTCCTTGGTATAATACTGGCAACACAGATTAAAGCAGATAAAGCCCGGCACAGATTATTGTATAGAACATGTCTGTAGCGGATGTATTGAACAGCTGATGACTGTTATTGTAGTCCCACTTCCTCCCTCACTTCCGGTCAGGTTACTCCTACCCCCCCCACACACACACACACACCCACAAGTATCAACCCCTCGTTTTCCGACTAAACTGTCAATGAGTTCCATCCACCCTTGTCATTGTTGGACGCTTCAGCCACAAGGGGTGGCCTGCACGTTCTTAAACTCAATAAAACGTAAGAAAATGTGATTACGTAATTAAACAAGTTGTTATATTTGATAGGTTGCTTAAACCTAGGCTACTCTCCAAAGAATGGAATCAAGACTGAACATTTCTAAGATATTTGATTATACCGAATAACTAAAATATTTAAACTTAAGCCCTTTACAAACATGTTGGTACTGTATAAGCAATATAAGTAATATAATTAAAATAATTAATATAATTAAAATCTTTAACACTTTTCACAAATTTAAATTTTTAAAGAGCGACTAGCTCTACCATCTACTTTTCATCAAGAACGTACTGACGCAAATCTTGTCATTCACTCCGTATTTACCTGAAAACAAGAAAATAATCGAAAACGTTCAAAACATTGTCACAACGTGTGAACCATAAAAACGTAGTACAAATGTCAAACTAATCCTTCAATAGCCTGCCCCATTTATAAATTCACCGTTACAAGTAGTGGAATTTTCATTAAAAATAAAAAAGATGTCAAGACGGTAACGTAGAACTCCAGTGACTCGCTTTGATTATGAGTGAACAAAGAGGCGACCAGTGCAAGCGTAATTTCACCTTGGAATTTCGCTTGCGTTTATAAAAACGCAAAATTGGTTTATGAAAAGTTGTTAAATGAATTTTAAGAACAAGGGCCGTTTTAACTTATCAATATGGTATTAACAGCATCAGTGCAGTTGATTGGGTAGGGTTCGGTAGAGGAAGCTACTCAACAACAACTGTCGTTACTGAGGCACAGAGCTAGGTAGCCTAATGAACCAAGTTCAAGCTGCAGGCTAATGCGGACAGTTTACCAAGCAAAGTTGGAATTACATCAAAAGCCAAGAAAAACGAGAGTGTATACTGAAATACTTTGAAAATTGGTTTCGCATGCATACGTCCTCAAGTAACGTAAATCGACAGCTAACAACACAAGTCCCAAGCTTTTTTTAGGCGACAACACAAGTGTTTAGCTCAAGACCAAAATCGTTTGATTTCAAAACTTACTGTGGTTCGACCTTTCGGCTTTCATAAAAAAAATGTTGTATATCATCATCTAACATACTATTCACCGCATCGATTACATTTTACAGCAAAGAATTCAACGCTCCAATACAATTTCCTGTTTGAAATGGAAATCTCCGTCCTTTGTTGGGCTGTCCGTTTGCCATCAACGCTATCAAAGCAAAACTGTGGATTCGGTATAAAGAATATCCATTTTATCGTAAACAAAGCTTTTACAGAACCGAGCACCTGACAGCCCTAAACAATGCTTTGCTATCATTCAACACAATATTGATGGAAATGACCAGATACCGAAGTGAAAACTGTGTGTGGTTACTGGTTTTGTATTTATTAAATAGAACGAATGCAGACACGTTTGTATTATACTAACAAGGGTCAAACAAAATGAAGTGTTTGAGGGTGGTAGCAGACTTGTCCAAATTAAATTGTCATTGCATGGTATACATTTTTATTGTGCTCGGATTTACCGGTGATGTTAGAAGGGTTAATACTAAGGAAATGAAATAATTTTGTTTCAATCATAAGTTGTCGCATACAAAAATTGCTCTTTAATTTATTTCAAGAACCCTTACGATTGTTGGTTAGAGCATTATGGAGGGGGTAATAAAACCCTGCATATAGAACCCCTTTAACAGTTTAACAATTTATTTGTCAATTTACAAATATTTTTGTGTTGACAAAAACATATAACTTAAAAACAAGAACATATTTACAAGATCATGAACGAAACATGAACTAATTTGAAAATATTGAACTACAAAATTTGATTTCTCATGAGACAAACGCTCTAAGTCTTCATTTGTCTTAGAATTGAATGCTAGGGTTGTATCATCAGCATATTGAATCAAATTGTTTGAATCCATTTTGGAGCCAATGTTGTTTATGTAAATTAAAAATAGAATGGGACCGAGTATTGAACCTTGGCGAACACAAAAAAATGAAATGAATTGTACGATACCAACTCGCCACGAGTCCGCTCAACGTAGGACAACGTTATAGGACATTTGCTAAGGTTCATGGTGGTGCTTGTGGCTACGCTACGGCTATATTCATGGTTTTGTAAATTTAAATAAGTACTAAAGCTATTAATTTTTGTTAATTGCCATATAGAACAAGACGACGTATAACAAAGCGGTTTCTCTTGAAGATGAACATGATTAACATGAGAAACATATTACACTCAAACTAAGGAAAATCACACACAGTTTTAAGTTTGAATCTACACACAAACTAGGTCTTTATAAAGAGTCAATAACGCTTCCCAACTCTCAAACACAAAAAACTAACCAATCATTGGCAATTTTCTCCAGAAGAGTTTAGAACTAACGTTCCTGGTTCCGACCGGCTGTCAGGGTTTTGATCGTTATCAAGAAAGTTTGATAACGAGCAGCCAATAACCTAGAGTCACTTCTGCTAGAAAACTTTAAATTACAAAATCTTGTTTCAACTTTTTAATTGGACAAAGAGGACTTTGATGAGGTAACTGATCAACCAACTATTTAAACTTGTGATAAAACTGTGCTTTGTCGATTTCTACGAGTTCTTTTGAGAAACGCTAAGAATCATTTATAAACAATTATTAAATTCAAAATTTAAGTCGAGGTGCCACCGACATTTAATGAGCCAAAATAAACGAGTGAAAGCACTTTCGGGCAAGTGATGAGATATTAACTGAATATTTTAAAGACCTATGTTTTGAGCTCACGTTTCACATCCCAGGTAATAAAAAGTCATCAAACGAACCATCATGAGTTTAAGGTTCGTTTTTTCAGTTGCCTGCTAACCAGCTGGTTAACTAATACCGGTTAAGTTGTTTACAGTCTGCAATGTTTGTATTTTCCCGCAAGTTCAAAACACTTCCATGCATGGTTGAAGATCATTCATGCAATAAAGGTATTCTTTCTCCATTATTATTTAACGTGAATACATTATGATAATATACGAGTAGCTCAATAAAACTTTAACACTAAAATGCAAACTCAAATCAGACAAAGTAAAACTTAACCTCAAAAATGTCCAGCTTTCCTATTGGCTAGCTGCCGGTTAAATTTTAACCGTCAAAAGATGCTCAATAATGAAAAACGGTCATAAGACATTGAGGACGACGCAACGCCTCTTATTGTTTTGGCATTTTCTTTTTGTTGTAATATGTTTAGTTATTTTGAATATAGACTTTTTAATGAACGATTTTATTTCTTAGTTGCTTTGTAGTAAAACACTGTACTTAATATATAAATTTCACAAAAAAGTATATCGTGATCTACTTAACTGTTTCCTAATCAGGATCGCGTTGTCCTTGTTTTAGTTTTTTGATCAAACAACCATTTGCTAACGCCTTACAACCCCTCAAGGAATCAGCGTTCTCTCGAAGGAACTTTCGAATAATCGCTGTTATCTATGCTGTTCAACCGAAGACGATAAAACTTAAAATGTTCCATACAATTGAGACAGTTTCGCTTAACAACTGCGAATAGTTTCTCTTGAAATTAGAAAATTACCTAAGGTAACAATAACAAATCAAAACTGGAAAACAGCAACTTTTAAAAGTCTCAACCAAAGTTCTTTTCTCAATGTCTCCATACAATTTAAAGTAAGCGTGAAAAGAGCAACAATTAAATACGATTGAAACTTTAAAGTCTTTTCTTCAATGTTAAAACCTACTCGGTTCACTTTTTGTTCAAAGCACAAACTCAATAATTATAAAAGAATATTCAAACGAAACCTTTCGCCCATCGTCACAACAAACACATGCAACAGCAACCATTAACCAAATAACAATGCAAGTAATTCTAATGTCAAAGTACTTAAATATCAATTTACAACCTATGTAAACAATTTGTATTATTTCTTATTTTTGTCATTAGATATTTTAAACAGTTGAAAATGTCAACGAAAACCACGTTCTCAATGTTAAACAAAAGGTAGATTTCTTATTCATTTTCAAGAACTATTAAGGTTTCAAGAACCCCTATACTGTTCAAATAGGTGAAGTATTGAAGATGAAGAGAGAAAGATCAGGCAATAATCAAGCTCACTTCTGAAAGCACAAGTTGGAACGAACAATGTCGATCCTCACAAAGCAAACTTGGCACAATAGATAAACTTTACTTCCTTTCATTATATATCCACAGTTGATCTTAAGAATGTTTTCAGTTTCTAAATCTCACTCACAAACCTGATAAATCGTAAATAGTGATACGGATTGGAATAAGCGATACTTTCAAAAGGACTATAAGGTATACTATGATATTATTATCACTCCCCCTCCTTTAAAACAATATTCCGATGTACAAGATTTTTCATAACTATAATCTAGTTCTTCGGTTTCACACCACATTTAAAATATTTCAAGCGAGACCGAAATATTTCAAGCAAATTATAAGATGTTTTGACGTGGTGTGAAGCCAAAATAACTAGATTATAGTTGTGACACCGGCCGCGAAAGCCTTAGATTTAAGTCGTTTTTCATAAACACATTACATTGATGTAGGTTGACACATTAATAATTGGATTTTATACATGTCAAACTTCAACCATGCCTATAGAAACTGCTGTAAAATGGCGTAGTTTTGATGAACAGTACAAAAGTAGTTCTCCTTGCTCTAGTGTAAAATACATTTCAGTGTCATAATAATTATCACCTTTACTCCTTAAAATCATAATTCAAAATGGCGCCTTCAGAATATTGACGTTGAGCGGTACTTGTTCGAAATGTTCAAATTTACTTCGTTTTACTGTTGATCAAAATGATGAAAATATGTTAAATTTCATTTTTGTATTTGTAGCTCCATAACCCCAATAATGTCTTTATTTTCATCTTTAGCTCAAGAAAAGTTAAAATAGTACTAAACAGTATACACCTAAAAACCTAAACTATTGTCGATTGAATATTACATTTTAAACAAGTAAAGCACTTACGTCAATTCCTAATCCAATAAAAGATATGCTGTCTTTCTCACTCAACCAATCTATGAAGAATCAGAACTATTAGTTTTTAGAGTGTCGAAAAATGTACAAGTGATGAATAGGGACGAAAGCATTATCTCTAAACACGAAACCAAATCAGGTAATCCTATTAACGTCATCAACTCGGCTGTTATGTACTTTCCAGATAAAACAAACAACTACAAACAGTGTTACCTCATGGGTTATAAACTAGGTTATCTGCAGCCACTGAACTAGTTTATGGCTACAATCTATCAATCCTTACGTCAATCGGAGACCAAATCGGGTAAAAGATCTCCTGAAAAACCAACAATAGCCTGGAATTGGTTAATCCCTAAGTAAACTTTAATCGCTTATGTATTATTAGGTGTACGATTTAATTCGAGGACAAGTATTGGATAGAGGGATTGAATGTAAGGTAAGGCTTATGTAAATTTCGTAAGCTGATTTCAGATATTGCACATTCTGCAAAAGCCTTACATAGAAGCCTATTTCAATATAAATCTTATTTTGAGGCTTTGGTTCATATAACTAGTTGTACAGGAGGTTTCACAGTCCGTCTCTGTCCTTACCTTTATAACAGCTGGAAAGGTCCAAACTCACGTATACACAAGTTACAGTTCGTAGTTTAACACTGTGTCTCTTCCTGGAACTGAGGTTGTGTGGGTAAATCAAAGGTTTCTCTCAAGGACCCATATCGTTTGACCCCTCGTTTAAAAAGGCATGCAAATACCGAAACCGGATACGCTCAACAATATTTACGTTGCTCTGTTCCCCATTGGCAGATTGTAATTAGTATCGAAAAACCAATGGAGCTTTAAGCGAGTTTTCAATGGAAAAATTACTTATTGATTCCGTTAGCAGAATATGTTGTGGAGATGAGCATCAATCCTGACCCCAGAACACGTTTTCAGCTGTATGTAAAAACAATGGTTTTTTTTAAATAACTTAAAATAAAATTATTTTTATAAATATCTCAGTCAAGTTCGTTTGAATTACTTTTGGGGTCTTTTTACCAAAATATGGGTTTCAAATACCAGTAAACAGGAAATTTCACTCGATGTTGATGAAATGAAATTCCAGGCACGTTTATGCTGGAACACCTTTCATTCAAGACTTCACTTTCATTAAAACTTAACCTTTCATTTCACAAATAAAAGGAATTACTACATTATCTACCCATTATAAATCTCATTGCAAAGATATTTTTTATCAGCAAAGGTTCGTACTCCTACACAAAACAAGCAAAAACACGAAAGATTTTACTTGGTGTACGTTCTAGGCCTACACGGTGACTACATGATTGTGGCCTCAGATTTTCTCTCCCCCATTTCCTTGCTCGTGATCCCCAACCTTATCATATCAACCCTCCGCCTCTCTATACGCAATAAACTGTCATCGATTCCACAGACCCTTGACAAATCTGCTCATGCCTTTTCCACTACTGATATCTTACTAACTGTTACAATTTTCATCTCGTTGTTGACTTAGTTTTTGAAGATAGAGACGTACTCAAATAACATTCGTCATTATCTTTATTGGCGGTTACTACAGGGGAACAACAATGGGAAGTTGAGTTAACAAAGTAACAATTAAATCAAATCCTGGTTAATAAAGCTGTGAAATTGCATCAGTCTAATCAACTACACAGATTTTAGGCTTCGGTATATACTCGTAGTGGCGAGACTAAAGATTAATTTCAACCAGAGTCCAGGAACACATCATGCACACAAAATATGAAGGCGTTGAAAGGACGGCCATAGCCGAACATAGTTACAACAAGTATTGGCAAAAATTCACATTATTACCTGAGAGTCTTACGAGAACCGATTGAAATCATAAATAATTATAGATTCAACAAATAAAACAGCATTAAACCTTCCAGAAGCTGGCAACCAGTCCTGAAGAAGTCCTTTTGATAGTATCACATTAAATGAGAACATCGACAGTTGACATCCCTGCTCCAATGGACGGTTGGCAGTCCTTCCGTCAATATGATAGCAGACAGCAAGTAGCTCAGTTTCAGCCGATCAGTGACTAAATATGGTACGTCTCAACGAGACCGAAATATCTCAAGCTAGTTATTATGATGGTTTGACGCGGTGTGAAGAGGAAGAACTAGATTAAAAGAGTTAAGTGCACAGTCTGTCACTTACCACCACTCAAGTCCATGAACATACCTGGAACAGATGAGTTTTTTTTATCAAACCATAGTAAAAACACAACTACTTTCTAAACAAGTTGTAATGGTAATGGTAATCGATCAATTAATTAGTAGCCTGGCAAGAGCTCACTTAATTAAAAAGCAATTATAGAATTTAAACAACAATTCGTCATTTCAAGTTAGTATGCAACTGGGCTTTATACTGTCAGATCCTCGTTTAGCGACTTTAATTAGTACAATTTGTACATAATTTATGCTGACATATAAAACGACCTTTTCAGAACCCATTTCATATACTGTTGGGCTGCTTCTGCAAAAAAGAACTGGAGCGTGTTTTGTAATTTTATTTCATAAATCCCATCCTGCGTTGTAAATAATATTTTTCAAAGCCCTTTTAAAGTACAAAAATTGAGCAGTACAAAAATGTGCCTATTTTAATACATTTAAAATTTCAAATCTGGTGCTTTGAGCAATCCATATTGAACTCTAGCAGTGCAGTTTCACCCATACCGGGCACCCTAACTACGTCATGCTCAAGGTATTATTAATACTTTTCAGTATAGTATAATCTTGAAAAAGATATTCCAGATGATAGCAATACTTTAGGTATTTCTGAAAGATACTTGAATAATTTTGAACTAAGGATACCAGCAGACAAAATAAAATGCGAAACCTTCCGTAAAACCTGTCAATGAAAGCTGCTTTGAACAAACTATGGTCAGTGAAGTAAAGTAAACAATGTTCATTATTATTATTGTTTGTTGTTAAAACACGAACAAAACTGATTGGCAATCCATTTCAATAAATGTGAAACGCACATGTAACACGAGTACAACGAACTGAGCTTATCAGCTGATTGTTTGTAGTTGATCGATGTTTTATTTCACACAGAGCTTTTATCCCTCTTTTACTCCCCAAACAATTCTTTGGGCTTGTCAACAATTTTAAATAAAATTAACTCACAATGAATATTGCAGCACTTTGTTTGACGTTAAACAAATTCACAGCCTACTGGCAAGCATTATATTCTGTTTTGAATTCTTCGCTGTCACTTCTATAACCGATGTTTAGAACATTTTGGTACAGGTGTTTTAATTTCTATTCACTTGTCATTCAGTTTTCTTTTAACAAAAGCATTCTCACACAAATAACGCTACACATTTCGTTATATTTTCACATATACAGTGAACAAACGTACTTTTGTTTAATTCATCGTGAAATGTTTGTGAAGTTCAAGAACTAAATTGATTTTAAAAACCGTATGACAAATCTAATAGTTGGCATACAAATCTACTCCACTTCACTTTGGAAAACCGCCAATTAATTTTACTTTTTATTAAAACCCTAAATTTTAGCTAAAGTTTTAAAAGTAGACATTTCACCAAAGTATATCATTTCCTAAAACTGTGGTTAAACTCAATAAACACAGACTCTCACGCTTACGATACTGTTCCTAACTTTGGTTTGTTAATTTGCTCGAGGATTTTGGTAGCCATTATCGGCAGAAAGCTCTGCTAATTGCTTGAAGTTTGCCAGTTGAGAACAGTTTTCTCCAACTAGCGTCAAAACTGCCATTATCAGTGATAAACTGCTGGCCGCATTTGCGTTCTTGTTTTGCTGACAGACACTTTCAACGTTCCCAACTGGGGGTCAAACAACTGTGTATATGTCACTTAAAAGCAAATTGATAAGTAACTTGACGAAAATGTGACAAACCCTGTCCTACATACGTCATAGACATTTCTGACGTTCAGTCAACCATAAAGACCTATAGTAAATTATCCTTCCCCCTTCCAGAGGTTGCATCACACTGCACACAGGGGTTGCATGAGCTAAACCCCTGTGAGTCCGTGTACCTTCCGCCCTTATTTCTTAGAACACGATAAACTATAATTTAGCCACTTACAGCATCGATGTAGTTAGTGTTTAGCTGTTTATATTAAAGCCCGGAGGTAACTTCCGTGATGCTCCTCCGCGCGTACGGGGCAACCCGGAGTTAACCTCCACGTGCGACCCTGCTTGCAGCAGGTAAATTAATTATACCATTTGTGTAGGTCTATAACTTTTTGTGTTTCACTTCACCCATTGCATTTTATTTTGGTGAAATATTGATACAAATGTCATAATGTAAGAACAACGGTTTTTTGCCATTTTCACTAAGGTTTTAACCCACTCGGAAGTAACCTCTTACGTTTTGAAATCACATGCCCCTCTGAAAGGGTCATATCAATCTATATACTAACCTTGCATATCACAACAAACATCCTGTTGGTAGGGTTCGTCAACCCCTTCATCTTCCAAACAAAAATAATCATAGTTACGTGTCTGGTACATATGTTGTTGTGATACATGTATGTGTTGAAACAATTAACTCTTCAGTATTGAGCTACGTTTCACTTGGCGTTTCATTTTCTTGACTTTTTCATTCACGAAGTTTCAACCACGAGTTCTAAAATACACTTAAAGCCCAATGTCAAATGTTTCGAATCTATTATGGCTCCCCAGAAATGTTCTACAAACATGTTGTTGTTGATGTAATATGCCAGTTAATGAGCTTGTTTTTTTAATTGTTCACTAAACGTATGTTTGATTTGGTATTGGTATAATATAACTAGGTTAAACGTGAAAGTCAAAATTAAGTTAGGTTTGACATAATTCTTTTGTTCGCTTCACCTTCACTATTCGAAAGATGTGCCTATATTAAACACATGTTGGGAGATTAGTCATTAATAAAACGAAACAGCTCAATTTACTGTGTGAAAGTGTCAGCTGGAGGGAACCAATAATCGCCCTACTAAATGTGCAATCAATAACGATTCACGACTGAAAGCGGCAGCTGCGGCGACTGTTTACATGTTTGGACAGGTTCAGACAGGAATCTATTGATCAGTTAACGGCTTGTATTGTTGCCACAACCCCGCCCTTCACTTCCGGTCACGTGACCTTCACTATCGACCCCCCTCCTCCACCGCCCCCATCTCACGAACCTGCCAAGCTGTCATTGACCCTAAGCTTTCGTCAAACCCTTTGAGACTGCTTTGGGACGTCTGGGATACACCCCAAACTGTTAATAACGGAGAAAATTATTATCAAAAAAATTATTTCGGCTGTACAGGTTTTTAAACGTTACTTGTTTATCAATACTTAGACCTACTAAATCAAAACAGCGACAGATTGCCAAGAGCACGTTTACTGATAGGCTAGGAAAGTTAGGGAAAAGTTTAATTAAAGTCCTAATTTCTTCTATTCTGCATATTTTCGAAGTCGCTGAACACGAATGTGAGGTTTGCGACAGATGTGGCTGGAACATTGTTTTATTTTGCAAAAACAGGAAAATCGTGTCACTTTTTTAGTTTTGGCATGAATTCGGTAAGTATGCAATTTAGCAACAATACCGCCCTATATACTTAATGAAAGGTGATAAAACTTCCCGCAGGTTTTGTATTTAACATTTCTTTCTACGGCCAATATTTACGCCGCTAGAGTACATTGAAGAATATGCAGAATTTCCAACTATCGAAAATACGCCAAAGTCTTGCTTTCTTTAATCCGGCTTTCATGGAAACAGGCCGTGTTACAATAATTTTGATTATTTATAAGCAGATAGAAAGATTATATTGTATACTATACATATGTATAGCATGACTTAAGGGTCGCAAATCAAGAAAAAATATCGTAGTAGTATAAAACAATGTTACATATATTTTGTCTGCTTAATACAATGTTTTAATTTGACAACTTATATTTGACAAGAACTGCTTCTTTACGTTTTATTAAACAATTAATTAAGACAACTCCTTTCTTAAATTTAACGACAACCATTAAAACAACTACTCACAACTATTTGCTAAAAGCTTAACTCATTTTCAAACTAGTAATGTGCCCTCACCAGCTTGTTACTCTCAATTCAAGCAAACGCGTCCGCCTGGTAAAATTCCATTGAAGCAAGCCACCACTATTACTAAGTTTTTTACTCAGTACCACTACTAAAATTTTGAAAGTAGTGGATGATAGCATTACTTGGGCCAAGATGTTTGATGAGTGTAGGTCTATAACGTGAGTACTCCTTGAACGTGTGAAGCGCCTTCAATCCTTGAGCGTCTAAACACACAATACACCTGTGTACCTAGATTGCCGGGTTCACGCCGTCCCAGTTCCGCTCAACTACCATTAGCGCCTTGTAACAATTAGTATAAGTTATAGTGTTCGTTAGCGAAATAAAATTGGAAAAATGAGACATCCATGACATCAACGTGGAACCTAGACCCACACTCTGTCCGGCATGCGTGGAAGTTGACATTGTGTCAAGAATTGCACAGCACATCTGGAGTTCATTTGTTTAGATTGTATAGGTCAGGGAAAAATCCTTTGTGGTTTTCTTTTTAACTTATCTTTTTACAAGGTAGTATAGGGAAACTCAGAGATAGGCTGGGATGGACACACAAAACTCTCAAAGCCGTTATGAACTACTTTTTTTATTTTAAGTTACTTTCTAGACTTAAATGAGTGTAAGACGGATCCTTATTGTAAAATCAAGTTTCAGCTTTCATTAAAACCCCTGGGAGCGGGTATTTCATACACAAAGCGAGATTTTTAATCCTATATATCATCGTATTTTGATAATAACTTTACACCTAACTTTGAGCCTAACTTACTCGTTCTTTTTTTTCTTCGTTAGACACCATTGTCTATTGAGAACTCAACCCAGGGACTTAACTTATTGAGAACTCAATAGGTTTGCGACAAAGTTAGTGGCTGCGAAGGGAATTGAACCCTTGACCTCTTTTACCGGGAGACCGAAGCTCCAACCACTATTTCACGGACAGGCATTGTTCAAACTAAAAAAAACAAAAACAAATAAGTTTATTTGAAATCAATTAACCTTTTATTGTAGAAAACATGATTACATATGAAGAGCAACATTAATTGTTTGTTTAAAGTACTAAACATGATACCTATTTGGACTTCTTTTGACGCCATTAAAAGTTGGTGTCCTAATTAACAAAGTACACACTTACACAGTATTGACACGTTGGCAGCATTGTCAGCTGGTGGAAGCTGACATCATTTATCAGCTGCACGCAGAGCTGCCAACTCGACACAAAGAGCAATTGTGCCAACCTACGAGCTTGACTACCCTCAGAGACTCAGTCTGGCAAACTTCACCACATCTGTTAGTTCAGTAATTAACAAAGTACACACTTACACAGTATTGACACGTTGGCAGCATTGTCAGCTGGTGGAAGCTGACATCATTTATCAGCTGCACGCAGAGCTGCCAACTCGACACAAAGAGCAATTGTGCCAACCTACGAGCTTAGACTACCCTCAGAGACTCAGTCTGGCAAACTTCACCACATCTGTTAGTTCAGTAATTAACAAAGTACACACTTACACAGTATTGACACGTTGGCAGCATTGTCAGCTGGTGGAAGCTGACATCATTTATCAGCTGCACGCAGAGCTGCCAACTCGACACAAAGAGCAATTGTGCCAACCTACGAGCTTGACTACCCTCAGAGACTCAGTCTGGCAAACTTCACCACATCTGTTAGTTCAGTAATTAACAAAGTACACACTTACACAGTATTGACACGTTGGCAGCATTGTCAGCTGGTGGAAGCTGACATCATTTATCAGCTGCACGCAGAGCTGCCAACTCGACACAAAGAGCAATTGTGCCAACCTACGAGCTAGACTACCCTCAGAGACTCAGTCTGGCAAACTTCACCACATCTGTTAGTTCAGTAATTAACAAAGTACACACTTACACAGTATTGACACGTTGGCAGCATTGTCAGCTGGTGGAAGCTGACATCATTTATCAGCTGCACGCAGAGCTGCCAACTCGACACAAAGAGCAATTGTGCCAACCTACGAGCTAGACTACCCTCAGAGACTCAGTCTGGCAAACTTCACCACATCTGTTAGTTCAGTAATTAGTTACCCTTGCTGTGTCATGCGTATGTAATTTTCAGCGAAAGAAGCCTGTCTAAACGGGAGTGTGGGACTTGAAGACTATTTGGAAACCAAGGGATTGAGATTTACACAATCCGGTTAAATATAGTAACAATGTTAAAAACTGATTCAACAAGGATTGAATTAAAGTGAACATTTCATATTCCCAAGTGAATAGGTTCAGCTTAACACCATGAACACTGAACAGCTAGTTTGTGTTCTCCAGAAGGTATTAGTCGATAAAAATTTGTTCCAATAACATCATGGCAGTATAATAGCCTATTTTGTCTCAGTACTACAAAAACAAGTTATGCAAGGTTAAACGGCACGAAAATTGAAGGATGACTACGTACTGACTGTACTATTGTACAGGATCAAATATACTCGTATTTAAGCCGTAAAAAGAATTTCAACTTAACACACTAAACGTTTTGTATCTTGAACACTACTTACTCCAACATTCAAATTATTAAATGAAAGATATAAAACCCTTATATTCAAGTATACATACAAGCCCATTTTTAAACCCTTATAGGAAATAATACACAAATATTAGTCCATTACGTATAAAAACTACAAACAGTAGAATCTATGAAGTGAAAACCATTAAATGTGAATATTTACATGTAAATTTACATTAGGGATTACCGGAAAGTTTATATTGGCATTGTTGTGTTTGAACAAGCGCTGAAGCTGGATTAAGAGTGGACTTCTCTACAGTGTGAGCGTCATTTCACCAACTTGGGGTTTTACATTTACATCGATGGAATTTTCGGTATAAAACTAACGTTGCTGAGTTACGATAGAGTAACTCCAATCGAGTATTTTAAGGTATTGTTCCTGGGAAAATCATTTTTTCCGTCCAAAGCCGGTCAGTTAGGTGGACAGCCGCCATTTTGGTTTGTTCATTTTTATTTCAAAGACGACAAAGGGTAATTAATATATTCACAATTCACCTTTATCTTAATATTTACATGAGATTTTTAATAACAAATAATGAAAACTATTCAACATCTGAAAAGCTTATACTGTACTTGTTTAACATAACTCAAAAAATCAAAATGTCACAAATCCTGTACGAGCTTTACAACGATTTTTTTTATAAATCTGAAACAAATCTAAAATGATAAAGCTCTGAAATAGAATACTCATAAGTGATTCAGTCTCAATCACTGGTTTTATTACAGTATGTAAATTGCCTTGATTGGTGTGGGTCGCAAATTGGTCTCTAAACGAGCCTAACCAAACCTTCCGATCAATTCAATAATTGCCACTGTGTTTAACTCAGTGCGTACAGTGTGATCTAATATTAAGCTTTACTCATTTTTGTGGAAAGTATAAGTGTGTTTAAATGAACGTCAATATAGTCAACTAAAGTATAATGAAATAGTACTTATGAAAAAAATCTGTTATGGATGAAAATAGCTAAAATATTTTAACTATATAAAATACGAAAACAAAAGTTTTGCCTACTCAATGGTGGACATATTTTCAGTTGTGTACAAAGATGAGTAAAACACTAATATAATTATAGAGAGAAAATTTAAAAATGTATGGGAAGTATAAGAAATTCAGAGATACCATAAGTTTAAATTGTATTCAAAAAATTGTTTAGGTGTTTAAGAAAAAAACATATGTTTTAAAAACACACCAATTTTGCAATGACACAAATGAACAAAATTTTCGCACCCAACTGCTAATTCATTGAAATTGCAATAATCAAACAGTAAAACATAAATAGTTATAATAACAAAAATTCTATTAATTAATATCACTTGTACTATATGCACTGATGTACGGGTAGTTCCTTCTAACAGTTAGGAACTAAAGTCTCGTTTAACTAGGCAAAGAAACTAACTACTTTCTATTTTGAAATCAGCTTAGTACATTTACGTAAAGCATGTAACCATGAAAACAAGTCAGTATTACTTACATGTAATAAATACTTAACTAAGTGCTTACGAACAAAAGCTTCTCAACCTCTGAAAGAATTGTCAAGCAATTAGTAATCTTCCAATGGAGTGTAAGTAACAAAGGTTTGAAATGGCCGTCGTTAATGGGTCTGAACGAAGTTCACCCAATTCCAATTAAAAGTTGAAACGAGATTTTATAGTTTCCAAGCTGTGAATTGGCAAGATTTTATTGCTTTGTCTGGAAAACTTTACTGGCTTTATCAAAACAGCGGTAAACTCAATTACGGTTCTTGAATTACAGCAAAGTTTATCGGCACTAATGTGTATGTTCATGTCTAATATTATACGTAATAGTTTAGTAGGTATGATTAGGTGGAGTAGTTATTAAAGTATCGTCCTTTGCAATTACAAGTGTTTATAAACAGACAACATCGAGACACCTCACGTATAAATACGTGAATATATTCACGTCAGTAGATTCTCAAGTAATATTGTCCGCAAAATAAAATGTCCGCAATAATAGTGTAAACTCCGGATATTGTCCTGTTCGTTATCGTGCAGATCGTTTTATACCCCTATTGCCAGCTCTAGTATTGCTCAGTTTAAAAATGTAGATTTCCATCTGTGAAATGTGTCGCTTCTCAAAAAGTAGGTTTAGTTCTATCCTACTTTCGGTATCACACCGCGTCGTAAAACTAACACTAATGTTGTCAGACGTTTCACCCATTCTGTGATGTGGCATCCTCAGTGACACAGCACGGTATGATACCGGAAGCCTAGGATATAGTTATGACTCCAGTTGCTAGGCAAGCCTACGCATTAAGATTAGTTCTATCCTCTCGAATCAGTTCCTGGACGAAAGCACTGTACTTGCATTTCTTTAATTGTTATGTAAACATAAGCACTTATTTGTCGAGTTTAAATTTATATTTAAAATATTTAATAAAAAATACTTGCCCTAGGTAACTTTAAATTTTAAATTGAAATCACTTTAGTGATGGCGGGAAACCAGCGACGTTGGTTTGGGCGCAACATCCGAGAGGAAATGGTTATAGCATTGAATTTACAGGTAGAAAAAACTGAATGCTAATACACATTCGTAACTGTTAGTTTTCGTATAGTTGAGAATTGATGACTGAGGGTGCTCCAGCTGTTTACTTTTTACATCCGATAATGAAAAAGACTATGTTTTCTATTTATTGAATCTTCAAAAGCTTCTCACTGCCAGCAACGGAGCTGTTGTCCTAGCTGGTTTGATGCCAGCAGAGTGCGGTCCACAATCGAACAAGAGTACCAATTGACTAAAACCAAAGATAATGTTATGGTAGGTAGATAGGGCATAAACGCTGAATGGCTGAGGCAGGAAAATTAACATAGTTGCGGCAGCCCAATCATGGATAGCGAAGCGAGGGAATTCTTTTGAGTCTCAGAACCACTGACGAACACGCAAGCTCGTTCGTCCTTGAAAATAGCACGATTTGGTCCATCAGACAAACTCAAGCATGGGACGAGGAGAAAGACGGCGAGAGATGGCAACGCTCGTAGCGCTATCTGTGCTTGGGCTGCCGCAACTATGTTGATTTTCCTGTCCTAGTCGGCATGCCTCAGCTCTGAGGCATCTATTTGGTATGTAACCACAACATGATCTTTGGTTAAAACTCCACATATAAATTATAATGACACCCTTGGTTGCTGTTGAAGATAGAGAATGTATGAATTTCAGATGCACTGAATCTGACAGTCTCACAGTAGACAACAATCATAGACTCGACACAACCCTTTGTGCTTCATTGTACACGGGTGCTTTGTCTATTCTGAGCATCTGAAACCTTTATCTAAACCACAGAGAACACAGTAGAAACCATCTAAACATAGATGAGATGGCACACAGAGTTTGCACGACAGTAGGTCATAAGTAAGGTGGTCTATGTTTGTGTTAAGTGGTATTAATAAGCTAGTATCATTTAGTGACGTTATACATTTACACCATTTTCTTATTCATTTATGACAAACCAAGGGTTTAATACATTTGTAGAGCCGAGATAATACATGTAGCAACGCTGGCCGAGATGATCTAGAACTTACTTTGAATGAATGATTTCAATTCACGAGGTCCTATGATGGAGTAGTCGACAACGAACTCAAAAAGTGACCTTTTCACAAAATGTAGTTTTTAATTCAGGTAATCGACTACAAAAAAGTAAAAGATTTTAATTTGAATCGCGTTTTCAATTTTTATGTTTGTTCATAGATTATTTCCAAACTGCTCAACCGATTTTTACAAACATGTCTCAAATAAAAGCATCGGCGGTTGGTGGGTTAACAAAAAACAAGGTCAAATGGTTTTGTGCAATCCCTTCGAATCAATACAACAAAGTATGCCCAGAGAGTTCAAAAACACTATGTATAATGGCTCAACGCCCCATCAAAAACCTGTGAAACAAGATTCCCTTTTGAGCCATCTATCGATGAATATGTATACCGTATATTTAATGGTATTACCTACTGAGTAGCTGAAACGTTAATCATGCAATCAAAGTTTATTATCCTGTAAAAAAAACACAAAAACCTAAAACGAAGCTAAGTTCATGATCACAAGCACAAGTGGAACTTTGAAACTAGTCATTGGTGTAACTTGCTTAAGGGCTGTAAAATTTGAATGAAATGTGAAATATTGAAAAGTCCGAGCTTCCAGCTAAGTTTAAAAAGTTATAGGGTGCGCTGTTTGGTTTCTATCTTATAAACTCAGTCCCTTCTTAACGAGTTTCAAATAACTGGGTTGCCTATACGAGACACAAAATAATCTTAACAACACAAAATGAACCTTAAATAAATAACGCTAAAGCAAGTAAAGAAAGATGAACTGCATCATCCAAAGTTGAGTAACTACAGTGAACTCTAGTGGAACGAGTATAACAACGATGAAACTTAGCCATTTCCAGGAACAAGGATGCTAATTGTGTCTCGAGTTAAGTTTCCACAGTCGCATTTGTTCCGTACTTGTTGCAAACTAAAGTACTTATTGTTTACAACAAGATGTTTATTTACATCATCTAGAATAATTTTGAAAAACTATTCTTTTTTTTTAAAGTTTGTTGTTGACGATGGGAGAATTTCAGAGTTTAAACTATTATTGCGGACATTTTCCTTCGTTAGTGAGCAAGATGATCACGACGTTTCGAGATCTGTAATCTGATCCCGTCTTCAGGTGACTTACGATGGTAAATGTTCGCAATAATAGTTTAACTCTGACTATTCCTTTATTCGACATAAAGTGGCTGTAAAGTGTGTCTCTATTCTTAAAGTATGTGTTTATCTAACGATGCTTTCTTTTTGATACTAAAATGTAAAGTAATCCTTTGTTCTAAAAAACAACAATAAACAAAAAGACATGCATGAGCTGATTACTTTTGGATAGGTCATTTTACAGTTTGTTATGTCACCTGAGGAAGGGATTAGACTCGAGATCCCGAAACGTCTGGTTCACTAACGATGGAAATCGTCTTCAATCATTTTCAAGAATGGAATGAATTTGAAACTGTAATGTATAGCTAATGTCTGAGTGAGTGTGTGTGTGTGTGTGTGAGATGTATCCCACACATTTGAGGTAAAGCTTGGATTTTGCACATGAAATTATTTGATTGGAAAACACGAACAATGGGCAGGTTTTATTTCACAGTCCATTTCATTCGTCAAAGCCTTCGCGAGAGTGCAGAAAATCTCTTTCATGTAGAGTATCGACCTGGAAATGTCCATCACAAAAATATACTCAGACATGTTCTATTTCGGTTTTACAGGTAAAGGTTCTATATGTTGAATTGTGAATATCAATTATACAAACATCTAGCTCAAATTTAAACGTTAATTGGCACTGAACTACTGGTCTTGGCAGGACCAGAATAAGTGAAATTTTATAACATTAGATTTTAAAATTCAACTCGTGTATAAAAGCTCTCTTTCATCGATATTGGGTAAAAACAACAATAGAAGTTAACAGTTTTCAATTGCACTTTATAATAAAATCAGAGGAAGCATAATTATAATATTTCGACTTTTAAAAATGAATCAACTTTGTTTTAATTGAAAGGGCAGAAACTCAAAAAATCGATTTAAACTGCCTAACGTTACAAAATTTATCGGATAAAGATATTCTGGTAATCCACATGTTATAATTTAAACTGGTATTTTAAGAACTTTCAGTCAATTAAACTGAGGATTGAAGAACTGTCGACATTGTTGTTTAGTATTATAATTTTAAAATCACGTAACTTTCAAACTAGATTGGCATTTTAAATGTTCTTGTTTTTTAAAACGTGATAAAGCATGAATAATAATTAAAAGTAGTAAAATTAATCAACTGTATTTGTCATATTTTCATTGAAATGACATTTCTTAATTAGTTAGTCTTAACAAAAGTAGTATGTCTAGGATTATTGAGGTGAAGAGTGAAATTCGCCATCTCAGTCGGCCAAAGAGACACTCTTTTTTTAGATTGGAAAGTTTTATAAAAAAGAACAACTTTCAGTTTGTTTGGCTGCTAGATATAGTGGGGGTGTATAAAATACAACCCCCGCTGGCGGGTAAATTCTAATCGTTAAGTCCGTAACTTGGGTGGATTGCTCTTTGTGTTGAGTTGGCAGAAGTGTTCCCAGCTGATTAATGGCGGGAACTTCCGCCAGCTGACAATGCTGCCAACTTCATCCTGAACCCACACGAAGCAACTTCATTTCGGGACATATACACAGATGCTTTCACGGTAACATCCAGGGGTCCAATGGGCTCCGAAGTTGAAAACAGGCTCCGTATAAGGTAAAACAAAATTCTCTTCCAGGCGAAACTACAGTGAAGCATTTTAGAGAATAAGTTACCAGTAGACATCCAATAAATATATTGCAAGTTGAATCTGGTCCGTTTCAGCAAATATTATTTATTCTTTTAAATAATTAAAATATAGATACATTAATCTTTGTAGTTTCTCACAAGTAGTTTGTTTAACTTGTTTAGAATTTTTAACCTATGTAGATAGGTGGGTAACTTTTATGTTGTGTAAATCCTATTTCTAAGTTATACTGTTGTTTGTTAGTTTTTGTGTGAGAACTTTTTTTCTGAATTTAATTTTTAAGAAAATGCATTTTAAAGAAGTTTATGCGTTATGTGAAGAGATGCTAACTAACAATTATTCAAAGATGTGTATGCAAGCAGACAGAATGACTCGAAGCGTCCATACAGGCGAGGATGACTAATCATCGCTTAGTAACTACTCAACTTGTACAGGATGATTAAAAATCAGGTCGCTCAGCGGGTAGGTAGGTTGTATGACCAGGGGTGCCTGATGTTGATGTAAGTGCCGATGCGTATAATACACGCTTAACCGCGCTGTTAGCCTATCTACTTTGACCAGACAGTAAGAAAATAACTGTACAAAAGTCAAATATAATAGTTTAGAATGTCGAGGTTTATCGTTTTAGTCGACAGAGGACTTTGCAGTCCTAACTTCACCTCGTTTAACAAGACAAACTTTTTTAAATGGAAAGGGCTGTGACATCAGAATAAAGAGGTGAAACTATTTTTAGGCCAAACATGTTTAAAGAATGGCAGGCGAGTCCTTTCTTGTTCTCCCGGGATATTATTCCAGAAGTTTTATAAGAAGATCAAACGCATTTCCCTTAGAATTGAAAATGTCACAACTTGTTTCTTTGCTACATTTTGATCTACTAGTTTTAATTAAACTTTACTGTAATTAGTAGTTGTTTCTTGTGAGTTTTAAATTGCTATAAATATGTATAATTATATGATTTATGAATTAGTTCGAATAGTATTAGTTATACCCATAAGGTCAAAACAATACGATGAAGGCGAATGTGTTCAACAACTGGTTTTATGAACTTTTTCACAATATGGTATTTTAATCAACAAAACCCGTCGAAATTTAAAAGTACGAGTATATTAAACATTTTGAACCTTCAACATCTACATTATCTTATAGATACGTCTATTTCAGGTCAGTTCGTCGTAACAATACACTATACAGTGAAAGAAATAAAAACAGTTAAAAACTTTTTGTAATCACTCTGTTATATTTCACCATATGAATGGCTTTATCAAACAGTTTTGGGAAAACACATTTTAACAAAAAAAATGTTTACAAAAAATAGAAATATAACATTGATATAGCTAAAAATAAAATGTAAACAAATAAAACATTAAAGTTATGAAGAGACACATGTTTCAAATTTAGAATTTTTAAATACTATCGTAGGTTGAGACCAGTTGGAAATTTACTCTTGAGTACTATCTGATGTGCCAACTCACTTCTTTTCAACATTAGTTTGTTGAGCTTCACATCTTTAGAATCCTTCAGTGATTTGAGGCCAACCAAGTCGAAGCACTCTTCTAGCTTTGTATCGTTGTGGTTTAATAGATGACTTGTAACTGGCTTATCTAATTATTCGTGAAAAACACTGAACCGATGCCCCGTCATTCTGACTCGTAAGTGGTTGCCGGTTTCCCCTACATATTGTTTATCACATTGTTTACAATCTAATTTATAAATCACATTTTTTGTATTACAATCAATGTGACCTCTTATAGGAAACTTTTTACTTGTTATGCTACTTTCAAACTGCTTGTCCTTTACTATAATATTGCATGTTCCACATCTTGGCATCTGACAAGGTTCACATCCTGCTTTGTAGATTTGGATTAAGTGGTTCGAATGTGGTAGCTTTGGCTTGCTTAAAATATGCTTAAGGTTACTAGGCCTCTTAAAAATAACTCTGGAAGATCTAACGAACAAATCCTTTGTATCTGGAGATGATTCTAATATAGGGTAGGCTGTTTTCATTATGTTGTTTATCTTGTGCAGACCTGGATAAAATTTTGTAATAAATTAAGGATCAGTGGAAGTGTCAATTTTGGGCTTATTTCTTCTATTGTTCAGTTGTTTTTTAACAAACTATCGGAATAACCTCTTTGTTTCAGTGCTTCATTTAACTTACCCTTGTACTTCTGAAAATCTGTATCTTTAGTGCATATTCTATCGGCCGTAAACTTTTTGGTATAGATTTCTTAACATAAAGTGGATGACAACTTGACGAATGCAAATATTGCATGGTATTAGTAGGTTTCATGTGTAGTTTTGTTTTTAATAACCCATCTTCTATGAATACATCAACGTCAAGAAAGTTTATTTCAAAAAGTCGAGGAGTTCCAAGTGAATTTCAAAGATGCAGGTATTAAGATCATTTAAAAATCTTGTCAAAGCCTCAGACCCATGTTCCCATACAAAAAATATCATATATAAATCTTAGCCATACCTTTGGTTGTAAATGTTGGGATTTAAGAAAGTTGGTTTCAAACATTCCCATAAAGAGATTGGCATATGATGGAGCCATTCTTGTGCCCATAGCTGTACCCTGCTCCTGTAAATAAAATGAATCCTTAAACCTAAAAGCGTTCATGGTAAGCACTTTAGTAGCTAGATCGACAAGAAAAGCGGTAGAAGGGTTCAAATGTTCACGTTTTTCAAGATAATGTTTCATCGCAGCGATACCATTGTCGTGTGTGATATTAGTCAAAGGATTCCACGTCTGCTGTAACTAATATAACATCTTTTTTGAAGGGTTGATTAATAGTACTCAATATTTCTAAGAAGTGAAATGTGTCTTTAACATAAGAGTTCAACTTCTTAACTATAGGTTGAAGATTGTCGTCTACAAGAGCAGATATCCTCTCTTTGGGCTTCCACAACAACTGACTATCGGTCTTCCTGGAGGTGGTCGTTTATCCTTATTATCTTAGGAAGTGTGTAAAAGAGGTGTCTGTGGTTGCTAAGGTGATTACAAGAGTAAATTTCCAACTGGTCTCAACCTACGATAGTATTTAAAAATTCTAAATTTGAAACATGTGTCTCTTCATAACTTTAATGTTTTATTTGTTTATATTTTATTTTTAGCTATATCAATGTTATATTTTTATTTTTTGTTAAAATTCTTTTTGTTAAAATGTGTGTTTCCCAAAACCTGTTTGATAAATTGAGGTTATTTATCCATTCATATGGCGAAATATAACAGAGTGATTACAAGAAGTTTTTAACTGTTTTTATTTCCATATAGTGAATAGATAGGGTAAAGCCTACAGTCATTGGCACCTTAACGTCTTAGTTTAAGGGGATTTCCGATTTGTTTATTTTTTGGATACAAAGAAAGCATAAGGACTGAATTTGATATTTACAACCCTTAATACAACTATTGAATAAGTAGTTGGTAATTGTTTTTCTCCGTACATTGTCATGGTTATTGTGGTATTAATTTTTTTTTTTAAATACAAAAACTACAGTTATTGGCACCAATTTTATAGTCATTGGCATGGGTTGATTACAGTCATTGGCAGTTAATTCAAACAACCTCATTCTCGTGGCTAATGGGATTTCTTTTGTTTAGGTTCATAAAATTAAAACTTCTATTATGATAAAGAACCAAAAACTGATTAAGAAGGAAAAATAGGCCTAGCATAGGTTGTATTTGGCTGTCAAAACAATTGTAAAATAAAATTGTTGATTTAATGTAAATTTTAAATTCGATATATCAAATGGAATAATCTACACTGTTTATAATTATATGAATCAAAATTATATGTAGGCACAGGTAAATATTAAAGTGTCAATTTTCCAAAATATAGTAGGTAAAAAGAATCTGCATGCAAAAAGTTTAATTTGCCAAGAATATGAACATTTTAAGTATTTTACAATGGAAGTTGTATCTAATAATAAAATCCCCTTTTTGACAAACAGGCCTGTCTTTAAAGTGTAGTTTAAAAGCCCTCAAAATAATATACAGTACTTAATTCTGATGAAATATAATTTGATAACCTGTGCTACTTTTACACACATCGTCTTCTCCTTCCAAACCGCGTTCCTCTTGGATACATTTACGGGTAAAATTAAATCATTTATCACAAATGTTACATTCGATTGCTATTTGCTTGGCTGACAGTCTCTTTGAAATTGTTTCCCCGAAATTTAAAACACAATCATTCGGGGATTTTTGGCTGCCATTCCATTCTTAACGTCTGCTAGAGCATCTTCTAAGCTCACATGCGCCGGTAGTTGCATTTAGGCAATTTTAGTAGTAATCATGGGATATTTCATTCATTGTACTACCCTGAAACGAAAGAAAGTGGGCGTTGGCATGTCAATATCTAATGGTTGGCAAGCTGCCAATGACTGTTATGATACATTGATTGGCATGCCAACTGGAAACAAAAGTAGGTGCCAATAACTGTTATACATACTTTTAAAGGTAAAATATTGACTTTTCTATCATTCTTAACATATAAATAGGCTGTTTGCAATAGTTAAATTACTGAAACAGGTACTTAATATTTTCATAGTCATTAGTAACCCCTGCCAATGACTGTTATCCTACGTGTTTCACGATACAGTTATTAAATGTTCAATTGAATATTTGAATTCCAAATTGATCTCTAAACAGCCAAAGACTCTTTCAAGAATATGCAAGTGAAGACATAACTTTGAAAAGTTAGTTCAAAACAGAATGAAAACAGATAACAACAAGATAACCCTTACGCTTAAGAATTTGCTAAGGAATTATAGGTGAAACGTACCGAGTTCACTGAAAAAAATCCTAGACAACTATCGTGCGTGAATATCTGTCACACGTCACTTAACTTGGACTCGTTGCTCCATAGTCCAATCTGTGGATTGATGGGTTTTCCGGCTCATTAGTGCCAACCTAACCCTTGTTTTCGTGAAGTTTCCCACGTAGTGCCAATAACTGTATCACTGCCAATGACTGTATACTTTACCCTGTTAGGAATCAATAATAACACTATAATTCTCTTTTTGTTATACAGCATTGCGTGAGATTATCTATAAATTACAGGTATTTTAAGGTGTATATGTAATTAAAGGATTTAGGTAGATGTTATTTTTTATAACTACAAACATTTGGAAATAACATGACGCACTGTTATTGAATTATAACACAATTTTATAATCTGTTGTAAAATTAATACATGTTATGTACATAACTGCAATAACACTGGAAAGGGTCGGCGGCAGCATTCAAAAGAAACACACAGATTATTGGTGCAGCTATAAACTGTTACAATTGCTTGCAAACGTTTCCATTTACTGACGATATCGAAACTTATTTTGAAGAGCAAAACAACAAAAGACAGCTTTCATCCTTTCACCGCTACAAACGACAATGTTTCGACTGATTTCTCGGAAACAATACAAAGCTCAAGTTCATTCTGTTTGTACTCTCTGTTACCGGCTCTTAACTTCATTAGTGGTTGTTTCACTGTCAAATAATGTTTTCCTGAGATATCCACGCTTGAAACTCAACCCTTTCAAACATATCAGATGTTTTGCTTCAGCAGAATAATTCCAATTATTGTAATTGAACAACTATTATCAACACTTATTTAAGTATTTTACATGACAGCCACAGGTGATAATGTACCAAAACAGCAAACTTGAACATCTAAAAGTGAATTGTTATCGAAACATTTTGCTGGGCGCCGTTATTAGCGAATTTTCTTTGAAAAAGGGGATATTCATGTCGTCCGCATGGTAAGACCCCAGCCCCGAGATCTTAAAATGAGCAAAACTCCTGACCCTCAGAACACATGTTGGGCATTTCTCAACACTATATTTTTGTAAATATCTTGGTCAAGTTCGTAAGGCAGAAAAATCGGTCTGCTGGAAGTAGCCTGGGTATATTTGGGGGAGTTGTTATCATTAATATGGTTGTAGTGGTTTAAAAACGATTAACTTCATATGATTTCGATTAAATTTGAAATAATAATGTATGTTAGTGTTATCCATGATATTAAAAAATATAAAATTCATTGAGTCAATTCAAAATGGCAGACAAAAAAGTGATCTTTCACTATAACGTACTCTAAAGACAACGTAGGTCTGAGACCGAAATTCCGTTTAAACTAAATAAAAAAGCGTCACAAATGAAAAAAATCAGCTGGGCGGTACAGGAAAAATACCGAAGAAGACATTTTTTGTCCTTTACTCCTACTAAGGCCATGTAATTCTGAGGCCGTAGGCCAGAGCGATACTGTGAGCGTGACGATTTGCCTCATAACGTCTATGATCATTCAGGAGGCATAGCTGAGAGGAACGTTGAAGCGAGGCTGTGAGCGGAGTGAACACCCCCGTAACACCCATGTTAATAGAGCACGAAAGGTTGATGCCAAAGCGAGGCTGTGAGCGTAGATAATTGCAGTAAACTTGTAAAGGAAATACGCTTCACTCACGCCAGTAACTACGTGACGGCCTGTTTATTAAGCTAACAGGGGTGTTCAATATCGGTTATTCAAAAAGAATGTCCTTTTTTCAAACAACTCTCCTTCGTTAATTATTACTTGGATGTACATAAATTAAATTCTAGTAAAAAGAGCACTTTTAAAATTTGTCTTCCTTGGTACACTTCTATAAATGCTCACCATGTCCTCCCCTGACTGCTCGGCAAAAGTCTAGCCGATAGTCAAACTCCTTTAATGTAAAACACGAAGTAAAAATTGATTTATGATTTACTGATAATAAAAATTGACTGCATCTCTGATACGGTTCTGCAGGTCGTATAGACCTTTGGTCAGAGTTGGTGCGTAACGTAAACCTACACCCTTAAAAAGCCCTACAAAATAAATTTAAGAGGAAATAAAAAATCTGCGACAAAACTCTTTCTGAACTTAACTTATTGGCTTTTTGGAAATTCAAGAACGCAAAATATCTTGTATTGAATGGGCATCCATCTTGTTGATAATTAAAAGTGGAAATTACTTGTTAGTATATGTAAACAAAACTTTGAAACTTCTTCTTTTCAACGTATGTAAATTATTCATGAACCGCTCATTCAAAAACGTTGCAGAAGAATGAAAGTATGACATTCTTTTTGAATAACCCTGTATATATGTTTTACGTATTGTGTCCCCAGCTTCATTGTTCACATGTTTAATAGCAGTCTTAGACGAAACCTCAAGTAGTGCTGACTAATATGTGCAATATGTGACAAGAACTTGTTCAATAATGGTGATGCAATATTGTATAGTTACCATAATTAATGTATTTTTGATATTCAAGAATTCAGCCATTCAAGTTTCGTAGTGAATGATAATTTTACAAACATAGCTTAAAAGTCATTGAGGTGGTGAAAGATGAAAAGAAATAAAGTTGCATGCAATATGTCAGAAAGTATAAAGAATAAAACCAATCACTTTGTAAATCGTATTACTCGGAAATTCTTTAAACATTTTCAAATGAATGCGTTTACAATATTCATCGTTTCCAATTAAAAGTTGAGACGAGATTTTATAGTTTCCAGTCGGTGAGCAAGGTTCAAACTGTCTTTATTGGTTAGTCAACTGGAAACCCTGTCGGTGATTTTCTAAACGCTTTCAACAAATAAATAGAGAGAAATTTCACAAGATATATTCCATCAGAGGTTCTTTCAAGATTAATTGCAGAGTTTTACAAGCAGTGTTTACTATCGAATCCTCTTTGGAAAAATGAGTTTTTCATGCCGTCAGCACAGTAAGTCCCAGACCCGGGACCGTGAAATGAGCACCGATCCTGACCCCCAGATTACGTGTTGAACATTTTTACAAGACTTTATATACGATATGCATATGTGTGTGTATATCGCGTTGCTCCTTTGTTTGTCCAATTTTCATAAAATATGGTACAGATGTTGCTTTTGTAAGTTCGTTGGCCAGCAAAATAGGACCACCAGATCCCCTTTTGGGGGAGTTTTGGTCAAAAATGTGGTTTTAACTATCTAAACAGTAAATTCCCTCCAATTTAGATAAAATTTTAAATAAATATGCATTTTTAAAGTACCTACCAATGTACCAAAAACTATGCAATTTCATTTAGTCGTTTTGAAATAGTGGCCAAAAAAGTGATTTTTCACTATAGCAGCGTTATAAGTAATCGGATTTCAATAAAATGTATAATATTTTTCACCTTCACGATACGTAGTACAACTTGCAGAAGCGGGGCCGTGAGCGTAGCGAATAAGAATAACAAATTGCAATGGAAATTCGATTTACTCATGCAAGCTTCGCTTTAGCGCTTGGCTGCATATCGGCCTGATTATAATTAAAACTTTATAATTATATGAACTAGAAGACCTGGAAACAAAATGTTTGTTTTACGGTTGTAAGTGTTAATGCTAGTTTAAAATCAAATAAAAGAAGTTCAGTTTACGTTTAGTCGACTAAACTTTGTCTCATAACAGGTGACTGATCGTTACAAAAGCACATACATTGTTTTTTAAGCACGAAAACCAAAAAGGTTAACTATTCTTAGGGTTGTGAGTGTAAATTCAACAGTTCAAGTACTTGAGAGTAGTTACCACTACTGTTGACCCTGTCAAGATTCTTCGGTCTAGTTACATGCATCTACACATCCTTAGGTAAAATTACAATAAACAAGACTAAAAACCCCCTATATCCTTCGCTGTTCTTGGTGTGCATGGAGTGGGGAAACGCAGCTCCCCCTCCCCGAAAGAGCATTTCCGGTACACTGATTTTGCTGATCATTGAACTAAACTTAAAGATTTTAAAAAGTGTACCAAATCTCTTGAACATTGGACACACAATATGACACACATATCGTGAATATTATACATTTTATTGAAATTGGATTACTTATAACGCTGTTATAGCAAAAAATCACTTTTTTGGCCGCCATTTCGAAACGACAAAATGAAAAAGCATAATTTTTGGTACATTGGTGGATACCTTAAAAGTAAATTTTTGTTTTAAATTTGTGACCTGTATTTGCTCTCTGGTCTGGCAAATAATTGTACAGAGTGATTTTTTATTCGGCTCAGTATATTTCGACGGGCTCAAACCTCTTTGCTTATGCGACGTTTCATTCTGTATGGTAATAAAATTAATAACTCTATTTCTTATGCTAATTTGCTATTAATAGCGATAGCACGTAATATTGGAAGAACAACCGGAATTTTGCAGATGCATGTACATCTCCTGGGTGTATATCTTAAACCAACCCAAAGTTATAAAGCCCATCCTTCAAGCACATCCTTGGGCAGTGCCAGATACAAAGGAAGTCTTTACACGGTTGACCGCTCGACCTCCCTCTCTCCTTCCCTCATTGTAAACCTGTGTCCTTCGTCCTGTCAAGATACGCCTACGCCTGCCTTCTTCATACACATTCTCGTACACTATCACCATACTCAAACTATGTACATAACTGTTCAATATAAATTGCTGTGTTCAACAATGTATATTATAAAACTGTAAAAAGCAGACATACTCTGAATTTGAAAAATGTAGTTTTATTTAAAAGCCATACTCTTTCACCAGCATCGCTTGTATAAAATATGCAATATAACGTGATTACGTGTTGTAACCAATGTGTGTGTAAAGAACATTCAAAAATACTAATGGAATGTTCATACAGTGTATAGTTTTTTATATTATATCTACTAAACAAAACAGCTAAAACTTCACAAAATCTTGTTTCACACTCGTAGATTATCTGGTTTAAATTATCCTGTAGATTATAGGAATAAAATATCTACGACCTTGTTAGAGTTTTCATTGTGAGAGGTGTATATACCTGAAACAAACAAAAAGTAACAATAACAACAATACAACAATAACAAAGGACTTAATGAACCAGTTAAAATTGTTCACAAGGTGAAGTTAGAGCTTTAGAGCCCTCTCTACCCATATCAAGTGTCAGGTTTTGTACGTTTATAATGTACGAGTACAAATAACAATGACATGGTTCTCATCGGCGTCGGGAAAGGAAGATTAAATCAACTGTACTGGCGTGACTTATGCTCGTAATTAAGTTTGGTCAGTACAAAACTTACTGAGTAGGCTAGAAACCTCTACTTTCATTTAACAGAAACTGTATCTAAATAATTACTTACAACCAAAAAACTATATAACCTCATTCCAACTTTTTAATTGAAGAAGAAAACCTCTCTCAGTTTCAATTTAAACATTTGCAAACTCTTATATCATAGCCAGTTATATCATAGCTAGTTGAAAATTATCCGTTTTGTTTTAAAGAAAAGTAGAAAACCAAGGCCTTCTCTTCTCTGATACTTTTGCCTGCTCACAAAAGTCGCTGACCATGTTGTAACAGTAATCTCTGGTGTGTTTCGACACATTTCGCTATTCCAATGAACTAAGTAATTTGAATCTAGTCTTAACTTTATTAACTTCTTTTACTCTATTACTTTAAAACTAAACGTGCTGTGTAACGAAAGATAGTTACGTCCAATAGTATAATCAAAGATAATGTGATGGTAGGTAGATTGGGCATAAATACCACATGGCTTAGGCAGGAAAATCAACATATCATTGAGTTGCGGTAGCCCAAGCACAGATAGCGCTTCGAGTGCTGCAATCACTTGACGTCTTTTTCCCCTCGGCTCGACGGGCTTAAATGTGACCAATATTATGTGATTTTCGACAACGAACAAACTTGCGCGTGCGTCAGTGGCTCTTAAAAGAATTCCCTCACAGCGCTATCTGTGCTTTGGCTTCCGAACTATGTTGACTTTTCTGCATAGGTTTTGTATATTTCACCGTAAACTCCTCTACACAATTCATAATCATATTTCTTCATTAGTAATTTATATAAGAAACCCAAAGACGTCGTTTTTATACATTAGTCGTTTACTATAAGTACTGTAATTGATTCAAATGTTTTATAGAAAAGGTCTTGTTATTGGCCACCTTTGTAGTTCTTTTTGAGGCAATTATAAATTTAAGACCTTTTAGGTGAAACAATTTAGATCCTATATAGCTTTTTAAGAAGCTCCTATGGACTTTGTAAACATAAATGTTCCAACAAACTCAGGTTCCATTTTTGTCTAAAACTCTGTTTTTACAAAAGGACAATTAGTTCAGCCAATAGTCAAGAGTTGAGTTGAGTTAATAGTGCCGTGGTCAAACGACATAAATAAAGTTTCTCTGCATGCAGACCTTTATGCAGCAGCCACGTGAAAAGTGTTTGCAGCAAACGCTAGCAATACTGAACATAATGTCTTCACTCTCCTCTTTTACACGTTGCAAATGTTTACCTACATAGATATTGTTAGCGAATTTCCTTTGGAAAATGAGATATTCATGCCGTCAGCATGGTAAGACCCAGACCCGGGACCGTGAAATCAGCACCGATCCTGACCCCGAGAACACGTTTTGAACATGTTTTCATACTTTATATACATATGTGTGTGAGTACTCTACAGGTCGCATTTTTGTCCAAGGCTGTGAGCGTTCGTAGCGCTCTTGGTAGTGAAATTTGGTACAAAGGCTGTGAGCGTTGCGAATATTTGGTAGTAAATACAGCCGAATGCCGAAGCGATCCGGCCTCGTATAGTAGAAATACAGCCGAATAATTGCCGTTTCTTTAGTAGAACATTGCCGAAAAAAGCCTCGTAAGCGTAGCGCTCTTGGTAGTAGAACATATAGGCTGTGAGCGTTGCGAGCGCTCATTCGTTCTAGAACATACAGCCGAATGCCGAAGCGAGGCTGTGAGCGTTGCGAATAGCCCGTAGCGCTCTTGGTAGTAGAACATACAGCCGAATGCCGAAGCGAGGCTGTGAGCGTTGCGAATAGCCACGTAGCGCTCTTGGTAGTAGAACATACAGCCGAATGCCGAAGCGAGGCTGTGAGCGTTGCGAATAGCCTCGTAGCGCTCTTGGTAGTAGAACATACAGCCGAATGCCGAAGCGAGGCTGTGAGCGTTGCGAATAGCCACGTAGCGCTCTTGGTAGTAGAACATACAGCCGAATGCCGAAGCGAGGCTGTGAGCGTTGCGAATAGCCTCGTAGCGCTCTTGGTAGTAGAACATACAGCCGAATGCCGAAGCGAGGCTGTGAGCGTTGCGAATAGCCTCGTAGCGCTCTTGGTAGTAGAACATACAGCCGAATGCCGAAGCGAGGCTGTGAGCGTTGCGAATAGCCTCGTAGCGCTCTTGGTAGTAGAACATACAGCCGAATGCCGAAGCGAGGCTGTGAGCGTTGCGAATAGCCTCGTAGCGCTCTTGGTAGTAGAACATACAGCCGAATGCCGAAGCGAGGCGAATGTGAGCGCTCTTGGTAGTAGAACATAAGCCGAATGCCGAAGGCTGTGAGCGTTGCTCGTAGCGCTCTTGGTAGTAGAACATACAGCCGAGCGATGCCGAAGCGTAGGCTACAGCCGTGAGCGTTGCGAATAGCCTCGTAGCGCTCTTGGTAGTAGAACATACAGCCGAATGCCGAAGCGAGGCTGTGAGCGTTGCGAATAGCCTCGTAGCGCTCTTGGTAGTAGAACATACAGCCGAATGCCGAAGCGAGGCTGTGAGCGTTGCGAATAGCCTCGTAGCGCTCTTGGTAGTAGAACATACAGCCGAATGCCGAAGCGAGGCTGTGAGCGTTGCGAATAGCCTCGTAGCGCTCTTGGTAGTAGAACATACAGCCGAATGCCGAAGCGAGGCTGTGAGCGTTGCGAATAGCCTCGTAGCGCTCTTGGTAGTAGAACATACAGCCGAATGCCGAAGCGAGGCTGTGAGCGTTGCGAATAGCCTCGTAGCGCTCTTGGTAGTAGAACATACAGCCGAATGCCGAAGCGAGGTTGTATGTGGGTCGAATTGGAGTAACAAATTGGAAAGAAAATTCGATTCACTCACCTCAGCGGTGCTTTAGCGCTTAGCTGAGTACCGGCCTGGTTTTAAATTAAGCTGTTTAGATCTTAATTTGTACAAACGTTAAATAATTAGTTTTTACTAAAGAAATTTGAAAACAAGAACGTGTGTACCGAACCCGGAGTTTGAGAGCAAAACAACAAAAGTGTATTTCCATTTCAACTTGGAAGAACTGTATCAGGACGACGTTGAACTACTGAGACATGTAGAACTCTCAAACTTGTCCAAAGCTACTCTCAACTTTGTTTGACAGCAACGCTAGGCTCGTCTCACAAAAGATCATAAAATGTTGACTTCGCCGATAAATAAGTTTTGCCATTTGGTCAAAAACGTACGTTTTGACAAATGTGACGTGATAAAGTTGCACTTTTACATTCTGGAAATAAAGAGTAAAGCCCTACACTGAAGGTTTTTGATACGAACTCAAGCGGCCGAGAACGTTAAATGATCGAGGATCAAAAAGTCAATTCTGAGACGAGTTAATTTTGTCATGATGCAGACAGGGCGTCATGATGTACATCGATAGAATCTTAGTGTAATTTTTTTAGATGAATTTTTGTCATGAACAGCTACAGCGTGACTTCAGCCGCTTTCTTACTGAATTATTCCTTTACGCATAGAACTCAACTCAAATTACAAATCAAGATTATAAGGTTTGTATTTATTATTATTTGAGATGAACAACAGAATTTCACTTATTTTACAGAAGGTAAGGAAGTATATTTCAACTATGAAACTTGAAACACGATTTGGCTGTTTGAGGAACAGGGGTAAAACTTGTAGATTGGTGCGAGGCCGCAAATGGGATCAAAAGTTACGTTTATGAGCGCCGTTGCCTTAATGTTCCTGAGCAAATTGCCCGCCTACATCTTGCTGGTGCTAAATAATAATAACAATCTTGCCTATCTGGCTGAGTAGCATTTGTAATTACAAGTTAGTTAATCCTAAATATTGTTTATACTCGTAAACACTCTTTACTGACTCAACTTTCAATAAAGCGTTCCATGTTTTAGTACAAATTCATCTTCATTCCAATCCATTATTACAGTAGAACAGTTTTAGCGTTATAAACTATAGAAGTGCAGTTAAGTATATATATAACACATTATGTTTAAACAATAATTGGCATTTTTAAAATAACAAATATTTTATCTCAATTTTTTACCTAAAGGAAGTGAATGACAATAATATTAAAAATTAGGAGGTCTTCAGAGCTGGAGATACCGGGTGAAAAATGCTGCCTCACCAAAATGGGTTTGTTTTTTAAAATAATTTTTGAAGAAATGTACGACAGACCACGAGGAAACTAATTAAGTTACTATAAGAATGAATATGTGTCATACGAATTCGGTTGAAGTTAATCGAAGATCTGAACACGTGACCAACAGTACTTATTTCTACCCTCATCACTTTACCGCTGAGGGCAAGACTGACAAACATTATTACCTTACGAGTACTTAGTAGAGATTTTGAAAACTGTTCAGTCTACAGAGGCAGTTTTCATGTCAAAACCGTCTAAAATGAAATACTCTCATTTCTGTGGAATCCTGCTTGTCTCAACTTTTAATTGGAAGGCTGAAACTTTGTGCAAGTCTAACCGTTATGTCAGAGTTGGTGTTCAATGTTTCTCTTGCAAAATCTGGGAATAATCGGAAACACACAATATTACTTCACACTCAGCTGCTTCAAATGTGCACTTTAGAACTAGATTTTACAACATTTAACACTAGGGTCTCAGACAAACCGTATCACATGTTTTTAAGATTATACTCGTACTTGTGGTACGGGTTGTCTGAGGCACCCTGAATAAGGTTTGTTTGCACTGAAATACGGTGAAGAATTGTTTGATGACAAATCAGGACTGAAAGATATCAATTTGTTCAAACTAGTCAAGAGGGGGTTCAATATAAGGGATTCAGAAGATGATACTTGCTATTTTAGAGGTGAAAAATGATCCTATCATAGTAATACTTCATGAAGAATGTCCCTAAACGTTTTCTTTCTAGGAAAATTTTCTTTAAGTTTCAAATGCCTCAGGCTCTGAAACTAATCCTGCTATAAACTCATCTTTTCTTATGAAATCTCCACTTTCATTCATTTAGCTCCAGACAGAAACTATATAACTTGTGTTTATATATTAAATATTCCCTTATTATTTTGTTCTTGGAATTGAACTAATCTACGGAATCCTCTTCCACCATTAAACTTTACCACCAAATTGTTTTACTTTAGGACCTGCAGATGAAGTATGCCATAATGATCATAAGTTGATAAAGGATTCCAGCCAACTAAGAGGAATCGAGGATTTAGTTTCTAAGAAACTTGTTATCCTTTAGTTTTCTAGTTTTTCTATCCCTGCCCCTGTATTCTCCAGTCTACTTTAGCAAAACGTGTCTCAACTAAATCAGGGGTAAAAGCTCTGAACAAAATTCCTTATCTTGTCGATAGCTAAAAGACCTTTGAGTGTGATGGAAATGGTACTTTTTATTCTGTGCTAGTAAAGCTCACCGATAGCAAACTTTACGAAATAAATTAAATAATTTCTTTTGAAGAATCGAACACTTTATGCTACAAGTATTTTAAAATTATGTAGTTAACACTACAAGAATAAACACTGCAACAGTTTTTAAATCGACATGTTTAAAGACATTCTTTCCTTCAGTTCAGAACCTATTAAAAACAACTATGACTCACGCTAGTTGAAAACTTGACTAAAGTCCCCTGATATTTTCTCCAAAGTTATTAACATTCTCAAGAGTTGAGTGGAATGAATCTGATCAGAGCACAGAGGAAGCTAGAGAATTGCTTCCATTAATTAATTAGATTCCGTGATTGGTTCTCAACTCAACTTTGTTTCTCTGTGTAACTTTGTACTTCTGAGACACGCCTCTGTGGAGTCTGGACCGATCTTTTGAAACATTCTCTTTGTACAAGCTAGTCTCCTCGACTTGTGATTTCTTCACTCATGTCTGCTTTTTCCTTTGGGAAATTCTACCAGCTGTGTTTAATCAACATTTTTGACAACTCTTACACGTCTTATAGGTTAATAGGACCTAAAGAATTAACCATGTCCTATTTTTCTCTAAGTGCCTAGTAAAACAATTGTAGAAGTTCCACGTAGTTTAAAAAGATTCCCTGCATTAGGAAATTTTACATCCTTTAAAATAAGAGGTCGTAGCCTAAGTTAGGGGTTCTGCATTTAGGAATTTCCCGTTCACAAATTATTTTGCTGTGGAAATTAATCAAACACTTGAATAGTTTTACACTAGAACTTTACGAGTATAAATAAACGTTTTTGACTGGCTAAAACCATGTATAACAATTTAGGTCTGAGGGCTATTCTTCCCTCATTCGATGTTATGTTAATGTTTTTATTTATGTGTAGAATAATCCAAATTCAGTTTAATCTCACCTAGACGCACCTGAGTGTAGGTAGCAACTCGACCCAAAATCGGTGTTGGCTTAAGAGCAAACTGCACAATCGTAGCGGTGGGGAAGGGGAGGGGAGAGGACAAGTCCCCTCACCACGCAACTTTTGCAGATGAAAGGTTTTATGGGGAAATAAAACGTAAAGTGTACAATATCTACTTATCATATTTAATATTTCAGGGTATTGCCAATCGGCTAATATATTCTTCTATTACACAAACAAAGTGAAAACACAAGTCTACATTTGAAAAAAAGATGGCTTATATTTCGCCATATTACATGGTTTAATTAAGCTTAGTTAAGCCATGTAATATGGCGAAATATAAGCCATCTTTTTTTCAAATGTAGACTTGTGTTTTCACTTTGTTGGTGTAATAGAAGAAGATACTTATCATATTTGGTATTTTGTTCGTCGTTAAATATTACAAGGTTTTTATTAGAACTATGTACTAAATCCACACCTATTTTCGCTTCTATTGGCTTAGCGGTGGCCCATGAGTACTACTCTTTATCAATGCTTCGTTAGTTCTGCCCTCATATGATTCTATGCCATCTGTTAAAGAAACTTGTTCACTAAATCACTATTTGAGATGCCGACCACTCTCATGAGGGTATTTTAAGGCAAATATGTGGTGAAGGATGAGTGTGATGAGTGGTAGTAATGAGTTATGAGGTGTAGTCTTGTTATAAACTAAGGCCGAGTCTTCCTTAGAATAGGTCATTAGTTAATAGCCCAATGACCAATGGAAATACAAGGACCAACGGCTTAACGTGACTTCCGAACCACGCAGGTGATTGTCTGATATGTCTAAACGATGGTGGGAGTTGATGTGGGTATCATCAGATGATCACATAGACTATCTGAGCCGCTTTAGACCTATATCATCCTCAAAACCTGACCTCCATGAAGCTGGATTACAGGACCACGCCACGAGTCCCAGTCAAAGTTCTTGTTATCAAAGGTACTAGTAAAAACTAACCTATTTCTGAACATTTAAATTTGTTTCATTATAAATCCAGTATATTAATGTTAAATAATATTGAAAAAGAAATTGTATTTTAATACATTTCAAATGTTCAGTTAAAACAAGGCCTAAAGACTGTAAATTACTCGTAGGAAAACTGTGTTAAATCAGAGGTGCTCAAGAGAAAGATGTTCATTTTCTAAAAGCCTTTTCCGATCGTCTGAAAATGTAAAGCAATTACCCGATTACTTAAGTGAAGGAAACGACTGTGTAGGAAGCTCTTCATTTAATCATTTTCAGAACTCAGTTCTTGTTGAAGACTTTTCAACGCGATATTTTGACGAAATCGTCACTGCAAAAATACCATAGTCAGTCAGATAAGTATTTTGCATAAAATGGAACGTTCCTGTCAACTTAAGCAATAGTTCGGAGCTCTCCAATCCTAATTATGGTAAGAACTAAAGACCATGCCGTAGTTAACAGGATTACACTTACTTTTTAACAATTTACTACAGTATACCACAGAGCTCAAACTTTAGGCACAAAGATTCAGTTTTTCTAATATTTATTCAAGCAAATTAGATGGAAATAAGAAGTTTTAAGAAAAATTTATTTTATTTTATTTTAATTATGTTTAAAACCTTATTTCTAAGGTATAAAACGTACATTATACAATTCTTACTTAAGAGCTAAAAAATAAATTCTTGCAGGTTAATTGTCCAAATCGTACAGGCACTTTTCAACCAACCAATTTTTCAATTGTGTCTTAAAAAGATTTTTATTTTCAAACGCCACGTCTTGAATGGATTTGGGCAGTTTATTAAAAAATTTCTGCCCATATACACTGGAATTTTTTCGTAATATTTACAGTTATGAGTTTGGCTTGAAACAAATGTTGGTCTTATATTGTGGATTGAATTTTGAACTAATAAGTCTTCATTTATAATATACAGTACAGTTGCATAAATATAAATACTTGGTACTGTTAATACTTTGTTGGATTTAAAAGTTTCTCTACAATGTTCTCTTTTAGGTTTATTTTCTATATCTTTTTTGCAGTAAAAATATTTGTTGAAGATTTTTCAACGGTGAAGATCCCCAAAGTATAATAGAATATGTAATGTGAGAGTAAAAGTAGCTATAGTAGCATTGTAAAGAAAGTTGTTTACAGCCTAATTTTGAAATGAATCGAATTATATAAAGTGATGTAGATAATGTTGAAGCAAGGTTATTTCTGTGTTCATTCCAGTTTAAGTAATCATCAAATATGACTCCTAAAAATGTTGTTGAGGTGACTTCTTTCAATAAACATTCGTCTGAAACTAAATTTGATGCATCTTAATTTACTCTTGTTAAAACCAAGATTTTTCACTTCATGGAGAGTCCTAAAAACCCAGGTCTTGACTTTTGAGCGGCCAAAAATTGAACTTTCAAACCTGATTGGCACATGTCGTGGGGATATACTAAAGTTTTTTGACGGTGGGGATGCCTCTATTCGAAAATAAAGGTTTTGGGGAGTAAGACCGAAGTTTCTTATGAGAATCACTAGCTTGCGACATTTAAAATAAAATTAAATGATTAAGAAATACAAAATGACCGATACTCTCGAAAAAAATGTTCGTTGCACCGTTCTTTATTGGCGGTTTAAATCGTGCAAGACTTTGAGGACAGATAAGTGACCAATAAATTATGCAAAAAAATATCAATAAATAAGATCAAAAAATTGATTTTTAATTCATTGTAAAAATATGCAAGAGATAAAATATCGAGTCTTGCGTTTGTATGCAAGATATAAAAATGCGAGTTTTATATAATAGAGGTCAAGAGTTTAACAAGGTGCAACTCGATGAATTTCAGATACACAAACATTATCGTTCGGTAACCAGATACCGGATAAAACCGGACTTTTTAAAATTATTCTAGAACCGTATCGAGTCGTACTTTGTTGTAAAGCTCTTGTCTTCCTCAAACCAAAAGTCACATTGGTTTCTTTGTATTTTGCAAACTAAACCGTTTACAGCCATTTATTTGTTCAGAATATCATAAACGTTGGTCTACAAACCAAAGGAATTCGACGGAAAAGGTTTTGAAGGTTCCGTTGTATTTTATGGTTTTAAAGTGAGGGGTCGCTAGCTAGGAATCGTCATCATAAATATAGTACTTTCCCTCCCTAACCTTTTTTCGGAGGGGGCGAAACACCGAAAACATCAAAAACTACTTTGGTAAGTCCTATTAACTTGTACCAAAACATGTTTAAGATTTTCATCAGTTCAAAAGTTAAAGGAAGGGCTTTTGAAAGATTCTTTATAAACAAGTGGTGCTAAGGTTTGTCTTGTTTAGCAAGAAAGCCCCAATCCTCTCATGTTTGTCGCCAAGTTTATCATTATTTATTCAATAAAAACAGCGGTTTGGGAAAAACTCTACTATATGTACCAATTGCCCACTAAACGCTGCTACAACCAACGATTACAATATTTATTTCAAAAACATTAGAAAATACCGAACAACCAAACAATCAACGAAATACTAAAGGCGTTCCATACATAAACTGAAACGAAGGCCACGAATAGGAGTCATGCGTTGAAGAAAACAATGACGTCACAGCTCTCTGAGCTTCCACAGAATTCCTGTTCACCTGAGACTCCCCTTGCACACTGATGATCTGTAATACATAGTTCATCTTCTCAACTCTGCTGAGGCAGGCCCAGGCGGTGAACAGTTCATAGTCCGAGGGTAGGGGAGGAGGTTGTCTCCAAGGAGGGTGGTTCTGCGCTACCCTCGCAGCGAGCTGTCTCTTGCTTTGGAAGAACAAGGCTCTGGCTGCATCCAGGACGCGGGGCTCTACGTCATCGTACTTAACTCTGCTTGTAGATGGGGTCAGTATTGGCGGCCTAGGACTGAGGAACAGTGAGCTGGTGGGGGTGGTAGGTTCTTGCTGGAATAGCTTGGTAGGTTCCTCTTCCGGTAAAACTGTTGGGAGGTCCTCGTTGTGATTCTGGGCGTTGAGATAGTTTGATGAAGGCCAAAGGAACGAGTCGCTGCAGGAATACTTTAAGTCCAAAACTGCCTTCTCCGACACGTTTTCATTCCTGAGAACGTTGTCGCTGCGACTGGGATGAATCGATGGTAGAATCAAATCTTGGCTGATTGGTTTACGAAACCGTCCGTAGGTTTTCGATGTAAATTTCTGTTGTAAATCAGCATTAACGTCTGTAATGAGATAGTATCCTGGCATTGTGATAAACCACTATAGAATACACAGCAAAATGTCTTCAATAGGTCAAATAAAATATAGGTTGTAAAGCCGAACAGTTTATTTTGATCATTAGCAAGCTTTAGAAAGCCGTGTTTAAATTTACAAAACATATGTTTCAAACGCTAAAAAAACATAAAAGAAACATGTGTTTATAAACAAGACAAGTTGTTTTGCATGACTTGTACGTTGTTCAAACTGATAGAATAGACTTATAGGTGGGATAAAATATCATATTTTTATAACACGGATATTTATAGGTTTTTATACTTTTCATACATTTTTAAATGTTATTCTTGCCAAAAGGCTTTCATTAATTTCGCTGTTTGTTATTCATCCATCTATTTCATACAATACTATCATTTTCATTCATTTAGTCATTCATTGGTGTTGATTGTCAACACAGTTTCAATATTGTAATCTGACTTTTGTAAAATAAAATAAAAACAAAGGAAGTTCGCTAATAAAAACAAAAGTAATTAAATAGAATAGTGAATAGAATAATAATTGTCGACATTTGAGATCGCTCCAGTTATCAACTACTGTTCGATAGTTAAAGTCTTTTACTGTAAGGACCTCTTTTGTACAGGTCAAGTTATGTAAGTGTTCTTACAGGGAGTAGTAGTTTTCTTCCTGAAGTGGCCGGAAAAGTCCGGTTTTCTAATTAAATTGATCTCCGCCACTATTATGAATTTTAAATTTAGCACTAATGTAAGTGCTAACAAAAATAGTTTAAACAGATTAGACGGTGCAGAAACTCTCCAAGGTACATAAATACAGTTCTTTCAACCCGGTTGACGTGAGACACAATAACTTCAACTTTGCGCGAAATTGGGTGTAGGTGCTGTAGGTGCTGGAAGGGCGTGAGCCAGAAGGAAGTACTTTCACGCCTGGATGTGCAACACTCTCAAGCACCTTCTCTCTTCTCTCTGCTCGCCTTGCTTTTGTCACAATACTTTATTCTGTGGCTAAAGCCTTGTGAAAGTTTTGTAGTCGGTTAAGTTGCAAATTGAATATTTGAGAGTATGATTTAACCAACCACCACTGAATCGGGTTGAAGATCAATCAGAATCGTACATCAACATTGTATTTAGTGTACAAGTTAGCAATGAAAATCGAATAGGTACTGGTGGTATTGGTGAGTATTTTACAGATAAAGATGGCCTTTAAGGTCTTACCCGCTACAACTACTTCTCTTTCCACATTCAATCTACTGGTTTCCAGTCAATTCAGATATGAATAGTTTAGAACTCTGATATTTACTCCACTATGACTTTGGCACACTTGGAAATTAACACAAAGATAGGTAACGTGTTAATTATTGACTACTTGATAACAATTAAAGAGACTACGTGCTATGATCACATTAGTTTTCTGTGCATTGTTTTGGTTTGTTAGGAGGCAAAGTTTCAGCTGGAGTGTCTGTTAGCCTATATTACTCTATTTTAAAGGATACTTAAGCGTTTTCAATCTCCAACTTAAATACATCTTATATTTTATTAATTTTGGTGCTAATTTAAGTTATTTTATGATTTTTAGTTTAAATATGAGTCATAAGAAGATAATATTGTGTAAAGAATTAAAATAAATCGATACTATCTCTTATACAAATATTATTTAACATAACGCTAACTTCAAGGCATATATATAATCTTAACAGTTTAAAAGTATTCTTTTTCTTTTGCGATGTTATGGACAAGGTTGTTTTCTTATAGGCCTGTTATTAGGTACACTACCATAATGCATGTGAATTTTAAATGGCTTGGCTATCAATAAAATAAAACCATAAACCTCAGAAGTTGTTTGTTACCATAAAAAAATCGGAAAAAAAGAATCAGCTATGCATTGATAAGTGTTTATTATCATGATCTAATGCTATGTGTCATATTTATTTGTGAGCTGTTTAAACAGTTTCGAGTTTGATTGATGTGCGTCATCACCTGGCACAGGTTGAAGCGCACAGATCAGTGCCGTGTGCCGTGTGTTTGTGACAGCCCGATTTATCCCGAGTCTTGATTGAGCTTTTACATGGAACATTTCACTCTCAGAGATACGGGATGTGAGCTTGGAAATGGAATGGAATATTTTATTTCAAGTACCGAAAGTGTCACTTTTCCGGCGCATCAGCGAAATTCATGTGCAAGATGAAGCCGAAAAATGTAATCTGGAAAAGGCGCTTTTGGGACGACCTTTGAATGATACTTTTCATCTACGAGTTTTGGACTGTTCAGTGTTCTAAAATTGAGTTTTAAAAGTTGAGACTGTCACTGTGTCAAATTTATTTACTAATAATATGCATGCGGTTAGATTTAGGCTAAAGGGCACTAGGCTAGGACAGTATATGCTAACAAAAGGAATAGAAAGGAGACCAGGCTCACCTGGATAAAGTAAAAACACATGGAAGAACACAGACTATAAAATGTTCAGCCCTACTAGGGCCTTTGTCAAACAAAAAGAAATAACAAAAAAGAATAAGTAAACTACATGCCAACTTTTGTACTAAATGGCTTAGGCTACTGTCACTGGTAAGGAATACGGTAGTTTCACAATGCAGGATCATTCATAAAAAAATAAAACGTCTCATGGATAAACAGGAAATGATCTGATAAAATAATTATCTGGTAGAATTAAACTACTTTTGTAACACAACCATTGTCTTGTTCAGATAAACAATCGGATTTTATGTCGTTATATTTGCATACATGCAAATTGACGTTTGGTATTAAACAATTATAGATCCGCCGAGTCGTAATGTTAATAAATTAGGATTCAGATAATTATTTGCTTTCAATGACAGCGAATGGTAATTAATATTTAATTTAAATGTTCAAATATTACAAGGGCTAGATAGGAGAGCTGTAATATTAATCCAGATTGGTAATCAGTTGTAGTGTTCATGAAACATATCGGTAAACTACATGTTTGAAACTTCGTGAATTTATCTATTCACTAAAATATTTTCTATTATATTTGCAGAATGTGTAGACCGCTTAACATAGGAAAATTGGGAGCAATTTCGCTCATTTGCTTACTAACTTAGCTTAGATAACACAACAAGTATTAAACCCTAAATACCAACGGAAAGCTTCGAGAAAAATTAAAAGGTATATTGAAATATACAACATTACATGTAATATTTTGTACCAACAATAATTGTTTACTATCTTTTAAATAAGTAAAAAAATTGTCATCTATTCAAGTCAAGAAATAACTGCAAGTTCCAGTACGGAAATTTTGTCAGGTAAATATAATTGTTTGTGCTTTGTTTAAGACTTATGCCGAAACTAGATTACATCAGGCATTCCAGCTTATACTCTGTAATGCAGTACTTTGAAAATTTAAGCTCACGTGTCCTTTTTAAATTAGTTATCAAACTGGATGGTAGTTTAATTAATCACAGAAAGCTATTCAAAACTGGCGTGGAGGATCTTCGGGCTTCTTTGATCGATAACGCTTCGGGCGTACCTTTCTGCATTAAAAATAAGTATAATATCAGTACTGTATTTTACTACAAAAACTTTTGCCAAAAAACACCTACGTGTATTACATTTCTGAGTTTACAGTAGAACATTACTGCAAACGCGTAACACACTTTGAGATCAGAGTGATGAATTCCACGACTTTAAGCAAGTAAAACAAAACAAAGCACGAGCAACTTTCCCTTCACAAGCACACAAGCACACGCTGTCTGAACAAAAGCTCTGCCTCAGGTTTCAAACAAGAGACAAAAATCCAATTACAGTTTCTAGTTCTGTACACGACAAACAAGATCACTTTACCTTTCTTCAAGAGGATCTTGTTCATGTGTTTGTGTAGTGTGGCTGTCTTTAGCTAAAGTTTATTGTCATTGGACAAATTACAAATATAACCGAGCATGCAGCACCAATTGAGTAAGCCAATTTTCTTTACTGTATCTTATCTGTCTCCATAAACGCTAAAAAGCTAATTTATTACTAAAGAAATTTGAAGGCGAAAATGTTCGGACCGAACCGGGACTTGAACCCGGGTCTCCCGCTTGCTGGGCGGTTATGCTAAACCACTACAACATCCGGCCCAACTAATTCTGCCTTCAAATTTAGATAAGTACTTAAATCTGAATGTTTATCCGAAACATGTGACTGTCAAATAAATACTTTAAATCAACAAGCTGGAAATATTACAAACAGAATTTAAATACTATGTCAAATGACTTATATAGATCTTAATTTGTATAAACGCTAAAAAGCTAATTTATTAGCTAATTATATGTCTCCATAGAAGGGCCAATTTTAAAAATATAAATAACTATTGTTCTAAAAATGTCCAAGCTGAAGTTATCATTATAACCAGACTACAACAATACAACCAGTTCACAAAGGAAATTCTACTACGAATTTAAACTACTGATCGCAGAAGTTTATATTCGTCTGGAATACTTTATTCATTTTAGGACTCAAAACATTACTTAAGAAATTGCGTTTTAGATTTGATTATTTGTACCTTGTTTATAGCATTTAGTTATATAATTTCAACGTCACTTAACAAATTGTTAGAGGTGAGTGCGGGGATCAAACCTGCGCCATCGGAGTGATGAGCTCCAGAATCACGCGCAATACCAATCCGCTACGGGACCGTTAATTTATAAGTCTTCTTAAAAACTATAATTGTTCTATTTCGACGATGTAAACGCTGCCTAGTTCCCACTATAATATAAAGTAGTGTTTCGTACAGACTAGTAATCAATTGATGCAACATAATTATACCACAACTTACTTCAGAAACTCATCGAAAGGCGTTAGCGGATCCGTGGCGGATTGGTATCGCGCGCGACTCCGGAGCTCATCACTCCGATGGCGCGGGTTCGATCCCCGCAGTCACCACTTAAAATTTGTAATGTGACTATACGGTGACGCTAGGTAAAGGTCGAGGTTGAGTGGTAGATTGGACTTTTTAGTCCTAACTTCGCCTCGTTAAACAAGACGAACTTTACCTTTTTCAAGTTTGTTTACGATATGACCTGTGTTTGACGAGCAACCTAGAAGACCCTATACGGCATTTACCCCGACAATACACTCCCTCTTACAGATGTCTCTCGGTGTGTATTTGATCGATATACAAACACATATCAACTTTCTGCCCACATTCTCCCGGACTTCCACGAAGGAAACCTCACAATGACGCATCGATGTCGGTGTTCACACAGAAAACGTACTCATCGAAAACATAGCCGACACATATAGTCACAAGTGCTACGGTGAATACCGGCGAATTCCTTGTAACGGGGTAAATTTACACCTTAAACAACCTTTGAGATGAGAGGGGTAGTTTTCCCCTAAAACTGGGGTTTATGCTAATAAATCTATTTGTATAACCCGGTTTTAATTTAACTTAGTAAAAGCAGCCAGAACATCATACATAATAGGTGTACCAAAAATCAACAAAATACTATCAGCCAGACCAAGATGGCGGCAGAAACTCGTTTTTTCCAAATACATAAAGTTTTACCATTTGACTTGGTAGATGTTAGGAGGCTCAAAACTCTTATGGAAGTTCGTTATATAAAAACAATAACGTACAGTTGTTCACGGATCAACACCAAAATATCATGTCAAGCATATTTTCTTTATTGGAAAGAGTTTACCATATTACGATTTGTCTAACAGGATGTTTAAACTTAGTGGAAGTATCGTGACTTATATTTCAAAGAACATCATTGGGTTTTTTGGTACTCTGGCCATTTTAGTTTATGGATAATTAAGTTTTCTCCGTGAACTCAAGACGAAATCGGCATTAATATTACTAAATTATAACCCTTTAAATAGTAATTTACCTATGATTATTATATCTTCACTCCTAATATACTGTATCTTTTTATTTTCATTTGTTGTTTTATAGTGATGAAACTCAATTAAAATGTTTGAGCTCTCACTGCAAATCGGCCAAATCACTAGGATTAATTATAGCTGACTAATTAGTATGATTCCAATGGACGAAATAAAACTTGTGGATAAAATATTAATTAATATTAGTTGGAGTCGAGAGCAGATAATTACTGGATGGATTTCGGACATGAATTAAAGTAATTCCGCTCCAGTGCACTCGAATATTCAATCTCGTTATCAGAGATATTCAGTTATCAAATGATATTAATATTTATAGTTAGTGGTGAACTATTTTGAGAAATAAGTCTCATAATGTGACTCAAAAAGTTTCTATACGGAGTGTTTCAAAAGCCCCTTCTCCCCACCACTATCCTTTAAACGGCTAAAAATGTACAGGCTGTTTAGTAGTATTGTTATATTACACTTCTGAAAGGAAGTGTTCACAAAACCTTGATAAGCCATACCATAGGCGTAAAAAGTTACAAATGAATATGACGAAAATAAATACCAGAAATACGAGGCAATAAGTGTCACTTTATGTTCAGTACACGTACATTATACAACAAAAACACTTACACAACGTGAACTTAACTCCAACAGCAGGTTCCGAAACGTCGCTTTATCCATTTATTATTACCGATGGAAAAGTCCAAAATAATATTTAGTGATAAAACTAAATTTATTAGATTTTTGTTCAGAAATAGGCTATAGAGGTGGTAAACTACCGTTTATTTTATAAATGTTCGGATTGTCTACAAACAGTTTTTGGTTCGTGCAGAGATTGTATGGTTATTCAGCAAGTTCATGACAACAAATATCTAGGTCTCACAGTTGATGAAAGTTTTAACTGGAAGCTTCACATAGACAATTTAAAGAAGTGTCTGTGGTCTTGTACGAGGGAAGTTGTATCTTTTAAAATCTTGCTGTCCTCAATCGGTCTTAAAAACATTGTATTGTGCTATAGTAGATTCCAAATTGCAATATGGCATATCTTGTTGGGGAGGAGTTTATCATTCCAGTATTATTCCTATAATTTTAACTCAAAACATATTGTTAGGTTGATTATGGGTGCAAGTAGGCTAGAAAGTTCGTTTCCACTGTTTGGATATTTAACGATATTTCCATTAAAACAGTTATTTATTTTTAGAGTACTAAGAATTTTTCCATTATATCTGGTCATCTTTTAGGTAATCAGCAAGTTTATTCTGAGAGACTAAGAACAAGGAACTTGGTAGTTACTCCTCGTCCTCATTTTGAGTTTTTCAAACGTTTCTACAGTTATCTCACCCCAAACTATTTAACTATCTTCCTAACGATATATCTAATAGCAATGATTCTAAATTCTATTTGAACAAACTAAAGAAGTGGCTGTTTAGTTGTTCTGTGGAGGTATTTTTTTCTTAGTTCTATAATTGTAATTTCTCTATGTACAGTAGTTGAACTTAAACTATATATTATTTTATCATTCTTACTAACCTGTGGAAGATCGTTAATTGTATCATTGAGTGTTTATTTTATGACTATAATTTGTCTATATTTAAGATTATATTTTCTGTTATTTATGAGTAGTGTTTATTTTCATTGTTCGACAGTATGTCTTAGAGTTTGTGATGGTACCTCGACACGTTTAAATGAGGTACCCAACTATTCATTCGTTTTTTATTTTAGTATGAAATTATATTTAGTCAAGAGTTTGTATGTATAAAGTATTGTTTTTTTAATTGTTACTATTTTGTATTGTATATAAAGAATGAATAAAGATATTTTGAAAAAAAAAAAGATATTTCAAACTCAGAAATGTTCTCATTGTCAACAACTTACTACAAACAAAGAATAATCTTGATTCTTTATTATCACGAATTTGGTATCACAACAACGTTCTTTATTCCAGTTGTATCCACAAGGGCGGATTGCATGCGGTGATATCTACATTCATTGTAATTGACTTGAGCTGATTTGCATTTGGACCCTCATGCATTTAACACATACAGATACACAAACACAAGCAAATCCCTACAATGAGGAGACTAATGAGATCTAGGCTTACTAATTGACAAAGTGTGATTGGTTTCTACATGTAGTGGGCGATTGTACTTTATAGGATTGTTCATTAAAATAGGTCATACTCATAACTTCTAAAAGATAAATTTGAAATTAAATAAATAACCATAATGTTCATTGAAGCCATTAAAGGTGAAAGGCCTCACCCATTAAAAATTTTCTATTGAGCAATAAGATTGTATATTCAAATTCTCTCCTATATTCAGAGCTTCAGGTTGTGCATTCAAAAGATACAATTAATATTGTATTTTTTTACTATAGCCCAACTTGTTTTCAATGTTCAATGGAGTTTTAAAATCCTGTTGTCTAAACTTATTTTTGAAATTTTTACTGTGGAGCCCTAAACATACTTGTCATAGAATACTTAAATTTTAATACTGCGTTTTGCTAACCACCCCAGGTTTACGAAAATTGTTAATGATTCTCAATCCAAATGTGTGGAAACACACACCTCTTTAAGGTAAAGTGGTCCAAACCCGTAGCCTGCGCCAGAAATTGAACCCGTGGCCCACCACACCAGATGCTATTTAGCTATTTAAATTACTTCTGTATTCAATAAAAGCTAATATATACTCGTATTACAATAATATATGGGTTATTTTTAAAGTGCGTGTTATTTTGTATCACCAAACAGCGAGAACAAAAGCATTGCCTCAGGTTTCAAAAGAGACAAAATCCAATTATGGACAGTTTCTATTTATGCACACGACAAACGGAATTCTTCTCCTGTCTTCGCATTCAAACATTATTTATACATAAGAAATGTTCGCTGAAAGTTATTATTTTTCAAGATTATATTTAATGAACTCTAAAGTCAAACATTTTTGGTAGCTGAAGTTTAAAGGTATTGTTCTATTCATCTTTTTGTGTGGTAGCATATTGTTTTACAAAATGTAAACAGTACTTTTCAACCATTATATTAAGTTCAAGTATTGTAAGTCCAAAAAATGGTTTCTCTTTATCATGTAATTTGATTAAAACTTTATCCAGTAGAAATATTACTAATACATATTTTACAAGTTGGTGCAGGTGTTCCTAAGTGTTCCTGATGTATAAACTGATTTTTATAGATATTCTGGATAGTTTATTCTTGGAGTCAATACAATCTGTTGTCTACACAGTATGCATTTGGTGATCCTACTTTAGGAAGCTTTGTAATCCTTTTGGACTGCCAGAAACATTGCATCATTTCAGGATTATAATGCAATGACTGTTAGAGCCTTATTTACGTTTGAAAGGTTACTTTTTAGTAAAAGGAAAGAAACGGACTTTTCCTGCCACTTCCGGAAAAAAACTACTCCTATAGCGTTTCGGGTAGTTAAAAGCTCCACCCGTCTTCAGAGGACTACACTAATCTATAGAAACCACATTTAATTAATATCTTAACTTAAGATCTAACCTGAGACTATACCAAACAATATTTAGTGCGTGCCCCCCGTAGTGCGAGGTTCGTCGTCCGAGTCTGGGTGAGATCCTTTCAATTAATAATTACCTACCACATTTCTGTGTTTTTTCAGCTAATTGTTTTTCAGCTATTTATTTTTTGTTAAGGCTAACATGTAGTTTTTATTACTATAATGTGTCCTCATTTTACTTGGTTAAATTTTTATTGTAATTTTGACAAGCTAACAATTTTTATGATGTAGCGGTATTTTTAAATATTGGTTGGAATAGTCTTAGGTTAGAAGGGTTTTAAAAATAATTCCAGGCTAGGGAAGGATTGGGGTGTAGGTGTAGGTGATATTCGACGGTGGACCTGCTTTGAAATGGAAAGTTCCTTATTAAACTGCAAATTCCCTCTTTGATCTCTTGGAACATCGAAATGGTTACTCCTCTCTCGGATCTAAGAGGCGACACGCAGCTCGTGTTACTACGAATAATCCAGTGTGTCAAGGTATAGTATAATTATTATGCCGTTGCGTTAGATATTCATTTAATAATCATCGATTTTTTTCTTTTATACAGGGTGAGTTTTATATGCCCTCCCACCTTAACTTTTGAAAAAGGAAAAATTTTTAAAACCCTTTAACGGATGTTTTAATAAGATTCTTAAGTTTGTTTTGACGTACTTTGTGTCACCCACCCCACCCAAAAATTGTTTGTGTCTTTCAATATTTATCGTTTGTTTTGGTTTTCCAAATTAAGATACCGGTACTGTACCTTTTCCTGTCTGACACAAAGATCATATATAAAAGAAATTTGAAAATATACAGTATTACATTGTTAAATATTTTTGATTAAATCCTTATAAAATAAATGTGCAGAAAATTCATTAAACTATAAAATGGAGGAGAGCCTGTGAACTGCGAAAGTGTATAATAGCAGAGATGAACTACAAATAAATGTGTTATCTGTGATAATAGTCGCGTAATGACAAATAAACTATACTTTATGTTTAGATTACATTTTTTTAATAAAACAAACTGTACATTGCTATCATTTTTACTATTAATTAAATACTTTAATACTTATGAAACATTGCAGGCCTGAGTATCTTTGCAAGTTCTGCCAATAGTTTATGAGACCCTCGTACGAAAAGATGTTGTCAAACGAATATTTTAACATCTTATAGATATGTCATAGGTGCGCCTGTACAAGAAGGTATCTAATGCGTTCTATTGTGTTAGTGATTAGTTACAAAATAATTACGTCACTTTAAAATGTAGTAGAAGCAAAATAAACAATTATACTGTACCGATTTAATCTTGGCCCTTCTGTGTTGTGAAAGTGGAAATATGAATCTGTGAGTATAGCTATTCAAATCTGATACTCGTTTCTTTCCTCTAGCATCAATCAATCATACATTGTGTAAAAGAAAGTATCCCACTTTTTTTTTCTAACATACACGAGGAAATTTGCACTGTAAACATTTAATCTTTACTGAAATTTTATATGAACCATCTAAGAGTCAGTTTAAGGCATTTTACACGGTTTTCTTTTAATTGAAAGCTCACAAGAGAAACCCCTTACACTCGCCAAATTTGGATCCATCTTTCAAATCACTTAATAAAAATCTTCAAACAAAATAAGAGCAGTTTTGGAAGTAAAACAAAACAAAATTTGTGTTAAGTTATGTGTAACACTGGGTCCACTTTAGGGCAGGAGTTAGAAGTATAAAGTGAAATTACGTACATAGCACAAATTAAATATTGAAAATCAACATCATACAGTAAGATAGGATTCATAAAATTAAGAGCTAAAATTTAAACGTGTATTTTGGGACCAAGCTTGAGTTGTATCAAGGGTTATTAAGAGTTTATCGAGGTTAATTTACTTTTTGCTGTACGTTGGAACAAACCTGAAAATATAAATTTAATGATTCGCTGAGAGCCCTAGTCTTAAAAATATATTAATAAAATCAAATACATTGGATTTTACAACATGTTCTAAATGTATTTGGTCATCTTTCAATATTGAGAGTTCTTCGCCCCACAACTCCGGTGTTTGGTATACAACCAAATTACTGTACTATAATATCAAAACGTATCTCTTCATCTTGCATTCAAAATGCGCATTTCTCTTAAGTCTTAAAAGGAATATGACTTATTTTCTGTGTAACAACTAGATAGCTTTTAGGATGATCTATAGGATGATTTTAGGCTACGCATCTGTAGCCTATGTATCAGTAGAAAATTACAAATTCTCTAGCAGTTTTGAATTAAGTATACTAAATGGGCTTATTTTGCTACAAAAAATGGTTCAGTTTGGAATTTAGATCTGCATTTTAGTCTGTTTAGAGGTGTCTTTTCATACTGGTACATTTAAACTCATAGAGCTTGCAAGCCACACAAACAAACCTGTATGTTGGGCTGTTTCTACAGTTTCATTAATCGTTCACGAATAAAAGTTCAAAATATATGTACTTTGACATGGAAAACATGATTTTGATTTGCAAAGTGTTTGTTTTACTACGTAACATAGTTTAGCTTGAGTAAGAGGTGAATGGCCTCTTTCAGCACATGTTAACCTCGCCCTCTCGCTACTGTAATCAGTTTAATATATATATGAATTCTTCCTTAAATAAGAAAGCTGTAACATTGTTATCAACATTACTCCTGTTAAAGGCACGCGTGGCTAGATCGATCGGCTCATAAAACATTCAAAGCTATCCGTGCACAGGTCTAACCTGCACGGCACATTCGGCGCTGCCAACCTAACCCCTAACCTTTACCTCGACTATACCAATACTTAAACACGAAAATGCCCACAAACCTTGAAAAGCAGCTTCAAATTGTGGCGTTTCCAGGTCGTTCGAAGCCACCAGAGCCACACACAGGAGAATGATCAACCTAAACCTACACAACACTGCCACATCCATGTTGTCGGTACTCCTGCACACAAACACCTGCACACTTCACACTACACCTGCACACTCTCGCCCCATACTTATCACTTCACACTGCACCCTTATCTGCTCTTATCTACACGGGTCACCAGTCGTACCACATTACACACGACGTTGCTCGCTGATACTGGCGTGTTTCGCGGTCCTGCCGCTCGCAGCGCTGCTGTGTCGGATCGAACTTGCCAATCGCGCCATTCATACTTTCCGCAGCTAGTGCTGCTACCTAGCGGTAATGCGGAGAACTGTTGAGTTGTTGTTATACAGAGAATAAAGTGTCGGTAAAACGTACTTGTACGATGAATCTTAGCTTTGTTTATAATTTTTTAATCTACCAATCGACAAAGCAACACTGTTGGTAAACAAAGGACATTGTTTTCTAAACTACTAGTTATTTTTTTTTTTTCAGACAAATCTACAGTTTACAATGGAAGAATAATTAGTAGATGGGGTTGGACCGCTTTCCCAAAAAGACCGCGTTCAAAATCTTATAAGCTAATAATTAATTAAAAATACCGTTGACGTAGACAATGATAAAAACTGACAGTATTTAAATTACAGGAAAAATTACAGCCACTCGAAGAGTTTGATTTTTAAAATCTAAAGAAATTGGCTTAGAATTGACAACCTATGGTAACAGCCTAGTGAAAACACTGGTAATTGTATCAGGTACGTAGCTGACCAATGTGAACATCAAGATAACTAATAGATAGGTTGAAACTCAGGAGAATGTTGAAAATCAACAGGGGCAATTTGTAACACAAACTTTAAAACATACAGGTTTACAAACGTGTTTACAATAAAGTTGTTAAGCAGAAAAACGGTTGCACTTTGATATGAAAATATAAGCATCGTTGAATTTATTGAAATCTGCTTGAGAAATCATTGTTAGTTGTTAAAACAAAAGTAGGCCTACTTTTAGTAACCATTCGATTGAGATAAAAGTAGGCGAAACAAAATAGTTTCATTTTCACTAAGATCTAAGGCTTCCGGTTTACACCGCGTCACAGTTGAAATATATTATTACTGCTAAACGTTTCGACCTCGCTGTGGAGAGTCATCCTCAGTAGCTTGTTGACTAGCTGAGACAACAAAAACCTGAATCAGGGTGGAATGGGGATGGAAAAAAGTTCAAAACTTCAGACTATTTAATTGATCACCTCCTCCTACATTGTTGGTTTAAATATATATTTAAAGTCAACGCCCCTAATACATAACTCTTTAATATATTGTGTCTCCGTATTTCTCTCTGGAGCCTTGTTACTTGTCAAAATGTTTTTTCCCCAGCTGACTGCTGAGCTGACTGTCAAAAGTCAAAACTCATAAGTTATTTTTAGGTTATATTATTGTGAATAAAAACTTGAAGATACTGATTAAAGAATTGAGCCGTAATTAATCCTGATTTAATTTTTGACAAAATGTCTGAGCGTGATTATGCACCTCTTAGTGTAGCCTGCGTTCGAGCACTCAATGATAAATTATATGACAAAAGAAAGGCAGCGGCGCTAGAAATTGAAAAGTATGTATTCCATCACTTGGCTTTCAATTGTTGTTCTAAAGTTAGAAAAATATAAGCTTTGGCTCTAAGAACGAAGTATGTTGAGTTTTGAATTAGAAGTATTTAAATAAGGTGTCTCACGTGTTACCTTATATCTTCAGACTTGTCTATTGTAAACTATATTTTTACCATAAAATATTTCTTGTATGAAACACTTGGCTTAAAATTTTTAAAAAGCTGAAACATTGAAAGCATTTTTCATAAAGCTTTTACCTTCTCCCCACTGCTGATTAGTAAAACTGGTTAAGCTTTGTTAGTTTTTTAAATGAACTCCAGTCAAATTTACACAGCTAGAATTTGAAAATGTTTTACGAGTACTTTAGCAACGTGGATGGTAGCATAGTTGAATCACAGCCTTAAACGGCTTGACAAAAAAACTTGTTAATGGAGTTGAGCGTTTTTTACTTCACCAGATAGGAACCTGATTTATTGGTGTACATCTTCCCTTTTTCTCATGTCATGTTGCTGATCTTTGGCGTACTCCGCACTGTTGACAATGTAATGAACAAAGATGGTCGGAATCAGGAATTACCAAATGTTTGAACAAAGGCCCGCAACTTGATCAATCTTTTGCTGCTAGTAGTGATTTGTACCTCACGCCTTTGGAAAAATCGAGACGAAAGAACATCAGGAGTTGACCCCACAAGATCGGACCGAATACAATAATGACTATGTGGCTTGGCAATTAAGCTATAAGATTAGGTCTCGCTTGCTTACATGTTACACATCCTTAGTTCAAGTTTATTACTCTATACACATTTTATTTTCAGAATGGTCAAAGATATGGTTGTCAGAAATAGACCTGAAGACATTCGAAGGCTTTTAAAAGTACTTGGCCAAGACTTTGCAAACTCCCAAAATAACCCTCATTCTCGCAAAGGAGGTTTGATTGGGTTGGCAGCTATGGCTTTGGCTCTAGGCAAGGTAAGTGAACAATTATTTAGCCTAACTGAACCTTTGACAGTATTTAAATTCTGTTTGTAATATTTCTAGCTTGTTCATTTAAAAGGTTGCTATTGACAGTCTAGTGTTTAGCATAAACATTCAGATTTAAGTACTCCTACATTTGAAGTATAAATAGGTTGGTTGGAAGGTGTAATTGGTAAAATTCTCGCCCGGCAAATGAGAGATTCGGATTCGAGTCCCGGTTCAATCCTCACCATTTTGTGTTCAAATTTCTTTAGTAAAAAGAATAATCTTATATACAGAAAACATCTTTGGATAATTATGAAGGTTAAGTCTTATTATAGTTGGTTCTTCAAAATCTAAAAATATTGACATGTTCTAATTGTTATTGCGTTTTGACACTGGTTCCACAAAGTACATTCAATATTTCTGTTCCCACAGGACACCTCAGAGTACACAGAAGGACTGATCCGCCCGATCCTGGCAAACTTCAACCACTCAGACCTGCGAGTGCGCTACTATGCATGCGAGAGCCTCTACAACGTCATCAAAGTAGCTCGAGGGGCCGTGCTGCCGCACTTTGTCGAGATATTCAACGCTCAGCAATCTTGCAGCGGATCCTGACCAGACTGTCAAAAACGGGTCGGAACTCCTTGATAGACTTCTCAAGGTAGGATAATAATATAACATTAGGTGGAAATTTATGTTGGTCCAAACAGATATAAATGTTTTCTCTATTCTCAATAGCTGCAGTCTACAATATTACACATATTTCGTCCTAATAAAATATAAAATTATGTTATTAAATCAAATGATTTTTTAAATTTAGTTTTTCTTGACAAGCATGCAAAATAGCAATTCTTATCCCAAACCGGACTCAAGGTGGTTCCAAGAAACTTGACAGGTTCAGAATACATGCTTAAAATGTTAAAAGGTGAATTTTATGTCAACTGTTGTTGTCATTGAGAAGTCTATTTGCTTCTGACCATACTTTAATAATACTTGATAAATCATTCACCCTCACATCCAATGCTGCACTACCCTCCTCACAGACTGTGTGGGCTCGGTCTTATGATTGTACTGTACTGATTTATCTTGAACAGTATAGGTAAAACGCTAAAGAAAGGTAAATCTATTTACAGCTTAGTAGAAATCAAGACAATTCTCCTTTCAAATTTGCTTTGCAATGCTTTTGCTTTCTGTGCTTAGCAAAACTAAGTTGAAGCCAAGACCTAACATCGGCTTGCAAAAAATAGTTTTAGGCTTAGATAACTTTTAATGTAGGTCTACAGGGTCAACTGGCATTATTAACACTGTAGTATCATGATCAGAGATGGACAAGGTGTAACACCGGCTGAACTATAGTCAGAGTGAAAACTTGTAGTAAATTTGCCAACCAGGGGTAATCCAACAATTTATTGACTATGACTACAATAGCAATAGCAAACACCTGTGCAGGTAGCACCTTAATTACTCTAATAGAATAAGTTCACTTCTCTGGGTTTGTCTTGCTCCCCCTCAAAATCAATTCTCAAGCAGCTACCTGAGTCGGTAGTAGCACAATATCAGTGGCTGTTTGGATACCTCTTTTGACCCTGTAGTCTAGGCTCGGTAAGAGGCGCAGTCCCGGTCTAACCATTTGTTATGCTAATGCCTAGCCGTGTGTTTCCAGGACATCGTGACAGAGAGCGCCACGTTTGACTTGGTAGGTTTCATGCCAAGTCTGCGGGACAGAATTCTGACCAAGAATACGTTTGCCAGACAGTTCATCATCTCATGGGTTGCCGTGTTGGACGCTGTGCCGGATATAGATCTTATTGTCTTTCTGCCAGATATTTTGGATGGATTGTTTGTTATATTGGCCGACCCTACGCTGGAGATAAAAAAAATGTGAGTGTGTTTGTGTTTTGTGTAGTTTGGGTGGGACTTTAAGCGTGTCATTTATTTGACTGAACTATCTATTTGAAAATAAAATTATATGTTTCGGCAAAAAAAGTAATTTAATCATTCACATGAGTTGAAATCACAATTGTGCTCATATTAAATACTGTAATGTAAGCTTTTAACTTAAGACACAATGGGCGATCCCAAACCCGAAAACTACTTGAAAGTTTAAAAATTTTTATTTTCAGTGTAGGACGTCGTTTACGCTTCTAACAATGTACACAGGTGATGAACAATGTTTGTTTAGGTGTGAGAATGTTCTCAGTGAGTTTCTTCGCAGTATCAAGCAAGACCCGACGCGAGTAGACTTCGCTCAGATGATCAACATCCTCGTCAGCCACTCTCAGGCCATCGACGACTTGGTTCAGGTCGAGTAAAAGCTCTTTAACAATAATATTTAGATTGGAGATTACTCACGTACAAATTTAAGTTATATGTACAGTGAAATGATTTAGTTGACAAAAACCTCTGGTGGAAAAGGAGTAATAAAATGATCGTTAATCTTTTAAAAATAGGTGTTTTTAGTTTGTTTACCCCATTAAACTTATATTTCAAATACAAATTATTTTACCAACTTTTGATAATGTTGTTAAATATTCCATGCTGTTAATTTTGGTGTGTTAGAGACGAGCAATGTAGCCAATTACAGTATGTCCGCAATCGTCTACTGTGTTGTCTGTTTGAGCTGAGCAGTGTAAAGTATTTGTTAACGACTTATTGGTATTAAAAATTTACTCCGACTACAATAGCACTTTTGAATTCTTAATTTCTTAATCATAAGTTAATAGCATTTGGGAAATTATGCAGGCGTTTTTTTAGATCTTATATCCGACGTAGACATCAGAACATTTATTTTAATGGTTTTTCAGTTGTTAAACAGATGTGACTGACTGTAGCCTACTTGTTTCTGTTTACAGTTCACGGCGATCACGTGGATCAAGGAGTTCGTGCAACTGGCCGGCAAGGACATGTTACCGTTCACGTCTGGAATCTTGAGTGCCATCTTACCTTGTCTTGCGTACGACACAGACGCCCGCAAGAGTATCCTTTCCCCCTACCTCCAGTCACATGTTTGGAAGTTTGTTTTTTAAGACAATGCTACAAAAAAGATTAAATCGCTAGAAAGATTGTTTTCCATTGTATGAATGGGATGAGGCAATTCTTTTTTCTGACATGTACATTTTGCAAAGATTGTAAGAAATATTCAGCTTACCTATTTAAAAGAAAAGTAATATTTACCTGTACCAAAATAGTTTGATGCAAAATCTTAAGGCCTATATAAAACTATTATCCATAAATAACATAACGAATTTAGAAGTGTCAATATTTACAAATTTTTAGTCACTTTAACGTTAAGTCACAAAAAGTAAGGTCACTGTAACAAATGCTTTTTTGCTAAAATTTGTCAATTTAATGTAACAAACGGGGGCATATGGTGATCAGTAATCCACTAATCAAAAATTATCCTTAAGCTTAAACAAGATAAAAGATTTTAGGAATGGCAACTTCACATTTAGTTATAGTTGCATATGTAATTGATTAGCTAGATTTATCTTAATTGTACAGCAGATTTTAGTTAAGACTAGAATATACTTGTACCTTAACAAATGCCACCAGATATAAAAGATACTGCCAAAGCTGTGAATTTCAGCCTCATGAAGCTGATATCCCTAGAAGACGATTTTGTACCAGATTCACCTGAGAAAAAGGTAAGTTCCTTCAATTCTAATTCCCTTAGTTTTAGTCTTTCTTTAAAACCAAAGGGTTCTGCTGGGTAATGGTTTGATGAACTAACTAGTTGTCACAGAGGCAAAATTTTCCAATTGATATTTAATTTTCAAGTGCACAGGATACAACAAGGCTACATTTTGAACTCCTTCATATTTTCAAAGTTCGTTTGAATTTCTTAAAGTAAACTTTGGCTATCAGGTCATCCAATGTTTCTGAGTTGAACTACCTTTTTACCAAAAAATGTTCAATTTAGTAGGAATGATATATGAGTAAATTAATTTTAATCCGTCCGGAAAAGTTCTTGGTACAGTTGGTTAGGTATAGCATGGCCGGTGGCCTTGAGATTTCCTGCTGGCCGCTTATGGCCCTATAGCCCATCTCACCGGCCATGCTATACCTGACCAACTGTAGCTTCCTTACCTAGCTGTAAATTCTACATCTTGGAATTTGTAACCTCACATGAATGCTTGGCACAGGTGGAAGGAGATGCAGGGAGTGAATCAGAGTCACAGCTGGATCTGCCGTCAGTGGTGAAAGTGTTGACGAATCAGCTGCTGCACAACTCGGTGCAGACCAAGGTCGCGGTGTTGCGCTGGATATATCATCTGCACACGAAGCTGCCTCACAGGGTAGGTGGCAAACTCACGCAGGGCCGCAACTTTAAATTTGGGGCCTTGGAGCGAAACATATTTGGTAGGCCCCTGCCAGAAGCGTGGTGGTCTGAAAAAAATCAGGCTTCTTTTCTCCTAAAACTTTTTGCCATTAATTTAACGGTTTCTTAACACAAAACCAGTTTCGCTCACTGGGTGCCAAAAGCTTTGTGCCTGTCAGCCTCTCCAGTTCTTCTCGAATGCTGATGATAGTCAAATCAGAAATCAGAAATCAACTCTTTATTGTCACAATACGTTCATATACATAGCTTTGCTATAAAACAGGTGACATTGTCAAAGTTTTATAGTTAAACATGCAGAATATGTTAAATCTTGGCATTGCAAACATAATGTTTGTAATTCTGTTTATAACTGTTTCACTTACTTTAAATTCTGCCTTTCTTCTGTTAGTAAAGGTCTAACTCTCATAAAGCATCCATGTCATCCGGAGAATCAACCAAATAAGTGGTCTGGACACAGCCAAAACTGCTTATTTTGCACTGTTTGAGTCCCACCTCAGGTATGGCATAGCCACCTGGGTAGGGGCAGCAGAGACCAACCTGGAAAAAGTCCTCATCCAACAGAAGAGAGCAGTCGATATCTAACAAATATACCACGCCTTAACAGCTGCTAAGAACACTTCAAAATTCTCACAGTTGTCTCACTGTATATCCGTGAAACCATCATGCATGCAGTCAGCACCCAGCAACCAAGACACCAAAATCTACACCAACACCACACTAGACACGCTACAGACTTCTCCTTGCCATCTCATCCCCTGAGCCTCTTCAAAATGAAACCATCTTACAAAGGAGTTCTCTTCTTCAACCACCTTCCTGAATACTTGAAAGCCGAAGACCCACGACATCATTCCCAAGAGACAGCTGACTCTGTGGCTCCAGGAGAGACCCTTCTACTCAGAGAAAGACTTCCTGATCAAGAGAAATTTACCACTCCAGAACAGCAACACATGACGAATACACATATTGCATTGTATAACATATTTTTTCTTAAAATCATTTTGACATGTACTGTTCTCCATGAATATCATGAGGTTTGTCCAATAAGTTTTGGTTCAATATTGTAAAACAAATAAAATATAAACTGGCACTGGCAGCTTAATAGGCACTGCTCGACTTTTAAACTAGTACTGAGCGCTTCCTTAGATGTCTAGTATTCATGTGATGTAGTGGGCAGAGCTTTACGTCGCCTCAAGGCCGCCATATTGACCAGTTCGCGAACTTATTGGACAGACCTCGTATGAATAAAGAATATTGTCTATTGTCTAAAAATGATACAATGATGGACCTCAATCTTCCAAGCCAATTTCCCCCAGACTTGAGTTGGTCTCTTTTCTTGTCCAAATAGCAAATAGACTAGTTGTTTCAGCATTCGACCAACAAGGTTAGATTATATTATCTTCTGAAATATTCAGTTTTGCTGTTGACAGATGATGCGGCATGTAGACGACTTGTTCCCAATTTTACTCAAAGTGCTGAATGATTCGTCGGACGAAGTGGTCCAAAATGATCTGGAAGTGTTAGCAGAAATCATGTCCCGTCATCCAATCGATAATAAACTGTCAGGTCTGTAAATAATAATTATTTTTCTTTGTACAGTAGAGCCTCGATCATTTTTAACTTTATAACTGAAACTTTTGAGTAACTCGGTTTGTTCAAATCCCTTCAAAGTCTCCATAACACTCATCGTTAAAAAACCTTTGTAAGTAAAATTTTCAAAAGTTAGAAATTTGATAAGGTAAATTTTAATGCTTTAAAATTATGAAACAAAAATCTAACTTTAAAAATTAAAAGGCCTATGATTCCAAATTTACCTCTATACAATAGGTTGAACTCACCCAACGGTAACCTCTACAATTCAAAAGTTCAGTCCTCTATTTGATCTAGTTGTCCGCCACCTGCTATGTTTTAAAGTTTCTATGTGAATAGCCAATACAGTAGACTCTCAACCATACTTGTTCATACATCCTGTCCCCGACTAACATAGTTTATAGCAGTTGTTTTAATAGAAAGATATTGTATGATAGATGACAAAAATGTTTTATTGAAGATAACTTCTCCACATGCAAAAATAGTAGTTACTAGGCAACAAAATAAGTCAAAAGTTGAAAATTCTAATAAAATACCTTGTTTTTGGACTGAAGATCCTATGAGCTGTTGAAGTCTTTTCTTTTTTCATTAAAATGTCTTAAACAATTCGTATGATCTTTAGGCCGAATACAAGGTATTCTATTATTATTATTAAAATAAGGTCTTACACCTGGATATATGATAGTAAAATATTGAAAATAATGTTTATTATAGATAGCCAAGTTGAGAACAAGGACCTCATGAACCCATACTTTACCAAATTCATCACAAGTCTTCTGAAGCAATTCAGTTGTGACAAACATCTCCTGGAAGACAGAGGATCCTTCATCATCAGGTAAAATAAACAGTAGAACCCAAGAACACCTTTTTCTGAATAATTTGCATCGTAATAGTTCAAGTATTCTTATATATAATGATCTATAGGTCAATTAAAAGAGGGTTTCAGCTCCGCCTCCCAGTAAACTTAGCTTCTGTAATATTTGACATAGAGCAGTAGCTAACCTGGTTCCGGTTATTCAGACTATCTTAGACTAGTCATAATCAAGATGGTTGAAAATCCCAATATAGCTAATAAATGATTCGTGCAAACACCTATCGTTATTCTCTCACCTTACAATCGCACTGAAGTGACCAGCTCTCTAACCAGATTGTGTTCAGACAGCTGTGCGTGTTGTTGAACTCTAAGGACATCTACCTGACGCTGGCTCACATACTGATGCAGGAGGAGAACCTCAAGTTCGCCAGCATCATGGTAGAGACACTCAACACGATACTGCTCACCTCTGCCGAGCTGTACGAACTCAGGACGCAACTCAAGGAGCTCAGGACTGAGGTAGGTTAACAAGGGACTAGGAGGGTTTGGAATGGTTAATTTCTTGTAAAGAGCTAATCCCATAAGTGAAAATCCCAACAAAGATGATCAATGCAGGCTCGGGAGAAGAGAACTACAATTTGACTATGTGTAAAAACTAAAAACCCTATCTACTCTCTTGCAACATGCAGCCCCTCCTAACATATTTTAGATCAGTCAATACATTTCGGTAGATATATTTAGGGATGAGTCGGTTCTCGGTTCCACCGGTTTTGGACATAACCGGAACCGAAAATTGAAAAAGTCGGTTCTGGAACCGGCCCCGATAGCGACATAACACATGGGGTGTGCGAAGTACTCGATTATCGAATCCGGTATTTACCCATACGAACTTCGGCTCGACTTGATCGGTAAAGCTCGAAATTTGGTCAGTGATTTGCCACGAACGTATCGAGTCATGATTTCATTTGTATCGAGTCGTGATTTCACCGCGGGTGTCAAGAGATCGCGAACGGTATCGAAGTCGTGTTAGGATTCAAGAGATCGCGCGAACGGTATCGAAGTCGTGATTTCACCGTTAGCGGTGTCAAGAGAGTCGATTTCACCGCATCCCCGGTTGTGATTTCACCGCGGAGTCAAGAGATCGCCCTTGACGGTATCTTCCCACATTTGTTTTTTTCTAGTGTCTCCATTTTGTTTTTGTACTTTTCCTTCTTAAGATTTCTTTTGTTCTTAATTTCTTCATTTTGTAGTCCAATTGATATGAAAAGAGAAATATTGTTCTCTACTGACATTACTTCTTTTCTTCTTTGTCACTATCCTTGAGAGCTCACACATTTAATGTGAAAAGTTTGCAAATTTAGACATATGACTTGAGTTGGAACCGAACAGACAGAACCGAAAATTGATTTTTCTCAGAACCGAGAACCGGTAAAATTTTGGAACCGACCCATCTCTAGATATATTATTTATAAAATACTTGTGTGAACACGCTAATTAGTTTTAAGGCAAAGGCTTGAGTGGTGAGACATTGTAAAGGTGAATGATTTTATGGTAGCACCACTATAAATAAAAGGGAAATTGTTAAATCACAAGAAACCATCTTGTTTTTATTTATAGTAATGCTACCGTATGGTAAATATTTCACATTTTTAACGGTTATTAATCCTTGCATGCCCCAAAACTATTGGCAGGAGTAACTAAGGGTACAGTTGCCAAAGTGTTTTGACTTCAACGTTGAGTCCATCCATCCCGTCTCATCCCAAACGTAAAATCTCCATTACATTCACCTTTCTGCCTCTTAAATTAAACAGTTAAAATTATCTTAATAATTGTGTCTTTTTAAAACATGTATTGCCTACCAAGCTATCTACACATTGATGTTGCACAGGAGAGTCGTCTGTTGTTTCTGAGCCTGTACAAGTGCTGGTGCCACAACCCTGTCGCCACCATCGCTCTCTGCCTGCTCACCCAGAACTACGCTCACGTCTGCGAGCTCATACGCATCTTGTATCCTTGCCCTAACCTAACCTAACATGTGGCAGTATAAATGTAACTGTATTAGTGTTTTGGTGCCGTTTTCATTCTGCTGGGTGGAAATTTTAAGCCTTAAACTTCCAGTTTCGTCCCAAAAAATATAAATAAATCAAATGATGATGAGTCATTAGTCATTGCTTTCAGATTTTATTGGAAAAGTAAGCTTCTCTTGCATAGTTCCAACAGGATACAACAACTTGGTAAATTGTCATTATTTATTTGTGTTGTTTTAAGTTGTAGTAACCTCAATCATTTAAGTTTTTAGATATCTGAAAGTTTCTTACATTTTGAATTACCTTAACTTTTAAACTAGCGGGAACCTGGAGATAACAGTGGAGCTATTGAAGGAAGTGGACAGATTAATACAACTTTTGGAATCACCTATTTTCACCTGTAAGTACTTTTTGGTTCTTAGGACAGTCGTGACTGAAAACTGGTTTTTTGAAACCAGTATTAAAATAATATTAAACTTTGTTTGCTGTGGTGTTTCACATGACAAATGTTTTAGAAATAAGTAGTAGAAGGCTGTAAATAAAAATAAATGCTAATATAGTTTTCAAATGATTTCAACCAGGAATGAGGGGAGTTCTCAGATACATTTAATTGTCTCTCTGATTGCTGTGGAACATTCTGTTGACATGTTTAGATCTGCGGCTAGAGCTGCTGGACGCTCCTCACAATGAACACCTGGTGCGTGCTCTGTACGGCTTGTTGATGCTTCTGCCTCAAGCTGACGCGTTTCACACACTGAGACACCGACTCGACTGCATTCCCAAGCTGCAGCTGTTTCAGCAAGCTGGGTAAATATTTACTCACTTCTTGTACAATAGATCCTGTCTTAACTGAAGTAAAGGAGAAGGTCATTTGGTAGGTAACCAAAATTCAGAGTTGGGTAGTAGAGTACTACTTTCTTATAATTGCTACATTTATTTTTTAGCTCTTCTTTTATGTCTCAATCTGATTCTTCAACCACCTCAGGACCGAACGAGACAAACTTCTTGCGACGAAAACTTAGTGTCGTAAGAGCCGTGTAAGTGCTGAGGGCTTGGTTTGAAATTGGTTTTTTCTGAACGTTTCTTGGTTTGTTTCTTGTGTGAGTAAGTAATTCTAAACTTCTACAGGGTGAAGGTTTGAATCCTGGCTGAAACTGACTGCTGGTCTGTTAGGGAAAGGTTGAGATTGAGTGGTAGAGAGGACTTTGCCGTCCTAACTTTTCCTCCTTAAATAAACAGTTGTTGGATACTTATACAGTAGTCTCGATAATTCCAGCCTCGGTAATCCGAGCCTCCATGTAATCCGAGGTACCCTTAAAAAAAGTTACTGTACTGAGAAATTTTTAACGTTTTATGAGTTCGATAACGTCTTCATATTTGTTAGTGGCACGCTGTTTACAAGACAGCTGTTTGAGTAAGTAAAGTATTGATTTTTCTGAGTCAAGGTCAATGGAACCGTCTCATGCTCTTCACTAATAATAGATGATACAGTGTCGCTCTTCCTGTGACTTTCCGCCTTTAAACTGCAGACTTTCTGCTACAGTGGAAGTGCACCTCAGGAAAACCGGTAAATATGCGAATTTTATCAAGCTACTTCTGTGGCCACCCTGTATTATGTATAACTTGTAATACTTATGTAAATTAAATATGACTGAAACTCTTTCTGTCTCTGTTTTCCTAAGGTACAGCCCCAATTACCTCGGATTATCGAGACTCTACTGTACATATAAATAAGTAAATATTGTTATTAATTTCTGTTATGTTACTAATATCACAGCTATCAGCTGTTTTAACAAATTCATTATTATTGTCATGTAAACATTGTATTGCAAACAATCATTCTCATTCTTTCTCTTGTTACCCTTTGTGAAGTAAACAATGTTCTTCTAAATTTCCTTCTCTCATTTAATCCACTTTTATTTTAAATTTCCTCCTCATTATATTTCTTTTTTCCCTTACTCAACAACAGTATTCAAATTTGACCTTAATCTGATTTCATTTTTTGTCTCGTTGTCATTCAAGCCTTTAGGTTCAAATGGTGTTTGTTTTCATTTTAACACCGGTAAGCAAGAAATGTCTTAAGTCTTAACTCTAAAGCTATTAAATGTAAATGAAAGTTATGAAAATTGTGCTCAAGGTTTTTGGTGTGGTTAACTTAGTTTCACCAATACCAATCAAGTAATTTCCGCAGTAATTGTTTATGTCTATATGCTAACTAAGAAACATTGATTTTAAGCTTAATTTTTTCTCATTATCGTACTGCAATGATTTTAAAATTTTGGTCAATTTTTCTTGCAGGTGATGGTTTAATGGTTGAAATTATGGCTTTTGTAAATACTTTTTATTGTAAATACGTTCCAACACCCCTGCAAGATTTCAGGTAGATTTTTAATTCTATTGTAGTAAGTAGGAGCAATAACTTGATATTGAAGTGGATTTTAGGACATTCAAGATATCAAGCTTTTGAGTAAGCAAGGTTAGAGTTGTAATGGTAGATTCAATATTGAAATACCAACAATTTGAGAAATCGAGTTTCAGTGGGGTTTTATTTGTAGTTTAACATTTTTTTCACCTTTTCAAATTGTAGGTGCCCAATTAGTGATTTGCTTGGTTACTGTTTTAGGCAAGACACAAAGTCAAAGGGAGTGAAGAAAGAGGCGGGAGAAAACAGTTCGATAGATTTCAACCAGTTGGTGGTACACTTTGTACAAGTTCAGGACAAACACAGACAACACAAGATCGCGACGAGAACTTTAGCGCTTTTAGAGAAGGGAGTAAAAAATATAGAAACGTAGCTGTAGCTCTATGTTTAAACTAATCTCAAGTCATTAACTGATAGTTTTCTACCAATATGCTACAGTAAGGTTTCTACAGATTTTGTACAAAATCAATCACAAGTTTTATTTTTAGCCTTACTTATGTTACAGATATATTTATGTCCTATGTTGAATAGGAAAAACTGAAAAAAGGTACATATTGTTTTCACGCTGTCATTTCTTCTTTCACCATAATTCTGTATTTGAAGAGGTTGGTACCACAAGGTGTGCGATATCACCAGCCAATAGATGATTGGGGATTTCATCTGAAGTTTTGGAAAAATCACTATCAAATTAGTATTTTCTGTTTGGCAAGTGCTCATGTAAGTTTAATCACTTATAAGTTAAGCAAATGTTAAACCCACTTGATCAATTTCAATTTTACAAAATGTGTTTGCGCCACAGGGTAAAACCCGGGCAACAATATTGTACTACGGTGAGACTAAGAAGGCAAACCTTCCACAATTAACCAAATACGGCATTTAACAAGAAAATGTTTTACTTACTGGCAATCCCCCTGTGTAAGTCATATACTGGGTGGCCACGATACAGTGTCCTAAACGAATTACAGGAGTAGGCCTACTTTTAGAGCTAGAAAGATGAAACAAACTTTATTCTCTGAAAATTGTACATGAAGATTTCAAGAAAAATATTTTAAGATTCTCAGTGTACAGGGTGTGTCCATACTGAAACTCGCAGGGACAAAACTCGAGATATTTAAATGCAAAGGTGGGTCATATTGTACATAATGACAAATGGTTATGTTTGTTGTGCATTTTGTAATATTTTATCTGCTGTGTTCATTTCTCCAGCTGTGGTATTGTTGTAATTCAAATTTGTTTACATTGTTACGTAAAAATTGCAATGAATACTCATAGTCCCATTGGTGAATACTTATTGTTACTACATCGCCGATTTGGAGGCATTCCCCCAGTACTATAAGCATATGAAACACTTCCTCGTTACTGTAAACCATTATTTAAAAATAGGAGTAAAAAATCAACATACTATTTTAACTAGTCACTATTGGCGAATGGGACCATGAGTATTCATTGCAATTGTCACAATGTAAACAAATTTGGATTACAACAATACCACAGGTGGAGAAATACAATCAGCTGATACAACACAGTGGATAAAATGTTACAAAGTACATTACATAACCATGACAACTGATTTTCTTTCCCAACTCTGTTTTATAAAGCTATGGTTTCCTAGGAGGTGGTGAACACTTTTAGCCTTGATTTAGCCTGTATTTTAGTAGTTTATAACTTTATACAGTTGTTTGACCTGCTCGGTACCTAAATTAATACAAACAGTTCTAATCAAGTTATTTTTATTGGTAAAAAATCTTTGAAATTAACAAACAAAAATAAGAATATATCAATAATTATTTGTAGCTTTTAGTTTAGTACAAAAGATGTTCATATTAAAATTATTTTTACAATGATATGCAACATGTTATACCTTGCTATTTAATGTTTTTTACTTATTCGCGATAAAACAATTTTAATGATTGTATCGATTTTGAGGTTAGAAATGTTTCCACAACATGTTAAGCACGACATACCGTTGAAAAGCTTGTTAAATTCTGAGACACTATACGTAACCGCCATACATTAGAGTTCCGCTAATCTAAATCCTGTTAATCCAAAAATCCGCCTAATTCGAACACTGTTTGGAAAAAAATGTATACAATTGTTGAGTTGGTAAAATAAATAAAACTAGTTTTCCAACTTGTCATATTGCATGTATTTAATAACAAACCAGCTCTCACAATGACGCACTGTACACACAGGCATGCGCTGAAAAAATAGCTTTGAACAAAACACCCTGGTAGTGTGACACGGTGAGTCATCATTTGTTTTTAGAACGGATAACTGTACTGTGGGCGCGAGGGTTGGGGGAGGAAAGGTCAGTGTCCTGCTGTTACGCATGTAACCCTACTGCCACACCATCTGTGTACTGCCCGTTATATCTGTGTATGTTAATTCTGCGCTGTTTATTACTGCAGTGTACTGCAGAACATACATACATAATTTCTTACATTTAAATATAAAATATTAGTCGGTTAAAGTCAATATATGACCTTATAAGGTCAATATATATTATAAAAATGCACCAACCAATATATGCCAAAAATTGGCTTAATCAAAACTTTTGCTAATCCGAACTGGGTCCGGTCCCAATTAGTTCGGATTAGCGGACGTTCCATAAAAACGTACAGGATTCATGTTTATAGCTCAATTTTTGTAACGGGGCAACATACCAAATAAATGTGTTTATTAAAATGCCAAGAATTGATTTTGTTTAAAATTATGTACAATATGACCCACCTTTGCATTTAAAAATCTCGAGTTTTGACCCTGTGAATTTCAGTATAAACACACCCTGTATACTGAGAATCTTAAAAATATGTTTCCTAAAATCTCCATGTACAATTTTCACAGAATAAAGTTTGTTTCATCTTTCAAGCTCTAATAGTACTCCTGTAATTACTTATTATTTAATACATATTATTACAAAACTTACTCTAAAAACAATTGTATCTAAATCACATGATTTAATTTATAAATAACTTTTTTTTAATTACATGTATACTATAATTTTATTGTGTTGTTATCTATTGTGTTTTATTCTGATGTATTATGTAAATAGTGTTAACATTCCATTGTTAAAATAAAAATTATATTCTTAAATGTATGTAATTTCTCCTCAGAATTGCTGTAATGTAAGATAACTGTGCTTAACCTGAAGTACGTGTTATCTATGTGAGAGGTGATTTAAACCAAGAATATTGCTTTCAAATAGACTTCTTTATTTTAAACAATATAACACATATTAATAAATATTTCACATTGGCTATATACTTTTCTAATGTTTATAATAATTGTTAAAACAGTTGTATACAAAAAATTAGTCATTTAACTTTTTAAGGCAAATTTACAGTTTACACTTGTGAAACCGTTTACAAATATATAAAAATAGCTATGTACATTTCATTGTAGAAACTGTAATACTTTTTAAGTACAAAGGCTTGCACAAAGATAGTTAAATACAATTTGGTGGACAATTAACTCACAATTGAAAGATTTAAAAATGTAGCACAGAAACCATTGATTCTTAAGGGAAATTTAGAAACTAAAAGAATTCTAACTATTAGATTGGTTTTTGTGTTGGATCTCAAAAATAGTCTCAAGAAGAAAGGAAAGTTTATTTTCTACGCCAAATCATATTATTATTCTAATGATCTATTATCAAGGCATTTGTACCATAGATGCGTTCTAAGAACTAATCCAGATTTATTTTTTACTAATTTAGTACTGGTCTTTGAACAACTTGTTTGATAATAATTGAATATAATACAAAAAGCAAAAACAAACAAAAAGTAATAATTGTCTAAAGCTTCTAACAATACCGAAGCCAGTGTTTAATGAAAACTTCTCAGGATAAGACTCTTCAACGAGACAAAATTAGAACGTAGATTACAAATTTTCCAGGCAAAAACATATGTTTATTATTTATTAATGATAATGGGATTTAGTAAAACCTCTTTTAACTCAATTAAATGGGAAAGGGTAATTTCACATAACTAAAGTTTTACCAAAAACTGCTGTAGTAGTGAAGAATCTACCTAAGTACTAAGTAGTTTGCATTTCTATTGTTTCATCTTCCAGTGCCTCCATTTTAAGTAATACCAATATCCTTTTTTTTCTTCTAGAGTAGCACTGTCTCCCATTGCACTGTAGTATAAACCACAGGGGCTTGTCCAAGTCCATCTAGACCAAAGACCAACTGCTCACCACTTCCCCTCCTCTAACACGCTCACCAGACCGCAGAATATCAAACAGTTTAGGACGTGGATGAGCTGTCAGCCGTTTCGGTTAAAAGGTACTTTGATTATAAGGGTTTTAATTAATAGAGGTTTTACATAAGATCCTTGATTTTACAATAACTGTATTCAATGTCTAAATCTAAATGAACTAAATCTAAAATCAGGACCTGATATCTTTGTCATATAATAAAAAGCTACAGTTAGAACAACATTTAAATAATTCTTGATTCTAACAATTAGGGTTTAATTTTAAAACAGTTTACAGTCCAGCACTAATGATTCTTGCAATACAAGATAAATACTATTTTGATGATTTAAGACTAAGTCCAGCAACGTGTAATAAATAGTATGGACACAAAAAATTTACTGATTTAATAGTGTATGTTAATGGAGTAAAAGTCTTACATTGCAACAAATTTATTTATTTTACAGTATGGTTGAAAGACTTCAATAATTACTGATTTTTCAAACCCTAATTCACACTAACTTTTCCAGGGTGGCCACAGAAGTAGCTTGGTAAAATTCACGCATATTTCCCGTTTTTTCCGGCAATATACACATTTTCCCGGTGCACCTCCACTGTTGCAGAGAACCGTTTTACGCCCAGAGTCTATGGTAATCCTCATTTAAAGTCCCTTCTCGATCGCTGTTTTACGTCTGCGGTACGTTCCGAGAGGCGTTTATTACCCGCAAGACTTTTCGATCACCTTTTTACGCCCGCGATGCGTTCTGATCGCCTTTCTACCCCTTTTTACGCCCACGGTACGTTCCGATCGCCCTTTTACCCCTGCGACCTAACCTAACCTAATTACGCACGCCACACTATATAAAGGCCGATTTTTCCCAATTACACCCAGAATTCACGCATATTTCCCGGTACTTATAATTCCCGGTCTGTGGCCACCCTGTTTTCTTTTCTTAAACATTTACAGTTACACCTAAGACAGTGATGTCTACATATTAAGCACCTTTCAAGTTAAAGTATCAGATAACTCAGTCAAATAAAACTATACATAATATAAATGCTTAAAGGAAGATATATACTTAAATAGAAAATCTCACACTATTAAAACTTAACTCTTTACCATTTTTAATACGAACAATGTTAGAAATCTGATACCTAAATGATAAATTTGTAGTTACTCTGAAAACAGGACAATAATGAATAGTTCATCCAAGTGTTCACAATTTCCTTCTTCTTTTTGTTTTTCCCCACCAATCGTGGTGTAGTGAGGGTGACCCTTTGAAATTTTTAATTTACCCCATCAAAATTGGTTGTCACTCCTCATTTAAAAGGGTATAAAATACAAATTAATCTATACCACTAAAACAATTTTATGCTGCCCCTGATCAATACAGTGGCCCAAAACATTTTTTATTATTTGAGCAGATAAATGGACGCAATTGCTATCGTTTCCCAAATTTTGGCAAAAGGAATTACGGATTCCGTTTTTGGGTGATCAAAGTTAAAATGATATAATACAAGCTAGGTTTTGAAAACTTTTGAAAATTGTTGATTTTCAAAAAGGGGCAGTTTCTCAAGTTTGCAAACCCTATCCTGTGGAAATTCACTAAAGATGATTGAATATGTTAAATAGTCAAATGGGAAAATGGTCTGAAGAAAGTTCAAAACCGCAAACGAGTAAAAACCTAACGAAATCTGCAAGCAAGCGACTGTGTTAGAGAACATTGGCTCAACTTTAAAGGTTTACTTCAGCTAGCTAATTATAACGAGATAAAAACTGGACGTAACTACAATCTTAGTCAGATATATTACTTTAAACAGCTGGACGTGAGGTTTCTTACTTACGAGATCAGGATGAGTGACAGTCCGTGTACTGCCACACTTAAGGCTTCCAAGTTGAGCTACAAGGCGGGAATGTGTCAAGAATCCCAATACTTAGCACAGCCAAGAAGCACACAATGTTCACTGGTGAGGTTCGCCGCGCAGTACGAAGTAGTACCAGTGCATGAGCAGGCTGTGCTAGTAGTCCGCATGCTGTGTGATGTCACGGAGCGGGGCGGTCAGCTGGTCAAACTGTGAGAGCAGCTCGTTGTTCTCCCACACTGTCGCCGTGATCTCCTGCTGTACGCTCAGGATGTCCTTGATTGACGTCCGGAACGACCTGATAACATATAAAGGTTTTCACTGGTTTCCAAACTTTTGTACAGAACAGGTATGTACAGAAACTGAATGATTTTAAAAGAATTGTGTATATAAATATCTCTTAAAATTCTTCTTAAAATTTCCCAACATTATGTTAGTGTTTTCCCCTTCTTACTCTGTAGAGAAGTATACACCTTCTCTTTAGTCTCAAAGAAGGCCTACTAAGACAAGAATTACAAATACTGTATAACTTTAGGACCGCATTCTCTGGCATCAACCTCCAAGAAGACGATATTAGAGCTGTCTGTCCCTAGCATGGTTATTGATCAACCTCCCCATCATTCAGTGACTAGTTCTGATTCATTTTGATGGTGCTGAGTCTGTAGATCAATCAATGGCAGAGCAAAATCAATTATCTTAACTGGAACAAACCTAATGTTGTCTTTTTGAAGAAAAAAGTTAAAGAATGTTAAAAAGCAGCCCTGAATACACAGGATTTGCATTCCCTGACTTCTCTTACTTCAAGAGGAGATCTTGAAGGATAGTCCTCAAAGGATAGCACCTCTTTACTTATTCAATAGCTCCCATAAAAATGATAGGAGAGTATTAGCAATTTAGTTATTTTTCTAAACTATAATGATAACTTTTCTTACGGTATGTTGAGTACATGTGTCCAGTTTACCTGAGATCCTGGTTGCGTATGCGGCCGGCTCCCTGCACGCGACTCACGTTCTCCAACCCCTTGTGGAAGTTGACGTCACTCTCCAGAACCACTTCCACAAACGTGTCCAGTCGACCTTGAAACCCTTCCACATCCTTGTCCAAGATGCGAGCCTGTCAATCACAGTCAGCTTGAGACATTCAACGCAAACTCACTGGTCTCGTTTTGACAAGCACTTTAACGTAACAATTGCCAATCGTTTACAAATAGATGGTCTCGATGAGTTCTAAAGCAAAACATATTAACACCTACTTGTAAACAATCAACATTGATTTGTGTACAAATTTGTTGTAGCCAGGCAACACAATTTTTTAGTAACTCTATGTCTAAATAGCTTTTTAGTCAATGAAAATGGTGTCCCTTGATTTAAAGTAAAACTTACATACTGTATAACAAAATTAAAAACTTTACTATTAGTTCAAGCCTCAAATATTATAAAACTTATCTTTGGCACTTTCCTTAAAAAATGTGTAATTCTTTAGCTCAATTTCAAATTTATTTCCTTTTAATAGTTAATTTTCTAAATAAAAGTTCCGGTTTTAGAGCCAAATAAAAACTATTTTTAATAGTGTTGAATAATTTTATACATCATCATCTTTACTTTTCTCAACTATTACTCATATTTGTACACAGAAGCAATTTATTGTTTGTAAAAAAGCACATACACATTTCCTGTGACTACTTCTTTTTAAATTAATTATTTGAAAAATGCATTATTGTTAAAATATTATTTTAACATTTAGACTCGCTTCTAAAGTAATAAAAATCGGAAATCCACTACATTTTAACAAAGAAAAAATTGAAAATGAAAACCATGCACATGTTATTTTAAAAACAAATATTTTTGTCTAATTTTAAACAGAAACCAATTGAACCCAATCACATTGAAGCTTACCTTCAAGTAGACTGTCTGTGCCATCTTGTACCAATCTGCTAAGCAGTCGGCCAGATTTGTCATGGAAGGAATCACTTCAGACTCAAGTAAGGTTTTCAGTGTACGTCCGACCTCACCGATCTGAAAAAAGTACACATTATTACCAAACTGAACTTCTGACAATAGATTAAAAAACTACTACCAGAAACAAGTTTCCGCCATCAGAATAAGTTGTTCCACAATTAAATCTGTCCCTATCAAACGCATCCAGTGGTATTAAAAATGTACCCTGAACTCAACCCTACAGACGGTTTGTTAGCTTTTGGTTGATAGGGCTCAAACAAACAATGTTCTGAAGGAGACCCCACTATTTTTGGGCCTTTCTCCCTGATGAAGTTATTTTCTTTACTTTAGATACACTTTTCTAGCTTTTTTGAAGCAAGGAAGCCAGCTGACTGCAGTCTACATATTGGTTTTGCCAACTGCTAACTGAAATATGCATATACCTTACTGTTTGTATTCCATATATTTGACAGTAATTAATTAAAAAATGTATCTAAATACCTTAAAGAAACTTGGAAGAGATCAGTGTGTTATGTTACATCATGTGTCAGATTTTCATATCTACCACAATAGAAAAGTTAAAGGAAACTTTTTCTGCCGGGCCTTCCCTGACTACGACCATGTACACAGCTACTAAGATGAATCTTTACAGCAAGATCGAAATATTAAGTAGTAAAAAAAAATAATTTAACTGTGACACTTTGCGAACAGGAAGCCCTAGCTATAAATCTTAAAGGTGTACTTATTTTTGAAACACTTGAAAATGTTATATCTTTTTACTAGCTTAAAAAACTGGCATGAATTTACGAGTGGACAGGGTTAACATCACCTTCTAAAAGTAAGGTGAATACCTAACTCAGACTTCCTAGTAGGGGTAAAGGTCGGACTGCTCCGTCTTTCCCCACTATGGCCCTGTACTGTTGATGTTATGTAAATAAATTCTAACTTGTTGTTCATTAAAGCATAAAGGAGTGATTATTTGTAGTATTGCGGTTTCTCTTCAATGAGTACTTGTTAGTTTGTGTTGCGAAAGGGCAAAGTTTTTCTCTGCATTTTCTGTAATCTATAGGAAATTGTGATAAGATATAATACCACCCACTTCAGATACTCCAACTGTTATTTGCACGAAATAATCTTAAGAGCTTATTTTGTACAAAAAGTGCAATTACTTATACAGTTTGATAATGTTGCAACTTGTGTCAACCAGCTCTTATATTTACATAATAGAGTTCTCTCAAGAATCATAGTAGTTTTCAATTATATCACACACCAAGTTTCATATGTTAAATCGTTTTACTCACCTGTCTACACTCCGCACCACTAACTTTGGTGGTTGGGAAGTGTCCAAAAGCTCTTTAAAACTCAATTTACTTTGAAATTTTTAGATATCAGCTATTAATGGATTTCTAATAGGATCCAACTACGAGTATAATTAATTGTTGATTAGAAAACAAAACATTGGACTAGCCTACAGCTGTTTTGAAGTTTTATTTAGCCCTGCTTAACAGCCAACTCTTGTGCTGTAGGGTAAGAGTAGTTTACTTGCAATGTCAATACTTGTCATTCCCAGAGGAAGCTATCGAATACTTTAATACTTAGCTTTAAGACACTGACCACTCTAGAGTATTTCAAGGTGAATATGGAATAATGGCGAGTGTGATGGGTGTTTTAATGGATCATGAAGTGTAATCCTGTTACAAACTAGGGCCGACTGTTCTCAAGACTGGGTCATTAATTAATAGTCTTTCTTGAACTTATTAAAATTTTGTCATTAAATTTCCAGATAACGACCAAAGTAACACTGGCAGTTGAGGGTTCCATACACAGTAGCTGCTGGGTCAAAAATCCCTGAATACCTTGACATTACAAACATTTCAACTCACCTTAATCCTCTCCAGAACGTGGAACTGCTCGTCGTTGTAAGTGAGGCCGCGGGTGGCTCTGTCACGCAGCAAGTGTTGCCACGAGTCACGTAAACGCTCGATGTAAGTGCGGCTACGCGCTGCGGCTCTTGTATGACTCAGGCACACTGAGCCTCGCGTCAATGTCGACCACTCCTGGCCTAGCGCCTGCTCGGAGACATGTCGTGTGTGAAGCTGCTGTATCGACAAGCCCAAGTCATCTACCAACTTCTTCGTTAGGGAGTCGAGCTCTTTCTGGATCAGGGAAATGTACACTTTAGAACCTGTGAGGTAGCCTATCTCAAATGGGATAAAATTGCATTTAGTTTTCAGTACAACGACAGTTTTATTTTAAAAACAAGTATCTATTCAAGCAAATTAAAAATTAAGTGATCAAAATTTGTAATTGTAATATGAAGTTTCTTGTAAAAATCAAAGCTATCTTAGCTATTAGGTTGATAATCTAATAATAATAACCTCAGATATTATTATTTTAAATAAATCTTAAATGCAACTTAGTTTTAACTGTCTAGTTATTAATAGGTTTTGTTCATTTATTAAATGAATGTTGTGCTAACTTAGGTGTTTTTCAAATTTTATATCAAGTGATTAAGTATCAAGTGAGAGAGGTTTTTGATTTTGCATTATGCTGTCCAATTTAAAGGGGAAGCAGGATTCATACATCAATATTTGTTACGCAAGCAAAAGTACAACTTTAAAAACTTAATTCAGTTTTTAAATTTGACGTAACCTAAGAAATGTTTAAAAATAATAAAAACTAAATGATTTATTTTTTATCTAATACCTAAAATTTTAACAAATTTATATTGAAGTAATTGTGTTTTTTTAATAAGATTACTCAACTTCGTTAGATTGGTTAAAATTTATTTAAATTGACAGTTACGATACAATCGGGGACGGAGTCAGTCTGAGGCTGCTAATTCACAAAACATGCCAAGTTGCATTGTTCGTGATCAATGGACTCTTATCCCAGCAAAGTAAATATTCCAATAAAATAAAAAATATATATTTTAATTACATTTTGAAATTTTGCTGACACTTTTATGCTTACCTTCCAATCATGAGATGGTGAACTTTTTACAGCCATCACATTATGCACTGACTTTTGTCCTCTCATCACACAATCAACAATTTTCTCCACACTTTTGTTGACACATGTTCTTAACGAGTTATTTTTATTTAAAACCTTGGTCAATTCATTTGTTACAACCAAACTAAACATTTGAACACAATCATGAGTCAGTTGACTGTATTTAGAGTACTTCTCAACTCTCCTTCTACAAACGTGACCCACACTGCAAGAGGTCTTGGCTATACTAGCATCATTTTCCACTGAGACGTGATTTGGAAATTCTGGAAACTTAGGAAGTTCTCTTTCAGGAATAAATGCAACATTGTTATTTTCATTGCTAAACAGGAATATTGGTTTGGTCTCTTCAGTTTGAGGATACATTCTACCCGGTGTTGATTTCTTCACTATACCGTAAAAGTGGCTGTCTTTGAAGAGAAGGATTTGGTTTTCAACAGGAACATCAGTTTGCTCGTTGACTTGTATTTGAAAATCATCATAAGTCTCTTCTGGATGAAAATATATCCTAATACTTTGAACTTTGTTTACGTTGTAAACATGCATTACTTTCCTGTTCAATATATTGGTTGATTCTGTAAAAAACCTGTCAAAAGTCCAAATTCTCTGTGAGTCTACTTCTAGTAAACCTGCTAATAAGGGGGTGACATGTTTTTTCAGCCCTGCACTTAACTGACAATTGTTTGGGAGCTCCCTATACCAGTCTATTGGGCCGTTTTCTGAAGTCTGAGTTCCAGCTATTACTCCAGAGGCTTTCTTTGTTGTGATATAATACATGGTTTCTTTGTTTCGTCTGCCACCATATGGTCGGAAAGGAAGATTACCTGTAGCAACGTGGTACAAAGTCACTCCGAATGACCATAGGTCAACGGTTGCGCCAAATGTCTTTCCTGCAGGTTTTCTCAGAACTGCCTTCTCGTACATGTCAGGATGTAAATACTCTTCAGTTCCATACAAAGACATAAACTGTTGATCTTCTTCCAACTCTCTTGCAGCTCCAAAATCAGTAAGTTTGAATATGGTTCGCCCATCATCAGAAATAAATTTCATAATGTTTCCAGGCTTAAGATCGCGGTGTACCAGATTGTTGTCTCGTAAATGCTTCATCCCAGCTGAAAGGTGTTCTAACACAAGAAGAAACTCTTCTTCAGGCAAGCCATATGTATGTTCAGGATCGTCAAGGATATTGAACAAACTGCCACCGGTACAAAGTTCCATTACTATTACTTTACCTCTGCCTTCTTGCTCCTCTTCTATTGCTAGCAATTTGACAATGTTTTCATGTTTAACCTTTTTTAAAACATCAAATTCCCTGAGCTGTACATCATGTGGTCTCATGTGACTAACTGGGTTAAATGTTTTAACAGCAACAGGTTCACCATTGTTTTTATTTACACCTTGAAACACAGCTCCAGTAGCTCCCTTACCAAGGACACTAGTGGTACACCACACATAATTTGTAGAACCTCTCAAAAATGACATCTTGGAATTGGTGGTCAAAAGTAAAGACTAACCTTTTAGAGCTTTTAGTAGGTACTCCTTTATACACAATAATTGAACACTATCCAATTTATGCAAGATACTAATCGACTGCAAAGTCTCAAACTGTTGAGAGCCTGTATAGGCCTGGCGGCCCAAAGTTTCGAGCCCAAAGCCTCAAACTTATGGTATGGATCAAGAAACACCTGTGTACCATGAATTAGGAATTTACCAACGTTCTTTTAAGAAATAAGTTTGAAATAAATGGAGACTTAAAATTACAGAACCACTTATAAAGCTTATTCAATACACGACGAAACTTGATTACTGTTCACTTGCTAATAATAAACATTGTTTCTGTTTGACATTCTGACAGATCCGTTCCGTCCATAGATTACAGGAAAAGGTTGACAAACATCTGTGACTGTGACAGATTACAGAAGGCCGTCCATAGCAGTATTTTTTATATTCTTTCTTTGAAGCCCAAAGAGGCTTCATGAGGGGGGCGTCGGTTTTAGGTGTTTGAATATAATCAAATGGAGTGACTTTATAAATTATTTATAAATTTATTGTTAGGCATAGCTTAGGTTGCGTTTTTACTAGTCGCTGGTTAAGTATTACGTATAGTACGGTTACTAATATTTCTCTATGCCACAGGTTCTGTGAATGTAACTTGAGTGGAGTTAGTTGTACGGTTTGCTCATAGGTTGCAGGGTAAGCATGATTTTCAGCTACTTTTCGGTGAAGGAGGAACTGGAGGAGGACAGTAGATCAAAATGAGAAAGAAGATCACAAAAGCAAATAGGAAAGGACATAACATAGAAGAGAAGAAGGACATCTATCAAAGCAGAAACATAGAGGAGAAGAACTAGAGAGAGAGAGACAGACACAGTAGAATGGCTTTCCACAGAAGCTAGACGTGCTCGATAAATAGAATGCTTTTATGTTGTGAGGTAGTGTGTTGTGGTAATTCACGTTAATTTGGGTTCCATATTATGTTACATTACCGACGCTCGCGAGTTATCCATTGTTAGTGCGTTCATGATATCTAAATACTTCAGGATGTTCAATGTTACTAGTGTTTCTAGGTTTTGTTGACAACCAAACTTGGTTTAGTTTGTTTACGACCCTTACGGTTTCAGAAAACGAATTAATATGTTTTGAATTAAACTTTTGTAACCGCTGTACACTTTAGCTTGAGTTTTGTTATTCACATTGCTCAGCTAGAGGCAATAAAGGTATTAATTAAGTCTTTTGCACGTGTTTCAGGTCTCTCAGTGAATTCAAGTTCAATATTGATTTTCAGTATTAGTAGCCTAGGCTCTAGAAGTTATGTGATAAACTATACGACTCGCGAGTGAAGTTCGTGTTTTGTGTTTATGTTTATACTGTGTGTTTAATATTTTCTTTATTATTAATTTATTCAAATTTCAATCATGGAAGTTAATGCTGAAAGAGAGTGCAGTGCGTTGGGAGGGATATTCTCTCAAATCATTCATGATATGAAGGTAAGACATTTTTATTTATTTATATTTAATTCCTCAAGCATCCAGGTAATTTGAAGGACTTGGTGAGGGGATAGGTTTTAATGTAATGCTTGTTAAGGACGTCATATTGTCACTATGGATACTCTCTATGATGTTTCGGATCATGATGAATAAATGCTTGACAATTTACGTTGACAAGGCAAAATATATTTTTTGCTATGAGGCAGTAACAGTGGAATACAAAGATAAAGTAAAGTGCAATGTAACATTCAGGGTATCTGGAGTGCTTGCGCCTTGGCGGGAGTGTAGATTTGTTTCATTATATCACATTATTTCTGATATTATGCCTATGGCATCGGGGTCAATGGAGTAATGTAGAAAATAATCACTAATAAGAATGAGGCTCTGATAGGACTATTGCCAAGAACGGATTAAGTTAAATTAAGCACAAAAAACAATTGTCGGAGAATTATAATGGAGACCCCCAAATAACCTCTTCTAGCATTCCGCAACTTCATACGGTAATTTATTGTAACTTATTATAGGCCTACATCCAGATCCAGTAGGCATGAATGGGGAAAGAACCGGGTGAAGCCTACCATGGAAAATAAATAAATTAATTAATTTGTTATTGAATGCTTTTCAACAGCAGATATGCCAATTTAACAGAGTTTACATGTTGTATGCTTGAAGACAGCACTCAGACAACTTTAACTGAACTTTTACTTTACATCAATAAATTTCTTAACTACAATAAACATCGGTAAATGGTATACCATGGCTACCGATGTACTTTTGTTGTTCAGTGCAGTGACAAGAGAAAGAGTTAGGGCTCTCAAAAGCTATCTACCCATCATCATGATGTGATGGATTAATTTAAAGGCAAATTATTCAATTAAAATCCTCAAACTAGGTTTTACACAAGTTCAGGCGTTTTGATCTTTGGTACTACTGGTATTATTTACACTTCTGTATATTCCAAACCATCTAGCTTTTTGCATTATTCTCCGTTTGAAAACTTATCAAAATACTTTTATGAGTATTTTTTGGTAACAAACTTAACAAGCCATTCAGGTTGTCGGCTGTTTTCAGATTTTAATCAAATTTCTCCTCAAACAGAGCAAGAACTGCCGATTGTTGCGACGCCAAATCATGAATTCAACCTTTTGTCGATACAAGACCCACAAAGGTTTTCTCAATTCAACAAAATTGTTTTGTTTCATTTTTATATTGGGGCCTCACCATTTGTAGGAACTATTTTCAAAATCAAGTGGTGTATATTTATACCTAAAGATCCTAATTTTGTAGCTGAGGTTACGAGTAGATTATATATTTTGCTTTGTTTGTTTGGCATCGTCAGCACTCTTCTGGCTTCAATTTTACCAGTCACCGTACATAGTAATAAGTTAACACAGAATACACTTAGTTCAAGACATTGTCCAAACAGCGTGGACCTGTGAATGACAAAAACCTTTCCGTGTGTAAATAGTGATTTCTAATTATAGATCTTAATTTGTATAAACGATAAATAGCTAATTTATTACTAAACAAATATGAAGACTAAAAAAATTTGGACCAAACCGGGACTTAAACCGGGTCATTTGACATAGTATTTAAATTCTGTTTGTAATATTTCCAGCTTGTTGATTTAAAGTCACTATTTGACAGTCACGTGTTTTGAATAAACATTCAGATTTAAGTACTTCTCTAAATTTGAAGGCATAAATAGTTGGGTCCGATGGTGTAGTGGTGAGCATAACCGCCCGGCAAGTGAGAAAGCCAAGTTCAAGTCCTGGTTCGGTCTAAACTTTTTTGTCCTCAAATTTCTTTAGTAGGCCTAATAAATTGTGATTTTTGTATAGATAGGCCGGGTGTGTACAGTAATTGTTAAAATTGAAGAAATAAGAGTGCCAATGATGCCACACAAGTTTGACAAAATACATATACAGGGTGATTCTAAAATAGGGCGCCAAATTTCAGGAGTGGGTTCCTTATGCAAAAACAATGAAAAAGTTCCTGTAAACATGGGTCCTAAAATTCTTCGTTACTCCAGTAGCCGCCATTTTGTATTTTTTACTTTAAAATTTATATCTCCAGAACGGTTTGACCGATTGCATTCAAACTTGGTATGCTGTTTATGTACCACAAGGTCAATTTAAAAAAAAAATATTATTTCATAAAACTTTTAGAAACAAAATGGCGGCTGTTTAAAATTTTCAAATTAAAATACCATGAAAATGGCGCATAATACAAAAAAAATTATAAGAATAAAAAAAGTTGTATTTTTTAATTTTACATAAAGGTACAAACTCATTTTTCCGGATTTTACATTAATACTTCCACTGTTTTTTTTTGCGTCCTTTTACAACTGGTACATTACCAGTTGATCTTTGATGTTCACCTCATTTTAGGTGTACAAATTACAAGTCGCACCTATCAAACAGGTGAATAATATTTACAGTCAGCTGATCCAAAAGTGAGAACTATTGCCGCATTAGGCTTTACAAATCAGCTGTTTTCAATAAATTTAATTACAATAATATTATTTTAATGTTAAATAACCAGCTGATCAAGAAAAGCTAAAGTTTTGAGTAAAGTGTGTTAATATTTATTAACCTGTAACACTTCTTAAATTGTTCAATTACAAAATGCTTGAAATCATTTTGATTGATTTTACGTCAACCACAGAGCAGATATAAAATCTCTATTAATCCTCTCTTTCTAATAATCCTCCTTGGGCTCAACTGGCAGACTTTTTTTTGCTCTCCCTGGCCACATTACTTGGAAGAGTGAACAGTGTAATTCCAGAGTGATTTGCCTTGTAATATGTTAGTTGTAACTTATTGTTTGAATAAATAAATATTTCTTATTTTTTCTCATTTTTTATACTAATGGATTTGTATTGGTATTTTCTAGTTTAACCCATACCAATCCAGATATTATATTATAATCCAGATTATTATTATTTGGTAGGGCAGGTTCAGGGGAGCGGTTTTCCAGTGTGCTGTGTCCATATGGCAATTCTAGGCTGTAATGGGTTATTGTTTTTCTCTGTGGTTTGGTTACGTATTTTAAAATTATTATTTCAGTAATTTAAGGTTTTAACAGTTGTCTCTGTTGTGTCGATTTACATTTGTTTCTCTCTAGTATAGTGTTTCACTATAGTTTTCTTTGTTGTTTCGTGCTTTGTTATTTTTATCTATGGTTTTAGTGTGTTTTATGGTTTTCGGGTTAATGTTTTTATAAAGGGCTTTTCTGCGATTTTTGTTTCGTGGTTTTGTTTTACAGTACAGTAATTGTGTTCTCCCAGGTGTATTGTTCAAACTGTTCTTCTGTAGTATCGTGATTTTCTTGTTTTCGCCTGTAGCCGCTGCGCGGTTGTCACGTTGTGTGTTGATGAACCGCGGCGGAAACGTAGTGTCAGTACTCAGTTTCCGGGCGGAAGTGGAGCCTGGCAATGGTATCAGCTGATTAGTGGAGCGTGTCCACAGCTACAGGTGTGATACTGTCATTGTACTGCGTATGCTTGTTGTAACGTACTGCTGGAATATGCAAGACAAGGCATGTACTACTAAGCGACATGCAGGGTGGTCTTGGTGTTGATATATGTTACCAGGTCTCGGGTACTTGTGCTTATGGGCAATCCTGCAGCTATGCCCGACCCAGATACTGATACAGGCATATTATAGATGGACAAACTTTAACCTCTCTTTTCCTACGGTTTAACGTTGTGTGAGGCAGCCCAAAAGAATGGATTCGAATCACTGCCTCCTTGAGAGCATGGAGAAGAACAACATAATTATAAAACATTCAAAAGCCAATTTTTCGATATTATTTATTCGGTGAATCAGGTAGACCGAACAATTGGAAAACCGTGATTGAAAGAGTCGTACAGATCAGCATTTAAAAGTTTAAAACTGCTGACACAACCTTGTCTCTATTTCTTTGTTAAAAATATGACTTTTTCAATGGAAAATGTGAGTTCGTTAAAGGGTGAGGCACACTTTTACGATACCTACTAGTACCAGGAAGAACTACCAAACTGGGGACACATAATAGTAGTTTATCTCGTTTCTCAGACAGGAATCTAAAAACCCTAAGTTACAAGTAAATTGACGAATTTAATTCCTGTCTGGGATAGCAAACGTTTTTATTTAATCAATATACTTCCAAATTGGATTGTTTAAAGCGCCTAGATCCCGATGCCACAGCTATTTTTTCCTCTTAGAAAGTCTTGATCGTGGAAGATTTTCTCAGTTAGAACAAGTTTATGTGACACGATTGGGAAACCGCGTGAACAGACATACGGCTGTTAGGTCGGTTGGGTCCTTTAAGTGTGTGTTGATCCATAGACAACTTTCTATAAGTTAGCTGTCAGAAGTATGTTTATTGACCGCAGTAGATAATTTTAGTCGTTGAATCTTTGTGAGACTCTCAGATACCAAGAGGTTTTCAAAAATCAACCATAGCATAATATAGTCTATCTAATTAAATTTACCACACTTTGAGGTTTTCTGTAGTCATCGATCAGGTTATTTAGCTCTCAAGAAAAGAGCTTTTACACACATCCAGTGGGATACAGCCAGTGGTTGTGATCTCAATTTGCCAAATCCATCACTCTGCAATGAGGTGCTCGGAGATGAATTTGGTGATTGAACTAACGTTTCTTCATAACTGTCTGTAGAGAGTTTCTTTAGTCTGTGACGTGAGTAGTCAGTACACTGAGTGACCTCGTGGATTGGCACTGGTACAGCAGCAACTGATTGTAGGCTACTAACCTGGACAAGAGAGTAGAGCCAAGTGGTGTCGTGCCAACCCCAGCAGTCTAGTAAACACCCACCGCTCGCTTCAAACTCCATATGTGCGAGTTCGTATATCATAGTATTCCATAATATGATTATGAAGCAGAAAAACACCCTAGGTATGATATTTTGTATACAGAAAATGTTTTACCAAGGGTGTTTTTCTGTTTCATATTTAAAACTATATCATCCCCTCAACTTCAAATCATTAACATTGTATTCCAATATTATGGCTAGGTCCTGGTAACTTTGAACTCAGTTTTGATAAACTATTTTAATGAATTGTCTCGTATGAGATGTTTGATCCAATCTGATCGAATGATAAAGTCTGAAACAAAGAAGAAAATGTGCTCTTTTGTCGCTATGAATTCAGTACGTGCCAAGAGAAACTCAAACATTGAGCTAGCTAAATGCAACTAGCTAGAGTGCATTTTGCTTAACTCTTTTCTTTTCACAAATAAGAAGAAATTATGGTATCATAGGGAATTTCCATAGGAAATGGAGGTATTCATGTCTATCCACGTATAACGAAACGTCGTAGAACAAAACTGTGTACTGTTTTGAGCTTCCACCATCATTTCACATACAGTAACTATATACATATTCTGTACAATTTCTGAATTCTGATTAAGTCTGCGCAATAGTGGCCGGGACCTTGAATTACGTCCTATAAGAACAATGTAAAACATGCATTTTCTCGGGACACATCACGCCTACAGTTTTCATCGGAATTGAACGAAATGAACTTTGTTTTAAAGTGTATTAAATGTTTTAGTGACTCCGCCGAGCCGAACTTTTATTTCTGAACCGTGACATAAATCCAAAAGTTGACGAAATTTCGGATTTGATTTGTTTGCTTTTACTATTAAACTAATTGAAATGTAAAAAAAGTGGTATGCGAAGTCATTGCAGTCATAGAATAAAGATAACAGTATTTTGTCCTTAGTCTATGCTGCAGTACATTGACCTACTAAACAATATTTCAAAATAATCGGATAACATTTGTAGGCGTGAGGTGCCTTAAAAAATACTTGTTTTACATTATTCTTACTGGACAAAAAACAAAATGGCCGACAGGTACTGTTCACTATTAACTAAAAATCCAAATGAGGTTCAAAGGCTCCAAGGAATAACGCAAGTCGAATGAATGGTTTACAATACTAAGACCATTGAGGCTTGCACACACAATATATGAAATACGCGACATGTGACGAGTATAAAGACAAACAATACGATGGATATGAATGACAAATGGCATGTGTACCATTTATCCTTCGCCGGCTATGTGTCATGTGTAAACCACGATCTTCTCACAGCAGGTACATGTACTCCGTGCTACGTGGATAACAACACTGAAATATATTATACAGGGTGTCCCAGATAATGTGAGTGGTAATCGGAAACTACAAAAAGTACAAACCAGTTCAAATTGGGGACTAAATGGTTCTTTCTTTAGATTGCATTACTTGTTAAAATCTGTTCTCGAATTTGTTTTTTACCGTCTTTATGGTTTGTATAAAGACCAACTTCAATTTGTATGGAACACATACTGATTTTGTATGATATTTTAATGGTACGTCCAGTTTTGAGTAGTCTAGTGTTATGGCTTTTTATATAACTTAATGTATGGTTTTAAAGTTGAGTGAAATTCAAATTGGTGGTCAGGATTGGTGGCCATTTTTTGTCAAGGGTCTGGGTCTTACCTAAAGACGGCATGAATATCTCATTTTTCCAAAGGAAATTCGAGAAAACATGGGGAAATTTGATTTCACTATTGTTAGTTAGTATTTCCTTAGCGAGCGAAAATATCGTGCAACACTTCCACAAACAAAACAGTCGGTACATTTTGTGCAGCACCAACAAATCTCACACATTGCAGACTTAGTTTTAAATCTTAACGACGATGAGAACTTGCTTTAGTACTTAATCAAGTACATGTGTTTTCTGGAAATCCTGGACAACACAGTATGTAGAGATACTGTTGACCATTATTTTGGGTCTCCGTTTGTCACATTGCTGGTATAGTTAAAGGAATGTCGTCAAACGAATATTTTATACTAGTTCTGGCAGACACAAATAGCGATAATAGTTGGACAAATTGTCGTCTCGTGCAGCTGCAAACGTCTCTTTCCGTTCTAAAATTACCTCCAATCTTGTGTTTAAATGATCGGGCTGACTTCAAAGACGGCCAGTGGCGAGCTTGCTCTGTACTGTTCAAATTACAATGTGTATCAACATTCAGCAGAGTTCAAGTTTTTTCGTTTATCACAACTTCTATTAAAGAGTCATTTGGCCTTTGTTTTAAAGGATGTTAACTGCTTTAGTGACTCCGCTTAGCTGAATTTCCATTTTCATCTACAGGGTGAGATTTAAATGCCCCCCACCTTAACATTTGAACTAGGAAATATTTTTAAAACCCTTTGGGGAATGCTTTTATAGGATTCTGAAGTTTGTTTTGACGTATTTTGCGTCACCCACCCCCCAGCCAAAATCCTGGGGGAATACCCCCCAAGTTTTTAAATACAACCCCTCCCCTTTGTACCGCCTCAAAAGAGAGGGAATTCCAAAACAAATCCAACGACTCAAAGAAAAGCTTTTTTATCTCGACTCGTATTTTGTTATACCCACTAAAAATGACACGTAATCAGGTTTAAAATGCCACATTGCATATACAGTTTTTTTTAATGACAAAAGTTTCTTCATAATACTCTATGGGATTATGTTATATGTTTGTGATGTTTTCCTCAGAGTACTTTGAAGAACATTTTGTCGTTCTAAATAAGTTGTACGTGAAATCTGGTATTTAAAACCTGATTTTGTCATCTTTAAATTGGTATAAAAAACTAGTCGAGATAAACAAACTTGTCTTTGCGTCGTTGAATTTGTGTTGAAATGTTCTTTCTTTTGAGGTGCTACACGGAGAGGGTTTGTAATTAAACATTTTGGGGGGCCCTTCCCCCGGATTTTTGGTGGGGATTGGGTGACGCAAAGTATGTCAAAAACTTCAGAATCCTATAAAAACATTCCCTAAGGGGTTTTCAAAAATATTTCCTTTTTCAAAGGTTAAAGTGGTGAGGGTGGCATTTAAACCCACCCTGTATATGAAAATATGATGATACACGTCCAACACGAAAAAATGAAGAAATGTTCACATTTCCATCGTGAAGAAATGTTACATTTTTATAATTTAATGTTTTGTTTTATTATTAAACTACTGTAATAAGGATCTCAAAAAAGTAGTCAGCAGAGTCACTGCAGTACATAGTCTTTTGTCCGATTGTCCCTGCGCAGTGCATCTGCGCAGTGTAGGTGAAGGAGAACGGCGCATGCGTCAACCTTGCGCATGTGCAGTGGAGAAGACCAACTGTGTCCAGCTCCAGGGCTGACAACCTCCATCCACGGCGCTCACTGTGTCAATAGAAACCCAAGGTTGCCAACATTGACAAGTTGAACCTTGCAAAGTTGAATTTATTTGAAAACCAGCCACACGATTGCTAACCATGAGTAATTAGCGTATATGCGCAATTTCAGAGAGTTGATGAGCCATGTGTTATAAAGTGCAACTGATATGTTTGTACAGTATCACATTCACATGCCAGGCAATGTGTCTAAATATCATGTAAGTGGTGAAGTAAGCGCGTGCACGGAAGTTGATAAAATGTATCAGTTTGTTTATCATTGACGATAGTATGAGAATAACTGTTAATCACAGTATAGTGCTGTTTATCGTACTTCTAGGGGTCACAAAAAATTAGAGTATTTACAGGAATGACACGATCAATACGCTTCATTTACGTATTCGAGGCATGTTTTTGATAGATGGGCAGAGCGGTTTCCTAATAAAATAATAGTGTTACACATATAAAATGGTCTTTTGTAATTACCATTACTTTATCATTTATATTATAGCTGAGAAGGGCATTAAATTCGTAGGAAGTTAAATTGTACGGCGAAATGTCAAAACAAGCCAAATATTATCAATTACTACTCATTCGTAGTCATTTATGAGCAGTCATTTGACTCATTAGTAGTTTCAAAGTTATCGAAATAAAACAAAAACCAATACTTAACAATAATTTAAATTGCGAGGCCTTTCGATAGCAAGGCTATCATCGTCGGGCAACACAAATTAAAGGTCTCAAATTAATCGAAAGGCCTCGCAATTTAAATTATTTTAAGTATTGGTTTTTGTTTTATTTCGATAACTTTTAAATTCAGTCCAATACTATGGCTCAAGTTTTCTATTTCATTAGTAGTTATTACGAACATCTTCTTTTTTTCTTTTCTTTGTACTGTCTACGCCAACGGCATTTTTATTAGACTTAACTTAGGGTTTGTGGGCATCACAAAACGCTTCTTTTTTTAGGGAAAGCGGTCCAAACCCTTATGCCTGCGCCGGGAATCGAACCCGTGACCTTGCGCTTTGCAAGCCGTGACCATAGAATACGCATATACTGTTATGCTTATTCTATGCCGTGACTCTACCCACTGAGCCACGGTAGCACGTGATCAAACATGAGGCCGACGGCCGAAGCGAGGCTGTGAGTCGTGAGTGTAGTGAACAGCCTCGTGCCTTGGTACTCATAATAGAGCACTGCATGTCGGCCTGGTTCATAAAATTTTAAAAGGAATCCACAGCTTAAAACATTGCCTCTACTCTATTATACAGGTTTTTTGTACTTGAACTTTGTCGGTATTGTACAATATTTTTACTCTATTTTCTATGGAATTCTACAGGCGGCCGGTTAGAGCCCGAGCGGCGTTAACTTGGGAAAATTTGCAATCGATGTTTTAGGCAGGTTAATGAGCTAGAACGTGGAAAGTTTCTCTCTGGAAGCAAAGTCACAGGTGTTGCTGCATAAAAAAAAACAAATTGAGCTATGTACTGTATGCCATTAAATATAATTTTAATCGTGGAACTTTTAGTATTTATACTATTTTCTTATGGAAAATCTAGTTTTAAATTCCGAAATACAACATTCATGTGATGATAAAAGTATAGGCTGAAGCCGTTTAGTGGTCACTAAAGTGTTTATATGCAGCAACATCAATTTGATCTATGCTTCTAGAGGTAATATTTCACATGAACTTGATGCTTAAAACGTCGTTTACGGGTTCTACTCCATGTTATTCGCGGTACTCAGAGCTGGACCTAGGGCCGCTCTATGAGACACCAGCACTACACCCGTGGTACACTGCTACACTGGCCAGATGGCAGCTGTGTGTTTGTGTTGTGAAAGACAATATTCAGCCGGGTTCAGTCAGGGTCGAGGTTGTGTTCCTCCAGCACATGTTGTGGACGCTGTAACCCGATCTGACCGACCGTCAGTCTTGCGAAACCAGCAGCTCCAGTAGATCACCTACTGAGAATGAGAGCACTGTTTCGTAGACATACTGGTAAAATAGTATTTGGGTAGCCTAATTAATGAACGCTTGTCTTAATGATTTATAACCGGACATAAATACAATATAAACTCTGCTAGCTAAACACTGAGGCACCGCAATTTCCCTTCTCTCTAATAATAAAAATCAGGGGTTTCTCGATTGAAATTAAAATCAGCGTAAACAATCATTCTAAATTTTTGTAGTCACAGAAACTTGAAGCCCATTTTTGGGAAATAGACTGATTGTACATTAGTTATATTTACTCCATTCTGTAACAGTTCATTACATACATTATTTGTTGTGTTTTCATTTTCTTAGGTGTGATTAGCAAAATACTAATATACTAATCACAATTACTAATCAATTTAGGTCATATTTCGATCCCTAAAATTCAGGAGAAATCCAACAGAGTATCTGGAGCCTTAGAGCCTTCTCATTGAACAGCTTTTTGGAAATTTAACTCTTTAAATTAAAATGTAAACCGTTTACTGAAAATCCTGTTCCCAAGAAAAAGTTTGTAATGTGAGGTTGTATTGTCAAAAGCTTTGGGGGAATAGCAGGTCTATTCCAAGCTTACGTTACTGGGAACTGGACAGATGATTAATACCATGTTTGTGCTTACGTTGGAGTTTTTAGCATATTGTATCAACAAAATTAATTAAATCGTCCAGTTCTAAAAAAAACAAAAGCTTACGTTGTTCCCTCACCGGTTGCGTCCAAAAATCGGCAATTTATTATCAACCTGTTCCTCAAATTGCTGTACAAAAGCAGCTGTGTTGTCGGATTTCGCTGCCCTGGGTAGAGTTGAGTCATCCACTGAGCGGAGTAGGTAACGGGTCTGATGTGTAGATGTAGACACTACACTCACGAGCACAGGTGGATACAACACAACCGGTTCTGGTTCCAGATGTTCACTCACCTGTGTGTTGTGTTGTGACCCTGACTCAACTGACCTATCTCAACACTACACTAGTGGCTAGGTCAGGATTGCCCGCGAAATACACTGTTTTTCTCTATTACGTCTTATTTTCATGTTTAGGTGTTAAAAGTACATCAGTAACTAAAAACGGAGCCGGACCCGTGGAGGGTTGGAGTCGTCCACAGCTCCGGAGCTCATCACTCCGCTGGCGCGGTTTCTGTATCCCCGCAGTCACCACCACCTTTGTAACTTCGCCTTGTTTTTCCAACACAAACTTTACCTTTTAAAAGATAAAATTATTATTTTTAAAAACTAGTGTTCTGATTCTTCAATGAGTTTAAATAACATAAATTTTCATTTTTTAAAAGGTAAAGTTTGTCTTGACAAAGAAGACGAAGTTAGGGCTGGCTACAAAGGTAGTGGTGACTACGCACAATAGACAGTTTTCGTCTTACTTTCTTTATGGCTGTTGTAAACGGTAAAATAAAATTACGACAGAGAAGTTGTCAAACTTATTGTTCCAGTTACATTTCTTGGGAAAATGAGCTTTAAGTGCAGATCAAATCAATATTTACCGAGGTTGTATTTACTTATTGTCTATAGATTTATTTTACCAATATTTTACGTAAATTAGTTACAGTAGTAGTATTTATCCCGCTAAAAACTTCAACTTCTAGAACTCTAATAGCTATTGCACCGAAAATTCAGGAAACCCAACTGTGGTAGATTTAGACCATCAATATTTAAAACACTGTACAACTTATAAAACTGTGATATCAGCGTTATCTTATGTCTCCCCAAAGGCCTTCCACATCTTAATACGGCTGTGTCATTGCATTTGTCAATTAGGCAAATTCATGGAGGTACCACTGAAGAAATGATGATCGCAGTGAGATCGACGATGGAAATGAGCTCCGTTCACTTTAACGCTTTTAACTGTGTGCAAGTTCCAAGGTAGTTTTAGTCTAACCAATAAAGTTGTGCCAAGCGTTCGTTCCGTAGGAAAATAAATAAATATTTCATTGAATTGACATGCTTACAAGCATGTATTTCAATCGTCCATAATTTTATCTAAAATTCATCCACGTCTAGATCCCTTTCAAATACACATAACTTACATTCGTACTATTCCCATTCATTCGAATTTTCCCAGTCTCCCCTTGTCAGCTTGTTTCCCCAGTCTCCCAATTGTGTACCAAAAACTTGTTTGAACCGTAAAATGCTTCTGCGGCCAAAACTGATTTTAGACGAGCTTTGAAAGCCTTTGGCTCTGAGGCACTCTTGATTGAATTTGGTAGTCTCCTGCCTGTGAGAGCAATACGTTCATGAACCATCGTTCAGTGTCTCCCAGTTCTATGGTTGTACTGGTACAACCATACTTCACAAATGGATATGAACTAACAGGATCGAACCAAATAGGTTGGAAGGTTATCGTGAGGGAAAGGAAGTGGAGTGGTTTTGGACCGTCTTGATCGTAATTATTTCTACGTAATCGCAAACATAAAAACCGCGTGAGGGCGCCAAAATCTACCAGCTGTGTAGGCATACAATTAAACAACTTTTTTAGGGAAATACAACTTTTTAGGTTAGCGTTGTGGAGGTTTCAAATTATAAGGCTGTATTACTTTAACCTGAATTACTTTGCAAAGAGTCAAAACCCATATTAAAAGACAGAAAATTGCTGCGCTTTTCTTCAAGGTGCTTTGCTCGAACCCCTAATGGCCGTCTTGTGGTTTATGTTCAATTTTTACTCTCTTATATCCCTAACCAAATTGTTTTGTGAATGTTCTCACTCTCATGCAGTTCACGAAGGAAGGAGTACTTGAGTACTGTGCAGTCAATATGTCCTGAAGAGAGAGGATCTTCTTCATCCTGAGAACCGTTCCTGCTAGTTTTTGTCGTGACTCCTGCGTTTAATGACTTGGTGCTCGACTTGGTTTAATTAAAATTATCGTTAATCGCGCGTTTCCTGTTCAATTAAGGTGATTATATTGACTGATTTGTGGCCAGTGGCTTCGAACCGGTTTTATTTATCCTGTTTGAAATAAGGTTTGTCACTTAGTTTTCTGTGGTTTTACGGCTGTCCGCCTGTTTTGTTTGGAAGTAACGCTTACAAATGTATGAAAGCCTCTCCCTATCGCATAATTATACGAGCTCGTACTTCGCTTTGATTTGAGACACCGACCACTCCTAACTTCCACCGCTGGTATCACTGAAGAATATAGCACACTGTTGACATTAACGCCTAATGGTGTCTATTCTGACGTCGGCGGTCCCTAGAATGTGCTGCAAGGCCCCTCCACCTATTGTATGCAAAGTGGCAAGCACCGCAGGAGGATTCAAACTGTGTTCATAACACCGTGCATAAGCCGACACGCAGCTATGCGCTCACGTGATTTGTCGGAATATTGATCACTAAATGTGATCAATACAGGTACAGTGGTAGGAGGTAGCTTTTCTACTTGATGCGCTCCTTAAAAATAAATAAATTATTTGTATTTAAAATACACCACATTTTGATCAAAGCCGCTTCCCCTCTTATAGATAGTTCCCGAATGTATTGCCTGTATTCGGACTTAAATACTGAGCCAAACAGCGATTAAAGAGCACGTAAACAACGTTATGAAATTCATTAAACCATTCAATGGCCACGTCATAATTATACATAAAGTGTTTTTCATTACTAATTGCGTGCCTCTTTTCGACAGTCGTACTTAAAATGAACGGGTCCACTCTAATGCCCTCTGGAAGTGGCATTCTTCGTGTAGGTAAACCTTTCCTTTTTTGCGCTTTACCGTTTATTTTAGAACTAATTACTGTATTTTATTAACAAAATTCCAAGTCTAAGAGAGGACCTGGGTTGAATCACCCTGTTGCGTCAATTTACAGTGTTTATCCCGTGTTGCAGTAATTTCAATCGTGTAAATTGATATTGCCGAATACCCGACATTGGTTAGAAAACATAAACCCAGGATCGACGGAGTGCTTCACATGAATGGTTGATGCGATTAGGCTATACACAAACACAACGATGCTTTTGTTCGCGGCGATATGGTTCTGTAGTTCCAGCTCAGTTCTCCATTTGTGTTATTTTATCTGATGTGCTCCTATAATTAACATTGGCCCGATCACTCTCGCTCGGTTATTCGCCAGGACTATGGTGTGCGCATGTTATAATTTGGTTTTAATTTAGGGTTTAACTATTTAGATACTATGAGTACAACGTAGATAACATTTAAAACTCGTATTATTTTACCCGGCTAAGATTATAAACTGCGTAGTTTTTGTTCGTTTCTGTCTTTGATCATTGTTCAAAGACAGTATGATTTGTACTTGTAACCTATCAATCATAACTACTTGTATGATTTGTCCACATACAGCTGAGTCAGCTGTTCAATTTAATACAGCGCAGATTCATTAACCCTTTTGCTGGAGACTATAGGATCGTATTACCAAATTGTAAAAAGATATTGCAATGTTTTAAATTGGCCGCGCGTGCTTGCTCTGTTTAGTAAAAATGTTACTAAAAATAATTTTTTATTTTAGTTTAATATTTGCATAACCACCTTCAAAACACGTCGTTGGTATCAGGAAAACGCGCGATGAGCATTGAAGGCAGTGGCGTTATTTAACTGCCGACGAACGTCCTTTTAAAGCGTCACAAAACTTAAAAGGAAGAGAGGGATTAAGAGTTTGAGACGAACCCTCTGAAGATGTTTCCAAATTGCTAGATGTGCTCAGAACCAGTCGGCTATTTTGTTTTTCACATTTAAACATAACAATGTATAATCTTGCACTTTCTTAACAAACCTCACGTCTAGAGTTTCCATCTTTGTTTACAATAAATGCTATATGAAAGATACCTACGCACTCTGATTCAGTGACTTTGTGCACTTTTTTTAGAAATCCCTTGAAAAATAGAAACACAGGAGTTGAAATTAGGACCCATGTCGAGCGTTTCTTATTGACAAAAATATAAGATCGATCCGATGATTGTGGTGAGGCACTGTTATAACGTTGCATGTTCTCGCGTGCTCACAGTGATCTGTCTCTTCGCCCATTACTCTGCAGTGTGTGGTGTGCACAGACACACGGTCGACTAAGTGTAGAAAGCCGTGTGTTATCTGTACTGGAGCAGACATTATCAGATCAGCAGTGAAGCAAGTGGGACAGGACAGCCAGGGAAAGCAAGGATGGCAGATGCACCCGCGACTGCAGCATCTCTGCAGCACAATACACGTCCCTGTAGCCTAGTACTTTCTCCCTGCTCCCTGTCTGTTTGATAATATTCGGCTCCGGACATTTGTCCTGATTTTCCATTTGGCTATTTACCCATTGGGTTTCCAAGAAAACCCGCATTATTCACATGACAAAAAAACTAGAGATTTTGAATATTACATAGAGTATCAGAACCTTTTCTATCGCAACACTTTTTTAACCCTTAAACATTTTGCATGTTTCCAAACTAAATTTATCTAGAAACTTCAATTATATAGATATTTTATTGCATAAACATTAACATAAGATGCATCGCATTCGTTAATAATTTGATACTTGTTTATTCTAACATCAAAATCCTTTTCATACACACAAATTGTACAGTAACTCTCTCCCTTTCATTTAATCGTACAACGAGTCCCTAGTCATTTAGGCAATCACAAGGCTTCCTAGTCAAATTCCACAAACCCGTCTGTGTTGTAAAATGCTTGAGCGACCAAATTTGCTTTAAGACAAGTGTTGAGGGCGTTTAACACTTCAGTTTCTTGAACGAATATAGCAATTTTTTGGCTAGATAACCTCATGTTTGGGGAGTCAAACCATGAACAACCATTCTGTCTTCCAGTCCGGTAGTTGTCCCAGATTCTAGTTTCATAAGGGTGTGTACGTCGCATCTTCTTAAGGTGTCGCATTTTAATTTGGAAAAAGTAATGTCTTTAGTAGTAGTAGTAATAGTTTCAAGTCTTTGACTGCTTGTCTACGCGACTCTCTTGAGCGCAGAGTTGCAATAATCCAAACTGCTAAAAAAGAACATTCTGGAAAAATGTGCGTTTGCGCGACCATTTCATAACTAGAACTGTCTGTGGTATATCTAAATCTAATAACATTTTATACCAATTTCAGCTCAAAAAGAAATTAAATGTGTGTGTTCAACAAGTAGATCAATAAAAAGTGATGTGGTAACGCCCAGCACTAATTGTCAATCACTCAGCTAACTGCTATTGCTATTGTCAAGTAAGCGACACACTCTGAATGTGACGACTCGGCATTGTTACTTGATACATCAGCTGACTCAGTCCTCATAAATGCAATGGAGTCTTGTAATTGTGAACTTCATCAACCTACTCATTCGACACATAGGGTTCTTGTTCAAAACCAACAATTGTTTGCTTGGGTTATTTTGACATCGGAGGATTAGTTTGGTTACTTTGGCCTCGTAGGGGCAGTTCAAATTAGCAACTCTATAATAAGCTATGTTTTAAACCTCTTCGGAGCAATAGAACTTATCTAAAATATTTTTTGATTGGGAAGAATTTATTTTTAGGCTTTGCAGCTTCTGAGCAGTGTACGTCAGAATAGTATTTCATAAGTATATTGGACTGAATGACCGACATTCATAAGTTAATGTAGAACGTTTCCATATAACAAACAGCATAAGCCCCAAAATGGACCCCTGAGGAACCCTGTATTTCAGTTCAAAGGAATCAGCCAAACCATCGTTAATTTCGGTCAGACCTCGCCTATTGAAAATGTTGTCTTCTGATACCATAGTTTCCTAATATGTTTAATAGTTTAAAACTATCAACACAATCAAACCCGTGGACAAATCTAAAAATATAATGATAACTGATCACAAATAACCTTTATGCTTATTAGTTAACATTCCTCTTTAAAGCAATAAGCAACTGATGTCAGTCCAGGTCTCAAGCTACCCCTTTGTCCAATCTCGGTATTAATGTATTACGTTTGTTTCAGAGTGGAACTCCGTTATGGGAGGACCTGGTGGTGAAGGCCACGAAACTTCACACTTGCCTCAGGTAAGCTTCAGTACGATAGATTTAGTGAAATAAACACAACATTATCACTACAGTTTCAAAAGGCATTTAGGAATGATATAGAAAATATCATTATTTACGGGTCTTAAAGACTGAAATGGTGTTTTTACAACTACATGTAGGCCTACAACAAAACTTGTTGTAATATACTTCTTTTTACTGCGATTTTGCCCATTCTTTAAACTCATTTCCACTGTGAAAAGGTCTCTGTACTAGCCACTCGTTAAGATTTCCCTTCATCAATGCTTTGGGGTTAGTCTTTTTCGACATCCTTTGGCAGCAGATTGAACATCTGGTTAAGTTGTTTAGTTTTATTGTAACTTGAAGATGAGATCAGATTGAAGATTCAAAACGTCCTGTTATTGTGGTTCACGAATGATAGAAAACTTGTGTCTTATTCAGGACAAAAAAGTCTTTAGAAAAATACATGTTTGTACAATTCTACACAAGAAAGATTCTAATTCTATATTTAGCTGTCACAGTTCGCATGAATGGACTACTTTACACAGCCTTGAACCCAAACCGGCTGACATTGCCCACGCGCTCCCACTATACACTGTATACAGTACACACCTTGGTCCGCTCACACGTGACCTGTTTCTGGCACAGTTAATCTGCGGTCTGCACCCACGGTCTTGTTCTTCAACACAATACACATATAGTTCTATCTACTTTCTTTTTTCTGTATTTTCGTTTATGTAAAGCGGGGTTTTGTTTTTGTTTTGTATTTCAATGGTTTTAGTCTTTTGGAACTAACGCGCTACCTAGTCCATCACTTCATTTCATTCTGTTGTGTCAGTTTGGGCTGTGGGCTTTATTCTGAGTTTATCATTGGTTCGCTAAATCTTTCAGCTCATTTGCTAAGATGTCAAATACCAAATATAGACTGGTTCCATTACATTGATATTCCAACCCGACTCTTTACGCAGACGACACAACTTTGCTGTTTGGAGGTCCACGTGTGGGTTTTCAGGTCTGTTTGACCCTTTGGGCTAAAACAATTCTCTTTTCAATGCAGATAAATCATTCTTTGTGTAAGTAGCCATTGCAGCTATCTTGTACACAGGTTGGCACTAAAGAATATTGTTGGTATTATCTTTGATCGGAATTTGTCTTGGGTTGAACCCTTTGTGGACCAAGATCTGATCATGGTTTATCCTGTTTCGCCTCAGGTATGTCGTACGGTGTATCTTGGTACTGGTCTCGGGTATTCTTGAGCTAAAGGCTGCTATCAGGATCATCATGAAAACCGCCTCACTTGCATCGTGTATGTTTCGTTCATTGAAACTTCTAATTCTTCCTCTTTTATATATTCAAAACTATCCTGCATGTTTTTCTGCAGTTCAGACGGTTGGCTCAGGTATATCTTCCCTCAGCATCGGTTCCTCGGAAGGAAGCAGCAGGAATAAGGTGTTTTAAAAATCAGTTGTCCTGAGAAAATGAGGTTTGCTAAAACTGTACCATCGTTGTTGTTTTTTTTTGCTGTGAAATCTATTTGAAGTGTGATATTTTTAAATGTTGAGCTTTGATATCTAAATATTTTTACCTGTTAACCAAAAATAGAGGTATACTAGTAGAAAAACTTGTATCTATTCATGAATAAATTACTTATATTAAATTAGCGAACCCTCATTATCGTCGTTCGGTGATGGGGTTTCGCGTTTCTCAGTCATGTGTCATAAACTTGTCTGGACTATTAAAGGTGTTCGCGATCAACATGTTTTTGAGACTAGTTTTAAATGCATCAGTGCTATCTTAATTCAATTTGCAATCGTGTAGATACATTGATCGCCTACCTGAGAAAGCAAACGTTCATGAACTGCCGTCCTGTGTCTCTTAGTTCGTTAGTTCTCCCAGTTTCATAAGAGTTAATGTTACTTTCTCATATGAGACCCCTTTTTGACTGAAAACCCCACAAATTTCCAAAATGTATAGGCTGGTCTGCTCGACAGTTCGCTATATGCAGTTTTGCAATTGTTCGCACTGTTTTCTTTCGTAGGATGGATATTGTGTAAAGTTTGCATTTGACAGAGCCAGTCTGTAAGACAGGTGTGAGTAGATTACTTCGAAATACGCCTCATCAGTGCCTGAGTAGGAAGGTATTTTCCTAATTCTCTTAGAACAAAGATGCTTGATGATAACCTGGCGCAAACATGATCTACGTGACAATCCCAAATCAACCCTCGATCAAGGTGTATTCCAAAAAGGTTTGGCGATCACTCTTCTCCAGCATCAGTAAACTCCTGAGTTGTTGGTTCGATGACAATTTATGTGTTCACTATCACTAAAATCACTATTTGAGATGCCGACCACTCTCATGAGGGTATTTTAAGGCAAATATGTGGCGAAGGATGAGTGTGTGAGTGGTAGTAATGAGTTATGAGGTGTAGTCTTGTTACAAACTAAGGCCGACTCTTCCTTAGAATGGGTCATTAATTAATAGCCCAATTACCAATGGAAATACAAGGACCGACGGCTTAACGTGACTTCCGAACCACGCAGGTGATGGTCTGATATGTCTAAACGATGGTGGGAGTTGATGCGGGTATCATCAGATGATTACTGAGACTATCTGAGCCGCTTTAGACCTATCAATCCAAAATCAACCCTTGATCAAGGTGTATTCCAAAAATATTTGGCGATCACTCTTCTCCAGCATCAGTAAACTCCTGAGTTGTTGGTTCGATGACAATTTACTGTATGTGTTCTCATGGATGAGCCGAAGTACAGTGGTTCCATTCAGGTTCTATTTATATCCCACAGCCTGTAGTGTAGTACGTACAGTGAGTGTGTGTGTGTATCCGGTTTTGACCGCACGCCACCCAGACCCGTGCCGGCACAACACACAGCACTGCCGGCTCATCTGCATACTCTCACACGCGCACACACGCACACAGTCTGTCTGTAGCTGCGTGTTTACATTATTCATCATCCGTGTGTGGTGTGTGGTTTGTTTACCAAGTGTCACCTGTGTAGGGACAAGCTTGTTGAAAGAACCTACACTAACCACGTTCCTATAATGTATAGATTAACCCTTATTCAAAAGTTTCCTGAGCTCCTTTCAAAGGCCCTTTTGTAAGGCTTTGTTCGTAGTATTGGTAAATATTCAACACTCTGCCTGCCCCATTGACTGCTTTAAACGCTTTACGAGACAAATTCGCACTTTCATAACAGCTGCAATGGAGATTTGGTTAAACTAACGTTCAAGATTTAATCAGGATCAATTTATCCTTGTATCAAATTAAGTGTTTGCCGATTAATAAACTGCGTATATTTCTCTTCTTAGCACCCGCATGTTTTTTTAGTTTTCCTGCAATTTACTGGAGTTACTTTTATCTCAAAGTGTATAAAATAACTGCGCAGTTTGCCTTTAATAACTTGCCTTTTTTAACAAATGTAGACAGACTGACCATAGGTAATCTCAAATATTGACAGAGCAAAGGTTTCTGATTCAACTCGACCTTAAGGACAGTTTGGCAGTCTGTTTGTAGGCTTGTTTGTATCGCTGTTTCAACCGCATTTATGAACCGATTCCCTTAAAATTCTGCATGAAAACAGCTGAGGCCAAGACGAAACAATGTACAGTATTTGTAAGGACTTTCGACGTATATTTTCATTTCAAGATGCCGCAGTTTTAAGTTCAAGTTAGCGGAGATGTTTGATCAAAATACAGCGTGACCAACTGTTTCTGTAGCAGACTAGCATCTCGCTGTAGGCCACGATAGGTACCGCGCCAAATGCGCGTGTTGGGAACTAGATTCGCCTAGATTTGTGAGCGCGTTGCGCAGTGCACAGGCTTGATTGCAGTACGCAACATTTAATCGAGCGAGGAAAGTGATCTGTCTCTTGCTTCATCGTGCAGTTGGCCCGATAACATCGATAAGGATAGCGACCAGCTCCTAAACTCAAGACTGGCGCCGCTTGCAATTTAGCTGGAAACTGGAACTAGGTGACTGAATAGTTTCGCAAATTACAGTAGTTTTAAAATATCAAAACATGTTTGACTGTTATCTACTTTGAATGAGAATCGAACTCGCATATAAAGCTGTTTCTGGGCTAGGTTGTCTGGGATAGGAGGATAAAATAACAAAAATGCTTGTAAACGTGTATTAGTGCCTTTACCAAGTTAACACTTATTTGTGTTGGCAAATTAACACTAAATCAGACACAGACTAAAACAACACATTTTTACATACAAAAGAACATACCTAAGAAGGCACAATGGAATGATGTCCTAAAATTGTATAGACAAATCACAGTGCATTGTTTCTTTAACGCTCGTAAAACGTAAAATACAATATAAACAAAATATAAAATATCATAACTGAACAATTCAGAAAATTATTTAGAAAATTAGTGGCGGAAAGTTAGTGATTTTCCTTTTTTTATTAAGTGTAGCAACTGTACTATTCAGCAAATTAATGAAGTCAAAGAAAGACATTTTAACTTTCAGCATCACTAGATGTAATCCAGATACAAAAGTAAATAAAGTGAAGCTAACCAGTAACAATTGATATTGTCCGACCAAAACATATGTTTTTTAAAACTATAAACAGTTATTAAAGAAACACATAGCCTATATGACAGCAACTATTAAATTTATCCTAGAACGGACTATAGACTTCCTCATATTACTCGAGTGGATTGATCGACGAGTGTATTTGGTGGAATTACGCAACATGAGAGTCAATAAACGAGGCCAAGTAGTGACTTGGTGTGGACATGTGATATCAACTCTTGAACGGCTTCTATCTTCACATACGTCAGCACACTCTAACCATGAGCCAACACTCCACCAGTGTCGTACACAGGAGGCAGAACCCCAACTCTGGGAAATTTCCTTTGGCAAATTTTGCAAAAACACCATGATGAGGATATCCGTACTTCTAAGAAACAACTAGATCCCAACTCCTTTGCATGTTTTCAAACCATGACGCTTCTAGCCAATAGTCCAACATTATGATGATTTAAATCCATACAGATAGCATCAAGTGAGCAAAGGTCTTGGTAATGCCAACACTGTTGATTCTTGTCGACCGAGTACTTGCTTCGTGCATTGCTGAGGACACTGGCCACATGAGATTATCAGTGAGCATTGATAAGGCAAGGTCGCCAGGGACACTCGTTATCAGCATCTGCTGACCTTGCGCTCCGTGATAGCACCGGGCGTGCCGCGGGATTCTTATCAGTACTTTTAAAGCTTTTCGTAATTAACATACATTCAAGAAGACTATGTAATTTGATCATGAGGTCTAATATTCCTAGGCCCCTTAGGTATTTCTACTCTCATCTGTTGATTAATTAAGAATGGTTCCTATTATAGCTTAGTTAAAGCATGTTTAAAGAAACAATTTAATTAGTCCAATCCAAAATTCTGAAATCCTGCCCAGGGTGTATATTTAAATTAAAACTACAAGCTGTCTATAATAATTCTTGTATTGTCCGAGGTATTTAAAATGGAGTGGCATTTAATGTCAGAGACACTCAGGAGAATTTAGAGTCTCTGACAATAAATTTCACTGCGATTGAAAAGCCTTGGACAATACAAATATTTATATTAGGCAGTTTGTAGTTTGTGTGTATTTCTCAATTATCTAATAAAAAACAAGCTATTCAAGATATGTATTTAAATTTTTAAACATCGTAAAAATTAGCTCACATATTCCTTATTGTGCAACCTATTGTAAGAACTCAGTACAATTGTGCTGTCAAGAGTAATTTTGTTAAGAGTTCATGTAATTGCCAATAGATGGCAGTACTATGACGTGTGGAGAAATACATTTACGCGAGGATGAAAAACTGTCAATGTATAAAAAACCCTGGTCTAAATTAGATTACACAACCCATGATTTTTTGGAAGCCCCAGTGTAAGTTTTTACATAATCTCCATCCTAAAAATATCTCATTCAGCCCTTTCTCTAACCTCTCTATAACTATACAAATATCAGATGAGGGTAGAACTACATCAACTATAACTATACTATAATTAGTCTATATTAATCACCTGACATTCTCAAGCGAGTTAGATGATCAACTGCCTGATTATCATTTGCCTGATATCCACGTATATGAAGCGTATCAGTATACAGTGATAAGAGGCAAGGTCATCACAGGTAGTAACTAAACCTAGTATCAGCATCTGCTGACCTTGCGATTGCTGATAGTAGGCGTACTCTAGGTCGAATTCCTGTAATGTTATAAAGTGAAATTAAATTTACAAAAATCATAAAGTACGTCATATTTGGATGAAGAACAAAAAGTGTTCTGTATTTTAAACTCACCTTATGATTGCTATAAACAAAACAAAAGTAGTAGCCACCAATGAAGTTTCTTTCTTTTCACAATAAAGAAACGGGTGAAAGCTCTCGGTTTTCACTAAGAATAACAGCTACTTTATCGCGAAATCGTCCAAAAATAGCCAATCCGAAACTCTGTATGATCCTTAAAGTACATTTGTTGGTGTGTTAAAGCTGTTGTGTTTGTGTTGTGTACTGTGTATGAAATGAACTAAGACTGGGACTCGTGGCGTGGTCCTGTAATCCAGCTTCATGGAGGTCAGGTTTTGAGGATGATATAGGTCTAAAGCGGCTCAGATAGTCTCAGTGATCATCTGATGATACCCGCATCAACTCCCACCATCGTTTAGACATATCAGACCATCACCTGCGTGGTTCGGAAGTCACTTTAAGCCGTTGGTCCTTGTATTTCCATTGGTCATTGGGCTATTAATTAATGAACCGTTCTAAGGAAGAGTCGGCCTTAGTTTGTAACAAGACTACCACTCATCACACTCATCCTTCACCACATATTTGCCTTAAAATACCCTAATGAGAGTGTTCGGCATCTCAAATAGTGATTTAGTGTATGTCAAAATCTTCATAATTAACTATCGTTGCCATATGTTGACAAGTTTTGGTTTGATTTGTTACAGGGCGACAATCGCCGCCATCTCCGCGTATCTGGACGCCTTCCAGAAGATCGCAGACGCTGCCACCAACACAAGAGGTAGGCTGTACATGTACTTGATTTCATTAAGTAAATCATGCTTGAAACTAGTGATAGGAACGAATGTATAGGTATTGTTAGAAAATCCCAAGTATGATAGCTGTTCATAGCCAAACGTCATTATTGGCGTAGTTTGGAATTGATGTCTGTAGTTGCGCCACTGGTTTGTTTGTGATGACCAGTTCGGTCTATACTCAGCAAATGAAGTCCCATTTGAGTACAGTATTAGGAGTCTACAACGTATAAATCTAGTGAAACTGCTGTACGTGGAAAAGTTGTGCTGGATTATTCGAATTTCGAATCAACGCCACGTCGTTATACAGTTGTAAATGTATTAGTTATTTTAATAATATTATAAATAAATTACATAACCATAGATAAATAAATGTGTGCATGTTCTATATCGTCCCTTGTGTTCGAACCAACAATTGTTGACACTACCTTGCCTCTATATTTTAAAAACATGTCTTTTTTTTAAATCAAAATGCGGTATCGTAAGAGGAAGTGACATTCACTCTTATGAAACTAGAGGGAGGGAAAACTACCAAACTGGGAGACACAGAACGGCAGTTTATGAACGTTTGCCTTCTCAGGTAGGAGTTCAACTCGTCAACAGGTTGCCAAATTCGATCAAAAGTGCCCCAGGCTTTTAAAACTCGTCTAAAAAAGGTTTTGGCCGCAGAAGCATTTTATAATACAGACGAGTTATATGGCACATGACTGGGAAAACGCGGAACACGCTGAGGGTTAGAGTGGTACAATTCGAATGAATGAGAGAGAGTGAATGCCAAAAATGTATGTCTGGATGGGATTTTGATGGTAGAATGTGTGGAAAATTTTAGCTTTTTAAATTGCAGTAATTTGACGATTGCATAACATCTTCAATGTTAACGCAATAAAAAATTTATTTATTTATTATTTATAACATGACCTGTTGGCAGAGCATGCAGTCATTTTTGAACTGGTTTCTGCTGGAAAATTATGTCGTACTACGAGCCGGGAGCATTACAAAATATCCGGTAGAGTTCTTCTTCTTCCGCTTCCCCTTAAAGTATTCTACTTTACCCCTTACATGGCAAAACTGAGTCTTTAGAACCGCGTAAACTCTGTGAACAATAAAATTTGCCAGCGAGTTCCACAACTCGTTACGTTGCTGTGCTGTACAATGTTGCCGCATAGCGAATCTCGCATTGTGGCCGTGCGGTCGGCAAAGTTGTTGACCACTGCGGTAGTGGCGGAAGTGCAGTGCGGCTGCGCAGTTGTGTGCGCGCGGTCCAGTGTGCGGCGTCGCGTGAACAGTGGAAACGCGCGATTCGCCTCACTTTCCAGCAGCGTGACACCCGGCCCCGCGCTCACAGCGCACAGCAGAGCGTGCTTACATAAAGTACATCAGGTACAATGTACACTGCGCGGGAGAACCATATTGTTCCGGTTCCGCGGTGGTTATGGGCACGGAAAAACGCCATGAGTTCCTATAGGCTCCCGGTTCCCAGACAAGAGACCGTGGTGTCAGATTCAATACCGTGTTTATGTAAACAACAAATTATATGAGTACGTTGTGTCAAACATGTCGATAGACCAATTTTAAAAACAGCAGTGTTTTAATTTTATTTTAGGCAGTGTTGTCTATGTCCGTGTGAACTGTGTTCCTCCTGTGACTTAGTGGGTATTTGTGTATCGAACTTCAAAACTCTTGGCAATCTTATATGGGCTAAGTAGCATCTCAGTATAGAAGGAAAATATCAGATGAATATGTGTTATAAAACGCACGACCCTGGACCTGCGAATTAAAAACAATTTTAATATTTCGAGTGAATCTTGTAGGAATCAAGAGTTTACACGAAAGAAAAGTTCCGGACAAACAAATCCCTACGACCGTGCGTGCATTGATGATTGACCTGAAATGTTCCAAACCAGTCTCGGTGAAAATTCAGTCTTATGCCGCTGAGAATACCCATAACATAAAGGATGTGCTTGTGCCAAGTTGTTTCAATGCTCTTCCCCCTAGCTTGAAGATGCTGAAGTAGAAGCTGAAACTTTGGTTGGCTGACAGACCGTTCTACAGCCTGGTGGCGTTCTTCTCCTAGAAAGATTAAGAATATTCCTAAAATATTGATTTATAAGACTGTATTTTTAGTTTTGATGATTATAAAATAAGGAATGCTGATTTCTGATATAGGCCTACTAGAATTTGTTGGAAATTTGTCTGAAAACCTGAGATAATTTCGTCTTGATAAAGTGTAGAGTCTGTTCTTGTTGTAAGCCTCGTTTGTCACCCTAAATGATCTGAGCTTTAGGCAGTGTAGCCTATATTTAAAAATGAATGTTTTATTTAATTTGTGGCCTGACTAATTTTTATAGTCAATTTCTTGCAATGAATTTTGTGCTTTATCTGAAACAAATACTAAATTTCTCTAAATAGAAACGTTGTCTGAACTGAGTGAGCAACTGTCCAATGCACAAGACAAAGAGCTCGTTAACGAGGAAAAGTCTAGATAAAGTATGTGATACGAGTAGAGCTTGTGAAAAACAAAGCAAACAGCTACGCCGGATTATCTCTATTGACCTGTTTCCTGAACTGCGCTATCTAACTCTCCTTGGAGTCGCTGATTGAAATAAACAACTCTAATTTCAGATAGCTTAATTAATCTAGTGTATTTAATTTCTAGAGTTATGTAGAGTACGACTGGCGCGAGTGTTTATGGATATAGTCCAATTTTATTGATTCAGTTCATAAGAAACCCTATACCTGACAGTTGTGTTGATAGTGAATTGCCCTAGAAAACAGATCGGTTCATTTCCATATCTTTATACAGGACAAAACGTCGTAGAACAAAACGTTTTCATATATAATTTGAAATAAAAAATTAAGAAAACCATCCACAACATGTTTTGAATAAATGAAATTAATTTTCTAGTGGTAGAGCCAGCCTAAAATACAACATTATACATTTTGAGTTTACAAAAATTGTGTTGTACTGTATCGTTTATTTGTAAACTCAAAATGTATAGTGTTGTGTTTTAGCTTTTGCTTTACCAATAGAGAATCAATTTCATTTATTCGAAACATGTTGTGGTTGAACACTATGTTTGATTGCTTTTTTGGACTTTTATTTCAAATTATATATAATAATGTATAAGCAATAAGTGGTCATCATGAATAGCAAAACGTTTTCGTTTTCCAGCGCAAATGGCAAAACTTTATGTATGTGTATAAAATCGCATTGTTGTCAGTAGGCTAAGATTTTCACGAAATTTGGTGCTATTGTTTTGGTCTACATCTCTAACTTGAATCCTATAACCATCAAAATCGATTTTCCAGAAATGACCTTTTAGGGGGTGGGAGGATTTTCCTCCCAAAAAATGGTCGTTTAGTCTATAAAAACTCTAATTTTGTTATGATTTTAATGTGATATAGTTACATACAGGTGTACGGAAAATCAGTTAAATCCTTTCAGGCAGACCAAAATGGGGTTTCGCCGCCATATTGGTTTGGCTGATTGGATTTTGTTAATTTATGGTTTTTCATGTTGGGATTTAGTGACCATACATGATCATAAATACAGTTGTGTAACCTAAAACCCCTTTTGGTGGGTAAACCGTAGTACTTGTCTCTTTATACGCGTCCAGAAAGTTTTCCCAGTCATGCAAACGTTTTGTTGTTTCTTTTTCTGCATGCAGGAACAACAATATCTGGAAGTTTGTTTACAATCAAAGTAAGTCAAGGTGCAGCAAACGGTACACTGAGACTACCTGTGATTAGATATGTACTTTTCAATGATAAGTATAGGGTTATGAGATTAACTATATCTCCTGGGTGTCGGATTTCGAGTGCGGTGGGAGTACTGCACAAGTTACACATACAAATAGAGGTGTGCTGGAATAGACTGCTGGTTTATCTATACTACCTACTGTCTAAAGACTCAACTGAAGCGGTAATTTCACACTCTTCACAAGTAAATCAACATTTTGAACAATGGAAAGGCCTTACAATGTTTCTCACATTTCAAAGTATTAAAAGAGAAGAGAACTTGTGGTTAAATACTGCTTGAATGGGATAGGAAGAAGTTCGGACTTCCACTAAATTTTCAAACGGCGAAAAAAGATTCAAGTTATTTCCCTTGCAAATAGCTTAAATGTTTAAAACCACGAAGTAAAGATATAATGTATATGTTTAAATCTGTACTCGAGTAGCTTTAAAAATCCCAGTGTTTAAAAAGTAGAAAGCCACGTTTTTCCTTTCAATGCGACATTTCTTTACAATGGGTTTTCTGGTAATAATGTGAATAACCCTATACAACAGCTGATAATGATTAAGGTTAAATAATAAATGAATTTTCCAAGATAACAACCACTTTCGCCGATATAGCAGCACTTAACTGATAAATATTCTAGTGCGCTTGAGTATGATCTTTGTTCCGCATTGCAACACAGTAAACCTTTCCATGTTGACAAAAGAAAACGACAAACTTTAACGTTCAAACTTCAAAGTACAGAATTCTCATCGTACAGAACGAAATGACTCCATTGAAAGTCATATCAAAAAGTTGGCAGATACTCCATTATCTTCCTCAAAAGAAATGCTCTGACATAAGATCCCTGGCTGGAAACTGATAAGACCCAGCTTTCAGCAGCAAGAATGGAGTCATTGACTCGAAGTGGACAGTCTGTTCAATAGAGAGTCGACCTCTTCATCCTCTATTGACTGTTTCACTTGCGACATGCAGCTGGCTTGCAATGACAATTGCTCTGTCCTAGGTCATGGTTGAATCCATGTCCAATTGTAAACAAATCATGCAACCAAGCTAGAGATCGAAGTCATTTTCATCGTGTTTGACTAAGTGTATTTTGGTATAGATTTGTGGTTAACTTCGAAGCATTTGTAACAATTAGTCAAACTTTCCTCAGTACTACGAAAATGTGCCAATTACACATAGAGGATTCGGTATCCTGATTGCCCACATCAGCTGCACGGCGACGCTAAATACAAGGGTCTGCAAAAATCCAAAATACGCCAACACTATTAAAGTGAAGATGACGAATTTAAATTCGTTTTAAAGGTAAGAAGCTCTAACACGCATACAAAGCGTATTTCTCGAAATTAGGCGTTTTAATTGTACAAGTTGCAGTTGAATAGGACTAAAACTTGGACGTCGTCAAAGTTTATTTGTAGAACGATTATACCACGAATGATAAATCGGGCTCTATAAACTTGTCGGAAAACTCCTCCAGTTTCTAAAAATACAATGTTTAACAATGTAAAAATTATTTTAAGGGTAAAAGCTTGGTTTGACAATTAGGCCGCATCAGTTGAAAGAAGGCCGAGTTGTTACGTACGAGTGTGGTGTCAGGTGTTTTAGGCTTTCTCAAAGATTACGTCGACAGTAAAAAACAGAAGTTTTACTTCCTAATTACTTCTTAAACTTAAAAAAATAAAACAGTCAAGTTAGGGTTGAAAAAGCCCTAAACTACGTTCGTTTATTCACCAACTACGCATTTTGACCAGAGTTTCAAGCAATCCAAAACATTCATCTTCTGTTTTCAGTAAATAATCACTTGAAATAAGCTATTTTGTATTTCAAAGTGGGGCTAAAGTTATTAGAATTTAATCTTGTGGCTGTTAAAAATATATTTTCAAACTGGAACATTTCAGCTTGTAATATAATTCATAGAAAAGGTATCAACTGGGACACAAACTTTTCAAGAGGAAACTTCTTAGCAAGTTGCAAACTCAATATATACGTGAGATGTTCTCAAGTCACTTTTAATCTTGATCCTCTGGCGATTTAAGCAAATATGTTATAAAGTCCTAGAAGGTTGTACAGTTCAATTACTGAAGAGATAAAACATAAATTCTTTATCCAGTGTCATTTAGTTCGAGTGTATCTCATGTGACTACTGATTTAAATATTTATACTAAAAGTATTATATCTACTGTACTATAAACTAAAATAAGACAACTAAATCTAAAAAGTAGATGTTTGAAATCCTGTTGTTAATACAGTTAATTTACAGTTAAATGAGCTATGACCGTAAGGCAGCCACATTTTAGTCTTTTTCCAAAGATTAGTATTACTAGATTATAACTAAAAATTAGTTCTTTGTTTGAAGTTTGTTGTTGACGATGGGAGGGTTTCAGAAGTTGAACTATTATTGAGGACATTTTCCATCGTTAGTAAAAGGATCACCGCCACGTGCATACGCATCAACGTTGTTCTCTTGTTCCCATTTAGGCGCGGTGATCCTTTTTGTTCACTAACGATGGAAAATGTCCGCAATAATAGTTCAACTTCTGTAAAATTAGTATACTAGAGATTTCGCTTTGCTACGGACTTTTCTTATTAACCTGCGAAATATATTCCTTTTTCCAATGAGTAATTAGTATGAGCTCCTCGCTTGTCTCACGCAGCTGAGTGGACTGCGAAGTATGCCTATCCCAGGTGCAAAAAGCACGCCTGGAGCGGGATTTGAACCCGCACTATAAGTCATTGAGCTTTTCCAAAATATTGTCAACAATTTACAAAAACAAAATTTCAATGTATATACAGTACTACGATGAAGGGTTCAACTATTTCTCGAAATATGCGGGAAATGCAACGAATACACAGTCACATGCAAATGTTGGTTTATGCAATAGCCGCGGTGAAAAGTGGGTTAGTTTCCACCGGGTTTCTGGAACACCAGCTTTACATTTTGCCAATATTCCACTAACGCGATTTTCCCCTCTACAAGTAGGGCAAAACTCAACTCCACAGTACATGTCCTGCAGAAGCTATTGCATTTAGTTAAGCTATTGCACCAGTGCTTGCGTGCTAATGAATAATTAGCCATCATCAATATTTAGTTGTTTAATTCGAGAACGTTTTTAAAAGTTGAATTAAATTACGATTACGCGCCAGATATGCTACGAGTGGCGAACATGACATAGAAAAAACCCCTGAGCTGAAATTAAACTTGCGTACAAGGGTTGAGATTTCTTGACGCCCACTCAGTATATTGAGATGACGTCAGAGTTTGACCTTTTCACAAGCTGAGTGAAAGCTTCCCAATGCGTGGGCGAAGGGTAGCAAATGATTTTGTGATTACAACACCCTCTAGAGTCCAGTGGGTAATGTTACATATTTTAACTTGCGTATTAAGTTAATTTTAACATAACACCGTCCCTCCCGTCCTATATTTTCTGAACAACCAATTTTTCATACACGAATGTTTATACAGGGAAGCATCCTTCCAACTCCTTATAGACTTCTCTTTTTAAATATCTCAAAAATTCTCCGACTGAAAAGCTAATTTTGTAAATTGAAACCACGATGGCAAAATTTGTAATGGTTAAATTGATGCTTTAATCACACATTAATTATTATTTCATATATACGTATACAAAGTCTAATTGACATAAAGAATCGGCGCACCTAGATGTGTGCCTTCGCCAACTACTCCCACAACACGGGCGGAACTCCTCAGATTTCTATTATATGGAGGGCCTAGATATATAATATTAATTTTATTTATATAAATCTGCCTACAATGGAAAACCAAAAGCCAAACCCCCGCCAGTGGTTTAGTTGGATGCAACGGTAGAGAACAATTTTCATTACCCACAAAACGTATGCTATCATTCCTTATAGCATGCCATGAAGGTTATGAAAAATCAATGATAATACATAGCTAAATTATAGTTAAGAACATTATCTAACTGCAAACGACCGGGCTGTGATAACTACAACCCAAGAATTTCAACGTTGTTTTCACAGATTCTCATGGGTCGGAAACGTGAACTGGCGTTACAGTAACGATGGATCGGCGGCTAGTTTGCAGCTCGGAGGGTAGTTAAAAGTTAGCTGAAGTTTAACTTTGTGTACCAGAGTTTGTCCGGAACCAGCTAACTCACAACAGCGCCAGGCTTCTTTAACTAACTAACTGCACCCCCCCCTCCCCTCCTCCACTCCTCACCATCGCCAGAGCTGATAGTTAAGCTCCATCACGCCGGCTTTGTCAAAGCTCCTTACACTAATTAACCCATTACACTACCGGACACCTCTTCCTACGTGATGTATTAAGCAACGATACTGTATACAGTACACATAATTATTGCTTTTTTAGGAGGATAAACAAATCCGTGAATATTCTAAATTGTGCCTTTGAATTTACTTATAGAAGCCCATTGAATGCTAATGAATGTTCGAAACCGAATGCCAGTGTTCGTGTAGTCCGGAATCGATCCCTGAAGGTGTTTGTTTGACAGATGGTAGTTTTTAATAAACTTATGATCTCGTGTTTTAAAATCTTTTAGAATTTCTGGGATTGATGATACCGACAGAGTACGAGTTAAACTCGGTGAACAAGAGTCATATTTGAGTTGAGTTTTTATCAGAAAATTCAATGAATATTGGTTTTAGAACCAATTATAGAATCTTGTATGTGAAAACGCAACACATTTTTCCTTATATTGCACTGCAAAATATTTGTTTTTAGGAAAGTAGTCTGATAACTTGAGGAAAATCTACGGTCACAATGACAAAGTTGGGACAAAGCGCAAAATTAAGTTTAGCGAACATTGGTTTCGTGTTTATTAACTTTGTTCTAATTTTTTTATCAAAGCTACCGCACTACGTTGAATATTAGGCCTACGTTTATTTAGAAAGTGAACCAAACGTCTGGGAATGCACAATGCAAGCAGAGAAACACTGTCTTCACTGAGGCCCAGGTGAGAGAATTGTTTGTAGAGTGGATAGATAAGAAATGTATATATGTTCACTGATAAGCGGCAGAGTATATATAATCACACCGCGCCTTGGGATTAGGCGCTGCACTCACTCAGTTATAAAATAAAATATGTTCTCTTCATTTTACAAACCAGGCCAACACGCAGTGAATCGAGTTCTCCTTGTAATCGTTACTCTTATTCGCTCCGTTCTCAGCCTCGCTTTGCTATTCGGCCGTTCTATTGCCTAGGCCCTTACGAGGTAGGCCTCGCTTCGGCCTTCGGTCTCAGACTTACGTGTTCTTCTTATAACATATCGTGAAGGTAAAAGGTATTTTAAATTTTATTGAAATCCGACTACTAATTAAGTTGTTATATAGCGAAAAATCACTTTTTGGCCGCCATTTTGAAACGATTCAATGAATTTTCCTAATTTTTAGTATATTGGTGGCTACCATAAAATATATATTAAATTCAAATTTCATCAAAGCCGGAGGAAATTTACTGTTTTAAGATCATTAAAACCACCTAAGGTTACCCTTTGGGTTACTTTAATAGCCTGCTCTGAGACGAATCTTTAGTTATATAACTTCGGTGTTCGTTTTTATAGTAACAATACCTCCTATATGCATGTTTGGGATGAGACTGATGGTGGAAGGGGTTCTAAAGAACAAGTTTCATGTCTTCGGAAACATTTATATGAACGTGCCTAGACATTCAAGCACATTGTTCTATTTTCTGACTCATGCACTGACCAAAAATTAAACGTTTGTATTATAGTTTTACTCTGCTGAATCTGGTCAAGACCCTCTATAAAATATGGAAACAATTGACATCAGACCACTCCTACCTTCCTTATGACACCGAATTTGATATCATAGAGAGAGAGAGCAAGCAAGAAACATGGGACCATCAATGTGCCTGATGATTGGGTCCGATAACAATTAAACTGCAATAAATGAAAAAGCCTCAGTTTGAGGTTGTAAAATTAAAACTAGAAGAGTTGTGTACCACAAAACCCTTTTAAAGCTTCAACGATAAATAGGAAATGGACATAGAAGGAAACAAAGTAAATTGTCTGAAAACCCGATGCTTGAGGTTTGAAAAAGGAGCACCCTTTCAAATAAAGATCAATGCATCTTCCAGAAAACTGTCAATATTCAAAACGGTGAACATCACAAAAAAGCCAAAAGGTAGGCGAGGGAAACTAGTGGAAGTGCGAAGTTTGTTGACGGTTCAACAGGGCATTATTATTCCTGCCTTACGTTTATCCCGGGTACTTCAAGAATCTTCCTGGACACTATTTTAATGAATAATTAAGTGTAAAAATAAAATGTATCAACAATACTTGGAGTTGGTTCATTAACATCCCAAAGTTTGTCAGAATACATTATTATGGAATTATAACCAATATAACATGCAAGTTGACTAATGGAAGATATTTACATGTGCAAGTTACCCTTTAAAATGTTTAAATTTAATTTAAAAATATGTATTGGTCGTTTGACCGCTGAAAGAATAAAATAATAAGAAATAATATCCTCAATTTACGCGAAATAATTGCACGACTGTAAGTGAACAAGTACAAACTTTAAATGCCCACCAGTCAATATTGATGCTTCCCTCAAAGCCCTAAATTTCTACAGTAACAGCTAAATTTAATAATACTCTAAGCTAGATTACAGTCAATATTAATTACAGATGAGAAGGACCTTATACAAACGGCAATGTACTCTATATGAGCTGTTATGCAGAACCAAGGGATGTTATCGTACATTGTAGCCTGTGTTAATTTGCAATATAATATGTAGGTTATCTCAAGTAGCTATAGGCTAACGTAGCGACCCTCTCATATGCATTTACATGAGGCTATAGAGGCGTAGTTTTGTCGTCACTATTGCCTATTAAACCCGGAAAGGACAGTGCTCTAGTCTAGGTAAAGTTATTTTTTTTTATTTAAAGTAAATAGAAAGAAGTAATATATGTCGACCGCCAAGGGCCCATGTAAGGGAGGGCTTAGTGATGAATTAACTGTTGACCGTGGCAGGGCTCGAACCTGCGAATTACCAATCCGCAGTGAGGTGCGATATCGACTCAGCCACCATGTCGTCCACCCTTTTTGTTTGATTATGTCACAATGGAATATTTAAAGTGTTAAGTTTGTACGTTTGAGCATTTCTTTCTATTAATGGGTTGATGTGGACATTACATTGAGTTTTATAAGATCAAGAGGTTCGAGGCTGTTTAAACCTCAGTTGAAAACCTTCACGGGAATAGCTCAGCAACGGCAATCGTCATGTTGTCTTTTGTTTACTTTAATCTTTAAAGTTTACTTGTGCTGGCTCGGCAACACGGAAACCAGCAATTATATAGTTATTCAAAACTGTAGAATAGTTTTCCGCGTATAAACCTTCTCACGATACAGTTGAAGCCGAGACTTTCCCGCGGTAGTACATACCGACAATTCTTGATGTAAGATCTCTTCTATGATACACGGTGACAAATAATTGCTGTGTGATCTATTTATGACTTTCCCGTCATTTCCTGATCACTGTCATCTTAATTTACACGCAACTTTCTCAAGGGGTGTATTCTTCTCTACTTTTCTATCTGGTAATTTATCTGGTTGTTTCCCGATTGTCGCCTGAATTGTAATAATTTTTTCGCAAAGTGGTTATTATTTATTAAAATGTGTATAGTTTTATTTTCATGGAAGACTTGAAATTATAACCCACGAAATACACTCTCAGGCGTTGACCAATAGTGAACAGGCGCGGAGATTGGGCGAGGATTATGCAAAATTACTCCATAAAGTTGCGTAATAGCGGGTAATATTTTTCACAACTTCCAGGCGAGGGAATTATGGGCGGTTTCCGACTGTCGATGTCGGGATAACCAAACCTGAACCGGAAATTGCACCGCTCTTCCCTGTCAATATTCTTCAATCTGTGATCACAAACCAACCTCCCCCCCTTCACCCCTCTGAGTTCTGACATCATAGCCAACACTCAACTGGATCAGGTTCACACTTCTATCGCTATATATTCGCGTGTAACTTGCAAGTACTATGTCTCTTGGTTGCCTACTATGGTTTGGAAGTCACGTTAAGCCGTTGGTTCTTGTATTTCCATTGGTCATTGGGCTATTAATTAATGACCCATTCTAAGGAAGAGTCGGCCTTAGTTTGTAACAAGACTTCTCATAACTCATTACTACCACTCATCGCACTCATCCTTCACCACATATTTGCCTTAAAATACCCTCATGAGAGTGGTCGGCATCTCAAATAGTGATATAGTCTTTTTATTGGAGTCAATCGACAGTTTGTATTAGATATTTTTATTAGCTTCAGTTTAATTTTGCAGTAATTCAAAGTTGAGTGTTCTGAAAAACTGTGTTTGTTTTTGCTTTAGGCACTCACAACAACGTTTCAAAGTCGACTGACAACAAAACACAAAACCCGATTGTAGGTGACGTGTTTAATTTGATAAAAACTCTATGAAGTGACTAACATTTCCACGCATACATGTGCAATTGTGCAAAAGACCTCGGTCACGTACTAAACTCTTTGAGTCTTAGTCAATTAAAATCTTGAGCGTGCTATCTACGGGAACATCCTAAAATTTGAAGGGTACCGTCGTTATACTGTTGAAAATGCCGATTATCGTCCTAACACATAGTTTTTCAAAAACTAGTTTTTATGTAAACCTGAAAAGTCAAAAATATCTTTCTTGTTGTTCCATTAGTTGTAAATTTCCAAAATCTTGTGTTTTTCTTCAAAATTGAGTTGTTTTAGTTTTAGGTAAACGGTAAATTTGTTGGTATTTATTTATTAATTTCGTCGTCTTTTTACTAGGTTTGTTTGTATAAAGATCGCCACATGTATTTTTGTCATTATTATCTGATTTTATAACAACCTGTTTTTATTTTTCAGGTAAGTCTTGAAGACTCTTCTGTCGCTCGTGCGTAAGTAACTTTGTCCAATATGATTTAATGCTATAATATATTAAAAAGAGTTTACATAAATTATGAGGTTTTAACACCAAGAATTAGTGAAATTGATTTGTCAGACATGCATATATCAATGTGGGTGTAGAAATCTAGGTATTAGTGGTCTCGGTATTCGTGAAGGGATTTTAATATCTGCGGTGGCTGAGGGCAATTTATCTTGGATATTGGCGCGTGTTTAGGTGTGGGTATAATCCGGGCCTTCGAGATGTTATCCCTCCCTCCTCCCCCCTACTCACCCGCCTGCCTTATCCAGCTGTTAATCCGGGCTTACAGATTTTATTTAAATAACTCAAGTCACGTCAGGGAGTCGAACTGGACTGAGATATATTTGTTGGAATGGTGTATGTCAATGCATAAGTAAATACAGTAGTGTTTGCATTAAGAGCGCCTCCATTTTGATTTTATTTTAAAAATCACAATACTGATTTTTCTTTTTTCTTATTAAACCATTTTAATGACGTGCTCTCAGATCGCTCAATAACAATTCACAATATTGAAGTACAGGACAGTTAAGTAGAACGGACATTTTCTCTGCTGCAGCACATTGAGAGCCGGCTCTGGTGGTTAAGTGGCTCATAAAACAAAGCCGTTGATCTACAAACAGCGGAAGGAAACCCATCTCTCCGTCAGCTGAAAAGTGAAGTAGTATTCTGTACTCAAAGAACTTATAGAGAAAGCGTATTAAATTTTGGTTCATTCTGGAAACAAAAAATTAATAAACGTTGCATAAAGAAACAGGAAGAAAAGAAAGTTTAAAACGAGTTGTCTACCGTCGTAACAGTCCGGCCTGTTAAGGAGAGCAGTTGAGTCTATGCCGGTCACCTTAAGGATCCGCCTTAGTGATCTAAGAAAAAGCCTAAATTCGTCCGCAGAAGGAACACTCGACATCGTGCACGTAACAACTTACTGGCTAAACAACTGGCCGTCTTTCAACTGATGCGGCCTACTGTCAAAACCAAGCGGTTGCAAGGTTTTACAGCGGCTTGTTTTTCACCTTTCAAAGTTATTTTTATACAGTATTGATAATCTAGGTATAATATTTGGAAACTAGAGATTTCCGACGTGTAAAGAGCCCGATTTGTCATAATTGGGTTGAAAGTTTTACAAATTTGTATACACTTAAAACGTATAATTAAAAAAACGCTCTTAACACGTGTAGTTAAGCTTCTGGGCTTCAAAACTAATGAAAATACTTAATCTTTACTTTGATAGTGTCGACGTATTTTAGATTATGTTCCAGACTTTTGCTTTGAACGTCGTTGCGCAGCTTAGGCGGACCCTAAAAACCCTTGATCTCACGAGCTCCGCCGCAGAAAACAGGTTAATTTGCTTCAAAGCAAATTTGGACCCTTGGTTTTAGAGCCATTCCTTCAAGGCTTTGACATTTTTTTAACACCGACTACCCCTAGAGGAATTTTAAGGCGAATATGGGATGACTGATGAGTGTAATGAGTGTTAAATCCATGTTTTAAAAAAGAATAAGGCCGACTGGTATTGAGCGTTAGTTACGAGAACACTTAGTTCATTGATCATTAAAACCAAAATTGTTGCGTTGACACTACTGCGGTGTGAGGTGTGCGCGGGCGGCGTGTTTGAAGCGAGGCGGCTAAATATATGCGCGAGATGTCTCTTGAGCTCGTGTACACACAGCTTCCTGTATACACAAACATGTGTACTGTGTTGAAACAATGCCCGCCCGCTACACCTGACAAGTGCGGTGCAGTCAACATGTACGATACATAGCGGGAAAACTTGCCTGCAGGAGCATCTTACTTACTTACTTGATACTTGTTATCTTTGTCGATGCCCAGCTAATGCCAGATAGACTGCGTCAAATCAAAACAAAACTGAAACTGATATTTTAACTCCCTTATTTTGATTTACAAGATGGCAATGGACTAGAGGAGTAGTTGCTGTCAACCTCATTCAGCGTGTAAACAGGTTTATTGCTGAAGATTTTCCTGAGAGCAACTTCCATCTTGTTGGAGTCATTTATCCTGAGATTAGCTGGCAGTGCGTTGTATAGCCTGATTCCTCTAATTGGAAAAATGTTTTGGGTTTTGGATAGCCTGCATCTAGGGACGTCAATATCTCGACAGGTCGGACGTCTGGTATTGTGGCTGTACATATTGCATCTCATTTGGATTTTGTTAATGTCCTTGCTAATGGCTAGCTGGGAGTTCAGACAGTTTTGGCTAAAGACGGTAGGAATGCCAGTTTGTCGTAACAGAGGCCTGCAGTGGTCCCTATGTCCAGAATAGGTGATGAGCCTAACGGCCTTCTTTTGAAATATCAGGATTCTCCTGACGCCGGGCGAATGTCCCCACTAAATCAAACCATAGTTTAGGTGGCTATGAAAAAGGGCATAGTACACAGAAACTAGGTACTGAGGGGTGACAATATGTCTCAGCTTATGCAGCAGATGCAGAACTCTTGAGAGTTTTGAACAGATGTTATCTGTATGATTCTTCCAACAAAGAGTAGAATCTAAGTGGAAACCCAAGAGCTTGACCTTTCCATGCAGAGCCACCATATCGTCTAAATTGCTAAGGGTGCAGAGCAGACGTTGAGTTTTATCTTCATTCATTTGAAGTTTATTGGTTTTAAACCAGTCACTAGCCTGTAGAAGGAGTTGGTCGGCTTCCAGCAAAGCTGCATTTACGTCAACACCCCTATCCATCAGCGTAGTATCATCTGCAAACAGCAGCGTTTTCCCCCAAGACAGTTTGATCGTTGAGATCATCATGGGAAATGTGAGGGGCGGTTGCTGTACACATGTAGGGTCTTAGAAAATACCAATGATTGAGTAGATTAGTAATCATTGAATAAAAATATCCAACGTTGTTTTTGGATTAAACAGCTTTTTGCGCATTTTCGAAAGGAATAGAACTATTTATCGCCATATAAAAATAAACACGTACAACAAAATGGTAAGCGATTTTAAGGTGCCCGACAGCCACTAAGTTAAATGGCAAAACTTTGTAATTACATACTATCACTAAATCACTATTTGAGATGTCGACCATATGAGGGTTTTTAAGGCAAATATATGGTGAGGGATGAGTGGTAGTAATGAGTTATGAGTTGTAGTCTTGTTACAAAATAAGGCCGACTCTTCCTTAGAATGGGACATTAATTAATAGCCCAATGACCAATAGAAATACAAGGACCAACGGCTTAACGTGACTTCCGAACCACGCATGTGATGGTCTGATATGTCTAAACGATGGTGGGAGTTGATGCGGGTATCATCAGATGATCACTGAGACAATCTGAGCCGCTTTAGACCTATATAATCCTCAAACCTGACCTCAATTACTGAATGTGTGACCTCTGTTTAAAGTCGCATTTGCTGTCCGATTTTCGAAATTTGAGTTTCTTCCAAAAACATACTTAGGCGATGGAACGTTTGTCAAAAAAACCAAGTAGCCTATGTATGTGACAAAATATGTGGGATTATCCTAACATCGTTTGCCAGGATGTTTTAAGAATTCCCACCGTTCAAAACTTAACACGTTTGAAATGGAAAATAATCTTAGAAAACATAACAAATCAGCTGGAAGTAAAGTATGACATCGCTTTAATGGTTAATATAGTCATAAGCGAATACGGGATAATGTGGGAAATTATATTCTCTTACATAAACAAGCACAGTTTAAATACAGTTAATGTTGAAACACAATTAAATCACGTACAACGATCGCCAGAATTATTTATTGAACATAGAACTTTTAAAGTTATTAAAATCCTTCTAGTAATTTCCAACAATTTTAGCTATTTCCCCTGTAGAATTTTGATGTTTTATTTAGAAAAAGTTGAATATTCGGCAACGGCAGGTTATATCCTAATACATAGTCTAGCTAGTGTTGTGGGTGGTATTGCTTTGTAGCTGGTTCAGTTAGATGATACTGTTGGTGTTAAAGCTTACCCAACTCTGTGTTAACTTTGATGTGGCTGTCAGCAGAACATGTTCGACACAAGCCAATATACAAACCTACACCTCGACACACGCTCACAGACGACGTATACAGTGCACAGTAGTGATTAAATTATCCTTTTCCTTTGGAGTTTTGACGGTTGGTTATTGCAAAATGTTTGAAAGTTTTTGGAAAATGTCTACAATATTTTAGTTGTTCTTTTGGCGTCAACAACAGGTTTGTGGTAGACAAAACATTGTGCAGTATTTCTTTTTTTATGGCAGTAGAAATATTTCCGCTTAAAAATTTTCATATTTTTAGAAACTTATATAGCATTTTCCTCCAAAGACACGTAGGCTAAATTAAATAATACTACAGTCAACAAAAATAGGTTTTACAAATTTTACAGTATTGTAGAATCCAACATTTTATATTCATTCAATTTCTTAAGAAAATACAAAAACTTTAAAAGTGTTTTAAAACTATTCCAGTTTATTTCGGGCTTTGCCCCTTTATCAACTGTGTACTTATGTACTAATATATTCAATTATATATCAAATTACTTTTCAACTTTATTTTTATGTATTAATATATTCAATCGATATATTTTTGTCTTCAAATTTATTTAGTAATAAATTAGCTATTTAGCATTTATACAAATTAAGATCTATATTCAATCGATGATATAGTTAAAGAAAATGTTGTTGAGTAACACATGATTATAAAACTTTTGGTTGGAAACTTAAAAACTGTACAGTATATACTTATCATTTTTACAGAATAATTACTACAGGAAATGTGATAGCGGAATAAGTTCGCACTGTTTTATTGATTATGTCACCGGTAAAAGTTGATTGTGGTTTAGTTACAATCGCTAAGCTAAAACCATAATAAAACCTCAATTATTATCACAATTGCTAAAATAAAAGGTTTATTAGTATAGTTTTGAGTTAAAGTTTTTTAACGTTACCTAATCTATTTAACTAAATGTTAACGTTGATACATTGTCGGTGTATGTACAAATCCGAGTAACCTTACTTTAGACTTACTTTTAAACCACACGAATCTGTTATATGGATGGCTCTATAACTAATAACTCGTATACTTCACTGCACTGTAAAACGCAACTGTCTAACCAACCATGCACTTTTCCCAATTGAAAACCTGTGTCAATAGTTTCAATTCTAAAATGAGAATTTTAAAGTAATTATCTTGATAAATAAAGAAAGTAGAAATGTGTGGATGCCACGAAATTAGGTTGTGTCTTACGACTTCACAGTAAAATTTTAAAACGGAAATTCGACATCGTGTTTGATTAGTACCGGTAGAAAATAGGCCAAAAGAGTCTCATAATTAAATAGTACTTATTATGTTATTTTTTAACATTATTGAAAGTACCGTACCTTGTTTTAAACTGTCCTGTTTATGAAAATATTTAAAAAATTAAATTTGTAATACACAATCTTAAACACTAACCCCCAAATTTGCTGAGTTTCGATGGTTCCTCGCCTACACTATAATATGCATAATGGATGCAGCGTAATGGCTGAACTTACATAATGGTCGCGTCGCGGCTGAAACGTGAGCCCTACATTTCGTACAAAGGTTATCACGAGCGAACCTCCGCCTCCGACCTTTGCTGAGATGCCACACTTCAGTGTTCGCTAGATTATACGTGTATTAGCCTACAGTAGGCTAGTTGCAGATTGAATTGGAGATTAGTATCTACTACCCAGTGTAGCTACCAGACTACCCTGAAGTTCGTCTTGTGTAGGATTTGACCACCTCCGTCGGCTTTGGATGAACTCTAGATGTGATTTTAAAATAGCACAAGTTTATACTTTGAAGGGCCTAAAATGGCAATATACTTAAAATAGGTATTTGACTTTGTCCATACACGTCTGGCCACGATACTGGCATCTTCATAGCATACATTGAAACTATAGTTATCTAGCGTCTGTTGCTTTTGGCAAAATTTTAAAAACTAATAATATCATAATAAGTTCTATAAATAGTACTCATTTAATAACACTAAAACTGTCATTTTTTGTCCTGAAGTGTACTATATATACTTTTGGTAGGATCAGCGCCAGAAAAGATTTTGAGGTAATCTTTGGTTTGCTAGTTATGCCCTTCAAAATAATAGTTTATAAGAGCTAACTTACCTCTGGAACTTTCTAACAACCAGGATAATAAACAGGCAGCAGGTCAGGGCCAAACTTTTCAAAAATTCGTTTTTACTTATTTATTTATTTATGCTTCAATACCATATAAAATCCAATTACATAGTAGCACTTTGCATATAATTAAGCATTAACAAAAACGTTTACACAATTTAAATTTGAATTAGTTTACAATATAGTTATGTAATATGAAATTAAAGGAAAGGTATATACAAATTATCGATAGTGATATTTAAATAATAAATATAAAATAAATACATATATAACACATGCACTTAGGCATGATAATAACGCTGTATCCACTTGCAAAGTTATGACAGTAACATTATAAATCATTTATCACATTAAGATAACATATGTAATACATAAATACATACTGCTACATACAGTTTAATTTTTCACGTTCCAAGAATAATGACTAATTACTCTTAATACGTGCCAAGTATTGTTGAAAGCAAGGGAATAGTCATGAGACACGTATGTGATGAAACCTCATATGACCGATAACAAATGACACACTTTGTTCCAATCATGTACGTACACAAGTACATGATTGATATCATAGAAATAAATACGCAGGCTAGGGCTCATCACTTGGTAGAGGGCTAAGAAGAGAGTCCTTGCCTTAGCAGTAAATACATAAATAACTAAATAATGGCATTGGTATCCTCGTTTTGGTGATATCTTATAGCAATCGTCTCAAATGTAATAAAGTTCCATTGACCAGGGTATAAGTTGTTGTTAAATGTGTCTGGAAAATGTATAGACAAAAGGGTGTAGTGGTTGAAAACCCCCATGTCTTAGTGTGATATGTTGACCATTTCAGATCGCATGTCGGGCAGTTCTCGACATGACCGTTTTTAAACTTGTACAACAATTTAAAACATATCTTTTATTCTAAAAATTAAATTTTGCATTGGTGTAAATTTGTTTTTGCAAATGGTAGGTTAAGGGTAAAAAAGAGCTCCTAAAGAGGACTTATGCACATAACCATTAGGTGATGACTCCTTGTCCACACCTTGTAGGTGCGGAGCGCATAGCTGAGGTGAAGTGTGTGTTCTCAGACCGTTGCTGGAATGATTATCTCGTCACCGGTTACAGTAGGTTTGGAGGTTCCGTGGGCTGATACTGCGTGGCTATAACCGACCGTTCTAGTTGCGTAACCGTTCCACAAACTTCCGCCGCCAACGCATAATATTACAGTACCTGATGTTTTACATTGTTTCTCACACTTTTCTAGCGCCTTTTTCTTGTTTTGATAAATGTTTAGGTCATATTCAGACTGAAAATAGAAAATAGCTGATTATATCATCTAGTGTATAGACTATCAATTAACAAGAAAGGCTTAACAGAATCCGAACATTGATAGCAGATGAGTTCAGAAAATGTAAACAGCTTGAAGTGTGCGATGAAGTAACGGCAGTGGCCAATGAAGGTTCCATCCAGAGGAGTGACATAGCCTACTCGTAATTGTGCTGGACAGGAAAAAGAATACAGGTTTGACTTTAGATCCAACAATACGTTTCGAAATGTGTGAAAATCAGCAAAATTAGCTAATGAAGAGAAGCAGAACATAAATAAAAAACAATAAATCATTATTCAGGATAATTCAACATCCGAAATGTTGAAGTGGTTTATTCATCGGAGCAAGAGGAACTGTAATAAAATCTTTTCAAGATTTTTGGAAGAACAAAGTTTTTCTAACGTAGGTTTAGACCAAATTTCTGTTATAAGTATTCAAAGTTCAATTCAAATAATAAGCCACCATTTAAACCACCATGTAAAATAAATATGTAAAAATGTAATAGTATTCTTTGTTATTTAGTAACCTACGTTGGTTAGAAGGTGTTAATTTTAATAAAGTTTTTCTTTATACAGCCAACAATGAAAAAACACAATTAATTTAAGTTTATCTTTCTTGGTTGGTTGTGTTATCTTGTTGATTGTTATTCGCCCTAAAGCTTATAAGATAGGCTAATGTTCCTATGCTAAAATGCGTTAGCTTATACCGTTGTTTTGTTTCGGGAACACATAGATGTCAAAATAGTCCTAAAGAAATTGCAAAAGTAAACACGCTTGCCTATGGTATACCAACACCTTCTTACCAACATTGGCAATTAATTATTTGATACATATACACCTTCTTAAATACTGTTTAGTTAAGCTTTGAATAAAGATCTACACTTTTTTTGTATATGCTATAAGAAACAACAGTTATCAACTTATCAGAAACGATGTACTGACCTTTCTCCAGTTTGAATTAATGTGTAAACAATAACAATACATAAAGTGGTGAATATGTTCCTAGAAGAGTCGACCCTTTCGAAGGAAGTCTAACTTTGCTATCTTTATACGAACAACTATATTGTATTTTAGGTAGCATTTAAGTGACTATTGTCGAAATTCACTTCACGCCCAATTCTATAAAACGAAACCTAAAAATGCGATCAATATGCATTTCGTCATCAAATTGCTATCCATGCGTTTGAATTGATAATGATGATGGTGGCACTAACGTGTCACTGATTGCATCATTGACTTGACTGGAACCTGTGGTTTGGCTGGGATGCGGTTATCTGATGTCGAGTGTTTACGGTTCATGCCTCCGGACATACAAGAGGAAGGTATGCAATCACTGTGGCAGTCGCCCACCTTCGATCCCGCGCAGAGAGGTTATCGTTCCCTAGATACATTCCATGAGTGGTTTGTGTTTTAGATAAATACAAGTGATGTTGCAAACAAAATCTTAGAAAGTGTTCAGTACAAGATTGATTTTGACATTTAAATCACAATATTTGAATCATCATATGAATTGTTTTAAAGGCATAAATAGCTATATGAGTAGGTAGTAACCTGAGTTATGAGGTGTAGTAAATTTTGTTACAACTAAGAGCCGACTCTCTGAGGAATATCATTAATTAGCCGGCAATGACCAATTAAATACAAGGACCTTAACGTGGACCAGAAATACGTCAGTACGTTGTCTACTTTTTTAAGATTTCCAAGCAATCCTGGTTTTCATTTTATATCAGGATAAACCGAATTTGAACATTATTTCGGACGTTTTCTATTGTTAGTGAACAAGAACACAATGTTTCGCCATCTGCAATCTGATCCCTTCTTCAGGATAAACGTAGGTTTCTACTAAAATAGGCGAACAATTTAAACTATTTGTTGCAGATAAGCTGAAAAGAATAATATCGTGTTCATTTCAGCGAAAACTGTAATTAAAAGATTAATTAATAAATACAATATTTACAACAGTAGAAGATGTTTGAATTTGCAAGCAGAAGCTAAGTTGAGCAGTGCACGTGACCCAGTAGACCTACAGTGCCGCACCACTTGGCTCGCTCACCTGTATACACTCTAGGCTAAGTGCCGCTAACGGTGCAACGCTAAGTGTCAAGTGCAGAGCACTTAGCCTATCTGAGTGAACGTTACCGCTACTGTACCTGTACTGCCGCATATCTTTGCCTACACTACTCCTGAGCGCACATGTTTGGCGTTGCTATCTTTATGACGTATTGTTTCTAAATTTCGTTATAATAATATGCTAACGAATTCATGTTAAGAGTGGAAAGAGCAAATAATTAGGTAAACTTTGGTGCACAACGAGTACACACACGGTTTGTTGATATTTTGCAAACTAACGCGTTGGTAGTCATTAGTAGGGTTTACGCTCAAATGTGTAAGTACTCGTTACGGGCTACTATCCAAAAACAGTGCGTAGAAATATGTTTTCGATGATATCGTTAGTTTGCTTTTTTAATGAGAGGTCACACAATACGTAAATAAAGTTCTAAGACATTTCGGTCTTGCACTCTTAGATCTCAATTTCGGCGTGGGAGATAAATCCCAGAGTTGACACCAATAAGTGCTTATAATTATAGTCTAATACGCCTAATGTGCTAACATGCTTTTGCTGCAAATTTTCGGTAGAGAAGCTTCTAGTACACCGTTGAAGTAAATGTGCCAGAGTATGTTTTAAAACAAAAATATTTTCTGTACAAGTTCACTAAAAAAATAATGATTTATTTCCCAAGTTATTAGAAAGCAGCGTCCAGATTTTATCCTTCAAGGAAAACGCGACTTACAACAAATTGGGCGTAAGACCCTGTAAATTGGGCGGCGGTGGCCCGCGGCTGCGGCGTGTTATTGAATAAAATATCGCGTTTGAAAGTGTCTCCTTAGTTACCCCCTCCTCTCCTCTACAAGCTCACCCCTCCCCTCACCTACCCTTGCTTTGCATCCTCGTGGCACTTGATGGATGGCAGCTTTATTGGCATCTCGAGATTGATTTCTGTATTTTCTCATCCTCTTTCTAGATGTGGTACTTTTGTTTCCTTGCAGGCCTAAGTGTAGTTTATAGACAACCAAACAGGTGGTTCGAGCTGGAAGGAAATATACCACAGACAAATGAACTCTACCATTAGTTCTATGGATAAACTAAGTTATTGTGGTGCTGTTAAAAAGTATATACAGTTTAATACATTGACTAATACGGTAGTAGGCCATGGAAATTAAGACTTATGTACGATCCATAGGTTGACTTACAAAACCAGGTTGTTTCCATGGAGAGACGGCCGGGTAGAAGCCCGAGCAGCGTGTAAATGAATAGAGAATTTAAGATTGGAATACTTTTAAATAAATCAATGTTTCCAGAGAAAAAGATCACACCTGAGAAGATAAACTTGCATAAAACGACGTTTGCAGCTGTTGCCCCATGTTATAAGCGGTACTACCATGTTAAAGCCGCCTCTTTTAAAATACAAGTTTGAATTTGCAATGTATCCTTTACGTATAGGTAATTCTGCAGTAGGCATTCGTTGCATTAAACAATAATTTGGCTAAAATACAAAGTCATGATTAAAAAATAAAAAAATTAATAAATTGTGAATCTATTGTGCAAATTACTACCCTCGAAGTCTTATCGCCACCTGTAATTGGATCCGGACCAAATTGAATATCGAACTCAGCGGCGGCTGGATGTCGCGGTGTAGGGTCAAAGCCCCCATCCCCCCACAACAACATATGGGCACGGCGCCAAGTGACTTTGTTAGCTTTACAGCTTTAATTTGATAATTGAATCTTGCGCCGTGAGAGGATTGCTTACTTTACTTTGCGGCGAGTCTATGAGCTTCCTGGTTGTTTTTTGGTTTTATTGAAGGAACGGGCTTCGGAAAATGTATGAATTCTGTTTCTGGATCTTTAAGAGAACTACATTATATGACAGAATATTGTTTGTGCTGAAGAACAGTGTCCAGAAGCTAATTGTTTAAATTAAATCAATTTTATGTACAAAACAAAATCGGTCCAGTCTGTTCGTGGATTTAAAAGTAGTATATTTGTGAAAAAATTATTGAACGAAATCAATTATATTTATTATTGATAGAAATTATTATTGATTTGTTAAATAATGAAATATTATTGCTTTGGTCTGCAAAACATATTCCAATATTCCAAATTGTCCATGTTTACAGAAATCAAAGTTTATACAACTGTAATGTTTCTGAACACCCGCATTATAAGATAGTCTATCCATTAGATAACTAAAACACATTTGAGGGTTTCAGCAGATTTACCTATTACCAAAGCCGTATGCAGAAAATGGAATCTGGGGGTTAACTCTATGTGTTAGGGGGTAGTGGGAACTGTCAGATTTGGAGAATTTTGACCTTTTGGCGTTTCTATCAATTTTACCGTCAACTCTATCTCTTAGTCTAATTACCGCTATGTTAGAATATTTTTTGACACGTGTTGCTAAATAAATTTAGAAATGTCCAAAACAACTTTAAACTAACCTACAAGATATCTTCACCCCCAACCCAGTACACAGCACATCTCTAGTTGAAACAGTTTGGAATCCTCACCATATGCAGGGTTAAACGGAGTCGGGAACACATTAAAGACGGCAGGTTGAAGCGAAAATGCAGGATTTAAGCTATATTCCCCGGAGTGGTGTGTTTACAAGGGGTTCGGTAAATAAACAGTGGCAGAGTCGAAGTGTATTTTTACCTCTTGCTTCCGCATCCCCCGCCCCCGCCCCACCCCGGCATAGGTTGCTGCACGGATCCGCGACTGGTGATGCTGGAGTTCTCCATGAAATATGCAACAACGAGTGTGCTCTCGTTCCTTACTTGCCCTCTGAGGAATCAAAGATTGTTTGCAAAATGTGAACATGTTAAGCCTTTTCATTGCGGAGCAGTGTTCGAATATGCCTTACCGGCTAGTTGATTATTTTATTAACTTTTTGTCCCTAACCCTTCTCTCTTCTTTAGCCTGAAAACGTTTTTATAACAAAAATTCGCTAACTATATCCCCTTATTTTCCGTTCTATCTATTATTTATACACTTTTTACCGGCTAGGTAAGGTCTATGTGAAAACTGTTCGTGACGACAGTAGCTCGTAATATATCACCGTTAACTGAAACTCAATAGAAAATTGAACCAGAGTTTTATACTTTTGTTCAGTATTAATACCTACTTAATTTTATTACAGAAAAACACTCTCTTCTTAGAATGTCTGCCATGGCATCTTAGAAAGTCCTAAATATGAGTTAAAAATACAAATAAACACTCCAAGAGAAGTAAATATGAAGTCAAGTAAAATAGTTTAGTTAAACGATTTTAATGGGTTTGCGTAAACTCAACTGATTTACGATTATAGTACTAAACTACAGCAGGTCAAGCAAAAAGTTCGAAAATTTAAGAAATCGAATAAAAAGGGTTTAAGTTGAATGTAGTTGTATGCACAGTACTGGCGGGAAATGATGAGGTTGCACCATGCAAGTGGTCGTATCGCACTCCAATCAACGCCGTTAATAGTGTTACTGGGAGTTTTAAACCTTTAACTGGGAGGTTAATATACTCTTTGGAGTGGATTAATAGAAGATTTTTCAGATTTTAGGGTTTCATCGAAAACTTTGGAAGTCGTAAAAGTACAGTGTATTACATTACGTAAACCGAATTTAAAAATGTAGCTCCAATTCGCCTCAAATACTCTTCATTTCTCTCGGTAAAGAGAAGGCCTCATGAGTCATACGGCAAAACTTTATATATGTGTGTGTGACCAATTAAATAAATAAATTGTAAAAAAATTGTTGGTATGACAGAGTTTTGTCTAATTTAAAACGGATAAATGAAAACCTCTTTATTTCCTTGAAAATTCGCGAAGATTGACAGTAGCGCTTGTGGCTACATGTCGGCTATGTTTATGCCTATTTACTTGGAAACCTCCAGCTTATGTTGAGTTCAGACTGTATATACAGGGTGAGTGAGAGAAAGCAAGGTTGCACGGTACGGAGTGTACGTGACCCCTCCATCTCCAGTAGGCTGATTGGTGCAATGCTCCATGCATTCAGAGCGTGAAGATGCCACGGTATAACAAGCATAAAGCATATCCTTGCCAACTAATTGTTGTTCCCTCTAGCACAATGCCGCGTCTAGTTTGGTTATATAATGTGACTTTTTATAGTGTGTCATAATAACTAAGCAGTTGGAACTAAATTCTATAGCTGAACATATTTTTTAATTTTGAATGCCACAATTGAAATTTGACGTCAATTGTAAATGAAGCATACAGTCACATTTTAGACATTTTAATGTGCAATAGGAAGAAAGTATTAAAAACAAACATGTTTGAGAAACTAAGTTATGAGTAGTTGTTACTTAATTGTAGCGTGTTCTAGGGTGTGTAGCAACTGCACAACCGATTTGGGGGAAATCAGTGCAAAGTACAAACCACGAATCGGCGTTTAAAATCAAACCTGTCCCCTTCCTAAAAGTAGCTTAAAAAGGTTTAGTTGTTTACATCATATTTGGTTATTTATAAACAACTACAAAGGTCATAAGGGGCTTTCTCATTGTGCCAAGTGAAATCGACAACAGTCACTGAAGAGTCTTCTTCAATATTTGACGAAATAATTTTGAAACTACAGGAATCGGTCTAACCACTTCTTCCGTTAAATTTTCTCAACGGCAGTCCATTTTTATGCTACGAAAGAAGTTGAAACGGCAACACACTTTTAATTCGCTATCTTTAAAATATAAGTTGTTTTGAGGAAGTCGATGAAAGGTGTTGGACGAGATGCCCAATGAAAGTGCATGTTTTCAAATTGTTCTTGGGACTAGGAACATGATCGAAGATGAATGAAAGGTACTGGCAATTAAGAGAAAAACTTACTTTATCTACTGCTATACTCTGTGTGAAACGCCGTTGAAAATACTGGAATTTGATATTTTACTTTCGGCAATGAAACGCTCTTATTCCCTTGGGGATGAGACATGTTGATCGAGGCCTACTCGGAGAGGGGCATCACGGCTTCAAAGCCGAGTTGAGGCGGAATGCGAGGAATTCCTCAGAAACTTTGCGGCAGATTCCTCTCATTACCCGAGCATTTCCTCATTGTCAATACAACCAGTCTGGCTGGCTCAGTTATTCCCTGGCGCTATCGTGATTCCAGCGGATTCACCACAATACAAGTGTGACGTCATGTTTAAACTTTGGGCGGAACTAATAATTGCTAAATTCGTTTTAAATCGTTATGAAATCCGTGTGGTTTGGGAAGTGAAGTAACTCGGGTTTTGTGCCATTTAAAAACAATGTTAGGCAAAGTATTCTGTCTGTGATCTCACAAGATGAGCACTAAACAAAGGTTGCTCTACAATTCATGCTCTAGAACTCGTGGCCTTGCCTAGGCTGTGAGCAATGACCGAGCATGTGTGCGTACTTCGCGTTCAGCTAACCGTTCTTCATCAGTAGATCACCTATGTGTAGATAATAGAAGTGATATTCCAGTATGTATTGTATAGTAGAGGCAAAATTTAGTTCAGGAAGACGTGGTGGCCAAGAAAAGTATCCACCACTGACTTTTCAGTGTTTTTGTATCTTTCTATAGTCTAGTTTCGGGGCATACGCCCTGTTTGAAACGCACATGAGGTACGGAATTGCTGTCTGGGGATGCTCTTCCAAGGCAAACATGGATAGAGTGCTGATTTTTCAGAGGAAAGCTGTAAGAATTCTTGCAGGGCTAATGCCACGTGATATCTGTAAAAGCTCATTCAAAGAACTAAAGGTGCTTACAGCAGTGAATCGTTACATCCTAGAAACATCCTTACATGCACTTAAGAAAAACCCGATGAGAGGAGCTGATAACCATAACTACCCCACAAGATCAGCGTCAAAGAACATCCTACCTCCTCACTGACTGAAATTCTTCGAGAAGCAACCTACCTACAATAAGCTAGCAGACAATATTCAACTGACTAGGAAAAGGATCTATACGCTTGGCTTGTAGAGCGTCCCTACTACAGCTTGGAGGAATTTCTGCAATAACCCTTGCATTATATAGAGTCACTTCAAATGCATCAAGACTAGTAATGTTATTGACACCATTTATAATATCAAAGATAATAAATAAAGCATTATTCTATTCTATCCTATTCTATTCATACATAGTGTTAATGATTTTATTTTCTGCGAAGTCTTTCAATCACATGTAGTGTTGTTTTGGGACGTGACGTAGCTTTGTTGCACGTGCTTAACGTTGGCACGTGGATAGATTACTGATATCAGCAGGCATTGCTCTAGGGGTCAGCAGGCGCCTGGGTGTTGCTCGCGTGCTGCACCAGATGGGTTGGGCTGGGCAGGTTCAAGGAAGAAGCTGCTGCTGAGTCATCGCGTGAACAGATTGCATTGCTGATTCTACCAACACCTGTGCTGATGAAAAGGTCTAAAAAAGCACACGTCTGCAATCAAAGATAATTGCAAGAACATAAACTCATTGGCACAGACTAAAGTTCTATTCTGTCTGTGGCATTGGCTACAGTTTCCAGGAAGTGCGTGTGTGACTGAGTCAGAGCCAGCTCTCTGGCGAGCGTTGTAGAGTTATTCAGTACAAGAGTTTCTTGATACCAATGCCTTTTTCTTTAATTTACAAGGCCAGATGTATGTTGGAGATCCGAGTGTAGAAAACTAGAGAGATTTGTCGCAAAGTTAATGATCGTGCCGGACCCACGAGTTGGCTGAGCGCCAAGCAGTAGCTAAGCGGGATAGAGTTTCCGCAATCAAGTGAACATCTAGACAACACATCTTTATGTTTATGCCACATGATTAGATACTTTGCGAATGTAAGGTGGTCAAAACACTACGTTTCAATTTAAGTTCAATTTATTTTAATAGAGTTTCAATTTAAATACTGTATTCACAAGTTCAATGTAATTTGGCCTTACAATTACATGGTTTAGTATTTTAAAACTGCAAACGGTTGTCACATATATTATTTATCATGATTTGGCAGGTTAGTGGTAAAGAGGACTCTTACAGCCTACCTTTGCCCTGAATAAAAACACTTTTCATTACACAACACCTTCTAAGTTTATTTACAGTCATGAAGATTTATTTACATGTAAATAAACCAATCAAGTCCACTAGTTGCTTTCGGTTTCACCTCCCTTTTAAGAAAACTTTGTCTTTTTGTACTGCGAAGTGACACTACGCTGTACTCGCTATCCGTACCGTAGAACAATGTATCTACCTAATTAAAAAAATGTGTGTAGCTAACATATCCTACAAATGTATTGTTGAAAATGTACAAATACTGTCAATTTAATGCTGCTCCAGAGTAGTTTGTTTCATCAAATTGGTTTAGGCTGCATTTTAGCCGAGTCACGGGACAAAATTAATAGCGAAGCTTAGCGTTTAGTTGAGTGAGACAGATTAGCGTCTTGTAGGCTAGCTGAGTGTAGAGGCTGGTATTGGTAGAAGGTGAGAGGTGGCGGGCTTGGCAGAGTGCCCAGGTCACAGCCTCTTCTTCAGCGATTTACAACTCAACTGTCTAACATCTGATATCTTCCAAACTTTCCCTGCCTAAAGAACTCTTTAGTGAGTTGCTGCGATGCGTAGTTTCTTACATACTAAGAAACACGTGCTGTCACTGTCGGTTCTATATTCCTCCTTATTTATAATAAAGAATTTTTATTTTATGTTTTCTTCCGACGAAACACCATTTTTAAAATAAGAAATTCCTCAGAGGTTTAGCTGGTTAAGTCTAAAAGCTTATAAATAACAAAGTAGACAATTTGTTAATGAGTGCTGATGAACGATACAGATAAATACAGTGTTTGAATAATATTAACCTCAACAATAATTATATAACACTGATAATTGCTAATAAGACCTTTGTAAACTTTTCTGGTAAGTATAATTGGGCTAAAACTTGTGATCTAAGCGATTTATCGAGGGAGTTTAGAATTGTTGATCATTCTTCTTTCTTCTTCTAGTTGGCGGTTTCGCTGTGATGGAATTTATTTTCTCTAATGCAGATAGTTAAAACACCATACTTACACTCTGTATAGGTCTGGTTGAACAATGAGTCTCTTTCACGACCGGGCCAGAGTTCAATATGGTGGCCTTAAGACCTATCCCAAAGCTTAATTTGACCTGTACAGTGGTATAGTTGACGTATAACTATTGACATTCTATTCGACATTTCAATAAAACTGTGCATCTTCAATTTGTATGTTCCAGTTTAGCTTTGTCTAAATTAAGTTATTTATTGATTGTGATACGTTCAAACTGTTATGAGATTGGAGAAAGGATAAATTAGAGGCTTTATGTTGTGGAAAGAGGGGAGAGTGGGGTAGATTTGGCGAAGGGCCAGTTCCCTGCACTTCTTGCTCGGTCTTTATCCAATGTTAAAACTCACTTGTCTTACATTCAACCCTTTACACTGTACAAGCCGTTTTAAACAGAAAACTTGTTGATTTGCCTGAAAATATCAGAGTAAAATCAAGATAGGAGAAATTTAAAATGTGATCCTTATTTTGGTAAAAATAATCTGACAACCCTCAAAACAATCATTGTCAAACGACAATTTTTGTCATTAAAATTTTGTTGATATTAATTTTAAATTATTGTATCTTATAACTTAGGTTCACGGTTTATATACTTCCTGGAAGTTCTGAATTCCACTGAGTTTTCTTGGAATGTTGATGTCCTCCATGTTCTGTGTGGTTACCATGGGTATCTCATTATTTCACTTTAGACTTAGGTTCTCGTGTTGAAATACCCGCGTGAACCTTTGGAGTAGAAATTGAAACAAGTACTAACATCAAGAAATGAAAGCACCCATCCTCGGCCAAGATGATTATTATATAAAAACACTGGACTGTCTTAAAATCAAACTGGACATTGTTGGTTTTCGCATACATTTGTACTGCATTTCCGTCAATGAAAGTAGTTATCACTACAAGATTGCAGGCTCAAACTGTATCGAGAAAGGTCGCATGTGATTAGCCAATAAAACTGATGCTTAAACACGGTGCTTAACTACCCTTGAAAGGTTATTGTGGTTTAGATAAACGCTTCGTACAGCGAAACGTTAATTTAGAATGGGCCAATTTGTGGATCTATGTAAACAGGTACTACAAACGCGATATGGAAACTATACGTTATCATAAGTATGTTTCATATAGAAGTTTTTATCTGTATTTATGACATTATATTGAAATTTTGAATGGTGAAAGGTATATTTTACCTTAAAAAGGACTAAGGAGCTATACTCAAAAAGGTGTATGAGTCTTTTGCAATCAGTACTGATCACAAGGAAAAATGAACCTGAATGATGGTCATCCCTGATTACATAGAAATAAACTGATACTCGCTTATGTTGGTATGTGTAGGTATCAATTTGAACTTTTTAAACTATGAACTGATGAAAAATTATCAAATCAACCAATGACTAAAAAGATAAGTTTAAAATATCGACTGAAATAGTTGGCACGTGGAATGAATGTAGAATCTCGCAGCAAAGATCACAAGAGTGAAGACGGATTCCAGTGATGAAACTGTTGATTTATATCATCTGCCAGTTCTACACCTTTATCTCGTGACCTGCTTTCATCCTTTAGTTTGCCAACTTAGTGAAACAAGCTGCAGAGGAAACTAGAAACTTCACACGACTCTCTTAATTTATCAAGTAAGCCTGAAAAACTGAACAGAGGGTCACTTAAAATGGGACATTTTTATGTTATCTGATCCACGCGTTTGTTTGAGAGGCCCCAGCTTAATATACAGGGTGTTTTTTTAAAACGCAACCCAACTTTCAAACTTTAGTAAGTCATTCTTTACGAGCGCTATTAGGTCGTAAATTGTATCATTGGTTTGTTCACCTCAATATCTATCAGATGGTATGTGTTGTTGTAGTAATAGAGTGGTTTTAATTTGCTAATTTGACGTTATTGTAAAATAAACGCAATCATGGTTTTTAGCAAAGATCAAAGAGTGCTTATTGTTCGAGAACACTTAAGAGCAAGATAATATTTTTTGTCAAGATGCTTTTAAGACCAAGTGTCCAGGCGTTAGTAGGCTATCTGCTTTTGTTGTTTCGAAATTCTGAAAGATTTTTTAGGAGAATTTTCTAGTCCAATCCTAACATTGTCCGTCACTTCTTCATTCAGTACAATACGCCTTCTGTTATGTTTTCCGTTTCCTACAGAACCTATTTTGTTAAACTTTTTAACAAACCTGTAAGTTTTAGATTATTTGGAATATTAACACCTGTAAACTTTACCCCAAATTCCTCTTGACAAAGAGAAATTATCTTTTTCTTAAGTGTTCTTAAACAACAAACACTCTTTGATCTTTGCTAAAAACCATGATTGCGTTTATTTCACAATAACATCAAATTAGCTAATTAAAACCAATCTATTACTACAACAATACATACCATCTGATAGTAAGTGAACAAACCAATGGCACAATTTATGATCTTATAGCGCTCGTAAAGAATGACTTACTAAAGTTTGAAAGTTGGGTTGCGTAAAAAAAACACCCTGTATATCTTTTTGATCTATTGAAGCTAGTTTTTTGTCATACGATCTTCTAAAACTTTGTATAGGTCTGGCTGAACTCTGGAGCGCGGGTGACGTTTCTATGGCTCGCATAAAAGTTTCAATGGGAAATATCCACCATCACCTACTTGATCTTTGAGTTCGAAGTTTTATTGTGGACCAATTCCATCGTAGTGAACAAGAAGTACAAGACGTTTCTTCGGGTGAAAAGTAACCTGAAACATAACACAAAACATTAGATAATGAGCTAGGCTAAAGTGATCAGCGTGAACTAACAAGTCAAACTCAACCAAACAATATATGTGGGTGTATTTTTGTGCCAAAGAATAAAAGTTTAACAAAACTCCTCGAAAAGCATTACAAATAACATGCACAAAAACGTAAACTAACGTTTCTACGGCCGGTGACAGCTTCCAAACGACTGGCTGGGAGCAGCGGACGACCAATCACAAGTGTGTATCAGACTGATCAATTGTAACAGAAAAACGCAAATGTCCTATTAATGAACGGCCAATGGAGGGAATGGGGCGTTCTAGACTATAGTTACCCAAGTAAACAATCAAAACAGGCCAACACTGTAATCAGTAGGCCTATGTGATGCAATGTCTTGCTGAAATTAAAGGTTATCCCTACAATTCCTTAGGAAAATTGGTGCTTCTGATTTTTTTGTTAGAGACAACTAAAAGGGCCTCGTAGTGAAAAAAAGATGTTGTTTGGCTGTGTCCCATCGTCAACAACAATCTTAAACTAAAGGCTACTTGATGTCACAATTCAGTGAGTAAGCAGTCCTCAGGGGCCAGAAATTAACCAGGCCTATACAAGTTTTTAACATTTGCAAAACTAGCCAAACCACTAAAATGACCTAATGACTAAATGAACTAAGAACCAAGAAAATGTACATATCTCACTGCAAACCCCACTGAAGACTCGTTAGTGCTGCAGGCACAGCCGTATAGCTTAAGGAGGTACGGGTGACAGTGGTGTATAATGTAATGTTATGTTACGTGGGAGGAGTGTAATGTACGTCGTTAATCTAGTGACATCAGGCACAGTCTGGGCATTACACTCCGTGCAAGGAAACTTTGTAACCGCTGTATACATTACAGGAGTTCCAAAAGTCCCTTCTTAACTCTTTGTTCGATGTAAGCTTTTCGAATTAATGTACTTTTTGGGTGAAGAAAGGCTTAAGCTTATTTTCCTAAATCAGGGTAAAATTTGGCAGGGGAGAACCTACGTCAGGGAACATAATAAGAAGAGCCTCAGCGGCCTCTATCTGGGAATATGGGAAAATGTGCAAGCGATGTGTTAAGTAGATTCACATACTAAAATAGGAACAGTTGGTCTATAGAAGCATAGAGCCGTTGTTGCTGCGCACATAAAAGCAAAAATGTAAAACTTCCCTGCTAAACAAAATCTTATTACGACGTTTCGAGTTCTGTGTTATTATGAGAAAATCAAGTTTTAAACGGCCTAATTTATAATTTATTGTTTGACGATAGTAAAAGTTTTAGATTGTACACGCAGCAGCCGCACTAGTTTTACGCTCCCAGTGAATACGAATTTTCATTTAAGAACATCAACCGGTTTAAAACATCGTTTGCATTTTGTACTCCATGTTACAAGCAGTGTCCAGAGTGGGTCCCGCGCCGCCTGAGCAGTCCTTTTCTGCCATTTCACTATGTTGTGTCCCTCTAAATCCCATGTTTTCATCATGCGTACGTTATACTGTCTGTGTAAAGATATCACCTCGCGCTGTAAAGAGGTTGAAGGTGGTCGGAATAATTAACCATTACAAGGCGCTGCGGGCTGCTCGTGGGTCGGATTTAACTCAATTAACACTGTAACTCCTTTCCCCGCTCATACTACTGTAATTGATGCACACTAGCAGGAAATTACTACTCAGTTCGTGGCCAGTAAGAGAAGAAGCAGTGTGGCAGTGTGTTAAGGTGGTTTGTCCTAAGACACCGCTGAGTTATAAATTCTGTAGTTCAGTACTGGTACGAGACGCAGCGCCAGCGTAGCGAAAAATAGGTGGGGGAGTTCTGCCGTTCTTGCCTCAGGCAATAGCGAGGCCAATAGTCTCGCTGCGATCGGATGAGTTTTACTTGTACTGTTGGGACATTCACTCATTCTGTGGTGCACCACCTACACTGCACCTATTTTAAGGCATATTTATTTTCCAAGGGTTCTTTAAGTTGTTAGTAGATCAGAAAACTTCAACTGTATGTCAACGACAGTTCAGAATAAATCACCCCTAAAACTCCTAGTTAAAAATAATTGGAGTAAAAAAAGAAAAATACTAAGTACGGAATCAAAAGTAAGGATTGGATAAGAAGTATCAAGCTTGGATAAATGGGTGTAATTAGTGCTTGGCAATCGATGACCGCTTCGCTGGAATAGCCTTCTCCATCACTGGTCCCATTACTGCAAGCGTTCAACTTAACCCACTTGGCAAACACCGAGTAGTTTGTTCCATCAAAGTAATTAAACAATTGTAATTGTAGTTTTGTTATTATCGAATTTCAATTGGAAAAATGAGATATTCATGCCGCCAGCATGGTAATACCCAGACCCGGGACCTGAGCAGACCGGTGAAATGAGCACCGATCCTGACCTCAGAACAAGTTTTGGGTTTTTCACATTTTATGTACATATATATACAGGGTGTCACAATAATGTATAGCGCGCTATGCAGAACCGGATTCTACGTACAAAAGTAAGTAGTTGATTTCGGCTTAGTTTGGCCGTAATCCGTCAATTTTAAAATTTGTGAAAATCTATACTAATATATTAAAAACATTTTTTGATATCTGACATTTGATATGTTGGATACAAAATATGTTTTGTAAAATGTTATTAGGAAAACAATTAAGGTTTATGCCAAGTTTCACATAAATATCTCAAAGGGTCTTTGAATTATTAATTATTTTCAAATATTACACAATGGCAGATTACGGTTAAACTAAGCTGAAATCAAAAATATGTTACACGTTATTTTTACTTACTTTTGTATGTAGAATCCGGTTCTGCATAGCACGCTACCCATTTTTGACACCCTGTCCACGTATATTTAGTTTAATACAAACTTTCATGATAAAGTAATTGAAAATTCAGTTGTATAGTTTAAACAATCGCTTCTAAAAATATCTTTGGTCTTAGCAGTTATTCATTCATTTTCTTCCTGTATCGTAATTTACTGAAAACGTGAACTTCTAGTATCAACGACTCGTCGAATTAAAATTTTACTAAAAATAAAAGTGTGTACTTCTGCATCTAATGTGTATTGCAAGTTTAAACCACTATTTCATATTCGTTAATCGTTTATGTGGCTTTGTTTGCACATGCAATAATCTGACAATTGAATTCACCTATTTTTCCCTTGTAAAGACCCCGGAGAGAAAGGATACGAAAACAAGCGCGCCACTCAGGGCAAATCGATTATCGAACAATCGATGTTTGGCCGTAAAACGGGTTGCTTATGCTGTGCAGTCACTGTTGATTGATTTAGAGTGAACAGTAGCTCCTCGCTGACATCGGCCTTGAAGCTAAGCAGTAAGCAGTAAGCTCAAGTAGGCAATGGATTGGCCATTGTCTATCTTTAGCCTCGTTCTGTGCCTTACTTTATACCTGTGTCTCCTTTCCACGAGTTCAACACCGTACTTACTTGCCAAGTATTTTAAGTTACTTATTTTTGTAAGATTTATAGGTGTTCAGTTTGTTGCGGGTTTGAAATATAGTACTATAAAATACGTCTGTAGTACAATTATGAGTGCACAGTACCTGTCGGCCATTTTGTGTTTTGTCCCATAAGAACAATGCAAAAACAAGCATTTTCTTGTAACACTTCTCGCCCACAATTTTCATCAAATCTTTTTGAAATAAGTTTTGTATGAACTATTATGATGTACTGCAGGGACCCCGCTGACCAGTTTTTAAAAAGATTTTATTAGTTTAATAGTAAAACCAATAAATTTAAATTCAACGTTTCTTAACGTTTTGGATTGATGTGACGGTTTGATAAATGAGTAAATGGCAGTTCGGCTCAGCGGTGTCACTAAAATATTTAATACACTTTGAAACATAGTTTATATCATAAATATCCGATGAAAACTGTAGGCGTGAAGTATCCCAAGACAATGCGTGTTTTTATATTGCTCTTATGGGACGAAATTCAAGGTCACAGCCTGTATTGCGCAGCCTTAGAGAAATAAATCAAATAAAATATGGATATACTAACATTTTTGTCGTAAAGATAGGCTAATATGGGTATCTAAGTATCACGAGTAAATCGCAAATTAATAATATTGTGTTTTCTTTTACAGGTGAGTGCATACGATGCTGAGAGTGGTACTGTAAGTAAAAATGTAGGTGAAATATTGCAATATTATCCACTGCATGGCAGGCATATATTTTGGTTCAATTTTAGTTTTCCATACTAAATACCTGTTTGTGAAACCATAGACAATATTATTACTTTGTCTGGAACGATTTCGCTAAAATTATATTAGTCATTAAAAAGTGAAGAGCAAAATTGAGGCTTTGTCATAGTACTATCAATGCATAAATTACCGTGCAACTATTATTTCTAAGGTGTAAAATATCGGGCGCTGAGTAAGAAAGTGAATCATAGTTTTATCAACACAAAGAAAATATCCCTACAGTTGTACAATTGTGTAAAAAGAATCACTCTTTATCGAAACAGTCATGAACAAGGGGGTAAGCGAGTCTTACCTTGAATTTCGTCCCGTAAAAGCAATGTAAAAACACGCATTTTCTTGGGACAGCTCATGTCTACAGTTTTCATCCGATCTGTATGAAATAAACTTTGTTATGAAGTGCAGTAGCTGTTTTAGTGACTCCAACGAGCCGAATTTCCATTTTATTTTTAATAAAACCGTGACAAACATCCAAAAATTAAAAATACTTTGTATTTGAAATTCCTGTTTTTACTCGTAAACTAATACGGTTTTCAAAGATTTGTTCAGCGGAGTCTCGGCTTACATTGTCATCTTTCAAATAGAACTTATTTCAAAAAGATCTGATGGAAATTGTAGGCGTGAAGTGTCTCAAAAAAATGTCTGTTTTTGCATTGTTTTTATGGGATAAAAAACAAAATGGCCGACAGGTACTGTGCACTCCGGATGGAGGACTTTTTAAAATTAACATATAAACTGAACTTGTTTATAAATCTGACGTCATTTCCTTTTATTGAATATTTACATTTTAATCATAAAGGGGTGCTGAGAAAATCGTATAAAATGCACTATGTCAAAAAATATTTTTCATTTTTGTCACAACAGAGGAAATGTCTCGCTTCATCACTCAACTGTTTGAACGATGCTTGCTGAACTGAGAACATCGTTAGTTAGGCGAGCGAGATGTCTGACGAAGGGTGGAGGGATGTGGGGGAGTTGAAGGGTGCCAGATAATTAGCAAACAAATGCAACAATAAACTCTCTTCAGACAATGTTACCTCTGCTGCTAAGCACCGGTACCTGCAGATTCATCAGTACCTGTTTCTTGTTTTATATAATTGCATATTATACGTATATATTATAGTTTGGTAGTTTTAATCGTGCGGTATTTACTCATACAGTAGTGGGAAGTTACTAAAAATGTGCATGATTTTCGTATCTTGAAGTCAACTGCTGTAGGACATCAAAAATGCACTGTTAAAATGGACATTTGCAACCTTTTACTTCATTAAATCGTTGCGATGAAATTCACAACCAAGCCTTAACTTGCGTTGAAATTAAACAAAAATAATTAGTAGTGTTTTGTACTCGGTGGCTTGGACAATAATGTGTAGAGAAAATACGTCTGAAAAAGTTAATATAAGTTATGTCAAAGCAAGAAAGCGAAGAAAAAGCAATGCGATAGAAGAACCTTCAATAAATAAAGCAGTATATGACAGTATAAATGTGACTAATACAAGATAATCAAAGAGCTCAACGATTCTCCCGCCAATTATACTTTGCTTGTTAAACTCAAACCAATTCAATTGTGGCGTAATTTTATTGTCTGTATCGTTTCAAGGGCGCCCATTTATATATTCCACTTATATTTTGACTCACTTCATAACATTTGCGTAATGTTTTACATTGTTTCATTAGTTGGTTTTGGTACATTTAAACATGCGACGCTAAATCGTAATTTCATCAATCTAGACATGGTTTCTGGCCAAGGTTTGAAGATGATAACGCTTTAAATACTAAGTCCCTTGTATAACGGCTGGTAAGTTTAAGTATTTTGAAAACTGACAAAGGTAATAGAAAAACTTGTGAAAGTTATTATCTTCGGAGACCATGCGAAGCTTAAATTTAAATGAATTGATTTACCCAGTGTATACGGTGAAATGTTGAGAAAGTCTCATACTCTCGTAAATTCAAAGTTCGTATTCAAAGTTAATGAGCAGGTGTCGGTAAATTATCACGCGAAATTAATTGAGACGTATTTTACATAATTTTTACGTAATTTATACATTAAAAATGTAGAAAAAATTAATATTAGCTTCTCTGCAAATAGAAGAAATAATTCTACACTTCCATTCGCTGTCTGTAATATTTTTATTTTATATGTAGAACCTCGGTTATTAAAATAGATTCCCGGTAGTTCGAAGTTCTTGAGTCCCCTGAATGTCTAGCACTTACTCCGTTTTTGTTATTATGTTTCGCTTAGAATAATAAGTCCCATTATAGACGTGCTGATTGTCTTGTAGAATATCGATAAAGAGCAATAATGGATGGTTTATTGATACTGAAGCTCCAGCGGTGGGAGGGAGCAGGGTAAGGGGAGGGGGTGTTTACTTCAACTCCAGAGGTGACTCAAGTGGCGCTATTTCCAGCAAACCTTTTAAAGGATCCAACCGACACTTTGGTAAGCTAATGATGCACTTTGCTCCGCCCGATCCTCTTCCCGCCTCAACCTGGAGTAAATCCCTTCCACGAGCTCAGATACAATGGTTCTAAACCTCTCAGAAGCGTTCTTGACGTAAGCAGTAAACTGCTCCATTTCAGTTGGTTTTCCTTATAACTCTACAGTAGGCATTTTTTCGACAAAGAACTCTACCTAGAGTCCATTAGTCTATGCGTGAACGTAAAACCTAAAGTTACGACGTACAGTCTGGCCAAACAATGCTAACACGAAACCCAAATTGAGAAAATAGTCAACAAAAACGTCCGCTATCTTTGTACGTGTATTGCATGGTGCAATCACAAGGGTTTGGAGCGGGGCCAACTTTGATATGTCCCTTATAGAGCAAACAGTCAACTTATATGCGCTTTCAGGTTCCAAAAAAGCGATTCGAACAATGGCAAACATCCACTTTAGAGATTCTTATTGACCAGCGTTTAAAAGTGTGCAACTGTAGACTGGCATTTGTCGATTATGTATGACTAAATGCGCCCTTACACGAGGCCAAAAACATGCACGAGACAACCAGCAGGGTCAACTACTAGGCTGAACAACACAGAACGACAGTTTTTGGACACCTGCCTTCTGAGGCGGGTTTTTAATTCATCAACAGTTTGCTGGACTCCATTCTAAATGCCCCATCGCCCAAGGCCTTAAAAACTCGTTCAAAAGGGATTTTTTAACGTCAAAGGCATTAATTTGTAAATTGCCAGCAAGTTGTCGGCACGCAATCGGAAGGTAGACCATCTAAAGACCGACTCTGACGATGACAGTGGGATGATCTTGAACTAGAATGTGTAAAATGGATGAGTGTATTCCATGTTTGAATAGATCTAATGTGGTATGCATGTTAAAATTTTCATTTAAATTTGCCACATTATGTATGTGGACAATAAAAGTTTTGATTGATTAGATTTGATTTTAAGCGTAATTTAAGCAAATTTAACATTCAGAGCTCTCTGGAAGCACCCTGCACCTTGGAGGATATGCTCGCATTTACGTGCTGGTTTGAGGATAGGTGATGAGCACGGTGCACTGGTGCGGCACGGGGCACGTCGGTTCAGTTGGATGCAACAATGTCTCACACTTTCCCCTTGTGTTCTGTATTGTACAGCACAGTTGCATCACTTCAACCTTCAGCCTCAGCAGTTGTGTAACTCACGTGTCACGACACAACACACAAGACACATGTACAACCGAACCGGAAACTCGACCAATTACGTTGGGATATCCGCCGTAAAGGTAGACTATGGGTTGAACAATTTAAATCAGAATGAAAAGAATACGTCAACTGGGTTTTGCGGGTGGGCAAAAGATTTTTAAACAATCTACTCCACTAAGATGCAAGTTGGTCTTCTCAAACAGGTGTCCTGGTCGTTCCTACATCTGCCTTTGTGAATCTTTAATGATTCGTGTTGTGCCTCACTATAGTCCGACCACATTTAGGTAAAACACTCCTCAAATCAAAATTAACGTGGGTTTTCTTGAATACGAGTACATTGAGGCTATAGCTCAACTTGGCCCGGGTTCAGTACACGGGCGCAGTGATAACTTTTCACGACGCTACTCTCCGTGGTTCCGAAGTCACGTTAATCCGTTGGTCCATTTCATCATAATCATTGATTAATGACCCAATCTGAGGAATATTCGACCCTAGTTTCTAACAACACTATATCTCATCATGCATCAAAACACTAATCACACTCACCATCATTCCATATTTACCTTAAAATACATACTCTCTTAGAGTGGTCGGTGTCTCAAAGCAAAGTAAGTTAAGTTTTAACTTTCAACCGCCGAAAGCGATTTTTTCCATTTACTAACTACGGTACTGTAATATGCCAAATCAACCACAATTACTAAACTGCCAGACCACTGATATAGTAAATATATTATATTTATATCGATGCATTAGGCATGATTCCTTGACAGCATCGAGACAAAAAGTTGGCTTTACAAAAGGTAAAATCGTGAATTTCCACTCGGCGTACACTCTCACACTCAAATTCTCTTTGATCTTGAACTTGTAAAAGCAATTTACAGCAGCACAGCTGCAAAGTTTACTGGCCGGTTATAAATAAACAGTATCATCGAGGAAGACACATTGACGGCTCGTAACTCGGCCTATTCCAGAGCTTGCCAACAATTGATGCTGATGTAGCAGATACAATGAAGAGTTTATGGCTTCTTCGAGTCGTAACATCGTCTTGTGTGTGTGGGTAGTGAATAGTTGGATGTTGAATCTGTAGCGATCTGTAGTCTTCAAATAACCGAGAACTCTGCAAAATATTTTAAGTACGGATAGTTGTAATATTAAACCATTTTGGACGTTTGCGATTTTTTTAACTCTTGAGAAACTCATTTTATTGGAATTTATCGGTAAGAGTAAATATATAAATTTTTCGACAATGGATAATCTCAAAGTTTTACAATTTGTCTTAGGTATCAGTCACAGCTAAGGATTTGCAAGTTATTGCTGAAACTCGCACTGTCGTATAATCAATTTCAATTTAGTTTTACTTCTGTCGTGAGCCTTGGAGAATTGCATTTCCCACGGAAAGTAGTTTTTGTTGCAGTTGTTTTTGTGTTGTTCCGAACACGAAATACGGAACGAGTTATTATCAGTCGTGGTTCAGCAAGGACTCTTCTCTCTACCACGGACAATAGAAACTCCACAGACTTACATTTCTTCGTTATAAAGAAACGGCTAGTTAAATCACCCAATCCATCATCGAACGTGCTTACAATATCGAGTGCTTCTTCACTGTTGACTGGACTCTCCTCTGGTCCCGCTCCTTCCCCGCGGCCGCGGGCCACCCTGCACTCCGCGCGACATGACAACTGATTGGTTAATAGTTTAGACGACTAAACTTCGAAACCCTTTCCCTTATCCTGTTGGACCTCTGTAGACGCTCTGTTCTCTGTGGTTGTACGGTATGTTTGGCGAGCTACAGGTGCATGGTGCTGCGAGCACAGCTGTGCGCGGGATCAAGTGACGTGAACACGCATCACCGTGACCGTCCACAAACTGTCGCTGGACCACACACCACTACACCAGCACTCGCTACACTTGTAGTCTACATTGAAAATTAAACACCAATACGTAGCTTTTAGTGATTGCAATTAACTAACTCAGGGTGTTTCATAATAAACCCGGATATAGGTCTGGACAATTTTCCATTTGAACTAGATTATTCCCCACTTTGGCGCACTGTTATTACTTCTCATTTGTTACATGTTCGGTTCTACTAATTCTAAACAAGAACTGATAACATGTTATAAAGATCGACTTTTAAAAATATGAAAAATGACTTTTAGTATTTTACAACCCATATGTCAAGTCTCATTTAGGCTACCCTGTCAAATGTCAAAACTTAGCAGTTCTAGAAGTGAAGATACTTATGGCTTATCAAATTCTGTCAAAAAATCACTGGTATAAATGTGATAATTGCACCTCTGACCTAGTTAAACAATTTAATCTTAGTACAAGGAGTGTTTGCAAAATGTTGAAACATGACAAAGGTCACCCTTTTTAAGAAAGGTGACATTAACAAGCCTAAAATTGAGTGTATTCGAGTGATCCAGAATACATTATGTCTAGCTCAGGTGCCCAGGTGTTATTGTTAACACAGTATACGTGTATCTGTATACTGAGCGTGACGGACGTGACACCTGTCACTTCACAGCAATCACGTCACAATATCACAATACTCACAGTCATGAGTGAACTCCGGAACCGCTGCCTGGAGCACGTAACCGACCCCCGTGATTCACTGTACTGTAGGTCTCTCGCTCTTTAGTCATAATCTTGCGAATGAGAAATGGTCTCTTTTAGATCGGCTTTTACCTCTTGTTCCTCCGCATCAACTGCTTCGCCTTTTTTTAATATCGTATTCCAGCGTTTTCAAAAAACCCGAAATATCTGAACCAATTCTAAATTTACTTCCTAAGCAGACTTTTACAGACCCTCTTTTCCTGTAATATCTTACTTTTCCATCCGTCCACTCAATCGTGTTTGTAGTGTCCATACATTTATATACAACTACCTGACAGTACTCGTGCTACGCTTCTATAATTAAATATTAAACGTGGATTTTTACTTATAACCGGTCCAAAATGCCTAAAAACGTTTTCAGAGCCCACTTTGGTCCCTCGCCATTTATTTTGTGGATGTTTTATGGATATAAAATATAGCTAAAGACACACTCCCCTTAAACAAAAGTTAACCCTTAAACAAAGTTTCAGCCGATTTTGACTTATAAGCGGTCCAAGACGCCTTAAAAACGTTACAGACGGACAGAAATTTTCTTCACTTTAGTTTCGGTCTTTACAAAGTATAAAAACACCAAATAACCAAAAACCGATAGATTCATTGCAATGTACAGACAAAGTCTTATTTTATTTATATAGATACTTGTTTTGAGCAATTATTACGGTACACCCATTTCTCAAACATAGAGGTCGTAGGCCTACAGAAATGTTGGCGTTATTGTGTCTCTTGTTCTAAACACTAAAACGTGTACGTGGCTAGTATTTCTCCTGGATTGAAGGCGTGCACGATTTGTCCACGATTCCGAAAGAATCTCTTGAAGAAGGCGTTCTACTCCACACCAATACATGATGGAAGAAGTATGTGAAGATTAGCCCTGTCTTCCTGGGTCTATTAGTTGTTTTGTTGATTTGTTCTTTCTACGTTTTTGTTTGTATTCCTATGCATCTTGTATGCCATGGATTAAATCTTTCTTCCTTTATTTCCGACCATGGCAGTGTGCGTGGCAGCGCCTATGACAAACGATGTCGCGACTAATGTCCTGCGTTTGACGATCAATTGCTTCCATTGTGCTCGTCTACCTTCTTATTTATGGCGTTCACATTCACTCACCTCCCCTCCCCGGCGTGTGTAACGTCCATCTGTGCGCGACCGTGGGGAAGGTATGGAACATTAGATGTTGCTGCTGAATCTGCAAAGAAGTGTTTTTTGAACTCTAGACCTGATAGTGTCATAAGGGAATTAATGATATAATATAAGTTAGTGAGTTGTCATACTTTCTAAAATGTCTGGGAAAATAGTGGAGGTCGGGGAACTTCCAAAGAAAAGGTCGAATGTCTGAGAAAGTAGCCAACACTTGGGAAAGGTATAGAGTTGTAAATAATTTGTAGGTACACTTGTAGTCGCATACGCTCGGAGTAAAATCAAACAACACTAACTATACCAGACTAGACACTATGGAAAGTTCCATTGAAATAGTTCGTTACTTTTCAAGTGGCTATCATTTGACGTAATGGTTGTATGTTAGGCTCATATTATTATACGAGCAGTTGCCTTGGACTAATGTTGCAGCGAGAAACCGCTCTCATTCTCTCCCCTGGGTAGTTGCTAGCGTGAATGACGTTACGTACTGTGCATTTGAAGAGTCTCACAGTGAAATCAACGAATCTGAACATTGATGTCGCTTTTGGGGTTGATGGTCAGAAAATTATTAATGTGTTCTTAAACTTAGATAATAGTCAAGTTCGCACAAATAATAAGGAAAATTGAACCAGTTTTGAAAATAAAGCTTTTAAGCACCATGGTTTACGATGTAGCATATGCACTATTACACGTAAAAACCTACAGCCTACGTCTAATAGAGATTATATTCTGGGGGTGGGAGACAGACGGAAAGCCCGCTTTCCTCCATGGCTTATGGTAATGTTACGGTTCTTCGAATTTGACGTTAAACTCGAGAATTGCGTGAAGTGATGTAGGGAACGCACTGCGCGGAACTCTGCATGTAGCCGCGGTTGACTGTGAGGTTGACGGCCAACAACAACACAGAGGAGAGCAGAACAGAGCAGATCACAGCTGATGCGACGTGACTGACAAAACCCGCAGTGTTGTGTGACGTCAATGAACCGAGTCTCAACATGTGGCTGATATGCAACACCACTCGCTCTATCCGCAAACACAAAGCCAACACAGGAGCCAAGTAGTACACGCGTGCTAACAACCTGTCTTCCTTCGACTCATATACACTGTACAGATAGATCTGCCGGTAGTGATAAATAGCCAGATTGAATGGGTTGGCCTTAAACTTATAAGTATTGTTTTCTGATCGGCGGGGAAAATCCGTGTTACTTACTTGAAGAAATCAAATCCATTTCACTCACCGGCAACGCCATCATGTTGCCGGTCTCTCTGAATTATAGCAAACGATCAGGTGACGGGCTTTTACTTACTTACTGAAGATCGTCTCCTCTGCAGTCCTTGAAGATTGGAGAGTTGTCAAGATTCTTATTTTCATGTGTGCTTATGCTCTCCCGCAAGTTCAGTCACTCTGTAATAGGAACGCGTGTAATCAGATACTGCTTTAGCTTGTAATTGAATTTCTTTTCGTTCTGTGTGGATTTTATATCTTTGGGAAGAAAGTAGAATAGCTTAAAACGAGTTATTAAACGGCCGATTGTCAATTAGTGAAGCCAGCAACATGCGGGAGTATAACGAAAATCAAGTCTACACTGTGCTTACTCGTAATCCTGAATCACGAACACCAGCCTTGTCTGACCATTTCCAACTTACTGTATGTATCAAGTGAAAAGTCAAAACACCGTCAAACCTACAGTTCTATAAAAGAAACGTTAAAAACTATAGGTTTTCCTCCTGAAAGACTCGACCCTTGCTCGGATATTTCATACTAAAAAGCACAGTACCGCCTCCGCATTGGTCACACTGCCATGATGGACTGGAGTTCCCGGATGGGTCCATTACTGGCGCGTTGTCCACGAGCCCTAATGGAGTCAGGAAACGCTCAGATTGCTCGGAAATGACGCCCAACTCGCTCCACGAGTTCAGTCAATCCTTTTCACCTTCCGTGCCGTGTCCACTGATGTTCTCTGCCAATATTATCAGGGGAATCAAAGTGTTGGACTGTACAGTGTAACAAGGTTTGATGGCACCATCTACGGTTTGTTGTATGGTATCCATATAAACCCATTTTCGTGAGCCAAAACATTATAGAAGGTTGATGATTCGCATGTTTTACATACAATTAAATATTCCGTATGTGTACTCGTTAGAAACATCGTTAGAAGAAAAAAGGAAAACGTAGGTACGCCTGTCAAGCTGGGTGTTGGCTTTTAGCCACTGGTTCGAATCTCGGAGGGGCACTTGGGTAAGGAACGCCTTCCCAATGCCTTCCTCAAATACGTATGAGTGTCCCACAAAAGCTAGAATAGCATTCAATAAGAGTGCTTATGATGTAGACGATTAAAGCCTGCAACAGAAATTCTTCCAGCCGGTATTTCAATATTAACAAACTTGAGCTATTTTTACAAAGTTTAGCAGCTACATAAAATATAACGAGGGCAAATATGTGATATTTGAAAGTCTTAGGTTACTATCACTGTACTTCAATACTCGTAGTTCAGCCGGTAATTTTAACCTGCAATATCACTGTTTATGTATTTTTATGTTGGGTCATTTAGAGGTGCACAAATTAGTGACTACAAAATGCCAAAACTGTGTTATGTTATGTCCCGTGTTTGAGGCCCATATAAATAAAGTTAATATTCATTACATAATGTCGCCATGTAAGGGATGTAATTTTAAAAGTGTTCGACAAAATATTAATTTTAGGGATTTTTATGTTCTAGCTGTTCAAACGCTAGCAACCTCATTTGCCTTTCCTGACGTTTGGTTTTGCCGTACCCGGTCACCGGTTTCAATATTCCAATAATTAGTATTTCGAACACCACTCTCAAAATGAAATTCCATTCACTGGACTCACTACAGAGTCTATTTTATGTGGGCTCTGTTCGGGGTTTTGGCAAGAAATGTAAGTAAGAACAAAAGGCACGTTGATTGACCAATACCAAGCGCTATACGTAGTTGGTTGATACTGTAACGTGATTGGTTTGTGCGACCGCGCGCGGTGTCACGTTTTCTGTGTCACCGCTACACAGCACCGTGACCCGGCGCCGCACGCAGCTACATCGGACCCCAAGAACCAGTGGCGTAGGTACGGGGGGATCAGGGGGATGTATCCCCCCTTAGGAATGACAGGGTGGCCACAGACCGGGAAAAATGCGTGAATTCTGAGTGAAACCGGGAAAAAGTCGGCTCTTATATCGGTGCCATGGGCATAATTAGGTCCTCGAAGCTTACCGCGGGTATGAAACGACCGTCAAAACGTAAAAGGCGATCGGAACGTACCTCAGGTCTTGGACATCCATTATAACGTACCACGGGCGTAAAAGGGCGATCGAAAAGTGTCCCGGGCAATAAACGGCTCTTCATTATAACGTATTCGGAACGTGGTGTTTAAAAGGCGGTCGGAACATATTGCGGGCGTAAAGGGCGATCGGAAAGTGTCGTGGGTAATAAACAGCTCTCGGAATGTATCGCGGGGTTTAAAAAGGCGATCGGAACGTACCGCGGGCGTAAAGCAGCGATCGGGAAGAGTTGCGGACTTTAAACAAGGATTGGTACGGACTGCGGGCGTAAAATGATCCTCTGCAACAGTGGAATTGCACCGGGAATATATGTATCAATGAATTTTACCAAGCTACATCTGGTACTTAAGTTTGTGCGGGTAAAAATTTTATTATTAAATGAAAACTATTGACCCAATAAGCCTTAAAAAGCACCTCAGATGATGTGAAATTTCAAAAAAATTCCCCGGACCCCTTTTGTTATGGGGGTGGAGTCCAACCCCCCGACTCACCGGTACTATAATTGTATCCCCCCTTGATAAAATTCTATCTACGCCACTGCCAAGAAACAATGCTGCTGGATGGAAGTGGGTTGTGCAGTTGGTGGACAAGTTAACCCATTTAGAGCACAAATAAGTAACAAAACGTATTTGATAAATCAATGATCATGCAATTTGTTTTTATAGTGGATGTTGTTATGGATTCATCAGTAACAAAAAATGTATAGCTGTAAGTCTTAAAAAGTTAAGCCTTGTGGTTCTTGGTTTTGTTCGAGTCAAAACCGACTTAGGATATCCATGTTTATTGATTTATATTTCATTCTTCCCAGTAATTTCTTCGTGGTAATTTGACTTATTTTGTCTTCTACATTTTTATAAGCAACTAGAATTTTGTCTACTTACTTTTCCAGGTTTGTATTAGAGTATAATTATTATAAAATTGTACAAGCATTACCGAAATTAAATGGCTTAACATAGAGAAAACGAAATGCTTTCCATATTGTAGTCCACTCCAAACACAGAGGGGCAATATCTCAGTTTGTGACTTGTGTTGACGTATACTTTCCCCATCCCCAAATTTGTCATGTCTATTGGCTAGACTAATATACTATTTAAAAGTCTTAGTTGCATCTGTTTAGTTCAATAAACATAATTATTAATTAATTAAATTAAACAGTAAAGGTTTGAAGAAATGTCCACACGACCCAAAAGCCATAATTGTCCATACGCCTGAAGGGCAATTCTTGATAATCCTATATGCAGCTGAGAAATTCTGTTATATTCAATTTATGTCCAGGAAATTCACTTTTTATACCGAACCTTCGAAGGAATAGCGGTATTTTACAAAACAAGGCTGAATAGTGAATAGGCATGTTCACAAAGAGTGTAGGATTAGGATTTGTTTTCGGTTCGGCAGCGGCGGCGGTATCGAGTGACTCGCGCTTTCTCCCGCTTGTTCCCGCACTCCGGAAACATGTCAACCTGTGCTCCTGTGTTCCTCGCAGCTTCCGGGGTCCGGCGGCGTCTGGTGTCGTGGATGTGACGACGCCATTGATGCTGTGAATTGGTAATTCATAGTTCACGTGAAGACAGGGGAAAGTATTTCTTCAATACTTGTAACGAAACCAGGCTAAAATTTGGAGGAGGTCATCGGCAAAATCGATTGTTAGGATCTAGAGGTACGGCCGATCCCCTGCAGGTTCAGATAAGAAGAGGTTTTGGAAAGTCCTCGACATTCTACATAAATTTTTAAGGGTTGCTTCTCCTCACAATTAAACATTAACTGGCTTTAGAGAGGACTTACGTGGCCTGTACAGCTCCTAAACTATAACGCCGTGGAAATTTTTGAATTCGTAATTTCAATCATGGGAAAAAGCATATTTTTAATTTGTAAAGTCTTTCCAAAGGTAGTAGTGGAAAGACTTAAAATAGGAGGTAGTAGTAGGACGGTTTAAAATAAACAACCCTGCATATTTTAATAGATTTTTTAGGCACTAATTTTTAGAAGAAAAATACTGCACTGCTCCTGTATCTGTCTTTCTGTCAAGCCTTTCTGAATAAGGTTACGTAGTGACAGTAGAGAAGTTGTATCATTTTGCTTTAGTCTCTAAACTGTAGTCGTTTGGACACAAAATGTCTATGTCCATATTTCAAATCTTTTGAACATTACATAGTTGTGAATTAACATAAGTAATGTTTCAAATGCTTTTACAAAAGTTGTGATGACAAGGGTCATGAATTGAGAAAGAATGTAATTTCAGTGATAAAATATGACCACGAACACGAACATTGTCAGAGGTGATATTTTACAGTTTCATGTTCAGCTCGTGCGTCGCGTATTAATTTTAATTTCTTTTATGAAATACGCGCTCACAGTTACATAACTTTCTCTTTAGTCTTTACTCGTAATTTCTTTGCGAATTTTCCTCGTAAACAACACGATAACGTTGCTATTGTTTGGTTTACTTAAACAACAAAGGAGTTTCCTTGTTCTATCTTTTAAATTGACCTAATTACCAGCAATAGTTGGACAAATTAGGGTCGTCTTTTAGAAGGGATGTGTAATATTTTTAGTCACAACAGTTCTGTCTGTTGGTAAGAAAGTTTAGCATGACACCTTCGACAGTCTAAGTATTCTCCGCTGAGTATCATTCTAAGCATATTTAAAGTGTACTTTTCCAGATTCGCAACTAAATTATACGTCCATCAAGAAAGTCGTTTGAGCTGTTTTCGAAGTTCCGTAAGAATTTTAATTCCCTCTTTTCCGTGTTCATGGTTTTAATTTGTGTTTGAAGGAGCTTTCAAAGTAGACATCAGCTGGCGGCTTGGTGTCGACGCGACCGGCTAGGACCATTAACAGTTCTACATAGAAGTATGTTTTAGTTTTACTGGTATATTTCTTCGGTGCAATTTGGTATGCACATTTCTAATGGGTTCATGAGAAAAATCTATTGACATTTTAAGTAAGTGCGAGGTAAGATGCACGTTTGCAATGATGACAGAATATGTCTGAAGCTGTGTTTTGCTGCTTCCCCGCTGCGTCAGCGAGATAGCCTCTCCCAGCATAGAGTGCTGCTGAATCAGCAATCCCTCTGTACTGCTGAGTCGCTGATGACAACTCTATTCCTGCCTCTGTTTGACCCCTGGGACTCGCCTGTCCACTGCAGTCCAGCTGATTGAGTGGATTCCCTCTACTTGGCATTTCCAAGTAGCTGGATGCATCATTATAGTTAGGGCCTCTAGTAGTGCAGTCTAGATGCATTTATCGCTTTGAATTTGATAAATATATTTTGTAAAAAAATGCATCTATTACAATTTTCTATTTCAGTTCTCTATTGGTTTACGTTTTAACTGTATATAGATTTGTTGGGGTAAAACCTGTATATTTTTTATTGATACTGATACAACGAATGTTCCCAAATCAAAAATGTAAAAAAATAATCTCTTTTAGTTTTAAATTAAAAGACTGTTGTTTGATGGAGGACTGCGTACATTTTTCCAGTTTGCAGTAACTTTCAAAATTATCAGGTCTCTTTTTCTTTATATCACGACTATGGGTCAGAATAATGTATGACAAAAATAACAACTTCTGGGAAAGTAGTTAGTTACCTTTATGCATTATTTTCAGAACTCAAAAGTTCATTCAGCTTATGCCTGCCTACTTTAAACAATGTACTTGATGGTATACACGGTCATTGGACAATGTACCAGACGAGAAAAGGTAGCCTTCGCATCAGCACCACCACCACCATTCCTCGCAATAAGTTGACCGGTAGAGCGCCTGCAATATCTTAGCGACTACGAGGTAGACACCAGTGTGTTGAATGTATTCCGTTGTTGCAGGCGCTACCAAAGAGATCGGCACAGCGCTGACGAGGATCTGCCTCAGGCACAAGGCCGTGGAGGCGAGGATGAAGACATTCTCCAGGTCAGTAGTCAGTACAACAAAATAATGTGAATTGCCATTTCCTTCTGAGTTTCTTATTTAGTGGTTACAAAATGTTCCATTGTGAGGTAATACTTTACGGAGGGGGCGGTTATCTTCGGCTGAAGAGTTAGGAAAAGTTACTCTAGTAAGAGGGCCATTTCCAAAACATAACAGGACGTAAACTTGGATACGATACATTCCCTAAAACGTATTTGTTTCAACGAGCTACTAAAAGAGATGACTAGCTCTTGCAAACAATCATTTTGGAAACAAACAACACAATAATGATGGTACAAAAATAAATATCAAAACCAAACCGTAAATAAATTGTTTTCTTAAATACGTTACTTGTACTTGTTAGATAAAAGTGTCAAGATGAACTTGATGACATTGCAAGTGGAACAAGGGGGTTTGTAAATGTGGACTGATAGTGATAACCAGACCTAACGACAAGGGTGCTGTGATAATCTCCCCCAGCCAACACAGTGGAACTGACCCCCTCCCCCAGCACCCAGGGCGGGTATTGTTTACACTGCCTACAGTAATGCTTTATTATTCAGACCCTCTTTTGATGAAACTCTCTCTGTCCTGGTCCTTTCTCTCGAACACGAAAAGTTCTTTATACTCGTATAAGTCAACGTCTGTTTTCCAGGTTGGAAAGTTGTGTTACATTGGTATTATTAAGGGGTTATATCTGATCTCAATTGTAATACGGTTCTTTTCTGTATACGAACTCCTTCTACAAAAAAAATCCTTTTTACAAAAAAATTTAAATTTAAATACTAATCAATGGGATAGTCTACAAGACGTGAAATCATAGTTTTTCATCATAAATAATTAAACAAGAAATCACAAAATGTTATTTTTAGCTTCTCGATTGAGTGGGATTGAGTTGATATCGGTGGGTCAAATTTCGAGACCGGATTATTTGTAAAAAGTTGTAATTGGCGAAGAAACCGTACACAATATTATGTTTCTTTTTCAACCCAGTAACCCAAAGAATCTTGGTTTAGTATTCGACGTCGCGTAGCGTCTTTACAAACTAGATTTCTTCTTCACAAACAAGCTTGATTTCTGCAACTCTGAGCTCCTATACATCAAAAATCGTATCAAACAAAACCCCAACAGTCAACTTTGTTCCTAAACTTAGTTACCTAGTTCGAGATAGGATATTTTTAATTGACCACTGCATCATGTTCAGGATCCAAGTGTTAATGTACAAACTGCCAAGAATTCCAAAGTTTCGAATTTTAAAAATTGTGGACTTTTAGAAGTAAATTAAAAATTGTCTTAACTAAAATAGCAGATAAGTAAATCTAGTCTGAAAAAAAAACAACTGAACCTAGCACCGTATAACACAGAAAAGTTTTACTTTCCTCAACTCAAACACAAATCCCGTACATTTTATAATCAAAAATCTATTTAAAATTCGCGTGAAAATTAGTTTAAAACGTAAATTTCCAACAACATCAACCTTTCAATGTACAAGAAAAGAAACAATAATTTTGACCAATAAACAAATAGTAGCAAAATGAAATGCATCCCTTGTGGGGATCGAACCCACGACCTTTGGATTAGAAGTCCAACGCGCTATCCTCTGCGCCAAAGGGACATGTCTGGTGAGGCGCCTCATAGCGGTGTTGAGTGTGGGCGCTGGGCCTGCTGCCTGGCGTCTGTTTCTGCAACTAACTCTGCAGACAGTGCGCAACGCTATCAGCTGTTCACTTCGCTAATCCACCTCACCACCTGCTTTTGCATTTTGCAACGGAGATTTTAATCATGGCCAACAAGTTTTTATTCTTAGTGCTAAAATAAGGTTATTTTTATTTGGAAATATTTAACAATTTCTACTAACTTTTGACCTTGTTGGCCTGTTAAACCGCTTGGTATTATTATTAACTTTTGATTTACTTTACATATTAAAAAATATGTACAATGTGTGTTTATTTCAGACTTGTATTGTGTTTAATTTCACACAATTTCCATGCCAATTTACTTACACAAATCGTATTTTTAGACATCTTGAAAACAGTGTCAATGAAATAGAAAGCAATGTTGTTAAATTTAATAAATGTAACAACGCAAATAAACAACAATAATATAATTCCTTTCAAACTCCATTGTTATAACGACCTCAGAGAATTATTACATAATTAACATTGAATCTAGGAATGAAACATGGGATTTTTACAAATATGAAAATTTGCTGGGCAATATTGTACTGGCCATAGGTAAACTATTCCTGCAGGTAAACTCTTCTTGTCATCAGGCTTTACGAGTGTTGTACAAAGAACTTTAAACTGTTGTAACTAAAGAAATGTTGTGACTTAAATATTTGTAGTAATAAATAAATTTAGCATTATACAGAATGTAGAAATTTATTTTAAACTTTAATTCAAAGAAGTTTAAAACTTTAACAATAACAATAACCTATGCCTTTTTTTACAAATATTTGATGGTTTCAAATTTTTCTCGTGGGTGGCCCAATAAGTTAGTTTTTGAGCATTTAATATTTGAATTCTGAAGTTCTATTGTACCATAGAAATTATATTTAGTTGATATGCAACAAGTTTGAAAATTATTGCACTATTCGTATAGTAATTTAATAGCTTTTCATTCATATTGGTCTATTTCAGTCTGCTTATTAATTTGTGATATGTCCAATGCATTTCAGTTCATTGATTGTGCAAAAGATTTTACATGCGATGAAAGAGAATATGAATATTGCTTTGCAACACAGCTTTGCCGAAGGTTGAAAGTGGAGTGGAGTGACTTTAGCTGCGAACAAAGAATCAGGGAAACAGGGAAGTAAAGTGGGGCAAAAGAGAGATGGAAAAAGAATGAAAGATACTGCAGTAGCAGTTGGGAATCACCCCTCCCCTCTACCTCGGCCTATAGAGTCCACCTAACATCTATATAAGTCAGTGTAACAGCAATACAGCATTTCCCCTTTAGTCTACCAGCTAGTAACCTTCTTTTCCGCTTATAATAGTTTCTATTTTTATTCTTTTTCTAACTAATGTATTTTTGAAAAGCATGAAAAGAACTCACTATAGTTTGTGAGTCCAGCCAAAGAGAATGTTTTGTTCAAATATAAGTATATTTATTTTAATTAGTTCTACTGTGGTTTAATCTCTTTTCGTATCTAGGTATGAAAGTTAAAAGGTTCTATAACTTAGTCTTGTCTACTTCCTTACACCAACAATGGATTTGTTATAAAATATTCTCAAAATGTTACTTAACATACTCTCACAAGCAACGATGTGAAGTCATGAAATCCATCAAAGGGCTAAAGTTGAAAGTGTGCACTTACAAGTACTTTCCGAGCCTGTAATTCCTTCGTTACTTCCATTCACGGCTCAAGCAGTTGTTGCGTTTGTGTTTCACCCTTGGACTCTCAGATACAGCTGAAAATATGTATCATCATGTTTGACACTTTCGTAGCAACTATTTATTCAGTGCAAAGCTTTAACTTGATGTAAAATATTACGTTGAAACTTGCTATTTCCAGGTATAGGCACAGTTATGTTACAGATTGAATTATCCAGTGACTACTCACTCACCATTATTGATTGATTGGTTGCGTAGTTAATTACGGTTGGTAGTAAGCAGTAGACAGTGGTCAGGTATTTGATTAGGATTCCTGTGTTCCAGAATCAATCTCCTTTCAGTATACAGTAATTGTAACTGTTTTTACCACTGCATTTCTTTAACAGGGTATTTAAAAAATCCCCTTTCCTTCCTTTAATTTAAAATAACTGTAAGCTTTTCAATGCCTTTTGTTGTTATCCAGGGTGTCACTGTACTGGATATAGCCAAGAGTTTTGTCTCTTTCGTAGAAAAATCAGGGGGTGAATCCAAACTTATGTATAATAATCTTCCTTGATTTTGAAGCCCATAAGAATACAAAACTAATTATACCCTCAAAAGGTTTTCTAACGCTCCATTCCTGATTGTTAGCCTAAATATTGTATAATGTCCCGCCTATGTTTTAGCTGTTAATAGTTCAGTTTGAAAGATATAAAAAAAACCAATAACGTGTTTACTTTTGAGTGTCAATAGCATTTCAACAAAGTGCTACATGATAGAAAGTTTTGCCTACATAAAAATTGTCCACTAACGAAATACAATAAAAACCAAACATGTTCTTAATTATTTTTGAAACCTATCAGTAGTTTTTTTTCAAAACTTGCTCGTTATTGTACTTTGTAAGACTAATAATAAAATAAGACTAATTTAAAAACTAATTTGGAGAAAAGACATTGTATAGCAAAAATATACAAATAATTTAAAATCTTTAAGAACAGATTCATTGAGGGGGTTACTGTAATTATAATTAGATAAAAAGAAAAGAACATGTTACCCTTTAAAATTGTATTTTGTATCCTGCATCTTTTTATCTAATTAAATAATTTAAAATATGATACTTATGAAAAGTCGGTGTTGGAGAAAAGCAGCTGTGTCGAGTGAAGTTGGCTTATGATTCTTGAAGCACATCGTTGAAGTGAGAGAATGTAATCTAAGTTGGCGCAAAGTTGGCGCAAGTATCGATAATTCATCTGACAATGACAGTGAATAGTAGCTCCACCCACTCCAGCAGCAAACCCATTCTTTCAAACTTCAATCTTCCAAGTTCTTCTGAATCTCTATCAATTCCTCAACAGTTTGAGAAACTTTGCATGTGTCATTACTCGACCAGCAGATTTTGAACAGTTTGAAAGTTAAGTTTTAGTGCAGTGCTGACAAGTCCATCCTATTACAGTGCAGAATACTGAATGGTAACTACTGCAAGAAATATTAATCCGAATGCCTTAATTACAATTCTAAAATGGTTTTTCGTAACTTCGGCTGGTTCATTTTTAATTTAGTAAGCGTGAGGGTGCAGTCTCAAGATTGCTGAACTAATAGGGAATTTGCCTAATGTTGGTTCAATGCTTAATCTTTTACATCAAAAACATTTTATTTTAAAACTTTGTCTAAAAACTTTTAGTATTTAAAAATTTACAATTTTTAAAAGTGTTAACGGAGTTTTAAAAGTTGCAAGTCAGTTGACTCCCTTTACTATCTGGACTAGCCAGGATTACCCTGTTTGTCGCCGTGACGTCAACGTCAGTCAGGAACTAATCAGTGCGGATATTGGCAACACTGGGTTGATTATCTTGTCGATCAACCCTTCACCCCTCTCCCCCCTCTCCTCCACTTGTCGACATTCTTTAGCAATCTTGTTTCGGACGGCGCAATCTGTTTATGGCCTGGAACGGATAATAGTTAAGGGCTGATGGCTTGTTTGTTGCTGTGAAAAATATGGGCGTTGAATAATAATGTTAACTAAATAGTGTTAACTGTCAACAGATTTACTATTATTGAACACAATTATTTATTCATTAAATTAAGAACCAGCAGATTGTACATTGTACTGGAGCGTAGCTGGTTACAACTGTTGCAGAATGTTTGACCCAAATATCACCACTTTAACTTGCCTCGGAGACCAATATTTCTGAATGAGGGAAACAGTAACGGTTCCCCAGCCACTCGCATACATTCCTCCGGAACCATTTATTGTAATACGTATATGAATTGTGAGGGAATCGCCTTCAACAAAGTCTGAAGTAGACTATTGAATATCTACTGAACTTTGATCAGACAAACTAGTTCTAAAGTAGAAGAGTTACATGATTTCTTTGTGCTAAAAGTTTTGTGGATGTTTTTTCAACCTTATAAACTACGACAAAAGCCTCTTAGTTGTAGTGTCTTTAGCAAATTTCCATAGGAGTCTCATTCTACCGCCATAAAGAAAAAACTACGTTGAACAACACAGAAGGCAGTTTTGAGCTTTTTCAAAACATACTGAGTCAAATAGCAAAACTTGACATGTATATATAAATTGTTTTTTCCGCCATGTTTGTTTTGCTGATAGACTTTTTTTGTTCATTTTTGCCACCCATATTGGTTAAGGTGACAGATGTTTATATCAAGCCTCATTGAAATCAGGTCACAAATACAATTTTTATAACAGTTTTTACTGTAGCGCTTGTGGTTATGTGTCAGAAGTTTCTAATAGTATTTGATAATATTTATAACTAACATCAAATGTAACACTGTTAGGGTTTTCTAAATTTTAATACAGGCAATACATCACAGCTCCAAGGACAAAATTTTAGTTAAACAAAAATATGTTTAAGGAAAATGTATTCTCTGCAACAGTATCTTTCTGAAATCGTTGCAAGTACCACTGTACATTTTAACAACCGTTTCATCTTTAAGAGATTCTTTTAACCAGTTTGACAAAGACATCCAAGCAAATTCAGTCTGCTAAAGCAAAAAATGCAAGATCTTCCCCAACAAATATTCAACGCCAGTCCTCGATTAGCTTTGACTTGTACCGAACACATTACATAAAGACAGCAATATTTGACTAGAGGGTTCAGGGTTGGGGTGTCTCGGTGATTACAGGTACAAGTGTAATTACGTTGTTTGATTTGTGGCTCGCATGTTCCAGTGCAATCATGGACTGCCTGGTGGTGCCCCTCCAGGAGAAGATAGAGGACTGGAAGAAAGCCGTCATCAACTTGGACAAGGAACATGCCAAAGGTAACGGAAACACTGTTTAGTGACAACTTGAAGACTAAAGGGGAGATTTGTATCTGTTCATTCACAGATGTATACGTGGGTGTTGTTCTAGACTGATCTTTTACTCGAGCTTTATAGCAATCATTGTTATTAGTTCAGAAAATTAGCATTGTTTTTTTTTATTATATAGATTATTATGAAGTGCTTTGATACATGTTCAATGAAAATTTAAACGTAAAGGAATAGTTTGTTGATAGTAACAGTTAACATGGAAATATAACCAAGACCCTAATGTGAATATTCATTGGATTACATCTTCAAGCTATGAAATACCTACTTTTAGGGCTTGAAAACACTTCAAAATAATGTTTTGTTGCAGTTTTTCCACTTTGCAATTTAAAATTACCTCAGGGGAAAATCCCTAAACTCCACAAAAAGAGTAGATATCCATACAAATTATGGGTAGTCCACAACCTTGAGGAAACTTAATGATGTGGGAAATCAATTCCAAATCAGTGTTGCTTAATCCTCAACCTAAGAAGAAGAATGCAAGTTTTGATTTCTGTAGGGAACATTGTTAGAAGCTCTACCTAACTCAATTAACAAAACTTTTAAAAACAATCAAAAATATTCTACGTGTCAACTCCACAAGTTTGACTTTTTACATTTTTAGAATTTCAAAGTGTACTGATTGATTTTGGGCACTTACCAAGAAGGGTGATGCATTTATTGATTTTAATCATTAATCAAGTTTTTAATTAAGAAACTATCTTAAGCTAAAATCGCTAAAGCTCAAATTTAGACATCTAGATTGCATCTTTAATGTTTTCAAAGAATAGTTTACAAACCAATAACTCTCCAAATTGTCACCGGTCACAAATCAAAACTTCAGAATTTTCCTAGTTGCAAAATATCAGTTTCGATCATGTTACAATATCATTCAGTTTGATGATAATCTTGATCGAGTTAGAGAAAATCCGCAGGTACATACCAAGCAGGAACAACAGGCTGTATAAAAATACTGCCTAGAGGCAATACAATTTTAACCTTTAGCTTTACATGAAAGTAGTTGCAGATCAGGGGGTAGTGCAATAGTTGCAGATGATACTGTACATTGTCCCACTGTAGGAAGGTCATTGTGATAGTTACATTCCTAGGTTATCATTATCTCTCTTATCAAAGAACAGGTCTAGTTACACAGTCAGCTGTCAGACAGTGGAATGTTGCTTATTAAACAGCTGATAGTCATGTTCTATTCAATTTTGTTTACATCATGTTTAACCTTCAAAATATCTTAATGTTCTTTTTTCCATATGCCTATTTGCTTTCAATGTGTTTCAAAGGTCTTTATGAAGAAACTATTAAGAACCTTGTATTAAATGAATACAATATCTGATGAATTACTATATTTCAGAACATAATCATGTTGCAGGTACAGTGTTAAAGTTGTACACAAATTTAGTTTCAAACTACCAACTTTGGAGTTAAAAAAGACAATACCAACTTAATCTTATTTAAGTTTTTAATACAAGGTTATTCATAATTCTTCATGAAGACCTTTGAAACAGATTTAAAACAAATAGGCATATGAAAAACAGAATGTAAGGATATTTTGAAGGTCCTGAATTTTAAAACTTCTTTAACTCTGCATAATTTAACCTTAAAATAGTTGTTTGTAATAACAAAGTTTAAATGTTTTCCAAGGCATATTTAAATTGTAAAATCTTTTCGCCAGCTGCTGGACGTTAATTACACCAACCCTTCTGACTCAATCTCACTTTTAATTCCAACTTTTCACGGTTCCCGTCCTTCATGTAAACTTGTTACCTTTTCTAACGAGCATCTTAACGACCTTTGCAGATTTAATGCCATCTAGATTGCTACACATTTTCTTAAACTAAATAACTTCTTGATTCTGCTTTTGTTTCAAGTAAATACAGTTTTTACAAGACATTTGAAACAAAATAAACAGTAATTGTAGTAAAGTATATTTTTTTAATATATATATATATATTCAGGCGGTTGGATTGTTATTTATTGTGTAGCCTTAGGTTTAACTTGTATAATTTAAGAAACACTTTTTTGTGACAAACCAAAATAACTGGGCTAAATTTATTTCTTTTTTTTTCTACCCGAAGAGATGAAAACTACACAGGACAAAAAGAGGTTCAATTTAAACCTGAAGAAGTGTCTACTGTTGTTAATGTTTAAGGGAGCATAAGCTTCCTTCAAAGTAAAATGAAAAACAATTTCTGACAACTCCTCCAGCCCAAGGACTTTAAATGAAATGATCTTCAGTAACTAGTCACTAAATTGTTGTTAGGCCTGTATTTAAACAAAATTAAATATTGCTGAATATATTCAAATGAAACAAAACTGTTATTTTGTTATTTTTTGAAAAACTTGACCATATATTTTGAAAAGCTACTTTTGAAATAAAAAGTTTTTTCAAGGTTTTTTTGTTTTTAAAAGTAATTAGATTTGCAGTATTTTAAAGATTTTGAATTTGCAGGCTCTACGTGCGTACTCATACACCAATACTTGGTGGAACCTCTGTAGTTTTCATAGAAGAAAGAGTTTTACATTTTTATAATGAACGATAACATTTTGATGACAAGTGGTGATAAAAAAATGGCAGTAAGTGAAGAAAGTAAGTGAGCAAGACATGATGAAGAGTTGAGCTTGCATCCCCCCGTGTACTGCCCCGGGGCCAGTTTGTACAAGCAGGTCACTCACACTTCACACACGGTACGAGGGGGGGAAACAAGGGGGGCACAGGTCCCAGCAGGGGTTGAAGATTGGGATGAGATATGTCTCAAGTGACTCTTGTCCCATCTATCGCCGTCTCTTTACGTCCACTCATCTCAAGCAATGGTAACATGCCGATACGAAGGGGTGAATTTCAGTTCCAGATGTTTTGTGTGAGAGAGTAAGAAATTAGTATTTGGCACGGTTAACAGATTACTCTGTCTAATTCACTACTAGCTAATGTACCCGTTCTATGCTCGCATTTATAAATAAATTGCACATTAGCCAACCAACCGTAGTTGCAGCTCTCTTTTAAAAGTCTCACATAAAACTACATAAGTGTGTTATTTCATTGTTTATTTACTAACCTATTAAGAATGCTCTGCACCATTTGGCCATTTTGTTGTTGTACCATAAGAAAAATAGTGTCACAAAAAATCATATTTTTTTACATTATGGGAGGAAATTCATGTCTACTACTGCAGAGTCTTAACTTCAAATGTATAAAGTTATTTATTATTGTTATTAGGGTGAACACTTCTCTTTTTTTTATTAACAAGATGCTCAGTGAGTTTTGTACCTACTGAATTAGAGTTGAAAACTTGGAGCCATTAAATAATAAGGGTACTTTATTTCACCGTTGCAAAATGTTAAACCGGCGCCCATAGAATATATTTCCTAAAAGAGTATTTTGGGAATGCTCCAATCAAAATAATTGCCAGGTATAATCCGTGAAAATTTGTTGTGCATTCCGAAAGAACAATTTGCTGGACTTAAAGGCAACCGTTTTAAACATATTACGAATATAGAATTATGATTAGGGAAATTAGTTGCTTTAATGTTGTTTTTGTAGTTCTTATTCGCAAGGTAGAAGAATAAACTCCCTGCATTGAACTATCTGTATCCTACAGTAGCAGTTTGCTGTGCCATTCAATACAAACAGTGACAGGGTCAAAATTGTTGCGTTTAAAGGGACGATTATTGCTTTGACAGTTCGCTGTGCAAGCTAGCCGCAGGTACGACAGCGTGAAATCAACAAACAATAAAATGCGATGAACAACAAAGGAAACTAGAGCAAAGGGAGGAAGGAAGAATACAAAGAGTGATCTGCCAAGAGACATTGAGGTAGAGAACAGATGAAGCGAAACCTGTCCCATTGTGTGCTAAACTTGACAATAGTCTTCAACAGAATCAATGGTGGAACTTTAACAAACTGATTTTGTAAACTCTTTCCTCTCCAAGTTGTTACCAAGAAAACTTAAAAATCCTCTGTCACACATAATTATTGTTTTTCTTTTAGCTCAAGGCTGCGCAGTACAGTGTAAAAAAGTGGATTTGTTTTCTGAAAACACTGTTATTTTAAATAGTGTTACAATTTGTGAGTTTTGTACTTTTGAATAAGGAATCATTATATTCTTACGACTGGACTTGGTATTTTCAATATGGTATATTATTTTCAGAAAAATCCTATTTGAAACATGTGATAATAGAGTACTTTTATATTTTTTAAACCCCATTTTATGTAGAATTTCAAAAATGTGGTACTATTTCTCAAAAAATTACACATGCACCTATCCAGTCTTGCACAGTTGTTTGTTTATATTTTCACAACGATTATTAGATACAGGTAAAACGTCGGAAGTGAGAATGAGTTATCTGAACCATTGAATTGTTGGCTCCAACATCTCCCAAGTCAGGTCTCGAGGGTCCCCAATCCTCACCCTTCCGCTTCCAATCCCTCATTGTCTTGTCAATAAACAATCCAACCTGTCCAATCTGCATTTTAATTGGAACAATTGTCTCCTTCGCCCTGGCTTTCCTGCAGGAATGTAGAGAGAATTAAATGAAACCTTTTCAATTGTCATTGCATTGTTGCTATTTAAACCTTCAAGTTTTAAAAATCACATTTTGGACTTTTAAGTTGGATTGGTAATAATAATCATTTAACGTTTAAATGAGTTCCAAACAAAAGTCACTCAAGCTTCAAGCCAATGAGTGAAGCGTTGTATTTAATAAGACAGCAAACCGTGCAAAAAATATCATACATACTATTTACGATCTAAGAAGTTGGCCAGCTTACTTCTACTTTAAAACAAAAGAAAGTATATTGAGAAAACTATTCATTCAAACAAGTTGTATCAAATACTAATCCAAAAGAAATATTTCTCACAAGTACCCCTTGAAATTACAAAAAGTGTATAACACTTTTTTGCAACACTCATCAAATATGTTCATCCAACCATTCAATTAAAGATTTGTTCTTTATATTTTCAATAATGTAAGCTGAAAGTTAAATTATCCGAGTAGATAAAAAACATCAGTTACTTCTCTGTGGTTGTCAACTGACAAATCGGTACTCTAGTCTAGTCTCTAAAGGAGGATTAACTTTACTCAACTTTTGACCCTGTTCCCCCTCCCCGCAACTCTTCCCACCCCTCTTCTCCCAAGAGGGTTCAAGAAGCAGATCCCTCCGTTGAGAATTTTAATCAGGCGGCTCGGCTTATGTCACACTTTTATCGCTCCATTATTCTTTCCCCTTCAACATTGACACATTCAGGCACGGTTTAATAAGTTTTACGGCTATATAAAATAGATGAGATGCATGCATCAGTTGAGTTTAGGGAGGGGTATGTTGACTAAGAAGATTTAATTAGGACATTAAATTTTTGTTGGAGTCAAACTGTGTAAGTGTCTGGATCAAGGATAACTCGGACTAAAGCATCAGTAATTATCAATGAGACTCATCATTGTATGATTTGAGGCAGACCTCTGTGTGAAACTAGTTTTTAGATGTTTTCATATCAAGAGTGACACCTGATTCAAGATCAAATACTGGACCCGTTTACTTAAAAGAATTTGCTCCAATCTTTCAAAGAGTTAAAATATTTGCATCTTTTACTAAAGTAATCTAATAGAAATAAATTACTACTTTGGAGAAATTAAAGAAAATATTTTGGCTCTGGTTCCGTGGTGACTCATTGGTTACTTGCTGATAACTTTGTGATTAATTCAATTCAATTCAAATCATCTTTATTCACAAATTGTACAATACATAGATGCATATACAATTATCGAATGGTGTTAAAATTAATTTGTCTATGCTATAAAATACAAAATGACTTTCAATATACTGTATACAAATTATTTATTATAAAGTATTAATTATTAAACTCTATTCTACAATTATTATTCTCTTTACATTCTAAAATTCTTCAAATTTGTACAGAGCCTTCTTTATTAAATAGGTTTTTAGTTTTAGTTTGAAAACGTTTATATTAGTTATATCTTTTATGTTCTGAGGTATTTCCTCTTACTATGAGATTGGAATCATCTGCATAGAGATGCATAATATTACATAATATCATTTGTTCACAGACTACAAGAGAGCGAGAGCGGAGTTGAAGAAATGTTCAACCGACACGTTAAGACTGCAGAAGAAGGTTCGCAAGGGCTGCAAGACTACCGGAGACCTGCAGCGTAAGGTATGTTCAACATTTCATCATTGTTCTCTTTCCAACTCATTTTCTTTTGTTATTTACTTCGAAGATCTATCATTTATTATAGTCATACTGGAAAATGTAGCCAAAGATAGTGAGTCTGATTATTTATAACTTTTAGCTATAGGTTTTGCTCTAGTAGGGCCTACCACTTTTATACTTCAATAATACAATGATTTGATGTTGTCTAGATCCAAATAGCCTTAATAAACAGGACAAAGTTTATCTTATGGTTTTTATTGAATTGAATTTAAAAAAATATCTAATACGTAGCTGAAATTCACTACTGTAAGTGTCTGCAAATTTGCAATAACTGAACTCTGAACGCTGATTTCAGGGAATATTTATCTTAAATATTTGTTTTATGCTAAAAGAATTGTGTTTATCATTAGATCTTGCTGGCATTAGATATCAAACTATTTATGTTACTATTATAAACATTTTGTATAATTTTTGTTTTAATCAACCAGCTCTAGAAAGCAGCAAAAAAAAATGATTTAGTTAAATTTTAGTACACACAGAAAACTAGTTAAAAATTGCAAACACCAATATAATGGAAAAAAGTCAAAACGAAATACCCTTTTATCATTTATATAATTATTACTGACCGGTTTCGGACATTATTCCATGGTCACGGTTGAAAACAAAATCTCAATACAAATAAATATCAATATTTACATAACAAACACATGCAGGGATGGGTCCTAAATAATAATTACAAGTACAGTAACATTCAATTAGATTTAAGAAGAAAAACATTTGGTTTTATGTTTCTAATATGATTAAAAATAGGATTATTTTCATTTATATGTGTAGTATTTAAAATATTAGAGTTTTTCATTTGGTGCATATAAATTTGGAAATCCTCTTTGCAGTTCATTTTATCTCCTTTTCTTCCAAAATCTAAAATTGCCATATTATTCTCAATGCTAGTGTAATTGTGGTTAGTATCCAATAAATGCTCGGCAAAGTTTGACTTCATGGATGTTGAAGTCAATATTATATATTGACCAATATTATAATTTTTTATTTTAAATGTACAATAATTGATGTTTGAAATTTTAACTTAGTTTTCTCGTATCATTCAATATTAAGCATCTTCTGCTTTTAGTACACATGTTGGTTATGGTGACATAAATGGTTATAATTTGCTATTTCAACACAGAGTTTAAAACTAGTCTCCTTCTTATTCTACAACATTTTGTTGTGTAACTCAAAGAAACAAATAGCTATGTAAATGTGTTTAAGAGTTACATGTAAATTTGGCAGGTGGAGAGCTGTCTACAGGACGTGAGTGATCGTCGGATTGTTTTGGAGGAGAGCGGAAGTCAGAAGCCTGTAGTGGTGAGTCTCAGACAAGTTTGTGCAAGCCTGTAGTGGTGAGTCTCAGACAAGTTTGTGCCTCAAGCCTGTAGTGGTGAGTCTTTTGTGTCTTCCTCAAGCCTGTAGTGGTGAGTCTCAGACAAGTTTGTGTCTTCCTCAAGCCTGTAGTGGTGAGTCTCAGACAAGTTTGTGTCTTCTCAAGCCTTAAAGCCTGTAGTGGTGAGTCAGACAAGTTTGTGTCTTCCTCAAGCCTGTAGTAGTCGATCAGACAAGTTTGTGTCCCTCAAGCCTGTAGTGGTGAGCCTCAGACAAGTCTCAGACTGTGGCCTGTAGTGGTCTCAGACAAGTTTGTGTCTTCCTCAAGCCTGTAGTGGTGAGCCTCAGACAAGTGGTGAGTGAGCCTCAGACAAGTTTGTGTCTTCCTCAAGCCTGTAGTGGTGAGTCTCAGACAAGTTTGTGTCTTCCTCAAGCCTGTAGTGGTGAGTCTCAGACAAGTTTGTGTCTTCCTCAAGCCTGTAGTGGTGAGCCTCAGACAAGTTTGTGTCTTCCTCAAGCCTGTAGTGGTGAGTCTCAGACAAGTTTGTGTCTTCCTCAAGCCTGTAGTGGTGAGTCTCAGACAAGTTTGTGTCTTCCCTCAAGCCTGTAGTGGTGAGTAGTTTGTGTCTTCCTCAAGTGAGTGAGCCTCAGACAAGTTTGTGTCTTCCCTCAAGCCTGTAGTGGTGAGTCTCAGACAAGGTTTGTGTCTTCCTCAAGTGGTGAGCCTCAGACAAGTTTGTGTCAAGCCTGTAGTGGTGAGTCTCAGAGTTTGTGTCTTCCTCAAGTTTGTGTCTTCCTCAAGCCTGTAGTGGTGAGCCTCAGACAAGTTTGTGTCTTCCTCAAGCCTGTAGTGGTGAGCCTCAGACAAGTTAGTGTGAGCCTCTTCCTCAAGCCTGTAGTGGTGAGCCTCAGACAAGTTTGTGTCTTCCTCAAGCCTGTAGTGGTGAGCCTCAGACAAGTTTGTGTCTTCCTCAAGCCTGTAGTGGTGAGCCTCAGACAAGTTTGTGTCTTCCTCAAGCCTGTAGTGGTGAGCCTCAGACAAGTTTGTGTCTTCCTCAAGCCTGTAGTGGTGAGTCTCAGACAAGTTTATTGCATTTTGCAAAAGCAGCTCATGCCCAGCATCTTTAAAAGCAGTTGACAAGGGAGAAGCTATCTATAAACCTGGACGAAAAGAGCTTTATTGGCTGTTAATACTTATGCCGTCACATGATTTTTGCCGCAGACGCATATGGAAAGCTAGAGATATTGACACAGACAAAATGGAGAGACATATTTTAACTGCTGAAGCTAAAACCAATTGGCACAAATAAAAACAAAATTATTACAAGTGTGACTAAATTTCATTACAGATTTTAATGGGAATTATGGTTTTCATGTCAATTTAATCCTAACAAAAATTAGAAGTCTGCAAAGTTTTCTTGAACAAAACAGGAGTTATATTAGAATTTTGTTTTCAAAGCCCGGAAACACTGGAAAAAGCAAATAATTAAGCCAAAAATAAATAATCTTAGTGCTAGTCATTCTTCAAATATTCATAAAATGTAATAAAACCTGTCTTTATAATGAGGCAAAGCTATTACTATGAGTTATTATATACACAAACTATTGTGCATAGTCCTCTCTTCAACTTTCTTTAATCAAGAATAGGAATAAATCATATAGAAAATTACATTTAAGGATATTTATCTTGCCATTTTGTCAATTATCTAAGTTAAAGTAGTTTGGAGACATCTTTTAAAAGTTAACGCGCCAAAGTTAATCTTATAAACTTCTTCAGAATTTTGGAAGACTGTAGCTCCTGAACTACAATTTTATTAAACCCACCAGGTAAAATCAATTGAACCTTATCACTAATATAATACTAGGCAAAAAAGGATATAGTATAGTAAACTTTCGCCACAGTCATGAGTTTTACAAAAAGGAACCTACTTATGCAGGAGCGCTACTTAATTCAAAATTACCTTATGACATAAAAAGTTAAATAACTTTTAAAACGTTCTAAACTAAACTTAAAACATTTTTGGTTGAGAGGTCATTATTCTTCTCTTGGAGTATGACGTATGTACATGTTTTGTTTAAGTATATTGTGTTAGGCTAAGTCTCAAATCTCTTAATAAATATAACATGTATAGCTGACACTATTTGTTGTATACACATGTACAGTTCATTAGGTATAGCATGGCCGGTGGCCTTGAGATTTCCTGCTGGCTGCTTATGGCTCTATAGCCCATCTCATCGGCCATGCTAAACCTGACAAATTGTACATATATTCTATGAATAAAGGCATTTTGATTTGATTTGACCATCCTGAACTGTCCTTGAAAATGTTACTCAACCCTACAGTTATGACAGAGAAGTTATCCATGTCAATGTGTGTGTGACAGGACGAGGAGGTGGCGATGCTGTTGGAACTGTCACATCTGCAGGAAGTGTTGGATCAGCTGGAGAAGCACACAGCAGACCCCTTCACTCTCCCTGCGGCCAGCGAACAGGTGACCACACACGTCATGTCTTCTAAATAAGTAAAACTAACTGCCAATTGGATATGCGACTAAAACGAAGTTATTAATAAAGCAATACCACACAGAACTTTGCTTATCCAAAGCTAAGGTGAACTCTTAACTAGACATGAGCGATTATTCATTGTAGGTTATTTTATTTTTTCTCCTGAGATTAAAACCTTAACCTGAAGAGTTACAGTTACTCTTGCTATTTAGAGGGTTACACGCCTATATGATCGATATCTAGTTTGTGTCGGTTAAGTAAGGTGTCTAAGATATATCTAGTGTATAGTGAAGGATATTTGAAGCATTTTGTTACAAAAATATAGGATTTTGATATTTTTATCAAAATATAAAATAAAGAATGAACAAAATGCTACATTCTAGACTATACGGAAAGCCTAAAACTTAGTGATGACTCCAGCCACTCAAGCTTACACATTAAGAATAAATAAAGTAGTGTGCAGCCGTTACAAAAGGTTTAAAAGCAGTAGGTATTACTCACACAGTCATTTGTGATAGAAACACATCCAAACAATAATTTGGTTGACTGTGTCTCAACTGAAATCTTTAGCATTAACTTAGTCTTTAGTTTGATATGTCACACGTCCTAGCAGAATAAAACTACTACCTTCATCCAGTGTGTATAGATTAACTATACATTTGTGTCGTGTTGGTACGCAGGTGCTGGCGGAGCTGAAGTGCACGGACAACAGTTGGACGTTCACAACACCGCCCAGCAGCCCGAGCTCTCTCGGCTCCCGCAAGTCCTCCATGTGCAGCATCAGCTCACTGAACAGCTCGAGTAGCGGCAGTACCAAGAGTCATCACTCGCCCAACCATCACTACTGGCATCGGTCACTGTCACAGGTGAGCGCCGCAAGGCGTCAGTGCTGTGTAGTGTGTGACGTGGTAGCCGCTTCCGTCCAAACTCATGATCCTAGAGTCTTCTTCAGCTGTCAAATTCTAGTTTTTCTTCCAAAATGCTTTGTGAAATTTAATCAGAGATACGAGGTTTGTCCAATAAGTTCGCGAACTGATTCAATATGGCGGCCTTGAGGCGACGTAAAGCTCCGCCAATTACATCACGTGACTACTGGACATCCAATGAAGCGTCAGTGCTAGTTTGACAGTCGAGCTATGCCTTTGAACCTGTCAGTGTCAGTTTATATTTGATTTGTTTTTGCAGTTTGTCAAAAAGTGGAAATTGATAAAATCACTAAACAACGAATCAACATACAATTTTTTGTGAATCTAGGGAAAAGCTCTCAAGATGTTACAGATATGTTGAGGGCTGTTTATAGAGATAATGCTTTGAAGAAAACGTCCATTGTCAAGTGGATTAAACGTTTCAAAGATGGCTGCGAAGACGCTAAAGATGATGCAAGGCAGGGACAACCTTCAACCTCATGTGTGGATGAAAACATTGATCGTGTGCGCTCCTTGGTGTCTGATGAGTCGGAAAACTGTTAAAATGATTGCAGATGAACATCTGAATTCTATGTTGACCAGTAGCGGCCGGCCCATAACTCTAGGACGGAGTCCTCCCAACCCAATCAATAAAAATAAAATTATAATTAAGAATATAAATCACTTAGTTAATGTATTTGCACAGCATTTAGCATTATAGGACTTTCGTTATATCGAAATGTTTGTATAACGGGTAGTAGTATACAAACAATGCAACAGATGCAAAATGTTTTTAAAATGGATAGTACTCGTGGACTCAAGACAGTAGAGTCCACATCCCATTACAAATCATACGGCACTAACCAGCCAATCACAGCGCGCCTAGTGCTTCTTCAACACGAACACCAATGTATTCTGGAACTCCGTCCATTTCCCAGTAGTTTCATCTCCCGCCACTTCAAGAAAAAGCTTTATGAAAAGTCATATTTTTATAATAATAATTCCTAACCTCACTTTTCACTTTACGCGCCAGGTAGTTGTTACTTGTTGCAGGTGTTGTGCTATACAGAATGTTTAATAGTTTTCGTAAATTCGTACAGTGTTGTGATTTGGTTTAATGTGTAGTTTTTATATTTGTGATTCAGGCTGTGCTTCTCGAGGTAATACAGTGAAATGTTAAATACAGTCAAAGAAATACACAACAAATACGCAAGTGGTGTGGTTTATTACTTTTTGCTTTCTTTACTGAGCTAAAGAACGAAGCTTTACTGAGCTGATATAACACGTTCTGATATCATTCTGTGAAGGGTGAAGCTTGAAAAATGTTAAAACTGTTTATCTTTGATTCTTTGTACTAAAATAGGTAACTCAAAGCAGTTCTTCAAAGACCAATAATTCAAAAGTAACATGTCCTTAAAAGTACTTAAAACGTGTTTTGAAAGGTTAAATTTCAAATTTCTTCTGGGGGAGAATCCCCGGACCCCCCCTTCTCTGGGGGGTATTCCAGACCCCCGGTAGTCCCCGCCCAAATCACGTCTTGAGTCCTCCTGTACTTTTAACCCACCAGCCGCTACTGATGTTGACGTCCTTAGGCACTTGAGAGGTCGCGCGCGTCAAGTGAGGCCGAATTTGTGTCAAGGCGATGGATGGAATCTTCACCATGACAACCCCCTGCACATTTTGCTTTGATTCTTCATGAGTTTTTGGCAACAAATTCCATTACCCTCCTTGACCACCCACTCCATTGGCCAGATTTTGCCCCCTGTGTTTTTGTCCTTTTTTCAAAGTGCAAAAATTGATGAGATCACTGGATTACTTGATGTTGATTTTTTGTTCAGTGATTTGATCAATCTCCATTTTTCAAGAACAGCAAATACAAATAAAATATAAACTGACACGGGCAGCTTGATAGGCACAGCTCGACTGTCAAACAAGCACTGACGCTTCATTGGATGTCCAGTAGTCACGTGATGTAGTTGGTAGAGCTTAACGCCGCCTCAGGGCCGCCATATTGAACCAGTTCGCGAACTTATTGGACAGACCTCGTAGTTATGTATCATGTAGGCAGTTTGAATTACTAAAATATGCAGCTCGTGTGGCTAGTGCCACAATGTTTTCCTACTTTCATCAGCCTCAATTTTTGAAAGCTCCCTGGTAAATGTTAAATAGAAAGCTGATCAAATTTATGAGCAATAAAACTACTCACGCTTGGCGCAATAGCAGCCAGATCAAATGCTGTACATTATTTGGATGTTGTTAAACATTATTTAAATGAATCAAATACAGGTAACATCCTTATTTACTTACCTGCATACATCTGAAAAGGAACCATGAGTTTGGGCTGAAGATTATTTTGATTTTCTAATGATTTTGCACCTAAAGCTTGCTGTAAAATATTGCACTAGTTTTATTATTTTAAGTGTTATTATTTTTATAACGACATATCCATTAAGTCTGATCAACCAGATGTTTTTCTAACGACAGCTTTAACCGGCGGTTAAAATCCTGGATATTAGGTTAAGTTTTAGTCTGTTTTGATTTTGCATTTTGGTGTTCAACATAATGTGTACATGTTAAATTCAATACAAATGGTAAAACTATACTTTTATTGCATGAAAGATCTTCAAATAATTCATTTAAATACTTTGAATTATTGAAAATGTAAACATTGCAGATTAAACAACTTAAAGTTAACCAGCTGCTAACCAGGCAATTGAAAAACGGTCCTAAGTGTCATCTTCATATTTGCTTAAAAAGTTAACTTTTTTTGACATGTTTTGATTTTAAAGGTGCCAAACACATCCGTTTTGTTAATTAAAAGTACATTATAAGTGATTTGTAAAAATAAGAGATGAATGGCTCTACATTACAATTTTTGTTCTATACATTATATATTTAATGTATAAAATAGTTGGTTCCCACATTTAAATCACTATTTTGCTAGTTTTGTACCTTGTTTTGTTGCTTTTCTTGTGTTTATGATTTTAAGGTTTTATGTTATTGTTGGGCCCTTTGTGTGCTTAGACTTGATCCAGATTTTTTTGTTTTATAAGCCAAAAGTGTTCCAAAACAGTATTTCAAAACCGCTCAAATGTCTTAGATGGCACATTTCTGTAAAGAACATGATTTCAATTAGTTGTATACTTATTGTTCAAAAGATTTACTAGTGGAAGTTCGAAAGATAATCGTCTCTACACGTTTCATTATTTTTATAGTCTTGATGTTTTTTGCTCAAAATTTCAAATGACCAATGGTTCTCCAAGTCTTAATAACTAACTTTAAACAAATATTTTACGATTGATTTTGTTTATACTGCATTTTAAACTAATGAAATGTCTTGATGTTGTACAAATTAATAGTTGAAGTCAGTAGAATAGTTTTTAAATAAAAAAAATGGATGGAAAATTTGTTGTTTTTTTACTTATGGTTTAAAAGTTAGTAGTATGGCAGTTAAAAAAGCCAACGAGGTTTCAACCAAAGTCTGAACATTACGGACGTCAGTTTTTTCTAGTTTGAAGCACACAAAGGGCGCCGCCTGCATGAGCTGTGTAGTGAGTGTGTATATGTGTGTCTAGCGCCCCACTCCCCCCGGCACCCTTCGACTCAGCTCTGTATCCTCCCGGGATTCCGGGTTCACCTCTCAGGATGTGCTGTTCCCCCGGATCACGGTAAGTACTCACACCTCCTGCACGCTATCTCTCTTGCACCTAGTGATGTTTGTTTGCGTGCTAGTCTAGAATGAAATGCCTAGACTGATGAAAAGTCCCTTGAAGCTGCACTTGTTTCTTGGTCAAACTAGGTTGATTTTTAAAATTTTGACTCAAACCTGTTTTTGGTTAAACCAAAACAAAGTGACTAATTTCTAAAGAAGTTTTAAAACATTTTGAATCTCAAAGCTGATTAATGTTTAGCAACATTAATTAAGAAACCCACCCAGTAAATGTAACTGCACTTTGAATTTATATAAATATCCAACTTATATCCCACTGGTCTGAACTATAAATATAAATTTTTTCTAAATAGGACACTTAATGCGAAAAGGAATGTGAGGCAATCAGACCAAACAAAGTAATTTACTAACAGCATGGTTTACTAAAGCTAAGCTTTCCAAAAATTAGGCATGCTGTAATAAAACTTTAAATGAATAAAAATCTAATATAGATATTTTCACCATTTCATTTGTCGCTCCTAATATTATAATACTATAAATATAACTGCTAATATTATAATATAAGAATTTTAATGTTTGAAAAGTAATTTTCCGTACTTTCGGTTGATAACAATTTAAACTAATGTGAAAAATTGAACAAACGTTGTGAAATAATGTACTAATTTAGTTTGACCTAATACATTAACCAGAACTATAAAATTGAAAATGTGTATTTTTCAGATACTTAACATGTCAATTTGTCAAACAATTATTACAATAAGTTCCAGTAAGTTTTGTTAAAACAAATTGATTTTACAAGGCACTTTACGTTTCTAGTACATTTACTTTTTCCCTTGTCTGTATTTCATACATTCTTTATTTTCCTAAAAGGTTTTATAAAAACCTCATAAAATGTTGAAATTAAAATATATTATTTGTTATAAATTAACAACATTTGGTTTCCTAGTGAGTAGAGTCTGTGTGTAGATATCTCGCTGATAGTAACATTTTGTTTCAGGTTTCTAACATGTGCGAGGGAGGGGGAAGCAATGCCAGTACCCCTACAGGAAACAACAACGGAGCGCTGCCAAACCCCACGGCCACCTGGCCCAACCTACAGGAGACCCTGCAGTTCGAGCGTGCCGCCACGGCCATCATGAATGACAGACCTCACACCATATCCACAGGTACGCCTGCTTGTTTTTTACTCTATGTTTTTTCGACTGGGACTTGTGGCATAGTCCTGTAATCCAGCTTCATGGTGGTCAGGTTTTGAAGATGATATAGGTCTAAAGCGGCTCAGATAGTCTCAGTAATCATCTGATGATACCCGCATAAACTCCCCCCATCCTTTAGACATATCAGACCATCATCTGAGTGGTTTGAAAGTCACGTCAAGCCGTTGGTCCTTGCATTTCCATTGGTCATTGGGCTATTAATTAATGAAGAGTCTGCCTTAGTTTGCAACAAGACTACACCTCATAATTCATTACTACCACTCATCACACTCATCCTTCACCACATATTTGCCTTAAAATACAGTACCCTCATGAGAGTGGTCGGCATCTCAAATAGTGATTTAGTGATATGGCATAAACCTAGAATAAAACTAGGCTTGGTTTTTTGTTGGGTCGGATACAGATCTCAAATATTTTCCTTTTAAGGTAGGAAGTTGAATTTGAGATTTTTTTCTCTTCGACCTATAAGTCTGCAAACCAATTAGCGGTGTTTCTTCCTGCTAGGACCAAAGATGAGTACTCAGGAACTGTCCTGTAGACTGAGATTACCCTCAGAGCCTACCCTCAGTTCATAGTGAATCTCAAAAGACGGAATCTGTAGTAGGTTGACATCCATCACTGCTTAGGGTAGAACTGCTTCTTAGCAGTTCATTGCTGTGTAGTTTGCAGCTCCAATTCTAGATTTGGCAGGCCAAATAGACTATGAAATTCTATTTTACACCGAAGGCTGAAGCGAGACTGTGAGCAAAGCAAAACATTGTGATAATAGTGCACAAAATGCTGCGACTGAAATGAAGCTGAGGGTTTTTGTCATATATCAAGTAATAAATTAGAACACAAATTTTTTTCACTCACACCAGCCACACTTAAGCATTCAGCTGCGTGTACTGCTAGTTATTTTTAGAAATAAGTCTAACACTTTTGAAATATCCTTACTTAACTTACTTACTTTAGCATGTTCCCACTCAGAAATAAAGTGAGTGCAACACCTACATTTAAGAAATATTTTAGACTTGAAAAGCAGGCTTATCAAGGTTATTCTAATATTAGCATGTAGAGAAAACACAGTGTTTGAGGATTACTGAATTGAAAGACTAACAAACACTCCGTAGACATCAGAAGACACTTATTTACTCTCAAACCAATAATTTTGAAATAAGTTACAAAACAACTTCAATGTTTACACTTAAAAAATCAAAGCCAAATTCTTTGTGATGACAAGAAAGCTTGTCCAAGGTATGTGATGGATTAAAGTCTTACAATGTGATTCACTCAAAGTTAAAACTCAGCCAAATCTTGAGCAAGGGCTTGGCAGTCGTTACTTTCTATTGGAGACCAATCAAATTATTTTTAGTGGTGATTTTTCACTTTGTCATTCGACTTATTCGAGAGTGGCAGATACGCATGCAGCAGGTAGGTTTTGTTTTACAGTGAACATTTATTTCCTAACCCAAGATCCTTATCCTCAGCAATGACTTTTTCTCCTTTTCCCTTTTGAAAATACTTACAGTTACACTGTGAATCAAGCATTAGTCTTGTACTTTTGTTTTGTTATTTGTTTTACATTATACTTTTCATGGTTTTAATTGTTTTTTATTTGTTATGGTAATTTTAAACCTGTAGTTATTGTTAGCCTAATTACTTTTTTTCTAGTAACAAGTTTTATTTTTAGATAATTTTGAATGTTTTATAATTTATAATATACATTTTTTATGTTTTATCGTTTTGAAATCCACTTAAAACAATGGGTGTTGTTTTGTTAAAGCATTTGTTGTGTACTTTCAGCAGGTAGCCCATACCATGGATTTGGTTGTTTCTTGACTGGGCACAGGAGTTCTTGCAATAGTTCTTGACTGATGCGTTGATGTCATGTTTCAGCGTACGAGAGGGGGCACCAGCGCCCGGCACTGACTGTCTACACATTCCACGCCCCCGAGGGGTCACACTCTACTCCGAGTAGCCCCACACCCACACTCACCCCTGTGCTGTCCCCTCCGGCCGCCCGGCCTCCCATCCCCAAGCGCTGCTCGTCCCTGGAGCGCCCCTCCCTACCTGCCAAGTCCGGCCTGGCAATACACTCCTTCCCTGACGAGCAAGATGATGAGGACTGTAAGTCTGAGTTGAATAAGATATCAGTAGTTTTAAGAGTAAAGAAAAGATGAAGTTTGTCTTATTTAACCCTTAAGTAGGCTCGCGGGGGCCTGACAGACCCCCAGGTAGTAATTTTGTGAAATATTTGAGTTTAGGAATAGTTTGATCGTTCTGACCATTTCAGTACCTTCTAACTATCATATTTCTGATATTTTGACTAGTTTTGTTAAAAAATATTGTATTGTTTCTGTAATGTCTCCAAAATTGAAAAATATTTCAATTCCCAATTTGAAAATTGTTATTTGTGCAAAACAATTTGTAATAATATTGTTTTTGCAACCTTGTAGACCTAACTAAACAACAAAGAACAACAAAACGCAAAATAATTAACTGTGTGTTACTTTTTCAATTTTTTCCAAACCCTTGCATTTTGCTACTGGAACAAGAAAAGTGTCACTATCTACAAAAGAAGCTGTACAACCCTCACTTGTCAATATTTCAACGTCACATGAACTTAATATGACACAGAAAACATTAACTGATGGTACAAATCTAATTTTATTAAAAAAACTATTTTTGTTACACATCTATCATGTTTCAAAATGGGGGTCAAAAATGTTTTGAAATAAGAGCTTTCTTTCAGGTGAGTCCAACTATGAAAATTGGAACTTAAGAATAAATCAGGAATAATTCTGGAAATAAGCCTGAATGTAATCAAGCTACTGTATTGGCTACCGTGTCCTCAGTAGTTATCAATGTATTTCAGGCTCCACACAACCCATGTACGTGAACATGCAAGAGTTGGCGAGCCTGGCTGCCACCAAGGCCTTAGAGATGAGCACATTTCCCCCTCCACCCCCCGAACTCTCCTCGGCCACCAACACTGATAAGGTGAGTGGCTGCAGTTGCATCTTGTTTTTAAAAACTTTTGAATACCAAATTTTTAATTTTCTTTCTTGATTTGTGCCCTAGTTGTGTTTCTATTAAGAAGTGGGCTTTTTAAAATAAAAGTAACTTAAATACTATATAAAGAAAATTGTTCTTTAAGTTTAAATTCCCTTCCTGCTACTGATAGCTTTCAACAAGGTTACTCTCCAATCATTTTCTCAAACCAACTGTTCAGCAAAGCCTATAGAATTAGACTAGCTTTTAGAGCCCTTTGAGAGTTCCATTTGACGCTCGTTGCTCATGGAGCGTTACGTATGCTAACTTATGTTTGAGAAATTAACCTTGATACAAGTCTGATAGCCAGCAAAAAAAGGCAAATTTGTGTAAAAAATTATTATTTTTGTCCTAAAAAGAATCACTTATTTAAAAAAAGTGTTGCTACAAGCTCAAGGAGCAACTGGTTTTTCCGAAATTTATTAATGTCCTCCGCATATTTGGCTCACCTTGTCCCCTGTGGTTTTGCCAGACTGAAGCAAGTCAGGAGAAGGACAGCAGCACTAGCGAGAGCTCTCTCGAGTCGTCAAGCGGCTACGGAAGTCAGACGATGATGGGAATCGTAGATGATAACATTCACAATGAAGGTAACTTAAGACATTCCCTCTCTTCTTTCCTACTCTTGGAGCTAGGCAAGCCTGTGCGTATGTGTTTGAACATTGCGGCCCTTTTCAGATTTCAATATGGCTGGTTTACTTATTTGTTTTTTAAAAAAGAGCGGTTTAACTATGAGTCAAATAAAACTTTTGACCACTAATAACAAGGCAGGAAAATAACACCACTTATGATCTCTTGACATTTAATGTAAACCCAACAATCAACAGTTCCTCTTTGTGTGCACATCAAACGAGGCTACATTTGAACCTTCCTCTGCCTCCATTCAACCCAAAACATTAACTTCGTACATTTCAATATGCATAATTATTAATTAACAATGATTTTGTTGTGGATCTTATGGTTACCTAATATTTTAAAACTAAAGTAGTGATTTACTAAAAATTTAGATCCATGATGACTGGTGAACTACAAGAAGATTTTCTTGAGCGTTAATAGAGCGAAAGAGCTTTTTTATGTACAAAACAATTGTTAATGTCGTAGATGGTGTCTACTGTCTATAGTAGACTAGCTAAATGCACATACACACAGCTTGCTTAGCTTATGATGTGTTCTTTAACCCTAACCCTACACTTACAAAGCATGTTAGCTCTAGACATTACAGTTAATTACAGTTTGTTTTTTTCTGTTTTGTTTTGGAATTTTTGAGAGTTGATTGTTTTCTTGCTTTTCAGTTTGTTATCCTGTATACCGTACTTATTTTTACCTCAACAATAACAAGTACCTGCTTCAAGAATGCTGTTGATTGAACTAACTCAATCCTTTAATTCAATCCTCAATCGATTTATTCTGTAACATTAAACTAGAAATGTGTTAGATCTGCTTGAAACCTTTTATTTGAATTATATCCTAAATAAACTAATCAAAACTAACTAAATGTTTGCATCATTGTAGTTGGCTAAAAATTATACTTATTATAAAAATTAAAAACCCACACCATTTCCATGAAATACTCTTGTAAAAAACATAGTAAAAATTGTATTTGTCCACTTTATATCATATTTGAGCATACATGTACTAGAAAGAAGAGTTTCCTATTTTACCTGTGAACTACTTTTTTAATACATATCTACAGTAAGTTTTAGTTGACATTTTGTTAATTTTCAAATTAATTTGGGAATATCATTAGAAAAATTAGTATAGTGCCATTAATTTTATTGCATCAATTCATCATTCTGAAATGCTAACAAAATAACACCGCTGACATTCTCTAACTTGCCGGTTCTACTAGTAGACCAGTAATCTTTTGCCAAATTTGATTAATGTTTTCGGAAATCTCATACTATTACCAAACATATGTATACATGTATTCTCCGAAAATTCAATGTGGCAGTCAAAATACTTACCATTGTCAACTAAAAAGGTTCCTGTCCTGAAATTGAATTCAGTAGACCCTCGATAGAACGGACTAATGTGGCGGAAGGGTGGTCCAGATTTTGAAAAATCTGGACGATCGGGGGAATACCGATAAGCATATCCTGGTGCATTAGGATAGATAAAAATAGACTCAAGATGACGTAATTTGAGGTCCAGATCGGTTACTGACGTGTTTGGCTGAGCCACACACCTTAAAACCACTCTGTTAGGCAGTACTCACACTGAAGGTCTCACGAAATAAAAACACATTTAACGTTCAACAATGTGTATTTAAATTTTAATTTTTTTTACCGAGGGGTGGTCCGGACCATTTCGAATCCGGTCGAGCGAGGTCCGTTCGAGCGAGTGTCTACTGTAGTCCATTCTGTTTCTGTTCATCTCTACAAAGTCAAAAACCCTAAAAAAGTTCTTTGGGAAGGAATTGTTTTGGATGATTTTCACATCAAATTAGAGGTCTAAATTTCATAGATCAAAGCTGTGCAGTTCTTAACCTCAGAAGGGTAGCGCTTCAAAGTTTTCAATCTTAAAACTGCCGCCATTTTTGGTAGTGCCCATCTATTAAAGATTGAGGTGAGGTTTATAGCAATGTACTTCACTAACAACAATTTTGATATGTACACAACCCACGCTTAAATTAAATTAAATTTGGTATAATTTATTTTCCCTGTTCACAAGTGATAAGATCATCTTCAAGGCTTTTCCCTAATTTCAGCTTTAGAGTTAACTATAGAGAAAGTTAAAAAAAACACTTTTTAGACATATATTTTGAGATGGCAGTTATAGCACAACTTTTAGAGAGTTAAACTTAAATATTTTAAACAAGATGGGTAGACCGGGTACACTAAGTTTGGTAGTAGTATAAAGTTATTTGGGTTTAAAAAAATATTTTAATTTACTCTACGACTTAGTACATGTGTGTTGCGCTCCTCACGTAAGTGTCTGCCTGTACCCTGAGTGTTGCATGTTGTGTGTCTGTTGGTAGAGATCGGTAGTGAGTTGGCCGCTAGCAAGTTTTGCACGTTACCCCGGACTCACGACTTACGCCGCCGTCCCTCTTCTACTGCAGGTATTACTCTTCACTCCACATCACATTCATTTGTGTAGACAACTCCTATCATGATAAAGTGTCTGTTGAGATTATTTCAATGCACATATTGTTTTACAGCCATAGATGTAAACAATTATTGTGTTTCTAATAACTTGAAATATATATTGCCAACCATAAGTTTGTGTTTAAAACCATGTTGAAGGCTACTATTTGGCATTAAAACATTTGAAAACTGCAGCCATACAAAAGGTAATAAAGGTATAAAACAAGGTCTCATAAATTTTAAGTTATCTTTCTAATTCTTTCTATTTCCTTTGAAAATGGAATATTTCCTGATTATTTAAAACCAGCTAAAATTATTCCCATTTTTAAAAAAGGAAACGCCAATGAAATGACAATTTATCGTCCAATTTCATTGCTTCCTACAATCAGTAAAATATTTGAAAAAGCCTTTCTAGCTAGACTCAATTCTTTTATTTCAAACTACAACATTTTATCTAATGATCAATTTGGTTTTAGAGAAAATAAATGTTCATTAGATGCTATAAATAGTTTATTAGAAAGAGTCTCAGAAGCGTTAGAAAATCGTCAAAAACCCTAGGAATCTTCCTAGATTTGACAAAAGCTTTTGATTGTGTTGAACATTCAAAACTTTTGAAAATTTTAAACAACTATGGAGTAAGAGGGTTACCACTTTCTTGGGTAAAATCTTACTTTAACAACTGATATCAACAAGTTCAGACAGAGAACTCTCTTTCAAGCCCAATTAAAGTTAAATGTGGAGTTCCACAAGGGTCAGTATTAGCTCCTGTATTGTTTATACTATACGTTAATCATCTGCATTCATTAAATAACTTGCATAATATTGTTCAATATGCTGATGATACGACATTAATTCAATCAGCATCAACAATCTCATTGTTAGAAGAAACCACATATACATCTGCAAACATTTGTGTTCAGTATTTTGAATCACTAAATTTGAAAACCAATTTCCAAAACAAATTTTATTATGTTTGATATTGGTCGATCAAACATTAAAGATTCGCCACTAGTTATATTGAAAATTACATTATAGAGGAAGCTGATAGTGTCAAATTTTTAGGATTGAATTTAGACAGTCATTTAACATGGGAATCACACATTGATTATCTTAGCAAGTAAATGAGTTCCTGTATATTCCTTTTAAGGCAGTTATCACAATATGCACGATGATATAAAACTGCCTATTATGGCTTGGTACATTCTCTTATGTCTTATGGAGTATGTTTTGGGGAATTGTTCCAAAAGTAAAATATTGAGAATTTTATCTTGCAAAAGTTCATGATAAGAATAGTTTATCATCTAGGTTACAGAGATTTTGCAAAATGCTTTTGAAACGCTTAGAATTTTGACCTTACCATCCCTGTACATTTATGAAACAATAATGTATTGTCTTTCTAAATGTCATTTGGTTCAAGGTAGAGAAATTCATTTCCATGAGACAAGATTCTAAACTCCTTCCGCATAAACCAACACAGATCTAAATTATATTCCCTGCTACCTTCACAGGGGGGGTGCCATGCTATTAATAAACTCCCAATTGAAATACAAAGTTATGAAAATTTCAACATGTTTAAAACAAAATTTAAAAAACTTTCTTCTTTCAAAAGTGTTTTATAGCGTAGAGGAATTTATTGATGGTTCCTGAAAAAATTAGCAATACTCTTATTTGATCCATGACTACAATGTTGTTACTGGTGGCTCATTAATCTTAGTTCAAAACTTTATATAGTTTAAACCAAATACACCATATTTTAACATTTATTTCCAACGTGTAGATTTTTGAATTGTTGTGTTACCTGAAACAAAGTTTTTTTGTAAAGGTTTAATAAATAATAATTCTTAATTATTATATTCTTTTAATTCTAAGTCAAAAGTATTTTTTTAGAATGTTTTAGGAAAATAAATTTATATATAAATAAATGCATTTTGTACTGATGATGCTGAGGGGAAACATGTCTATGTAAAAATTAAAAGTAATATGCTAAAAAGTAAAAAAAGTTTTTATTCTATAGTAATGAATACCACTTATTACATGGAGATAACATTAAGAATAAAAAAACTGAAATTTTCATTCTTTAATGCCCCTTTTGATGTTACTGTTTCTCTCATACACATTTCTCAAATGTAAAATTAAAATAACAATGAGCAATAATAGGACTTTCTTGAGGTAAACAAGCTTTACTTTATTATTTTTAAGTTTTTAAACCTCTGAGTACACTTCGTCAGGTTTAGCATGGCCGGTGAGATGGGCCATTAGCGGCCAGCAGGAAATCTCAAGGCCATCGGCCATGCTATACCTAAAAAACTGTATCTTGCAACTTTTTTAACTGGATTTTGAGTTTTAATGCAAGTACTCTTACAGGTCTAGAAAAATGTTTGCCTTCAAATTACCATTAAATTGAGAGTCACTCATTGTGAACCGCTTTCAAAAGGTTCATTCTACTCTCAAAAGCTGGTTTTGGGATGGATGAAAATTTTTTAATTATTTTTCTTTAAACGGTCAAATTATTGTGTATAATAAGTACTAACTACCGAGTGTGCTGTTCAGGATACCCCAGTGGGACGATGCGCAACACGCTGCTACGCCGCAGTTCCATGCAGCAGCAGAAGCCCCCGCCACCTATACGGCGCACCTCTTCCATCTCACGCGGCGTGTCGTCCGCACTACCTAGCAACAACAACAGCGGCAGTCTCGAGCATCTGCCTCCGCCCCCCGCCTTCCTGCTGGAGGGCACTCAGCGCAGCGTCAACGCAAATAATGTGGCAGACATACAACGCAACATAGCAGGTACCTACAACAACTTGCAGTAAACTCAGTCATGTTATTCAAGGTGAAACACCTTTGTACAGTCTCTAGAACAGTCACATGAACTTAGCAAGATGGATTTGATTTCAATTTAAATAAAAACTTAAGCGTTGAATAGTGTCAACGTAAAATTCTACTTGTTTATGGTGGACCGAATACAACTTTCAAGTTTCATTAATATTTTTAAGCTGTTTCCAAAAAGGTTTGGAAAACCTGAGTTCAATGGTTTTTCTTGGACAACATTAACATATTTCTTGAATGTTTCAATTGTGTCCCAGAAACTAGAGATATTGTCCTATCATTTCTATGTATAACTAGAGTGGATCCGCGGGACTCTGTAGTACCAACTTTGCCTCGTTAAACAAGACTAACTTTACCTTCAACTTGTTTTGCTTTTATTGCAAATGATTTGTGAAGCTTGTCAAATTATGTTCTCATTTAGTTAAAAGCATTAAAAATAAATATCTGACAAATTTGTCTAACATACTCATCTAATTTAACCCTCCATTGGCCTTGAAAGTCAATTCAAAAACTTGTAGAAATTCCACAGTATCCTCCTTCGGGTTTTAATAGTTGGCCACGGTCTTGTTGTAGCAGATATTCAGCGCAACTTGGCGGCAGAGTTGCAGAAGCGCAACGCTGTCAGCGCTATGTCGGAGTATCAGCGCACCGCGGCACTAGGCATCGCTGCTGAACTGCACAGGAAAGTGGCGCAGTACACGGACAGGAAGGAACCGGAGCCAATCTACGCAGAGCGCAAGGTAACACTGTCAACTTGGGTAGAAGTGTACAGTGTACAATATGACTCAGTGTGTTAGTGTAGGGTGGTTATCGCAAAATCAAGTCTGTACTAATACCAAAAATAGTCTAAATTAATCAACTTAATAAAAACTAAGAAATAAAGAATAAATCAAACTAATCCAAATTTAGGTAAATTAAAGTCATTTACTTGTAGCAAATTTTTATCAGAAAGTGGGCAATCACATTTGTACTTAGATTAATAAGACTTATAAGTTATAACGAGGACTGGGGCTTGAATATGAAACTGTTTTAAAGTTCATAAATAAAAAACAAAAATAAAAAACCAACATTAAAAAAAATGCTGAATAAAAAAAATTGCTTTTGCTGAAGTTTAGTTATAATACACGACCTTCAAATATCTGATGGTTATCACATTTGGTAAATAGTTCCAATGAGGCCGCTCAGCTTGTTTTTCGGGAGATGGCTTCAATCGATTCGTCATCTCATTCTTTCCAAAACAGTCTTTGTTTCATAAAATTATCTCTGATCTTCGTTGAGTTATGACATTTTTTCTATACACATGTTTAGGAAATCAGATGTAATTTTGTTAAAAAAGGAAACGACATTGTTTCCTATTGATGAGATTAGCTGTTTTTACACACCATGCTCTTAATTACTAGTGATTGTCCTTTGTATAAGTTCTGCATAAGCTAAAAACTTATTTTATTATTATTTTAAAGATTTTGCCTCAATAAAACAGCGTTTGAAAATTGAAAAAATGATAGAATTATAAGAATATGTTGAAGAAATACTTGCATATGAATTCCCGTAAGATGATAAGTAAGATGATTATAAAATAGTGTAATAAACCTAGTTTCATTTGTAATATTTCTGGTTTCTTTATTACACCTAATAAATTAAAAACTAATGATTCGATAAAAGGTTTACTTCAAAGAAACTTGATCTATGGAAAAACGACCTCTGACATGGCTCTCCATTTTTGATCATATCTATCAAAGAAAAAAGGGAATGAATATTTGGAATAACATATAAATATGCTTAAACTACGTAGATGAATTAATCTTTCTAACACATTTCTTTACACCATTGTAAAAAAATACAAAGTATAATACAATTGTAAGTTCAACTTTCAAAGTGGATTATCTCAAAACAGGTTTTTTGGACTCTGGTTGATTTTCTAGCTACCACCTCAATTATAGTTATAATTATTATAAAATATTATTTTTTTACGCTGAGAACTGCTACTAAATAGGTACTGTTCAAGGTTTTATAAATTTAATTTTTACCGATTCGTACCATTACTATTGCTGGGACTGAGGACAAATCATAGGTATCTGTATCAAAATTGGTACCATAAGCCAGAAACAGTATTAGTTGCAGGCAACAAATCAAAGTTGGTACGAAAAATTTCAAGATCCGACCTACCACGACAACAAAAACTAACACTGTACACTCAACAACTATTTCACTGAAAAATAAAACTCCTTTATTCTCTAAACAGCACAAAGTATAACGACTCTTTTTTTCTGGCAGGTGACTGTAAGGGAGTCGCAAAGTGGCATCAGTGTCGCGGAGACAGTGCGGACTCTGACAGAGTTGAAGCACCAGCCAGCCAGTCCAGTGATGGTGAGACGCACTCCCAGTCTGCGCAGTCAGAGCTGTGACCGGCGCACAGAGACTAATTCTTCACTCATAGCCGCTCTAAGCGCCAAACTAGCCCACTCTATCTCCGAGACATTCCCGCAGGTGTGTCAACATTCCAGCCTGGACACTTGGAGATTGTATGTTCTAAAGTGTTAGGCTATGTTGGGTAAACCGATTATAAAATATAAAACTAAAATCATTTGTCTAAAAGGTTTGTAACAAGTAGCAAGCAGGAACTAAAACTACTAGAGAATAGTAAGAAACTATCACCCTAGTTTTTAGATAGTTACGGCTCAGCATTGAGATGAAGTGAGATGGTAAGCTCACAGTGTTTTGCTGATTTTTGCACTAGAAGTCGCGCCACGCTCATGGTACTATGACTTCCAGGTGTATTTGGCGGTTGTTTTGGTAAAAATCTCAAATGTTTAACAATAGAAAAGTTCTTGAATGTTGAAATATTGATTTAGTTTACTTAAAATAATTTTAAAATGTCTGTGTGCAACACCATACTTTTTCTATACTAAAATAAAAAATCCATCTCTTTATCATCCTGTTCGTACTCCTGTCCAGATATTCATACAAAATATTGATTCTTACAGGCACTCGCAAGAGACAGTGGTGAACCGTGCGAACCGCGTACGCCAGTGGATCGCGCTGCGTACCGTCCCTGACCCCACCATGTGTCACGACTCGCTCATGGATCAGATCAAGCGAGGTACGTCGTTAAAGAAGACACGAGCCGTCAACGACCGCCCGGCCCCTCGGATACATTAGCTAGGTGTCGTCTGCATATAGAGTGGCTGGTAACCCTTGACTCTTTTTAGAAGAACTAACGGACAAAATGTCAGAGCAAAGAACTCATCTTAGTTTTAAGTAAAGTGAGCTATCCTAACCAACATTATCAATTGCTTGGTGTCGTTCGTCCTCACGGACTAATTTACTTTGTTCTTGCATATTTCCAAGCATTAGCAACATTTTTGTCATCAGTTGCAATTTTCATTTAAAGTTGAGGTCAAAACCAATGCAGTTTAAGATAGTTTCTCCTCTTGAAAACAATTTCTGCTCCAATAACAATTCAATAGTTGCAAAAAATGTGAAAAGTTGTTAAGAGTTATCAACCAACCACTCTACTCAATATTGTATGTGATGTCACTCTTATGTGTTCTATGTTAGCCTTGTACAGGCCCCAAGTTGACTGAATTCCAAGTCACATATTTGTAAGTTTCTGTTCCTCTCCAACATGACAAGATTGAAAGAGCCAGCCGAGTGCTTTGCGCACTTGGCCAACTGGAATTGTTCACTGTCAATTAGTAAAAGACAGTCTGTTATTGTTATGTATTTCTGGTAAGTGTAACTTCTTTAATAACATACAAATGTGTCAAAGTTCCCTCTCTTGATGTTGAAGCCAGTGGAGACATTGCTGTATTATTGTGGCTCTTGGTGTTCATACTTGAAAATATTTGTCAAACAATTTTCATGTTTTTAATCACGTTTAAATAACGAAACTAACTAGAAAGTCTAGAAAGGTATCGGGGAAAAATCTTCCCTGAAACTATTTGACAGTAAATTTTCAAGTATAGACACGGCTTAAAGCTTACCAAAACCAAAGTCAAATATACGAATTCCACTACTGTAAAGGAAACTTCGTCAATTCTGTGTCAACTACTGGAAACTCTGTCTCAATGTTATGAACTATTTCGAGTACTATTTGTATCTTGTTGTTAAGTAGGGGACTATAATATCGATATTCAAATGTTTACTCCATTTCACACTTAAACCTGGCTCATGTATCGGAAGTCGCTAATATAGATGGTAGGTTGGTAAATGTCAAATGAAAAATATTGATTTAAGTTGTTCCTTTAGTTGTAATTTTCAAAGTAAATTTATTTCTTAGATCTGATTATTTTATTCACCTATATTTCTGTTATCCACTCTTATATTTACATTTTATTTCACTAACAATTCGGTGTTCATTATTTTATTCAATTAAGTATTTGCTTGCTCAAATATTATTTGATTGAGTTTTAGCAGTTGTTTAATTATTGGCTCTCTTACTTACTATAGTTGCTTAAATGACTTACTGTACAATTAAATTTGCTTTGTAAATCAGTTTTGTTTAATATAATTATCTAAATTTTGATAAATGACTGAAAACACATGTCCATAGTCAAGGTAAGTCCTTTATAGCTCTGATATAATATTAAACTTTGTTGTTTTTTTGTACGAGCTTATCTGGGCCTAACCTGTTGTTGAATCTTTAGAGCGGAATAGATTGTTGACTTCTATAGAAGGCTATTTTTTGAACATCTATAAATTGCATCTCAATTAGTACTTTCTAGTTCTGTACGGTGATGATGTGTCTTTTGTGGTTTTATTCCTGGGCGACACCCACAGTTTTTTATATCAAATTGGGTACAAGTATGGAAGTTTGGATTTAAGGAATAATTAAGCGTTAAAACTAAATACATTGTGAGTTTTCAAGTGTTATTATCAATTTCTTCTCTATAGGAGGCGTCATATTCTCAGCTCTCTATGTACTGGACAGTTGGGAAAATAGGTAACTTTTAGTAAAAGTGCTCTATAATGAAGGGTAACTCTTCGTGAACAAGATCGTCTTGTTCACCGTTGTAAGATCGCAAATTTTACACCGTAACAGTTAAACATATTCTTCTTCAACTCTGATAATTTCTCAGCAACTTTACTAAATTAAAATATATAAACATGATAAACTCTGATGAACATGATAAAAGCCTTGTACTAAGTAGGTTACGTGGAAAAATGTTTTAAAATTTTAAAGTACAGTACAGTTTTTATAATCTGGCCGTTCGCCACTCCGACACGTCCAGTAATCCGGCGCTGTGACCGCGTCATTTAGGTCCTGTTTTCAAGTCTCTACTTGTCTGTAAAGCGTGCGTTCTTTATTGCTAATCGGTGCTTCCGTTCAGTACAGGCCGTGAGATGTCGCAAAAACGTAATCATGTTACTTTGACATGGATTAAAATTTAAAAGCACGTGATTTTAAAATGATTAGAAGGTGGTGATGAGTTAACATCGGCAGATCAAAAATTCACAGACGTAAAGAAGAATAAGAATGAAATTGAAGCATTCTTTAAGAGTAGTGAATTGTCCTCTAATGTAAGAAATATTATTCCTGGCAAATTGAATTTTTTTTGGTGAACCTCCACTAATCCGGCATTTTTGCTAATCCGCGCTTCCGATCCTGATATAGAGCCGGATTAGTGAGACCGTACTGTATTCACATTTTTTCTCACTTTAGTTATAGGTCTTTAAAACTGACTTCTGACAGTTACTCGTCAGAATCCAAGAAATGCAGGAATCAAGCGCACAATATAGAAATCATGTTTAGTATGGATGTTGTAATTTCATCTGAAATAAAAATCTAAGAAAACTAGGTTTGAATAGTGTAAAACAGTTTTGCTTTTAAAGCACATTGCATTGAATACCAGTTTCCAGCTGTTCAAAAATAAATAAATACTGTAGTACAATTTGATGGTTTCCAAACGAATGTGAAAGGATTTAATGAAATCAAACTACAAAAGAAACCAGCTGCACATTATCAGTATGCAAAGCTCTCTTCAAGGTTTTGATTGGATTGCTCGTAACAAGAGCCTACAGTCGGTTTTAAGAAGTGCCAAAAATTTCTCAAGAGCCCTAACATTTAATTCTGCGTCCTCAAAAAAATATAAAAAATCAAGACAATTTTAATCTAGCTGTTTTTGTTGGCTATCATAGACTATGGTTTGTAGGGCTAGAGACTAAAACCTGAGAACAGATGTACGTAGTTGGGCTGGCTTTTTTTCTTATCCAGCAATGATTAACCTCCAACTCTCAAAGTGTACAGTTTTCAAACTCAATTATCTGGTGCCTATAAAGTAAAGATAAACTGTAGGTGTTCATGACAAGTCATGAAACCAGTGGTTTAGGCAAACATGACAAACGTGAACTTATACCAGTGAATGTGAATTTATCAAGTGTGGGTGTTGCCCTTGGGATATTTATGAATATACTTATTCTGCATCCTGCCAATTTTAAAACCAATCGTAGACTTATTGAGCAACAGAGAAGAGCCGATTCTGATTTAGACAAGAAATATAATAGTTCAAATTGTATTTTGTCGCAAACTGCTCAACAATAGAAACTTATTTGCCATTAACAAAGATGAATTCAGTCATGATTTCAATTTAGAAAGGACAAAATGTCCTGCCAATAGAAAATTCTCATTTGGTTTATATTTTTTAATTAAAAATTCCTTGAAACCTTGGGTTAAAAATTGTTGCTGCCTTTAAACTGTATGACATACATTACACTATTGGTGTTTAATTACATTTCAAGTTTCAACTTACCTCTTCAGTTTTTAAACACAAAATTTATTTAGAGCACGTTCCTTTATGAAGATAGGCCGTTGCCGGATATCACATGTTAGGTTTTTGTCACGAAAGTAAGCTTATCTTTCGAATTATCAATTCATAAATACATCCATTTCTTCATAGAAACACGGAAACCAAAAGCCTTCTCTATCACAGGCTGTTCTTTTAAACAAATAAAGAGATGTTGAAGTTTATTGTAGCTTTGAATTTTGAAAAAACTACTGAAAACAGAGCAATCCATAATTGACCACATAGTTGTGGGTTTCAGTCAGTGAAGTTCATTGCACACGTAACTAAAATTTACGACTATGTTGACAATTATGGATTGGTCTGTTTTCTTGAGTTGTTTCTTTCCAAGTCTAGCCACAACATCTCTTTATCTGTTGAAAAAGGTGTCAGTAGTTGTGAAATATGAAATATTACGTTTTCTGTGAATTTTATCAAGAAGTGGATCCATTATTTACAGCAAAGTTTTGTGTAACTTATTTCCACCATACATTGACATATCTCGTACAATTACGTCTGCAAACTACAGTTAAACTTTAGTTTCAAAGTTGCTGTAATTTTGACCCGGTCCTGTAAAATATTTACTAGACTAACTTTCTTGGGAGGGGGCTGATTATTTATATTATTGTTGTTGTTGTTTATTGTAAATATTGTACCGCATTTAAGACAATGCACATAATGAATTGTACCTACCTATGTGTGTTGGCATTTTTATCTACTAATATCGAACTGTTTTGTACAAGATCTCTGAAATGTCCAAAGCTAAATAGGATTAGGCTGGTATAATGCGTAAGTTAAAGTAGGATAAGTCTGATTTTTATATTAAGGAGGCCAATTTGAGTTTTTGGCCTGTTACATTTCATAGATTTCTTGTGAAATATGATTTTGCTCTTTTATTTATTATAATTTTTGTTTTACTTTAGCTTTTTACAGTACTATTTCAAAAGTATGGTTGTACACACATTACAATATATCAGAGTTTAAACACAAGTGACATGTGAATACATCCGCTCAGTTTCAGTTCTCAAAACCTGGTCGTACATGTGCTTTTTAAATTTGTCAACATAATTATTACAAAAAACGTTTTATTCTTCTTCAGAAGTCGAAATATTTGAATTTCATTGCTTGTTTTAGTGTCAAGAACTATTGGTAAATTATTATGTCTGAAGTTAGTTTGCCAGTTAAAATTTAATTACCGTTGACAAATTTAAGTTGTAAATTTCAATATAGATGTGATATAAGTTTTAAATTTAATGAAATTGTCAAAGGCCAAAAATCCAGATTGAATGTGGAAAAGCTGTAAATTGTGTACATATCGTAGGGTCGTGGATAATTTGTAGAAGGTAGATTGATATGGCAAAGTTGTACGCAATTTTTATAGTTCCTGTTTTCCATGTACAGAATGTTGTATTTATTGTCTTTGGCTACGCTTCATTTAGACTTGAGTAATACGGATTTTCTGATGAAATGTTTACTTTGTCAAAAAGAATTGCCTGGGAATCATCAATAAATAATAATATTTATAATAATGTAAGTGCTAATAAACTTTGACATTGTTGTTAAATGTTAATAGAAATAACCATTTCTGGGCAAACTTCATAATACCGTAAGACACATTGTTCTTAAGTCTTAAAGTCAGAACCATTCTTTGTTGAAGTTCCTTGTAAGGAATTGAATACATTTACCCAACACATAATTCAACCAAGTAAGTAACCATTAAGTACTAGATTTAAGTTTAACTTTGGATCTTTTTGTTGTAAAAAGCTATTCCAGAAGTTGTTGATTCTTAAGGCTCTCCCATTCAGAGTTGCACGTCAAAACCGACTGATTTCTTTGTCCAAGAGTTTGAAACCCATCCTTTACCACAGATTACCAATCACTCAAAGTAAAGCTGTGTTTACTAACAAGGATTGACGTTGGTTTTGCACGACTGAGAATGGGAGCCTCCAAGCTTTTAACGTTCAGTTTTCGCTAGAGTCATATTTTTGTATAACTACTTGTACGGTTCTGTTGTTCATAGCTTTACGATTGTACTTGTCCTAGAGTGTACAGAAGCTGAGTGTTTATATGGAAAATGCCACACTCGATTCTTGAGTGTAATAAACCTTAATCTGTTTCTAAATCCTAGCATTTAATCATTATATCAATAAAATATTACCATACTCACATGCTGTGTGTTTATCTTGTCCTTAACCTTCAAATCTTGGTCCTTTTTGATTTTGTTTAACTTTTAATTTATTTTTTCGATTCCAGCCGTTTCAGGTTTTTTTTCAATTCACGCTTGATTTGTGATTGAGCATTACTGTAAATTTAACTAATAGACATGCTGGAAATTTTTGAGATTAAGTTTACTTGGTTTGTTTTGATTTTGCATTATTGTATGAACATGTTTCTAATATTGTGTAAAGGTAAAATTCTTAAGCGACGACTGAAGCGACTGCAGCAGTACTTTGGTTTTACAGTTAATTGAGTAATCAACATACAAATCGTTATAGAGTTTTGTTTTATTTAATGTATTTCACTATTTAATTACACAACACTTTTACATTAAACTATGGATGATGCTAAACTAATCGAATTAGTGAGTGAGCACCCTTGTGTGTTTAACCCTAAACACCACATGTACAAGGATGCCAATGCTAAAGAGAATGTGTGGAATGAAACTAGTGTAGCAATGATATTGACTGAAATTAGGTAAGTTGAATGTGTTTTATTTTCAATATTTGTTTTAAGTACATTTACTTATACTTATCAAAATTCAAAGTACAAGCTAAATCTCTCAATTAGGTTTTTCTTTTCTTTGATGTTTTGTCTGTCTTGTTAACTTGTGTCATTTGCCAATAAACAGACCCACTTTTGCTGTTAAAGTAGTCTCAAAAACGGTCTCTTATGTCAAAACCTTCTAGGTTTCCAAAACCTCCTCCAGCACACAAAGGGATCAAATTTTGTGTAGGTAGTGGTTTTGTGTTGGAAAGATTAAAGTAGCATCGGCCATTTTCTCCAGGTCCAGGCACGCATGCGCATCTAGCATATTGTCAACAGGCAGTCATTATTAAGTCAACAGGCAGGCACATGAAAGGTTTCATTGTTTCGCCAGCAAATACGATGTAAGGAAGCTCTGTTGTACTTCAGTTTTTTGGTACAGGGGATTTTTCTAAAATCCCATAAAACCAAATGTCAACCATGACAAATACAAAGGCTAATTTGAAAAGTCTATACTATCAAGCAACTGGGTGACTGCTAGGCCTTGGACAATGAGACGAGGTCTTCAGTTGTAGGAGCAATTCAGCACTTGCATAGTTCTAATACCTTGAGAAAGGATATTTGAATCGCAAAAAATGCCAAATACCTGAAAATAAAAATAATTATTTTTTTTCAGTTGGAGAATGTAAAAGCTGTTGGAAAAATATCCGAGATAAGCGGCAGAAAGAGCAAAAAACTTCCCACAGGATCTGCTAGTTCAAGGAAACTATGAAAATGACATCAAGAAGATTATCTTCAATTCTTGAACGTTGTCGATTGTGGAGAGAGTAAATACACCTGTAAACTGCTAATAGTCAATAGCTGCCAATCTTAGAGTTTAAAATACCGGTAAACCTATCCCTAAATTTAAAAATTAAATAAATAAATATGTGTTATTTTTTATTGTTTTCAAGGATTCTTAATTTAGGTCAAGGCTGGAACATTTTCAAGGTTTCAAATTTTCACATTTAGTTCAAACAATTATATTATAAATAGTTTGAATACAATAAACTTCATAGCAAAAGGTCCAATAGAGGATATTGTTTGCTTATTTACGGAGGGTCATTAAGTTTACTAGATGTGAGGATTTCTCTATAAATTATTTATTGAGACATATGAAATTTGATGAGTATGCACTATGCTGGTCTGCGGCAAATATTTTTGTAACTAACGAACTCGATTTGCTTTGTTGCAGGACAGTCACAAATAACATAACGGAAGTCAATGAAACAGTACAAGAAACTGACAATATTGAACAGGTCGTAGAAACTAACGATCCTGAAATTTGTGATTCAGAGGAAGTTGACAAATTTGCGAAGAACTTGAGGGGAACGATGACGGTGGTGTGTCAAAGCAAGCAAAAAAGAAGACCAGTCACCAAATTTTCAGGGGAAGTATTCTTAAGGTGTTCAAGAAAAATTCTGAAAAAATCTAAATTGTTAAACAATATTATTAATAAGCCAAAAGAATTTCCGCAAGAAAAACACCCCATAGATGTGTTTTTGCAAAGTATGGCTATGACAGTGAAAAGACTTTCCCCAGCAAATCAAATTTGTGCGAGGATGGAAATTTGTCAAACTGTGAGCCAATTGGAGTTGGAAGAAATACAGTAAATCGAAGCGCTCAATGTTCATCAGTACGATGGCATGTCCTCATCCCCTTCTCATGACTCGACACTCCACTCACCGTGTCCATGGTATGATGCCAGGTTGTCCTTTACTTCTCTCAATTCAACACTTCTATGTCCGTCAGTTTTAGATAATGACATATGTGATGATTACTACCTCACTTTACTGTCTAACTCGGCTGGTATAATATTTATAATAACCAAAACTAACCTACTATCTAACTTCTGTTTTGTTTAGTAATATGCTTTGATTATTTCTAATGTAATAACTTCTGTTTCAATAAAGACGTTGTAATTTGACCAGTTATAGTTTCATTTCATTCTTACTTTAGCGTCAATCCCAGTTTTTCTGTAGGGCTGATAAAGGCTCTTCACGATAAAATGCCATCAAACTGAACTCTATTTAAACGAAAAACTTTCTGAATATAGAATCGTCCTGAAGTAAGTGTCTTTTAATCAAAATGCTTTGAAAACCCTCTTCGCATCTCGATAAATACAATAGATGCAGCTTTTCATTCTTCTTTAACTTTGCCAACAATATCTCTTCTTCCTCCTCTTCTTGCAACAAAAGATAGGTTAAGCCCAACACTGATGCATTCGACGCAACATCCATGACTAAACTGCTCTAGACACTTGTTGAGGTATTTACCTGGAGCCGCTTCAGTCGTCGCTTAGGAATTGTACCTTTATCAGTATTAATAAAACATATTAAATAACGGACAACGAATCAGTCTTATTAAGTTTAAAGTCATCAATATTCCATAACAAGGTATTGTAAGTCGTATGAAAATGTAAACATTGCAGTTATTTGTAAACAAGGTAAAGGTAAAGTTTGTCTTGTTTAACAAGGCGAAGTTAGGACTACAAAGTCCTCTCTACCACTCAACCTTGACCTTTACCTAGCGTCACCGTATAGTCACATTACAAATTGCAAGTGGTGGCTGCGGGGATCGAGCCCGCGCCACCGGAGTGATGAGCTCCGGTCTCCAGAGTCACGCTTGATTCCAACCCGCCACGGGTCTGCTAACTTAAGTTACTTAACTGGAAATTAGTTAACACATTCACTGCTATGGACATGCTTTAACAAGACAATTTGATTAAATGTTATGACCGTGCCCCTAGCAGAGAATGTAATAATCTCTGCCTAAGCTTGGAATTGAAAATAAAACAGCCCTTAAAGTACATAAGGATAGTAAATTATCCCTTCTTGTCAATTGATCCCAAAATGCAGGATTAAATCATGTCCTTGGTGTTGGGGGAAAAAATAGCAAAATCTGTAAAACAATCAAAAACATTTTATTACCACTGGTGAGAATATTCACAACTACGTAACGTAACGAGAACAACTAGAATTCTTACATATTTACATTCTTAGAAAGATACATAGAATAACTTGCAGTTATCTTAAAGCTTGTACATGACATAGAATACAGACTTATATTAGAAGTACTTTCAAAAAGGAATTTGTTGTATAGTAAGAATAGCGTACTCTTTAAAAGATTTTAAATCAAATTTGTACATTATGCAAAGCCAAAAATTGTTAAACGTAATGAGAATTTGACAGGAACAAAATCACGTTGCTCTAATTGAAATAACGTTACATTCTTAATTGGCTCATTTTTACTTTGAAGGGAACCTTTACCCAAGCGTGATACCAAAGAAAAAACTACTTGAAGACTGCTAACATTATAAACAATAATATATTTTGGTATAATGCCTTTAATTCAATCAAATCTGATGTTATTCCAATTCATTTATTACAAAATGCTGTACAGATTGATGCCCACTTGCCAATTATAATGTCTCATTGTAATTATGTGGTATGTGACAGTGAAATTCTTCAACTGGGTTTTTTTAAATAACAAAATTACTTAACCAAACATTAAATAGGCCTTTCAGGAACATTCTTTGCAGCTAACCTAGATCTGAACAACTTACACATTTAAAATTATAACCCAGTGGAATTGTTAGTTAATAGTCACATATATGCTTGAGGATTTTGAAAGAGATACTCTCTGTGTTTTCTCTTCCAAATATCTGAAACAAAGTTTTAAAGTGTTTTTAAAACTCTTTAAAGAACGAGAACGGTGTAATGTCACCTTCGTCATTATCCCAACATAACTTGAATGGCTTTAAATGGTCAAAAATGTTTGGTACAGTGTTGATGTGGGAACTAAAAGTACTTTTTTCAAAATCAGAGGATGTGGTCCTTCGCCTCCAAACGGAGGGAATATGTCCAATATTTTATTTAGTAACAAGTACGAGTACAAAACAATTGAGAAGAGAATTGATATTAAAATTTTGTCTTTTGCCTTTTTATTTGAAACGATGAACTGTAAATGATAAAATTAAATTTGGGTGATGTAATTTCATCTGATAAGTTTGGCCTCCAGTGAGGAGGATAAGGCCCTTAAACAAGAGAATACTTAATTCACAATAGGTTTAACAAGATAAGAATACAAAGCTTAATAAACAAGTGCATTTTTAATAATATTAAACTAAGCTTATCAATTTGTGATTGGTCAGTTTCAGATGTGTTTGTATAAAAATGGTGGTAATCTCGGTTTGAATACCATAAAGAAGGAGTAAAATGCAGTATAACTTGTTTGTAACTGATTGTTGAAAATTCTTGTACTGGATGCTATTTTGTAGCTCAGGTAACGTTCTTCGTGACGATTTGTAAATGTCTTTGGTAGACATGTGTACGAGTAGTAGACGTAGTCTTTCAGTTTGAATCGATTCAGGTCAAGCTTTTTATTTTACTCTTGTGTTTCTGTTGTCGTTTCAATTCATAAATGTTAATATACTTTCATGAATTAACACTTGACAGTTTCCTTACGGGATAGTTGTTTTTTCAAACGTGCCAAAAACACAGGATTTCAAGAACATTGGACCAAATGAGAATTTTTTTGGGAGCCAAGCTTAACTTGATTACTTTTGAGGTTTGAAAACTTGAAGATTATCTAGTGAGTTTTTAATCTTGAATTTGGATTGAAGTATTTGCTATTTTATATTTCAAAACTGAAAGTTAAATTATTTATTTTTTGCATTTTGAACTTTTATATTACTTTTTTAAGTTTGCGTTCATAAAATTAAGCTGACGAGAAAATTTGACAGTGTCGTTTATGTATGTGGACACAGAGAGCTCATTAGAATAGGTCATGCCAAATCTGTGCATCAGAAAGTGCTCTTCTCACCCTCCTGTCATCATTACCATGTGAAAAATTACCTAAAGTTTTTCTAACCAGACCAAACATTAACATTGTTGACCAATTGAAGCCATTGGAGACCTTGTGAAACCAAGTGGTTCAGTTCTTGTACATATCACAAAGCACCTTCTCCATGGGTGTGTTGCCGATGGTACGCTGGAAGAAGATGTGTTCGATGCGTTGTGTAGGCACGAGGCGCAGCAAGGGCAACATGAGTAGCAGGCGGCCGTAGCGCGCAGCGTGAGTAGTGTGTTGACTGCGTGTGTGCTGACCCAGCATCACTTGTGCCTGGTCCTGCAGGTTCTCCACTTGCAGCGGGTCCTTCAGCCCTCGGGTCTCTAGGCCATCAGAGTGAGTTTAGTAGAGAGGAGAATGAGAGGATGATTTTGAAGGCATTTTTGTAAAGTCTTTTTAAATAAATTGTTTAAAAAATACTCTCATCTAAATCTTCTAGTACAGACCATGTCAATAGCCTCAGCAAGTCTACTGAGAATACTCGATTGTAAAATGAGCAAAAGATTTGGAACTGTAACTAGTTTCTCGACACGGTCTGTACCAGCTAGTAGTTTTAGATTCTTTGACCGCTGAGCCATTGTTCGTTGAAATAATTGAAGGAGAGGAGCGCCTTAACACCAAGTTGTTTTCAATCACAGTCTAAAGGCTTGTCCATCATATTTACAAGTGTAGAGTTTTCAATTAACTTAATGTATTTCTTTAAGGGCAGCCAAGTAAAGCAATATTGCAGCCATTTAAAGTAACAATGAAAAAAGATTACGTTTTAATATTTGTTGAAAAAATGGGATAATTTGCTAATACAATTTAATTTTTAGGAACTTATTTCCTACCTGCTCTGAAGAGGACGATGGCTTTAAGGCAGGCGAACTCCGCCGGGTCGACTCCTACTGACCGGTACCTCAGCAGGACGTCATTGAGTATCCTGACCTCAGCCGCTATCTGACTCGCCTTGCCGTTGGGACTGATACTGAGGTGTTCTGTCACACTGAACAGTGGACTGGTGTCCAAGGGGAGACACCATTGAACAGCGTTCAGCAGGAACAACTCTGACCAGCACTCCTCCAGGAGAATCACCTGGACACACAGTTAGTTGAGTTATCTTTGCTATCCTGACCTCAGCCGCTATCTGACTCATTAAAACACTATTATTTTAACATGTTCTCAAAGGTTACAATTACTATGTTGTTGAACAACAGCTAAATATCTTTGAAGTATATGTATTTTAATGTAACTAATAAACATAACCTGATAAAAAATTTAAAAAATATATTCAAAAATTAAAACTAGTTTTATTTTTATTATAAAAGAAGGTGTGCTGCCAATCAGCTTTTAATAATTAATAATATTTTAAGTTTATTGTGATAGATACAAGATGTACAAAAATAATATTGAGTTATCTCTTCTGACGATCTCAAAATTAAGATTTTCTTCATTGCAAAGTATTTAGTTTGACTTCAGAGGGATTTTTTGAAATACTCTACTGAGCAACGGAACGCCATTGTGTTATTTTATTTCTTGTGCTTTTATGACTTACTCTCTTATAAATTAACAGGGTATATAACTTGAAGACAGACGTTAAATCAATAGTTCCTCGATTGATGTTGATAATTTATAACAAAGTCTACAAAGACAACCGAAGGAAGACTCGGTGCTGTGATCAATGATTCGTGCTGTGATCGGTTGATCAAATGATCGCTCACTGTGGATAACACGATCAAGCGAGTTGACTCGCCACGGTTGACTTTGACATTGTAAAACTCACCGATCAAAGTCAACTCAGGTCGCACTTCATCGACCAATCATCGGCAAATCAATCACTTTACAAAACCAAACATCCATACTCGCAACAGAAATAATCATACAAAGAAATTATTTCAATTTATTTCATTTTACTGAGAGAGTTCATCTACAAAAAAGGAGAAAATGTGTGGGAATGTTGTGGACAGTTATTGAGGAGTGAATAAACTTTTCCGCTAGATTTGATATCCAACAATCCAGAGTTTGCAGTCATCAGTTCTATAATTATGTCAGTCTAAATAGCTTGGCAACAACTGGCTAAAGTCTGAAGAGGGTATTTCAGACTCTGGATTGAGGGCATGATTGTAACCTTGCTGTCGTGCTCAGAGGGCTGTAATTTTCTGACAGTTTACACCATCCACACAATCTTCAAAATAAACTATCAATTTGTATTAAGCCAGCACATGTCATTCACTAGCACTACGCTTGCTGATTTACCTGATCTCTGAAGGGCAGTGACGCGAAGGAGGGTAGGTTCTTGGCCCACTTGACCGCCATGAAGAGCAGCCTGGCCGAGGTCTCGTAGACAGTCTCATGCCCAGGGGGTAGAGAGGGGTGGTGCTCTCCTGCAGGGGAGGGGGCTGCGGGGGTGCAGGTGTACAGGAAGGACTGCCAGGCTCTTCGTTTGTCACATCAATGCTGTCATCTGTTAGTGTAACCAACAATATCACTCTGGTTACAAGGGAAGTCAAAGGTAAAGTAGGTTGGTACTACAATGCCCTTTCTACCACTCAACTCTTTATCTACCATTATCAAAATTGTCAGTGGTAACTGTGGGGGTCGAACCCACGCCACCATCCGCTAAAAGTTCAAAGAACATTGAAACATTATTGACGAACACCGACTAAATGGTTTGAAAGAGAGACAACAAATATTTCCCGATGTGTCCTGGTACACAGAAAATATATTCTGAGGAGTCGGCTCCGAGTCAGTATTCTGAGTGTGTTCCTCTAAAAAATGTTGGTACTTGTCTAGTGTACCAGTCATTTGAAGTACACAACATGTACTATTTAATTATTTGTTTGACACGAGAAGACAAATGAGGCTTCTCACCCCTGGGTCCTAATTCTTCATAAACTCACTTTGGGGTCATGTTTGCTTGATGTATATTATGCTTAAAAGAAAACACGCATTATTGTACTAAAACACAACTGTTGTAGATTTGAAGCCTTGCAATTATTTATGTTAATCTAAAGAATTCTTATATTCAGTAAGTAGCTTAAAAAGACTAATTGTTACCTTCCGAGTTGTCTGCCTCGTCAGGCTCGTGTTTGCTGTTGGTCTGCGGGGGAGAGGGCGGGGAGGGGTAGGCGATGGCAGAGTGGTACCGCATGGGAGACAGCCCGAGAGCCACGCTCACTGGAGGCCTGAAACAGCAAAACACAACTTCAAACACAAGTCACCTAAAGTTACGTTGCCGCAATTGTGTGGAAGGAAGAAAAAATTAGTTCTAAGGCACTAAATTTGGAACCAATGAGGTCAAAAAAGGAAGGGGTAGACTAGTTCTTGTATACAAACAGAAGCCCAAGAGTTGTAGCAGCCTGGCAAAAATTAGATGGAGGTCGAAGGGGTTGCTCCCAACAGAATGCGATGGAGAGGCCTAGTTACTATACTATGTTCCTTGGAATAATCAGACGAAATAAAAAAAGAAAGCTGACACAATTATAATTAATTTCTAGAAATACAAACCTGCGAGATTTTGTGTAGAGTAGGTCTTCTGCAGAACAAAATTGTTAGTTCAATACAAAATAATTCATCCTTAAGAAATAGAAAGTAGGCTCTTTAGGTTATCCAAGATCCTGTGTGTGGTACTATTTGAGGATTTGCAAGTCTATGGCGTTTTAGAAGAGAAGATGAAAATATATATAGTGAAAAATGCGACAGAATTTACCTTATAAAATTACGAGTAGCCTATGTCTTATATGCCAAAAATCATTAAAATGTTCTTTTCTGGATTTGAGTAAATTTATCTTAAGCTCAAGTGGCTTACTTTCAGATAGCTTAGATGTGAGCTAGATGAGGTTTTACTGGGTCTGTGCTTCCTCAGTAAAGAATGTTGTTAAAAGTAGTACCGCAAGGTCCATCATCGTTGGTAGCACAGAAATATCCAACGGAAAACACTTCCACGACAAACCACTAGTTGTGTCAGCAAGCTTCAAGATCATATTTGTAATCAACTTCCTCGTTAAACCTTTTTCATTCAGATAAATCTTATTTTTGAAGTTTATTCTTGAAGCACATCTTTTATAGTTGTAACAATCCCCCACAGTTGTAAGGCTCACTACCGATTGAACTATCGCAAAGAAACTGATTGTACTCACGACGAAATCATTGACATAATAATCTTTAGCAGACCCTTTGCTCAGCCCAGGAATTTCAGGAATGTAAATAGTTTGGATAAGAAGTAAGCAAGAAACAGCAAAACTGTGATATTTGTTGTTTAGCAAGTGGATATTATCTAGAAGACAATAGTTCTTATAAAGTAGTTTCAAATGGTCCAGCTTGCCGTCTTTGAAATGTCCTTGAATGTCATGTGCACGGTTTGATATGGTCGATACCGATGACCCTCTGGTCTGTTCTCGATGGTTTTTATCAAAGCGCAAAGTCACATACATTGGATTTGAGGTTTCCTCAAAGTCTTTAATCATCTCCAAGAATAGTTCAAAACAGCAACTGTGTATCATGACAAAACTATAACAGATGGATATATTGATCAAAGCTATGTACAGAACTGTTATCTGGTAATCGACAGAGTTCAATACAGAAAACAAACCGCTAGCAGTCTTTATCAAGGAACAAATTCTGAACAATTGATATACCATCCAAAGTCCAGCGTGGACGTACTGAAACACGAATGCCTTTAGCTTCCATAGCCGAATGAATCTGGATGGATAACGTGAAATTAACTGTACTTCAGTGCTGGATTTCAAAAGTTCCAACTCTGTCGTAAGTATATTTTTATTCATACTCTTCAGGGAATATCCAAGAGCTGAAACTAATGTGAATACGATCGTCAGCATTGCCGAGACAACTCTATGATAATACACTATAGACTTGTTGGGTTCCCACTCCAAATACCTTTGGCGACTGAAGGAAAGTATGTACAAAATAAAAGAAGAACATATCGTAAGGCTATACGCCAAGTAAGCCGGATGTTTTACTGAACCACATTCACCACTCAAAAAGTCCAACAATTCAACTGAACTGAAGTAAAACTTGTGACTAGTCATCCTACCACTTAAACGATTCATCGAGGAATTTCCAAAACAGAACCTTTATCGGCATGGGTTTTAACACTTTCTTGTGTTTTAATCTTTAACTGTAAAACACCAGTAACAAGAAAATGTATTGCAGCAAATTCGATGAATTAAATGATGATAAAATGTAAGAGGGGAGCGAAGTTGTTAGTGTTGATCAGGCAACATGTCCCAATAGTTTGTACTACTCTTCTGTTCTGTCATCGAGTTGAAATATTGATTGTAACATTGCATATCTTGGAGTGTGTTGTTTAAGAGCTTGTTCAATACTTCATAAGCTAATTAGAGTGTTTTACTTGTCAAAATGAAGGTATGTCAACAATCAACATGTACTGCTGTTTTCATACTCCTCCATCATGACAATCGATCATTTGTTTACAGTTAGCTAAATTCTTTTCAGTCCAAAAGTGCAGGAAACCTTACAACTGCAAAAGGTTTGACATACAGTGTCAAATTGTGTTGTGGATTGTATACAACATGTTACCCTTTTTCAGGCATTGTTTTATATTAGCCAACACGTAGCACATATAACTCTTAAGGTATTCGGCATTTTAGATACACTCTGATTTTACCCGACACACCTGACATCTCTTACAATAGAGTGCAGCCCCGAGGGCCACCACTCTGCACAGGAATGGTGGCTATAGAGTAGGAGAGGGGGGAGGGTTAAGTAAACAGGTTGATACAGAAAGCCAAAACGTGTCTGAGGCAAAGCAAGGGTCGGAGGGATGGTGGAGGGGGGTGTGAGTGTATAGAGAATAAAGTGAAGTGGAAGTGAAGATGCGGCATCAGAATTGCAAATGTGAGCGAAGCGTCGGTCTCCCCTTGATGGAGTCAGAGAGGGCCCCGGGGGGAGGGGGATGCGGGCACCACCTGAGCCCAGGGTAGTTCGCGGACCCGCCACCCGCCACCACTTCTGAGGCGCTAGCGTCGACCCGTCGCTGTTTCTGCTCATTTAAAATAACGAGGAGCTTCTCTAATATGATTTGTCCAGGTTCACGATCTACTTCACGCCAAATAACCCTTGAACTTAATGCAAACTTTAGTAATGGCGTATTCAAATCTAAGAGAACACGTAATGTCGAAGCTGAAGTAATATATTTTCCAGGCCGCAAAATTAGACTCAGGCCGAAGTACTAGGGCAACGTCGACAGCGACCCAAGTGACGAAGAAAACGGAGAAATAGAGCGAAGGGATTGGCTGAAATATGTTTATAGCCAATCAGAGCGCGTATATAAATTTTCTTCTTCTTTTTGTCGTGTCGACCGCGTTAGCCGCTTTTGGAGCACACCGAGGGCAACATCACACACTCGTAGTTCAGTTCACTGTACATGCCATCAACGCAACCTTTTCCAAACAATTTTTATTGTACCTGTGTTAAATCTAAAATAAAAATTGTTTCGATGGAGTGTTCGTCGTCTAAGCCCCTGTGAAGAGAAATGAACGGTAAAATTATGATGGCTGCCAGTTTATTTCTTCAGCTCAAAGTCGGATGGCCCACCGTCGTTAATGGAATTTAGGAAATAATTAACAGATTTAGGACTGAAATATCCGGGTGAGACAATAATACTATAGCTAACCAAAATGTTTTACCTACCTCTTGTATCAAGTTAGTTGAAACTATACGTCTTTGACTTTTTCATTCTATCTAATCAATCTGACTAAATACCTAGCATTTCGTTAACCAGCGGGTCTGAATTCTAAAATAACCAAGGTTTTAGACAAGAGTTGGTTAGAAATTGACGAAATACGAAAAGGGCCATGATGGACGATTGCATCAATCAATTAATTAATCATACAATCAAAAGTTAGTTGTTAGATTTAAAATTCATAATAGTGGCGGAGATAAATTTAATTAGAAAAACGTAATTTTCTAATCAAACGTCCAAAAATTAAGGAGTAGTTTTATCCTGAAGTGGCCGACGAATAAGTCCGTTTTTCTAATTAAAAATCATTTGTGCCAAAATGTTTTATAGCTCAAATACATGGTCGTATGGCCCATGGTAGAATAAGGGTGATCAGATACCCTCCCGAAATATTAAGCAATATTTTAAATACAAGTTTCCATGCTAAAACGCTTTAAAATACCTATCCCTCAAGGTATCAAATCTTCTCAGGAGAGGGTCCCAGACCCCAATGGAAGACTCGACCCTGATCTCTCCTCTAATCTCACGTCTAAAATCTTGATACTAGCTAGTTTTCATCATTCTAGATTTGCATTGTAGCTATTTAAACCCGGGTACTCTAACCTCAAACTCAGTAATAACTTACTTTGAAATTATAGGTGTTTTCTTCTAAGTGCCGGCTTAGCTGGGTTTTCGATACTTGAATTTGAAAACCAATTTGATTGGTTTGCAAACATGCAGGTTATGTAAATTCATTTTACAAATAAAGAACCCCGTTATCACGGTAACAAAGTAAAACGCAAAACAGTGAGATGTCTTAAAACCAACTCTGAAAATATACAAGACCTGCAATCCTTTTCAAAAGCTTTTATAACGACCTAAAAAGGAGACCCGCTTCCACCGTCCCTTAGGGAAATGTCCGGGGGGATGAGAAAGAGGGGGATCGAAAACATGAGAATCAAAAAATACTGGCGCTGGATTTGTGAGGTGTTGTGGGGGTCGGTGAGGATGCTGTTGGGGGTAGAATCAAATTGTACGGCTGGGTGGGGCTTAGTGGAGGCGTTTGACTGAGTCAATAGTGACTGAGGGGGTGCGCATACTCTCTGGGCTCACCCCGGCATAGAGTAATCCCTGCGATTGCCGCTCACTTCGCTTCTCTGTGTTAAATGTTAAGATGCCAACAGACACGGGCTTAATTACACACTGCAGACGTTTCAATGTGTTCCCATGCCATTTATACTGACGCCAGACATAACAAACAAACTTTAAAGTATGTTTCATTACAAAATGATGGTGTAATCAAAATAAAATACTAAATAATAACTTAAAATCTAGATCTCTTTAATTTTTCCTAGTAACTGAATAAACTGAAATAATTAAGATAATTTTAATGTAGCTTTTTCAGTAGAGCGTTATTAAATAACTGCCACATTTGATTCAAATAACCTTCTGGAAGTACCGTTTTATATAAATAATGCTAAAAAGGCACTTTAGATTCATAAAAATAATTCCAGCGTAACACCGGGAGTTTTAACTCTAAAGATATGCCAGCGCGCCTGCACATTTTTGACGCAAAACCCGCAGTACTTGCCTGTACCTAGTTTGCGAGTAGCGCCGTGGCTTATACCATATGCACAGTGCACACGCCTTTCTGCACCGGTCTTGCTGAACCTAAATGCTAAATATATCCTAGACTAAATATATACATATTTAAGAGCCCACGAAAAAGAGTTAGTTCTATACTAAACTTTTTAAATATTAAGTTAGTTCAAGTTAATTCTTGCAACGACGAAACACTTACTTAAAAGTCACAATAAACATTGGATTACTGTCTAGAATGACAAGTCTTTTGTGAGTTGAAATGTTAACTCTCAAAATACACATCCCAATTTTCTAAATTGAAGCTTGGATTGCTGCTTGGCAGCGTTTCGTTTGACAGTTAGGCCGTATCAGTTGAAAGAAGGTCCCTTGTTTAGCCAGTTGTTACGAGCGCGGTGTCGTGTGTTCTTTGGGCGGAACATGCTACAGCCTTTCTATGAGGTTACCACTGAGGCGGGCCCTTAAGTTTCAGAATCTACGTTTAAAAGCGGACTTTTAAATTAATTTCCACTTTTGAGATACGCACTTTCAAATTTGGAAATACGTTTCGAGCTTTGTTAAAATCACTTTAAAAAATTCGGGTTTTAAGCGACGCGAGATTGACTTATCTACATACGACATAAACATTATATCATTCAAAGAAACATGACTGCGTACTTTGTAAAACTGCAAACCATATTGTAAAAGAGCTAAAACGCGCGTGTAGAAAATTGACGCGAGCTTTCGTCCTTATTAAAATTATTCAAATTTTAATAATTTTAAAAGCTTTCGTCCTTTCTAGCGGAACAGAAACATTTCAATCGTAGACTATATTGATTCGGACTGCATTGATATACTGTCTTTCAAATCTTCTGCCACCTCCCACCTTATTAGGAATATAATATGGCTTTCTTTTTCCATAGAAAAGATAAAACCAGTAAAGTCACCTGTATTAAGCAAGATTTTCCGTTAACACTCTCTTGTTCCTCAATATTTCCATAATGGATTTGTTTCAAAAGATAATTAGATAGGAAATAAACTTGACAAAGAATGTTTGATATTTTGTTACACACCGTATTGTTTATTCACTATCAAAAAACACTCATCACACTCGCCATCGTTTATTGTTTACCCTCTAAGATGGTCGGTGTCTCACTCAATAGATGTTGTATTTATATCATATGTTTTGATCGTAGTCTAAAAACATCCCAGTGTTTCACATGATCCCAAAATTGCTGGGTACACTCTTTATGCTCATCGTTTCCATATTCACCAAGTATTGGTAAAGTATTATTTGTGTAGGAAAAATATACCTCTCTGACTTTCAGACCTGATGTCGGTGTCTCAATTATTGTAAAGTTATCTGAAGTATACTAGGTATAATGACAGAAAACTCCTAATAAACAACAATGAAATGGAAAGTTAGATGGTGCTAGTAACATTTCGATAGGCATTTTTACTTATAATTATATCAAATTATATAAAGACACACAGACAATAAATAACATAAAAAGGTGATCCAGATGGTGTAATGGTTAGCGTAATCACCCGGCAAGTGAGAGATCCGGGTTCGAATCCCGGTTTGGTTCACACATTTTGTTTTCTAATTTCTTTACTATCACATTAGCTATTTAGCGTTTATATAAATTAATTTCTAAAAACACAAAACAACATACTTCAAAAATCATTAATAAATAATAATATTCTTCTAAACAACAGTATTGAAATAAAACGCATGTACAAAAACAATACATCGCCAAATTCTATAAAAACAATAATAAAATAAAGTCAGTAAAAATGTAAACACTATACATCTGTTATTTATACAGGGTTAGGCAAAATTGTGGAAACGCCTTTATAACTTTTTAACCAGTGTTTTCAGCGCAACCGAACTCGGTGCACATTATTAGAGAAACCAAAGTACCTTTTAGTGCATACTGACACTTTGCCCCAGTTTTCAAAATGGGGGATTGGGGAGGTAGCCCCATAATTTCCATATGAAAGCCCCATCGAGTGACAGCTCATTTTGAAGGTCTTAGAAAATGTTGATGAATGCTGCACATTAGAAGTCTCTATCTTAAACCAGAAAGAAATTGCGTCCATTTTAAGTTAAACAGCTTTTATTAGGCGTAAGTGTGAAAACGCCTTTATAACTTTTTAGTCGGTTTTTTCAGCGCGACCGAACTCGGTACATTTTATAAGAGGAAACAAAAGTACCTTTTAATGCATATTGGACACTTGGCTCCAGTTTTCAAAATGGGGGATTGGGGGTAGCCCCATGATTTTCATAAGGAAGCCCCATCGAGTGACAACTAATTTTGAAGGTATTAAAAAATAATGATGAATGCTGGAAACTAGACGTCTCTATCTTAACCCAAAAAGAAATGGCGTTGGTTTTAAGTTACACTGAGTTATAAGTCTACCTCCCGCCCCAATCACCCATTTTGAAAACTGGGGCAAAGTGTCAGTATGCATTAAAAGATAGTTTTGATAATGTAATGTTTTTCACGGGTACGAATAATAAGGCGTCAGTCTTTGTTAACTCACTATTTATTTACACAGTCTAGTTGTAATTACACTAATATTAAACGCAATTAATTATTCACTCAATGGCTACAAACTATTACACTTTGTACAGTTCCTTATTTCACTATTTGCACTTCACACAGTCTAAATTCACACTCCTGTATGTAATGGCGCGAAGTCCGTTCAGTCAAGTTGTTACATGAATGTTATTGACGTGTTCTCGTAGCACTCTTCAGTCGGGAATCCAACGGTGGGTGTCGATGCCTCGAAGATCACTCGCAGCCGACGTTTGCAGCGGGCACAATGAAGATCACTGACACCGAGAATTTACACTGTCACTGTTCTCGCACTAGGGATATGACCCATGTTGTATGTATAAAATATCACACAGCACCCTAAACGTAATTTCACCGCCATAGCATCAGCCAATTTTGCGTTATAGCGGTGCGGGTGACATTTTTCTGACGTCAAGTCAGATTCCTTGCAATGTAGTCACATTGGACTATACTCGCAATATCTTTTCACAGGGGAACGAAAAGATAAAAGGAAGAAAATGCAGCCCCGATTCGTTCACATTCATTCACTGCCCGGACAAACTGACTACTCATGATCGGATCGCTCGTTTAGCCGTTAGAAACGAAATTCTGAATTGAGAACAGGTATTTTTTACCAATGTTTCACCCCTCAAAACTCACCTAAGTTCTTGAATTTTGAAAAATCCTCACTTAGTGGGTGCCTACACTATGAAAGGAATGTTAATGGAAAATTTCAAGTTTCTATGCCTTGTGGTGTTGGCTCAGCGATGATGTGTGAGTCAGTCCGTCAGGACAAAGCCTTTTATAAATATGGATATATTTCGGCCTTCGTTTTCCTTTTTTAAATTACGCTGTTCCAATTTGGGAAAGTGAATCGACTAGAACAAAATTGTTTTTTATAATACAAAAAAGCTATTCGTACCACTTTTAATTTAAAACCCCGTTCATTCTGTAAATCCACTTTCCTAGAAAATAGAATATTAACATACCCATGCATTTATATCCTTGAATCCTTGACATTTCTCATGAAAAGCCCGTAAGAATTGTTTTCCCAAAAATCCGTCTAACTCCTATGATCTAAGAACTTGATCAAATTTCCCAATAAGACAGCTTTTTTTTAGAGGTCTTTGACGAGTCAAATAGTCAATTTGTACAACACTCTCTCAGCTTGTTTAAAACAAATTCAAAACTGTCATAAGTTCAGATCTGAATTAAAGAAAATATTAATGGTAAATGGTTTTACTGTGTTCAGGAATTTAAAAACTATTTTAAAATGATTTTAAACTAATTTAAAAATTTTAGCTTTGACTATTTGTTAAAATGACGAGTGCTCATGTACTGTAAATATGTATTTATGGCATAATCATGATTTTTTTATTTGGTTTTATCGGTTAGACTACAACGTCATTTTTTACCATTCGAACAGTGCACCCTTAAAGGGCGGTATTCCCAATACTCCTCGAGGAACTTCCCTAGGCCTGTGTTATGTCCTCTCGAGGAACCAGGAGTGTTTTGAATACCGACCTGTATACAAAACCAAGTAGTCAAGGATGGAACATTGAGTCAACTCGGTTATATTTGTGTAAACAGTACATACATAGAACCTACGCTACTCACTCACCGGAGGAAGTGCGGAGCGAGGAAAGCCAAGGGCGGCAGCAGCCGGGGCGGCAAGGCAGTGTCGCCGTCCCTGGGCGCGGGCGGGTCGGACACACCTACACACACAAGCCAGAGTTACGCCTTGGGGCGGAGACTTACCCGAACACGCCGACAGCGACTGCAGCCTCCCTGAGGGCGCGCTCGTGGTCCATGTCCACCAGCGCCTCCGGGCGTATCGTGGCTGTGTTGCGCGGCTGCCGCTCATTCTGCACCGCTGCAACACACACAGGCAACAACGTTACACTCGCGACACATCGAGGCTGCACTCAGGGGTTTCACATTTGGTGGAATTATACCCAGCGGACATCGATATAAGGCACGTAAACACATGACACGAATTGGGGTTTTACATAATTTTGGGGATTTTCGTTTGAAATATGAGCTTCACCGATAGTACCACAGACACAACTTATACACTCATATCCTTTTGATACTCGATTTGGACCGCGGATGAGAAAAAAAACACGATGGAGAACAAGATTGAGAAAGCAAGGGTAAGTGTGGCGTACTGCGACACCCACCTCTCTTGGACCATAGATGGGAAAGGCGGGTCGCTCTGACTGCTTATGCACTACTTGTTCGGGAGTGACAAATAGGCAAAACACACCGCCTTCGTCTGCGGCATCTCTGGTCAGATTTTAAAACTATCGGCTTGAGTTCACGTTAGAAGCGAAGCTTCGTGGGGGAGACAACTGAGATAAGATGGCGCATTTTGTTGCCGCTTTCCTTAATTGGGGCCAAAGGTTTTATCTCAATCGACATGCTTAGTGGACAAGTTAGAGCTTTGTTAGCCAATTGCCAATGGCTTAGCGTTTCAAACAATATCTCAGATTAGTGTTCTCAGTAAAAAAAGGGGTTTCAGTTGGGAGTCTGACAATCGTCGAATTTTCAAGCTTACGAGAGTCCAAAACGAAAGCACAGTCAAATCGAGTTCCCGTGAAGTGTGCGTAAATATATTTTCTTTCCAACACAAATAGCTTTAAATGCATTTAACTTTGAAACTCATAAGTCGCTGTAATATTCTTATCACACCTAAAAAGAGTGTGTATTAAACCTAGAAATTATAGTCATCAATCTGTCACCCTAACTGATTCCAGCCGTCAAGTGCCCCCTGGGGTGAGTACCGGTAGGTGAATCTGATTGTTCAGTGGTGGGAGGGGGGATGATAAGGCTGGTTGACAGGTCAATTAATTGAGGTAGATGGGGCGAGAAGATGGACAGTGGCGCTACGCAGTCGGGTGCGGCGGCCACTGCAACTGACGTGTGGCTTCCCCATCCATACACGGCTCATACTATATAAACGTTCATTACTTATGGTGTGCTGGTCTTTTGTCCGTGTCCGTTGCAGACTGTTGAATATGAGAGGCTTCCGCGTGAACTGTTTTGAAATGGATAACGAAGTGAACAACGGCCACTTACCACTATCATGTTATACGCAAACCCCGAGTAATCCACATTTTGACCATAATTGCACGAGCACGAAACAAGTTTGGAAAATAGCTAGGGAACAATATTGCGCTTTTTATCTAGGATTTACAAAACTTACCTATGAATTGATGTTGTTCCAGACTAAGATAAAGGTGTGTCAGTAAGCCAAGTCGTGTATATTGTACTTTTGTTCATATTGGCCCAAGATTATCATGAAGCTGCAGTATTTTCAAATATAATGGTTTTTTCAATATCTTGGGTTTCAGCTAGATTAAATTATATCAATATAGTTCAATATAAAACTGTTATAATGTAGAACGACCCTATAATGTACACGTATAGCAATGATCATGCCGTAGTCAAGTGGCTAGCAATGGTCACCAGTCATGTACAACAATACAGTAAATAAAGCATTCGACTAGTCATGCTGTCCTTGTTCTTTCACTATCACCACTAAAAGACAACTTCGACGAAATTCTATATCCAAGCTGAAAAAGTAATTGTATAATCCACAGTTAAATGACAAACATTACAGCTGATACGAAACACACTAGTCACTACCAAGTCCATTACGCGTGGATCTATTACTCCCTTTCATAAAACACAAATCAATGCAAATTGTTATAAGTTACCATCTGCGTGCAAGCTCACACCCTCTCCTCCCTTCCCCTCGCCATCTAATCTGTAAAAGACCCTAAGCCGAGATCAACTAGTGTATAATGCTCTTTAAAATAATTGATTCGGGGGTGTCCGCCTCCCCCAGACGGTCATTTAAATACCACTCCAATCCGGCTCCCTCGGTCCCCGCAGTGGACATCGTCATCAGATAAATTAAACTACAAAGTCGCAAATTGAGTTGTGCGCCAGTGTGCACCGTACCTCTCCGTGCGGAAACCGGACGGTAATGTGGTTGTGCACAAAGAAGGCGAGAGCTGCTAACGAAAGAGGTATGTTAATGTGCGCACGGGCCCTGATTTAAATACTGTGCTCAAATTTGCTTCAGGGTGCGAGTCACGCGCCCTAAGTGGCGCCCCGCCGCGCGCGCCCTCGTGCGGCTTTTAGTTAAAACATGCAGCCGTTGTCAACTAATTGCTGGCCAGTGTGGGAAAACATGTGTGGCCTTCTCGTGTGAGTACGTTCTCCACGCCTTAAGAGTGTTAAATTAAACTACTGCAAAACTGCAGATTAAGCTAAAGTTATACCAGAACTATTATAACTTAGTTCATAACCATGTGGCTCTCCATCAACTAGGTATTTAAAATTTATTTATTTTCCTAAATAATGTATCATTTTTAGTTTATATTTATATTCAATGTATATTAATATTATATTTGTATTTAGTTAATATCAATTGTCTTTCTTAATCCTTCTACATATCTTTTGTTCAGCTTGAAAACGTTTTTTAACACAAATTATTGCATTGATTACTTTTATTTTCAATTTTTTTACTTGTTTTATACATATTTATTGTGTATAGCTATGGTTTCCTAGAAAGCGTTGACTGCTACGTTACGGCCGTAATATGACGGTGAGTTTAGTTTTCAATACAATCAGATGAGAGTGGTTTCCTAGAAAACGGTGGACGTAAAGTAGCGGTGAAAACTAGTTAAGGTTTTTCTCGCCAGGTGACACATTTTGTTTTGTAAACAAAAGTCTAGCCTGTCCATTACTATATACGTAAATAAACTTTACAGGTATCTAAACGGTGACGGTGGACGTAACACAATATTTAAACAGATGTAGACAAAACAACTTTTGACATGTTGTTTTAGTTGTCTGAACAACTATACAAAACAAAATGTCACCTGGGAGAAAAGTAAAGTTTTACGTCTACATCTGATAACATTGAAAACAAAACTTTGTAGCGGTGTTACGTTCACCGCTACAATAACGGCCGTAATTTAGCGGTGAACTTTTTTCTAAGAAACCAAAGCTTTACAAAACTATTAGTTACAATCACTTGTGTTATAAACATACTAAATTAATAACAGTTGAATACCATCCATGAGTAACTCTTAAACTCATATGTTTTTGTTTAAATAATTAAAGCTTGGACAAAGAATTAAAAAAAACATAGGTTGCCAAAAAAAATCCAGTCCAGACTGTATTTACATTTTTAAACATCGTCAAACATTAGCCCAAACATTCCTAATGGGGTGCTGTAGGGAAATTTATAGTTTAACTAAGTACTGTATTCGTCAAAAAGTGGAGTATTTTGTTAAAATAGAGTGCACGTAAACTTTGAGAGTACATGTAAAACAGATCAGTTCAAACAACAGATAAGGGTGGAATGTAGTATCTTAGATATTATAAGGCTGGCAAATAGTATAAGAAGTTTGAAAGAACGAGTTCACTGCAAAGGGTTACTTGTAAAAGTATTAGAATATACAAGAAAACATAGAAGTACCCTGTAAACATTTTAGTTGCACACGACTACTTTCGTAAATAATTCCATTATCGTGATGGGCCTAGAACTTCGATGTATAAATAAACAAAAATATAAAATCAAATGTTTAACATCTGCAAAGAATGGATTGCAAAAAAGACTTCCACATATATATCAATAAATTAAAAGATCCTAGTATACTCAACGTAACCCATGCATCAAACAGAAATCCAGTTTTTGAATTTATACATAGTATTAACCCAGCAAGATGATTCGAGTAAACTAAAATTTATTCCCTGTCCAAGCTAATATTTAGGATTCCAGATGTTAAAAATTTTATATTTGTTTATTTATACATCGGTGTTCTAGGCCCAATTATAACACACACTTGATAATGGGATTATTTCCGAAACTAGTCGTGTGCAACTAAAATGTTTACAGGGTACTTCTATGTTTTCTTGTATATTCTAATAGTATAAGAAGTATATCGCATATCTACAGGACGTTATAACATAAGAAGATATTGGAAAAAGGCTGAATGTGAATATTACAGCTGACAACCACAAACAACCACAAACCTAAAATATCATTTAAATTTAATATACGTAATTGAGGAAGTAACTAGCTAACCTATCAACGAGTTGACGTAAAATTAGGTTAACTTATCACTTATTCTATTCTTAACGAGTAACATCTTGCAAGGGACAACTTGCATTATCTCTCAATAGCAATCATAACACGACCCCGTTCTTCCCACTTGTTTCCAATTTATCTCTCACAACCCCTGCTATAACCTTGCACCACAACGCCAAATAAACCCGTTACAAACTACCACGACTTTGCTACGTTAAACAAACTAAGCTAATACCGGCGACAAAAGGCAGGAGATGTCTGAGGCGTGGTGAAGGGTAGGTGAGGGGGGTGAGACGTGTGCGCGTATCAGGATGAGCGAACGTGTCAGCACAGAGCTCGTTATATAGCAGCCCGCGGCGCGGTGCACACAAGGTTCAGACGCACGTGCGCGTGCGGGCGTTGCAGAGGTTACATGCAAATCTGTTACTGTGGTGAAGGGTGGGAAATATAGGTCAAAACTTATAAATAAAAGAGTAATAGAACAGTTAAGGGTCCGCCTCAGTGACGCAATGCAAGGTCCTGCAAGAGGACAAAAATAGCTAACTGTTGAAAAGCCAACATTGAGTATTTACATCATAGTACAGCCGAGAGATTCTACACGCGTATAGAGTGTTATTTCGCAATGTCACCTACGCAATTGTGGTTGAAAAGTCGAAATACCACTTTAAGTGTGTTATTACGTGGCGTGGTCCTGTAATCCAGCTTCATGGGGGTCAGGTTTTGAGGATGATATAGGTCTAAAGCGGCTCAGATAGTCTCAGTGATCATCTGATGATACCCGCATCAACTCCCACCATCGTTTAGACATATCAGACCATCACCTGCGTGGTTTGGAAGTCACGTTAAGCCGTTGGTCCTTGTATTTCCATTGGTCATTGGGCTATTAATTAATGACCCATTCTAAGGAAGAGTTGGCCTTAGTTTGTAACAAGACTACACCTCATAACTCATTACTACCACTCATCACTCACAATACCCTCATGAGAGTGGTCGGCATCTCAAATAGTGATATATAGTGATTTAGTGATATTGCTCGTACACATTTTAGTTCATGGCAGCTCGAGTTATACCGTACGGCTGAATCGTAGATAGCTTCGCAAACCAGTTTTCAAACAACACAAACTGTTGCTTTTCTATTACATTTTAGACACAACTATCTTATGCACGTCTAAACGTACTCTTTATAAGGGCCGAGATACAAGCACGTTCAGCTCAAATTATCGCACTAGCAGTCAAAGAACAAGTGCTTTTAAACATCTACCGTCTTAGGTGGCTGTTCACCTCATCAAAATCTGGAAAGTTCTAAATGTCCCAACGCTTAAATGAGACAATATTTCAGAAATCTGTTTAACAGCTGAGACACTCTACAATTGTAAGCAAGTTGTTTGCATTCAGCATGAAAATCAACATGACCAATCAACAGGAAAATGTACTATGCATAGAAGATGTGAGATTTGGAATGAACTATCATTGAATGAAACATTGTATTAATGATATCTTGAAGTCTCTGTAAACTTAACAGTTGTGTGAAAATTATAATTTCTTTATTATTTAACTTTGGGTATAATGTAGTAATATTATTTAACAACGCCTAATGCTTAAATTTAAACCTTATACTAATTTTAATTTAACAGTTGTTGAGTTGTTTTAATTGCCCAATGTACGTCCTTCGAATTCTTCAACTGTACACGAGTGTATCGGCTCGTCCACTAGCCAATCTCGCACTCTTTTTCTCAGTTTAAAAGGATCTCAACTTTTATTTTATTCGGCCAGTTTATTATACTACTTTATTCCCATGTACATGGGCTTCTTTGACAATTATTCCGTTCTATGTGTAGGCAAAAGATAATCTGATGAATTTCTTGGAAAGCGGTGACGTTTGAGGGTGTCGATTGATGTATAATATTTTGGCAATACACTTTTGGACTTAGACTCTAAAGTGGGTCTATGATGGCGATACATAAATGCAATATATATTTTACATATTAATATACTGTGCGATACATGATGTAGGTATATGTAGGCCGAGGCCCGGGACCATGAAACGAGCACCGATCCTGACCTTCAGAACACGTAGCCTATGTTGTAGCTACGATTCGAATTCAAGGAAACTCGGTATAACTATTAATGACGTCATAGTCAACCCAAATACCAAACATAAAACCGTCAAGGCAGAATAAGATGGCGGTGGAAAATGTTTCACCAACTTGACTGACCATGCGCACTTACGGTGCTTGGTGGATCTGTTCATGATTTGTCTTGTTATACTTGTCGGTTGTCGCACTTTTGTTAAAGATGGTTACGGCGACATTTAAATGTTAATATCAAGTTTCATTGAAATCGGGTCATAATTTCAGTATTGTATTTATGGTGAAAACTATTGATGCCGATCCAAAATTTGAGGGTATATTTCAAACTAGCCTAGCTAGAAGCCTAGGCTAGTTGTGAGAGTACTAGAGGGTAGGGCTATTCAAGAAGATAGCAGGCTAGACTCTTCACATTTAGAATAGGGTGACACTGTTTTAAACCTTAATGACTACGAATAAGGCCCAACCACGTGAATACAACGAGAAATAAAGTCAGAACCTAAACGGCTCCAAACCGACATAACGTGCCCCACTTCAAGGCTACCCGCGGCTCGAATCCACCGACCTCAATAATCATACATATATTTTATGAGGTCCGATGTCATCTACGTACCGGCGCTCGTTACCGACTTTCGTGGGTTATACGTCTAAGATTATAATACTCTGTGGGAGCTGGTTTTGGTTTTAATAACTTTTGACGAGAAGGGTTGCAATGTGCTGTCAGACTCTCTTACTTTATCAGTTGTATCCTTGATATGCTCCCGATCACCGACCCGACTTTCAATGACTTCGATATTTCGCTATTTTCTAAATATTAAGACTATACTGAGCCGCTTTAGACCTATCACATCAAAGTGCATGAAACCGCCCAGTGAAGGTTGGTAAAACTTCACTGTTATAAGGTAAGCGATTATTTTACTTAAATTCAAACCTAGGCTAAACTCTCTTTTCAAATTTACATTTTAACAATAACGTCTATTTGAGGGAGTGGTGATGATAATGTGAGTCCTTAAGAGGACACGGTCCCTGGCTCCTCAAAAGCAAACTAAAGATATCGTCTTAAACGAGTACTGAATTTTTGGATTCGACTTCACCCAGCGTTACTGAGCGAAACAGTTGGCGAGTTGCTACCAGTCCTAATTTTTGGAGAAAATATCATTCCCCGTTATTATTAATTCGCTGCGATTTACAATAGTGCTTGTTGCTACGCGCCTGATATATTTTATTTAATGGATACATTAGCCAAGTTTGTGTCAAATTTTCCTTTTGGGTATTGGGAGATCAATCAGCCCGACCCAATGACGAGTTATTATCTCCGGATATTACCTCGCTTGTTAACAAGCCAAAACAATAAAACCACTATGCAACAAATCAATCCTCCAGAAGTAACCAAAAACAGTTCCTTCTTCCGCGCCAAACAAATCTGGCAAGCGGAAGATGGAATTAGCGAGAAAGTCTTTGGATTGCGATACAACAAAGCAGAACTCCGCCGAGATTGGATAAATAGATAAATCTGTCAGTACAAGTTGCGAGCGCCGCTTTTTGCATGTCTAAGTCAAAGGAGCTCGCGACAGCGAATCCTATTTAGCAAATTACCGGCGGAGGCTGTAGGGGTTGGGGGGGGGCGAAGATGGAATCGTTTTCAGTAAAGATGGCGGCGCCGGGTCGGGGTGTCAGACGACGGGGCTAATTTACGACACTTGTGCGCTCTTGGCAAATTGTTTTGGGGCTGATAATCGTGCGACAGAGGCGCTGTGCGGCGCGCCCCGCAACTAAACCGACGCCACCTATATCTCAGCCGGATTAGGGTTGACATCGATACGAAATTTAGAGGAACACTTTTCAGTTTTCTGTAGATTGCACGTTTGGCGAGTAGTGCTTGATTGGATTTGGTCCGAGGGGTTAGAAATGTCAACGGATTGTTTTGCGAGTGTTCTTAAACTGTACTTTAACGAATGACAGTCGCGTTTGAAAGTGTTATAACATGACATACCAGACCGGATAGCCCTAACCAATACTCTATGGCAATAGGACATCCAGACAAACACAATAGGACATTATGCTGATGGTTTTATTACACATGTCTATATTCCAACCTTTCTACACATTTGTGTAATACTCTATATTTTGTAAACTTTACATACTAAAAACACCAGCACGGTAACTGTTTGGAAAGCGTTAAACAAGACCAGTCAACGACTTCAAATTTCAAATTGCATATACAAAATGTTACTAAAATTTAAATGTTTTCTAAAGTAGTATGCACTTTAGTTTGAGGTTGAACCCCGTTTATGTGAACAGTAAATATAAAATATTCAGTGTTTGTTCTCAAAATCATTTATATAACAAGAACTAACTCTACATTTATATTATGTACTACTATTATTGTGTTTTATATTAATTTGTTTTAGCAGACCCAAATAGGGAAGTCGTTATTTTATTTTTGAATAAAGTTATATATACAGAGTGTCTCAAAGAAACGCATGTACACAATATTAAGATATGTATTTAATTAAATATAAAATTTAAGTGAACGATAATATAGGCCATGGTTTTTTGTTGCAAGCATAGAAATGTTCAAGGTGATGACCATTAACGTTCATACATTTAACATATCGGTCTGGTACAGATTGGCAAACTGATTTACACTGATTGTATTGATGTCATTGAGAGAATCGGTAATCAAAAGACAACGGAACTTCCAGCAGTTTTTTCTCAGACTAAATTAAATAAATAATAAGGTTTATATTTTAAACACCGGAGATTTTGAACCATCAGCAGACGGAACTTCAAAAGATACACGATTTTTATATGATTTGCCACAATCAATTTTAATTTTAATGTTTACATGTGTGTATACATTTTTTAGACACCGTGTATTCGGGGGCGTTTGGCGTGTCCTCAACATATGGCAGTTTTACGAGAACATAAGAAGTAGAATTATTTAGTTCCGAATGAAAAATGCTACTTTTGCATAAAAGTTGAGTCAAAATAAAAACAACACAAATGCGCCAAAACCTTGCCAACTGGACACGATACAGTTTTGTATTTCCTGCGCTCTGTCTGTTCATACGCCGCGTGAAATGCACCAACTCATCCAGAGGTTTACGATTGTAATTCCATGCTCTCCACTCGCCATTAATTGCAGCACGAAAACAATTCACTACAATTGTAACTACTTCAGTCAAACTCACGACCGGAAGCAATAATTGATCCATGTTGGCGGAAGTGACTTCACGAATCTACTGTTGCCAACACTTGTGAACTGTCACATCCGGTCTGAAGAGAGGTCACAGGTGAGTATATCTGGAGGACCTGGTGGTGGTGGAGTGAATCACAGTCCAACATGCAGCAGATTCTCTTCTCGGTGGTGTTGATGGTTGTGGCAGTGGCAGGGGATGAGTGCATGCCTAAGCCGGAGGATGGGAAGGGAAAGATGAAGCCCTGGCAGTGTTGTGATTTGAAAAAGTTCATCCCGGAAAAGTTTGCCGCTTCCTTCATGGCGTGCAAGGAGAAGAACCCCCTTCCCCCCATGCCATCCAGTCCTCCTGCCGGAGGACCTAACAAAGAGATGATGAAGGTAAGTCATACGTGTTAGATTTCTAGAAGTTTAAATGAGGTTTTTGCATTTTCTTTTAAATTAAAATTATGTATGTCATCGTGCGTTATTACTAGTAAAAATGTGGCAAAACCCATTTATTTAAGACTAATTCTTCCGACAGTGCAAACCACTGGGTTTGAGTGCGAGCGTGTGCCTAGCGGATTCGTGTTGAAGCGCGAGAAGATAGGCTCAACATTTCTCGTACTTGGACTCAAGCGCTAAGACTTGGACAAATTCTTCAAAGTCCAAAGTTGACTACTTTGTTTGTGAACCTATTACACCATTGATTAATGATTACACCGCTAGAAAACTAAAAGGTAGCTACCGGATTATTTTTGGAAACCATAATATGTCGTTGTACAGATTTTGTAACTGAAATTATTTACTTCATTGTATATTACCAATATACAAAAGTGTTTCGTGTTGGTGTTTACAAAAAAACTACAATAAATAATGAAATCATGAAATAAATGAAACTACAAGCCACTACAGCAAATAATTAATCACAATTTAAAATATAGCTTATAATTATAATAACATTTATCAATATCAGTTGACTGGGACTCGTGGCGTGGTCCAGTAATCCAGCTTCATGGAGGTCAGGTTTTGAGGATGATATAGGTCTAAAGCGGCTCAGATAGTCTCAGTGATCATCTGATGATACCCGCACCAACCCCACCATCGTATAGACATATCAGACCATCACCTGTGTGGTTCGGAAGTCACGTTAAGCCGTTGGTCCTTGTATTTTCATTGGTCATTGGGCCATCAATTAATGACCCATTCTAAGGAAGAGTCGGCCTTAGTTTGTAACAAGACTACATCTCATAACTCATTACTACCACTCATCACACTCATCCTTCACCACATATTTGCCTTAAAATGCCCTCATGAGAGTGGTCGGCATCTCAAATAGTGATTTAGTGATTTAATCAACAGCCTTTTTAATGGAAAGTGAGTGGCCCATTAACTTCTGAACACTGTAAAGCCCTCCGATGACCAGATAAGTTCTAAGATCTTTTTGAAATAATTTTGTGTTTTGTAGACTTTGAATTTTGTGTGTTCCAGGCAATCGCTTGTGCCGGAGAGTGCGTGTTCAAGGAAGCAGGTTTGCTGAAGGATGGCAAGCCGAGTAAAGAAGCGATTGGCAAACTCTTCTCAAGTGTAGGAGGTAAGCGCTCACGGTGTTCTTACTCGAACCCTGTATACTGTTTACTGTGCTGAAATACATAGACACGTGCGTATACAAACACAAAATAAGTAGTAATCGATCTATTGTTGGGTCAGATTCTTTACCTTCTCTTAGCTATGTAGGCATCTACTCAGGGATTAAAAGATGTAAATATTAAAGTTTACAGCCAGTTCTAAGACAAATTTAAGGCCTATGGACAACATACTCTGTTGGCCCTTCCCTCCCCCAAAACCAAAGAAGTGACTAGAGTCCTCTGAAATAGAATCCCTTAAAGGTGAATCTTTCCTTTTATAGTTGAAACAAAAAATGTGTACAAGTTCTCCTAACACCGCACGTGAAGGTTTATGGAGAAAGTGCGCGTTCATGGTTTTGAGACATGTCAGCTTAAAAGCAGTAAAGAATTTCCTACTTTTATTATAGAGTAATTTTTATAACAGTGCCTCTATTTTGATCACGTAATCAAGAAAATTCATATGAAACTTATTATCGAATTTCGTTGGAAAAATGAGATATTCAAGTCGTCAGCTTGGTAAGATCCAGCCCCAGGACCATGAAATGAGCACTGATCTTTACCCCAAAACACGTATTGAGCATTTGTTCAAAACTTTACATACATATGAATATGTGTGTATCATCTCTACAGGTCGCTTTTTTCCAAATTTGGTACAAATGTTTCTTTTGTAAATATCTCGGTCAAGTTCGTAACCAGCGAAAGCAGACGACCACAACCCGCCTTTTGGGAGGAACTTTACACCAAAATATAGGTTTTAGTTAGCTAAAACAGCAAATTTCGTCTGACTTTGATAAAATTTCAAATGAAATGTATTTTGTACAAAAATATACCAAAATTATAGAAATTAAATAATGGCAATAAACATGGTTTATCGCTACAACAGCGGGATGAGTAGTCCGATTTTTTTGAAATTTAAAATGTGTTTTGCTTTCATGGTTTAATTAGTATAACTTCCAGGAAAAAACGTAAATGTGATGCCGAAGGTCGAAGCGAGGTTGTTAGTGCAGAAACAGCCTCGTAACACTGCATAACTGAACATAAAACTGAGGCCGAAGCCAGACTGTGAGCGTAGCGAACAGCCTCGAAACACTCGTAATCATACAGGAGGCTAAGCTGAGGCCGAAGGCCGTAGCGAGGTTGTGAATGTAGTGAACAGCCTTCTAACACTCGTCGTAATGTAACATAAAACTGAGGCCGAAGCCAGACTGTGAGCGTTAAACACTGCTGAGGCCGAAGGCCGTAGCGAGGTTGTGAATGTAGTGAACAGCCTTCTAACACTCGTCGTAATGTAACATAAAACTGAGGCCGAAGCCAGACTGTGAGCGTAGCGAACAGCCTCGAAACACTCGTAATCATACAGGAGCTGAGGCCGAAGGCCAGCGAGGTTGTGAATGTAGTGAACAGCCTTCTAACACTCGTCGTAACATAGGAGGCCAAGCTGAGGCCGAAGCGAGGTTGTGAATGTAGTGAACAGCCTCTAACACTCGTGAGCGTAGCGAACGAAGCCTCAGACTCGTAATCATACAGGAGGCCAAGCTGAGGCCGAAGGCCGTAGCGAGGTTGTGAATGTAGTGAACAGCCTTCTAACACTCGTCGTAATGTAACATAAAACTGAGGCCGAAGCCAGACTGTGAGCGTAGCGAACAGCCTCGAAACACTCGTAATCATACAGGAGGCCAAGCTGAGGCCGAAGGCCGTAGCGAGGTTGTGAGTGTAGTGAACAGCCTTCTAACACTCGTCGTAATGTAACATAAAACTGAGGCCGAAGGCCGATCGAGGCTGCGAGTGGAGCGAATTAGAGTAACACATTGCAAAGGAAATTTGATTCAGCTGTGCTTTAGCGCTTAGCTGCGTGTCGGCCTGGTTTTTTAACTTCAATACAACTTATGAATATAGATTGTTTGAATATCTGTTATCACTTTGTAATATGGCAACAAACGACCCCATTTACAAGTGTTTCATAAACGCACGGGTGGTTTGCAACAGCTGTATCGTAATAATTTCGTGTTCAAAAAGTTCTTTTTTTTAAGTCATGAGTGACAAACCAAATAGTTCATAAATCTGCAACCGAATGGTTGCTGGGTTTATGGGCTACAAAACTCCAAAGTTATGAAAAAAGCGTTAATATTAACATGGTTTAATCTAAGGAGATCTGTAAATTATTCAATTTATTGAGAAAAAACTCGTTTTAATTTTCTTTTAAATCTTATCCATTATAACTGTTTCATTTCCCAAATATGTTTTCCCAATGAGATTTTAACTGTACTTGACTGTATTGGATAGGGAACAACATTTCAAAATGTTTGTATTAATTGTTTTCGACTACCTCAATAGTTGAGGAGCCCTAAATCTCTAAAGTAAGCCACACTTCGTCCTCAACCTACTTCGTCCACACCTACTTTTTGTTATAAACCTTGTTCATTCACAATTTGTGAAACTTCCGCAGACAAGGATATGGAAAAGGTGTTGAACAATGCACTGGACAAGTGCTTCGACAAGTACGCAGCCGATGTGGACACCACCTTGGAGTGCAAGAGCGGAGCCATGGAGTTGGAGAGATGTATGCTGAGAGAGATCTTCTCCAACTGTCCCAAGGACCACTGGACTGATAAGCCCGACTGTGAGGATATCAAGGCCAAGCTGACCAAGTGTCCCAAGATGCACGTCTTGCCTATGAACCCTACCGGGGAGTAGTGGTTCCAGATTGTGTCCCCACACTTTAGTTAAATTCTATTCTAGCCGAGAGTTGTTTTATTTTCCTCATTGCCATTTTCTTAACTAGACAACCATGTAAACATTTTTTTCTAAACAATGTCGCCTGTTGAATGTAATTATTATTACAGTAATAATCAATTGAGTTGCACATGCATGACCGACTCCTCGTGCTTTATTTGAAATCGTGATTATTTGGAAACAGATTTGTATGGCGTATAACTGAAGATTGTGGGTAGGTAGGTTTTGTGGTAGTAGTGCTAATTAGCGTGACCGTATGCTTGAGAACGAGAATTTTCTATGAGAAGGTGATCATAAGAGCATGTAACTAACTCATACCCGTACTGGTAAAACATGGAGTACCCCAAGGCAATGAGCCCAGTTCTCTTTCTTATAATATGGTTAATGGTTTTAGTTTGATTGGTAGAACGTTGACACGACCAACATCGCCGAATTGCAGACACTCGTGGAAGCCAAGTGAAAGCATTTGAAATCTTAGAGACTACTAAAGTTCGAGTATCAACCAAAATAAACAAGAAATTATGTGTGGTCTTAGCTGAATCTTCACAAGTGTTGCTTTGAAAGTAAGGCTGATGGGCCTTAACTCCATTAATTACGTGTAGCGGCAATATAAATAGTCAGTTTATAAAGCAACCATCCCCTCCGCAGATGAAGTAAACAAGTCATCCTCAAACAAAAGATAACCTCTTCTGACGGAACGTTACCATGTTTCATCCTTTCATCCTGTACGGTCTTCTCCGGTGAGAGCGTGTATCACTATTTGACGACGTCCTTCTGCTCTAAAAGAGTGTGGTCAGGATTATTGCGTCAACAGGACGCCTAAGCTACTGTTTTCTAATAATTTTTAAGTGTCGTAATTTTAAACTCAAAGTCATTTGCGATGAAGGGAGATTACCATTCATACAACCTTCGCCTAAGAGGGCCAATCTGAAAACTGCCGAAGAAACCAAATGGGTTCTAAGTAGTTGCATTAAAAATGTAAAACGCCCTTCCAGTTAGGTGTACAGCTCTCGAGTCTATATCTTTGAGTAAACGCTCTTGGAGACGTCGTTGTTGTCGGTCGTAGATCCCGACGTAGTAGCATACTCCCTGTGCCATCTCATTTCTAGTCATCTAAATTTACTCGATAAATTAAGCAATTCTGGTCAACAACGTGACTGAACTAATTGTTGTGGACTGACAAGTTGGAGGATGGTGGTGCGTAGTGGGAGCAGGATATGTAGGTGACTCTTGTGCTGAAAGGTGTGAATTGTTAGGTAAGTGGTGTTACAAACAGAGGTTGATGGTGTCTTGCTGCATGTTTGGTAGACAGACGTCTCGAGCAGGATAGGTAGACGGGTAGAATCAAGTTATATTCGTAGAAACGGATCCACCAGCTGTTTTCACATGCTAACTGCCCTTCTAACATAATATTTGTAACACTCAGAGGTCATATTACTCATAGATTCACTTACCATCCTTGTTCATGCCCATGTTGAGACACTTCTTGAGACGGCAGGCTTGACATTGGTTGCGATGAGCTTTGTCCACGACACAGCGTCCTGTCCCCGCCTGGCACCTACACACAGACACACACACCCACACACATAAGGTAACAATGTCACAGTTTTTACGTGAAATTAGCATGATGTATTTGAGGACTGGTGTTCAAGAACAGTTAATCTACGTTGTTGCAACAACAAGCCCGTTAGATTGATTTATTTGGTGATGGAACACGGGACGATTGAAGACTACAGAAATGCTAAAGTAACATAGTTTGGTAAAACAGTTTGGAAGAGTTGTCATTATGACACAAAAACAGCCATACGTGAAAAATTATAATTATATTGAAATTATCAATATTGTAACAATGATTGGCAGTTCAAATTTATATTTTAAAGCTTAAACATTTTGCATTAGGGTCTTCTAAAGGGTCCATATATTATACGAGCGGTATTCACGCGGCATTAGTTTTGCGGCATTAACGTCGGTCCAGCCGGGTTGTTTAAAAGTGACTTCCCTAAAACGTTGTCATAATTATTAAAAACCGTTTCATCAGTAAAAGCTCCTAATTCCAGTGACACTTGCGTTTCCAATCTTGCCCCACAGAGGAACAAATCCTGGAGGTAATTCCTCGACGAAAGGGGGATGGTGGGAGGGAGGGGAATTTGTTTGATGGTATTAAGAAACACTTCCACGGAGCAATCCTAGAGGCAGGGTGTGCAGATGGAAAAGCCAGGAAGAGTGAAAAAGAAAGATACTTTGAACCGCTGAGGACGAGGGGGGAGGTGCGGGGTATCGGAATCAATCTAAGGAGGGATTTGACGCTTCAATCCCATAAAGCCTCGCCACGGCCCAATCAAAAACTAGCGGAATGAGTGAGGCACGGTATCGATTCTGGTATCGAGTCAAGTGATTCGATTCATTGGTCGATCGATGTGAACATTAAATTTAGTTTGTAAGATTTGGCTGGGTACCATAACGTTACTATGTTATATTATTTTGGGTTAATTACAACACAAAATTAATTAAGCCTATTTGAGTTCAATGAATGTATTAAAACAGATACGAGTATGTTATATTTGTTATTAATTTAATAGATGCGTAAATATTAGTTTGGAAACTATACGAGCAAACTATTAAAACAAAGAGGGACAAAAAAGACTAGAGTCATGTGGTTACGATCATTTTGGTACCATATTAAGTTTGAAAGGTATTGACATAATATTTCGTGTTAATCGATTAATAACCTAATGACTTCAACTTAAGGCCACTTTGTAATAATTGGATATACATACTCGTATGCTGGTAAACGGTGGTTTAATCAAGGGTAGGTGAATTAATCGTAGCAAGCACAAACAAATAAAAATAGTTCGAATTTAATTCCAAGTTTTCCAAAACCTTCTTAGTTACAACTGGGATTTTGTTTAATGTTAACAGTTTTATATTACACGCACTCTCGGAGTAGTTCAAGCTTTTGTCCAGGCTTTATCGACAAGCTAACAAAACGAATAAGTGAACATGTACTCATTAGTTACACAAAGTACGAGTAAAATGCAACAGTCGATCATAGTAAACATCGGTATATCGATTGTTCCGGATAAAGTTGGGTATCGACTGAGGGTAAGTTTACGAGAGAGACAGACCCCTGGGAGGAAGACAATCAGAACTCGCAGCCGTCCTATACAGCTCGATTTATAGGAGATCAGGTGCTGCAAAGCTTTCTTTGTAACTCGTACCCGAGCATTTCTGCTTTATCGGCCCAGTTTTTATAATCGTACATTTCGTGTGATAATGTAACGCTTGGGAAAGACACTGAAATGGTATTTTACGGAATAGTTTGACTCGGAAGCTTGATCTTATTGTGGTCATGACCTCATTAGCATTCACATTCGCGTCGTGTGACGTCACGCGTCTCATTCACGATCCACGCGTCACGACTTGAACATCGAATCAAAGATTATGTTATAATAGGTAGAAGGCGCATAGAGCTATCAAGCATGAGTCTTTTCGCCGATGACACAGCAGTAACATTCTCTGAAGCGTCAAAACCCTTGCTGGAACAAAGAATCTTTTCTGAGATAAATGGTCTCCTACAGAGGTTTACTTCAAACGAATTAAAAGTAAACGCAGAGAAGACTAGCTTGGTTGTTTTTTTCTATAAATAACAGAGGTAATGATGGTTTGTCAAGTCTTCTTGGAGAGGTGGAGGTCAACTCTAAGGACTCCACTAAGTATCTTGGCCTTGTCATCGACAAAACACCTTAGATTTGCAGACCATGTAGAAAAAGTAGCGAGCGTAAATCCCAATCTCAATTTACGTAACAGAAGCAATCTCCCAATACCAAGACACCGGACAACCTTTTCTTAGCTCCATCTTCTGCAGAGTGGAGTGCGACTTTTTAATGCTCTTCCTGTCTCTCTTAAACAAGAACCTAACAACAACTCATTCAAAAGGCAACTAAAAAAGGTTCTCCTAGACCATGCCTTCTATAAAGTCAGTGAGTTTCTGGACCATGAGTGGTAGAGACTGAGTAAGCTAGAAGAACTCAGTACCACCTAATTGAATAGTGTATACATTTTGACGTGTGCCCATAAACCATAGTATTTAATGGCATGCAATAAACGATTTGATTTTGAATTTGAGATTCCGAATGGCTTAGGCAAAAAACCAACATAGTTGCGGAAGCCCGAGCACAGATAGCGTCTCTTGGCTTCTTATCCCCCGTCTCGGCGCACTACATACTCGAGTTTCTCAGATGTCGGTGGCTTGAATGTGACCAAATTGTGCGATTTTCGAGAATGTAAGAACTTTTGCTTGCGTCAGTTGCTCTACTTGAGACGTTTAAAAAAATCCCCTCGCAGCACTATCTGTGCTCGGGCTGCCGCAACTATGTTGATTTTCTGCCTCAGCCATTCGGCGTCTATGCGCCATCCACCTATTAAAACATAATCTTTGATAGAATTCAATACGAAGCGAAGAGTACATATCGGTGTCTATGTTTGTTTGTGTGAAGTAAAGTACATAACTGAGCCCTGGCAGTCACTGGCATAAATATACAAGCTGTTCACATTTTTACTTTTGTTTAAGCGTGACAGATGTCCAATGAGTGACAAAATTCATAATTTGACTTATTTTTATTATTCAATGGATTTAATTTTCAAATTACGTAACCAGCGAAGTCACTGCAATACATTATTATAATTCAAAAAAGCTTAGTAAACCAACAATATCACATGGAACTTGGAGGCGTGAGGTGTCTCAAGAAAATACTTGTTTATACAATGTTCTCATAGGACAAAACAAAATGGCCGACTGGTACTGGGTACTCTTAAGGGAAGAGGGATTTCCCAAAAAAAGGTGATTGAATGACCTACAATCAGTACAACTGATCCAATTTTTATAAAATTTAAAATAATCATAAGTGTAGCAAACAGCCTCGTAGGACTAACGCCTGTGGAAATAGAGGACGAAGAGTTCAGGCTGAAGGTTGAAGCGAGGCTGTGAGCGTAGCGATTTAGAGTTACAATTAGTGAATTACAATTACAAACTGCAAAGAAAGTTCACCCAAGCCACTAGAACTTTGCTGCGTGTAGGCACGGGTTTTAAAGTAATTTCAAACTTATAGAGCTGACTTGATAGTAAAATTATAAGATTAAAACTAAACCCCTTGAATGATAAAACTTGTATGAGATCCATAGTTATGTTTAGTTATGCGTTATTGCACATTGACTGGGACTCGTGGCGTGGTCCTGTAATCCAGCTTCATGGAGGTCAGGTTTTGAGGATGATATAGGTCTAAAGCAACTCAGTACAGATAGTCTCAGTGATCATCTGATGATACCCGTATCAACTCCCACCATCGTTTAGACATATCAGACCATCACCTGCGTGGTTCGGAAGTCACGTTAAGCCGTTGGTCCTTGTATTTCCATCATTGGTCATTGGGCTATTAATTAATGACCCATTCTAAGGAAGAGTCGGCCTTAGTTTGTAACAAGACTACACCTCATAACTCATTACTACCACTCATCACACTCATCCTTCACCACATATATGCCTTAAAATACCCTCATGAGAGTGGTCGGCATCTCAAATAGTGATTTAGCGATCATATGATTTTACCTACCTGTAGATGAGTTTCCTCCTGACGGAGCGCTTGAAGAAGCCACTGCAGCCGTTACAGGCGAGGATGCCATAGTGCTTGCCACTGCTGGTGTCTCCACACACCACACAAGTGAGGCCCAGGCCCTTGAGCTTGGCAGGGCCCTGGTGGTGCAGAGGCCCAGGGCCCATGTAGAGTGGGGGTGAGCGCGTGGCGCGCACTATGGTCTGGGAGCAGGGCCCCAAGCACAGGGCCAAGGGGTGAGGACTGCATGTGGGCGAGTATGTGCTGTCGCCGCCCTGGACACCGTCTGCGAACAAATATATTTGTTATGGACTTTAATTTTATATAGTTTGCAGTCCAAAAACTCATTTTTATGAGGCGACTCCTTGTAAATGTCATAATTCTTACACTATATGTCATAAATGTTGATCTTTCAATTTTGAGTGGGTTTTTAGCTCTAAAAGAATAGCACTTTCCCTTTTTTTCAAAGGGATTTTCTCCAATTAAAAATTAAATTGGGAATATGTGCTTCCAACCTACCTTATAAAAAGAGTTCTAATCTACTAAAATCGGCGACGACTTTTTTATTCATGGGGCTACACTTGTATTTGCCGATTTTCCGCCAGCATTTTGAAAACACTGAAAATCCCAAGTGCCTGCGCCGGGAATCGAACCCGTGTCTCTCTGTGTCGGAAGCCGCAACTCTATCACTGAGCTACGAACGCGGGTATAGCAGATAAGCTGTAGAGTTCATCTCTAAGTACACTTGTACAATGTTTTTCAAATAATTATAGCCATTTTTGTAGTTTCGCTGCAACGGCCATTGTGCGTACCGTGGCTCGTTCAGGCTAGAGTAAATTTAAAGTTATACTATAATCTGTTACTAGCATAGCTTATTAGCTTAAAAACAAATACTTAATATAATAATAGATATAAATACGTATAATAATGGGGTTTATTGCCTGGCTTGAATAAATTACAATATTACCCACCACTTGAAATAACCAAGGAGAATAAAACAAAACTTAACAACTTTAAATGATTAAAACTCAAAAACATTATTGAACACTATTCTCTTCTTACTGCTATACTTCTGTATTAAATTTTAAAATAAGCCTACCAAAACACAAAGACAGTTGTGTTTTTTATGACGATAATTGTTTAAAATTGTTTACCCAATATAAAAAACTAAAATGTAAAAATATGTATTCAAATTGTAAAATGAACAGTTTAATAAATATTTTATTGTTTTGTTATTAAATTTTCAAACTCCAAATAGAAGCTCTTTTTTAATCAAAATGTAGTTTTGCACACATAATTTATATGTAATAATTATTTACTTTTCAATTAACTTGTACCCTCAAATTCATAATAAAAACTGTAGTTGGTATTTTGAAATATTGATGTATCAATTGATCGCATGAACGTTGAAATTTACACTATAATATATTTAGTTAAAGAAAACTGGTATTTTAAATGTTCAATGTCTTCGTTATAAACTTTTACTTGTATTTTTGTGCTATCGGCTTCTTAATCCCTGTGGCCAAAGCCTGTATTAATAGTTGTTATATGAAAACTAAAACTCATCATCAAGAGCTATACATAGAACACAACAATGCTGATATTTTATTCAATCAATTGACAATTTTGCTTCTAAGTTCAGAATGCAGAACTCGCAGATTTTAGACCTAAATGTAGTAATTCTGAACATAAAGGCCAAAATAAACATCAGAAACTACTAAATTCCAATTTAGTATCAAACTCGCAATAAAATATTCACCAAACATATTATTTTGTCATAATCATCATCTTTTCACCACATAACCGAACGGAACAAGTATAATTAAGAAACTATTCCAGTTGCAAAAAGTTATCGACGAGGATGGGATTCGAACCCACGCGGGCAGAGCCCATTGGATTAGCAGTCCAACGCCTTAACCACTCGGCCACCTCGTCGCATAAGCGTCATTGTAGCGTTGATAACAACTGACCTTGACTGATAACAAAGTTACTTTTTACACTGTACACTGTAGCAATTGCAAACGAAACGATCATAGAGTAGTAAAAATACAGAAAAGCATTGGAGCACGAAGTACTGTAGATGGATTATTTTGATTTGGAACATTGATGGTAACTTCTTGAGGTAACACGACATTTGTAAATGTTGATGTATAACATTTATATTTAGGCCTATGTACAGGAAAGTTAATATTCCCTACATCGTCTTACATTTATTGAACTGATCTCCTTAATGCTCTTTCATTATGTGATAGAAGTTATTGTTCTGGCAACCTGAAAATCTTGTTTCAAGCTTTATAAATTTATAATAAACAGAAATAAAGATGAATAACGCAATTTTTGCCTACCAAACATAAATGATTTGACATTAACCTAAGCCTGAACTAAATGTTGTAACACCCAATAATCATTCGACCACTATATTAAATCGATCTTATCTTATAAATCAATAATTGATGTTCCCACCATTATACGAGTAGAATAAAACAATATTCCTTAAACACTCTTCATTTCAAAATTTGCTTAAGGTTTTTTTATTTGAATACTATGCTTTACCTTTTATGAGTCAAGGTCAAGGTACCTTTAAAGTTTTGTACAGTTAAAAGGTTAAATCCCGATCGTGTGATTGTTTTATATATTTTTGTCAATGTTTTCTTGTTAACTCATTTTTTTATTCTTGTCAGTAGACTATACTCGTTCATAAACCAAGCGAGCAATAATTCCGAAATTCCATTAACAAATTATTACGTCATCGAAATGATATTTTATCACGAAACTACAAAATGTTCCACAAGGGAGTGTATAAGTCCAGTTTTCATGTTTGCATTTGAACTTGTTTTCAGCTATAGTCACTGTCCCTACATTGACTGGGACTCGTGGCGTGGTCCTGTAATCCAGCTTCATGGAGGTCAGGTTTTGAGGATGATATAGGTCTAAAGCGGCTCAGATAGTCTCAGTGATCATCTGATGATACCCGCAACAACTCCCACCATCGTTTAGACGTTCAGACCATCACCTGCGTGGTTCGGAAGCCACGTTACGCCGTTGGTCCTTGTATTTCCATTGGTCATTGGGCTATTAATTAATGACCCATTCCAAGGAAGAGTCGGCCTATGTTTGTAACAAGACTACACCTCATAACTCATTACTACCACTCATCACACTCATCCTTCACCACATATTTACCTTAAAATACCCTCATGAGAGTGGTCGGTATCTCAAATAGTGATTTAGTGATGTATCTCTATCGTATGCAGTAAAAGAGTCGTTTTGTAGATAGTTTTCTTGTATTAAAAGAGGATCAATGATATACGAGTTATGATCACCAATAAAATTAACCTTTCTAATCGTAACCTTATATCCATTTTCCAAGCGCACATCTGCCAATGTTGAAAATCAAATGAATCGATTCACGGCGGAGCGGAGCAGTTGTAGAGTAATCCCTGCACAAAAGTCAGCCTGAGCCCGGCCGATGATTGATTTATCTTGACTAAGACCCTCCAACACACCAGGGGGGGTCCTCCATAGTGGTGGGGGGTGTAGGGAAGGGGGCTTAGTGGATTACACAAGTGCCAACCAACATTGACCAATCGACATTTAATTATCCCATATGAAACGGATACTCCAGCCTCGCTCTGTAAACCCGCTTTATGTCACGGTGCTAAACGTTACGTGACTTGTGGGTCAACACTCAACATATGCGTACAAGGGAGAGTGAATCATAGGTGGAAACCCAGGAGGGAGGGGGTGAAGTTCAGGAGTGTTTGGGAAAGTATGACATTCCGTGGTTTTGGTCGGTAAAGCAAAAACTCTATTTAATGGTAAAGCAGTCTCTTTATTTCACGTGGTCAATAGTTGGTGAATCAGACAATAACATGAAAATTCCTAACGCATGAGGTTTGTAATTTTTAATAAACATAAGAAGAACATTCCGGATCGACGTCGAAGGAAAGCAAATCGGCTCAAAGTATGAATATTATTGCAAAATAATAAGGCTGAACACCTAGCCTAGTCAAGAAATCTTGAAACTTTTAGAAAAACCTTTTCGCTTTTGGGTTTTTAGATATCTGGGAATGACAATGTTAAAATGGATGTCCTTTTGAAAATGTACTATGGATGCTTTCATAGTGTTCTGTCATATGGAATATCAGTATGGGATAGTAGCTCAGACAGCTTAAGACTGTTTATTCTTCAGAAAAGAATTGTCAGAACAATCTGTAAACCCCATTTTTGAGCCATTGTAAACAAATTTTTCAAGAACTAAAAATCCTTACTCTTACCAGTGTTTACATTTTGGAAGCAGCAACTTTAGTAAAACAGAATCCTGATATATTTATTAAAAATAACCAAATACACAAATATAACACAAGGCAAGCAGAAAATCCCCACGTACAAAGTGTAAAGTCCACACTGGTAAAAAAGGCGTCCAACATTCAAGTATAACAATCTATAATAAATTAACAGAAGAAATTAAAGATGAAGACATAAAGCATACTATACAATAAAGGAATTTATGGAAGATCCTATCTGAAACAAAACAAAATGACGAATGCGACGCCTGGCGTTTCTAGCAGGATATCTTCAAGTATTCAAGTAAAGGTTCTCTTCTCTTCAAAGTGAGCTAAACCCGGAGCATGGCCTAAATTGTGCTTATTTTTAGCTTTTACTTTGTACCTTTACATCATTGATGTATCTAATCATAAAAGGTTACGTAAAAAAGAAAAATGGTAACATTTTATTTAAGAATATATAGTTTATATACACTTTACTTTATGTACATCAATATTTTATCAAGTTAAAATAGCCTTTAAAATTGCATAACAAAATACAACTTGAACAGTGTTTTTTTACAAACATTGTCTATGTCTTAGGCCCTACACCTGACAAACTTAATTGTATCAACTATGAAAGTAAACTTTATATCTTGTCACTTAATTATATTGTTTCAACCTATTCCAATTTCAGTAAATTACCAGGTAGATCTCGTAGCAAAGGTCTGAAAATATTAACACTCAAGGAAAGAGACCTACTACTCATTATCCCTCCACAGGTTAGATCACAACATCCCTACCGTACTCAACACTGTCATCTTATGACTCTTTTTAAAATCTAGCTTCACCTGCTTCATTGTTACAGAAAGAGCTCAAGTCAGGTTCTTCTAATTATTATGAATTGAAATTGTTGACACTACCTTGCCTCTATATTTTAGAAACATGTATTTTTTTCAAATCAAAATGCGGTCTCGTAAGAGGAAGTGACAATCACTCTTATGAAATTAGAGGCAGGGAAAACTACCGAACAGGGAGACACAGAACGGTAGTTTATGAACGTTTATCTTCTCAGGTAGGAGTTCAACTCGTCAACAGGTTGCCAAAGTCAATCAAAAGTGTCCCAGAGCTTAAGGCTTTTAAAACTCGTCTAAAAAAGGTTTTGGCCGCAGAAGCATTTTATAATACAGACAAGTTTATGGCACATGACTGGGAAAACGCGGAACACACTGAGGGTTAGAGTGGTACAATTCGAATGAATGAGAGTAGTGAATGCCAAAAATGTATGTCAGAATGGGATTTCAATGGTAGAATGTGTGGAAAATTTTGCTTTTAAATTGCAATAATTTGACGATTGCATAACATGTTCAATGTTAACGCAATAAACAATTTATTTATTAATTTTATTTATCTATTTATTTACTAAACCTCTGTTTTTAGCTTTAACACCCTTCCCAAATCCGGAACCACCACTCGTTCTCCGACCACTCAAGCCTACCCAGATCCAATTCACTTTAGCAGGCTAATAGGACGTAACTGGCAAGCAATGTGAGCGCGGGGAGTATAAAAATCACATCCAGCAGAGGGAGCATGTGGCAAGCACTATTAGCATATCTATTACCAAGGGCGGCTTCAACCCCATTCATCTCGGGTAATCCCGGCGCGCGGATCAAACTCCGTCATAGCGTGCACTTGTGTATAATGTTGCGTTCTGTACACATGTCCGCATTTATTGTTCTCATCATTTTATGAGGAGGTTTATATATGCGGTGTTTGTGTTTAGGGTATTCTATCGGGTAGAGGCTGCACAGTACGGGTGGTAGAAGATGACAGTGTAGAGGGTTGCAGTACGACAAATGTTGCGGTGATAAATATTGTTATTGTGAGTTTTAAAATGTTGAATAAAAGGTTAATGTATTCTTTGAAATGAAGTGAAAGCCGACTTCCCAATAATATTTTTAATTCGAGTAAACCCCATTTTGAAATTCGTAAAATTGTAAAATACAGCACAGTAGTTTCAAAGCTCCAGGTAACCAATTTAAAAGTAAAGTTTCAAAAATGTAGCTCCAACCCACCCTAAATAGTGTTTTTGGCACAATAAAGTGCTGCAAGGTTAACAGGACTCTGACGCTCCAAGACTCTATTTATGGAACGAGGTAGATCATAGGAGCACACTCCATGTAATCACGATTCCAAGTTCACAAGATAGAAAGAAGTCCTTAATTAATTGTTAAACAACAAAGGATTCACTCATTGCAATCGCTTATTTTACTACTACATTGTATATTGGCGTTTTGAACAATTATTAATTAATAAAAACGTTTAAAACTGTATTTCTGAGCTATAATGCTACAAACATTCTGTTTTTGTTTTAGAGGGCTTTTTAAAGAAATCGGCTGATTATGACAGAAATATTATTTAGTTTAAGTGTAAACCAACACAAATATTTAGTAATCCTTGTTCTTGAATTTTGCCAGAAATTTTTAAAAAATATGAAATTGAATTGCCAGCGTATTTACAAATAAAACTCAAGAGTAATGGTTTACGTAAGTATTAGGTAAATGGCATGCTCTAAATGCGTGATGATATTTTTTTGCGAAACAATCACAATATCTTTTTCTGTTGCTAGGTTACAAATTGTGATGAAAATCAGTTTGCAAAAAGCTTTTGTGCTGAAGCTGTTACAGAAGTTCACCTATGCTGAAATACTTTTCCAGAGCCGTGAGTTGTAGATTTTAAGTTGTTATTGAACAGATTTAGCATAAAACTACGATAACTATCAAGAAATGTACAATCTTTAATATTTTCAAGAAATCAAACGGACGTACTACGCGAGGACCATGTAAATCTGATAGGGTCTCCTACCGTACTGGAATAGCTTAGTGTGGTTCTGAATGTTTTGCTTTGATTAATAAATATACGGTTATTACAAATGATGTTCACGATTTCGTACTACATTTTAAGAAAACTCGAGGACCATGTATGGTTCTAACCCTTTTCACGCCTGAGTAGCTGTAGAATCCCCACAAGATAACAGAGTGTACGAAGATATTGGAGGCCGATTCAGGAGTAGATTCGGACCTATATGAAGCACACATTACTAACAACAAATGCGGCCGACCTTCTAAAATTGTAATAAAAAGCTAATGTGGTTACTGTTTCTAATTATGTTTTTGCTCTAATGGTACCAATTAAAATTGCAGTTCATTTGTAATAACCCTGTATAATGTGAATACATTTTACCGGATTTTGTTTGTATATCATTTTGGTATCCAAACTACGTTTTCATAATTGTCATAGATGTACTAACAACAACTAGTGCGAGCAGTAACAACGTCATCGAACAACCTATTTTATAATATAACAATTTACGTGTTGTTATTTATTTTTATCGAAAATTTATTGGTGTATAAAACAAATCTTTGATATATGAAATCTTTATCAGTTGTCCTTGATGCTATTCACATACCTGTAGTTGTAATATCCACGTATTGAATTGTTATAAAAACACCTTAAAAAAGAAAATGCTCTGCAGAAAAACTCCATCGCCTGACTGTAAGGAAGGTCAATGAGATATGATCTAGGAAATTAAAACCTGTATGTTTAAATATCGTTAACATAAAATGCTTGTAACCAAATATCGCGTTAATTCAAACTTGTAAGGCTATTATTTAATCTGAAAACAAAACGAAGGTTTTTGCCTAACAACCAATTCTTCAGTACTCGAGTAAGTAAAAATTCATTATAATATTACTGTATTTATAAAGATAAAATAAGTTTTAAAATAGTAACTTATCTACGTGTGTGCATGACCTGACTGAGTGAAGTTTTGTTTAATTAAGTAGGTATACAGGAATGCAGCTAGCACCTCTGAAAGAATGTCTTTTTCTCGCAAAAACGTTATTGACCATTTGGGAAGGGGAACTGATGTATTTGTTTAGTTTTATGTGGGTTTTTTCATGTTTAAAGGCTGTAGGCATAAAATGACTGTCACTGTCATATTTTTGACTAATAAAAGTTACGCTGAATTACTAGGAACCATATTTAAATAGAATCACTGTTTATTTATATTATTATTATTTATATTTTATTACTACACATTATATTATTTTATTATATATTATTATATTTATTTATGGTCATTATCCTTTTAAACTATCCTACAAAATCTTAAAATTATTAAAGTTTTACAAATTAAATATGAAATGGATTTTATCAAACATTTTCAATCATAATGATTAAGTATGCAACTAGGGCGTTAGTATATAAATACATAAGTTTGATTCAATAAACCACAATAAATCGGTTGTTTCTCTATGTTGCAGGTGTACAAGAGTAATTTATGTATCGAAGTAGGCCCATATAAAAGTACGTTGTTTTCTATAATTATATTTGGTGATTGGTTGGTCAATAAGTGTGTCCCTTAAGAGCAACAACATTTTGATTTCCGATTCTACAGATTTCAATCAGGCCCGCCGAAGTGCTCCGGTACGCTAGAGCGCTAGTTGGAAAGAGCACTTTTAAATTTGCATTCAGTGTTTGCCTGTAGTGGGTAGTCCGGTAGTGATAGTTCGGGTGTGGTTTGCTTGGCTTTTCACAAGGCAGATTGTTAAAGGACTAAGTGACAGTAGACACAGTCGCAACTCGTGCTGGCTAGTGCCCTTCACTTAGTCCAACCGGGACTTACGGAGGCGACAGAAGCTCCCTATACGGTGGCCTGTTTGAGGTCAAAATATGTCAAAATCTGCAATGCGACTGTTAACGTTCCGGTCGGGATAACATTTTAAACTAAACTATGTGGCTTATCAAAGTTTCCGGTTGAAGCTAAATGATAAGCTTTTGAGTTGTAGTCTTCTTTCCAACTAGAACTGTAGGGATAAACAACATCATTCTACATCTAACTATAGTAGTATACCCGTGTATAGGTGAAAATCGGGATTTCCAATATTTTCGCATCCCGTCTTCAGGTGAAGACGGAAAATAATTTCAAAAACTTGCGAATCCCAATCATCGATCATTTGTAGATCCCGAAACGTCACTAACAATCTTGTTCACTAACGGCGGTGTCCTAGTCATGTTCAACTCCTAATCCTCCCATCAGTCAACAACAAACTCTCAAACAAAGAATTGATATTCAGGGGCTGGTTCTCGTATACTTTAACCCATTTGGAGTGTACCTCGTAGTTTATGTTCCGTTGATCGACATGAGGTTGATACAATGTCATTATGAAAAGTGAGGAATGTATGTAACTTAGGCAACCTTTGACTCGCTGTTGTAACATAAGTGAAAATTATAATTAAACTTTAATTGGTTTAACATGTAAACAATAACTAACTATATACGGAGAAAATAACAAATAATATAAACATTTGTTATATAAACAGCGTTATTTGCTCCAAAGTTTTTAACGTCCTCTCAAAAAATCTCTTGTTGAATAAACATTTTGAAAAGATTGAAATCTTGGTTGTTCAAAATCACTTACTTAAATGTTTTTTAACCAAAGCAGTTATTTTTAAGTTTTTTTGCTGTACTACAATGTTTTTCCCTTGTTCCCCTGTAGTACTTTGTTAATTTTAATACTAGCTGTTATATTTATATTTTTAATTATAATCAAGTTTATTTTCTTTCAACCACTCAACAAGTCTAAATTGATGGTGTCTCAACACAATCTAAATGAACACCTAACTAATCTGTGCTTTGTTTCTTGAAGTATAAGCTTGTTTCTTGTTACATATAGAATTTGTGTAACTTGTTTTGTTAATATAGAATTTAGTTACAATGTTGTTATAGTTATATTGTCTCTGTGAATTTGTATATAAAAGAGCTGTGAATTTAGATATAAAAAGAAAATAAAGATATTTGAATGAAAAATTTAATTGAAATTGAAATGTTAAGATAACATTCAGCTTTTGATATGGATGTTCCTGTTAACATCACGGCTTTACAAAGTATCAAATAGTCTTTTCTAGTGTTAAATCATCACTCACTGTGTTTTACTACAGTTGGTACCTAGAACGATCTGTGTCTCAATACGTCTGTGCTCTCACTTATGGTTTGGTTCTTTAACTTATCTGTTTGGTTCTCAAATTTTTAATTTTGTACATGATCTTAAATCGGTGTAAAATACATATCTTCTTCTGATTCACCTTCCAATTATTTCATTTCGTTTTGGGATTTAATAGTCCTCTAACACTTTTAATATACTGTTTACTGTTTATTTTTGATCATTTGATAATGTTTTGTTTCATTTCAGCAACGAACTACATCATTTGATAAGATTTTTAAATTTGTCACTTGCACAACTCATGGTTTCCTTGCAGCTCAGCCCTCAAAAATACATCAAAACTTCATCTTTAAATTTTTTACAACATCGAGATACATTAACAGTATTAGGTTTTTTAGGCTTTGTTAAATTCCACCTTTACATAAACTATCTAGCCTCAAAATACACAAAACTACTTTTATAAGTCAAAATTATAATTAAACTTTTTGATACATTACCAAACAACTTTATATTTCTTCATGAAATGAGTTTCGTAAACAACAACTAACTATAAATTACATGATTGTTGAAAAATAACAACTCTAACAGCGTTTAAAAAACAGCTGATTTTTAAATCGACAGTCTTTTATACTATATAGTAAAATAATAATTCGGCATTCAGACAGCGTACGAGCTGCACTGTTAGGTTAAGGTGTAAGGGCTAGTGATAAGCTAGTTAAGTACAACATTGTAATTTCAGGTTCCCTTCACCCTGTAGATGAGAGGATTCGACCCCCATTATTACTTAACCATTACTAGAACAATATTAACTTAAACCATTAGAATAGAATAGTAGCCAGTATAACGTGTCTTTATTTTTTTTTCAAAATTTGCGGTTTCGAATTAGGTTTACAAGTGTAAAAATTTGGCCTGACCAGCAAAATCCCAACTTTTCAATTCCAAATACATTTTACCTCGTTTGTTAAGGTCATGTGTCTATTGACTTATTTAAAATCACAAAACAAAAAGATTGTCTTTCAACGATTTCTACCCCCGAGTCCTTCGAGTCTCGCCACAGTTCTCTGTTCCTGCACAAAGGTGTACAAAGGCCCGTTCGGATAAAACTCAGGTAAGTTATCAAGAAAGGTCTTTTAAGATACAATATGTAACATTTTGTAGCTAGATCTTTGTGACCTTGTGGAGATATTGACATAAACTTTACGTTTTATTAAGTCATAAACAAAATTCATTACTGTATGTTGATTTGTTTGAAGAAGCTAATTGAATAGCAAGCTATCATCTTCACGTTTGTGACGAAACGGAATACAGCAGTGAAAATGCCTTATTAATTAGATCTTTCTTCAGCCAAGAAAAAAGGAAAATCTATACGATAATATGCGTGGTTAGGGAAACTCTTTCCCGATTTAAACATTGTTTCAAGGTTTTATTTTTATACAACGTAGTTTTTATTGTCCTTTAGAAAAACTATTTTAGCACTTAGTTTTAAAATTTGGACGTACGTTATATTTTTCCATGTCAACGAACTATATGTACAGATTCACATGACCTGGTGACGATACTTAGCCCTCTACTGAAAAGCGCAGAATCTGTTCAGAAGTCAAGACACTTTACACACGAGTACCTAGCGTTCATAACAAATCGTGAGTACACATTACACATTACAAGAGTACTTAAACTTGATGAAGCTCTTGCAAAGTCTACCAATGTAACAAATACAAACGAGCTAATTATGCAGATTTAAAATCCACATTATAAAGTAAAATTTATTTAGTTTGTGTACTAAATAGGATATATCACGACTGTTACATGACTCTTTGAAGTTGTGTTTCTAGTTGTTATCTTTACTACAAACTTTTCCTTATTAAGTGCACTTTTCCTTTTTTACGTTATTAAGTGCACTGATCCTATTCAGAGATATCACAAGCGTTATTTTCTCGTGTATATTTTGATGGAATTTTCAATTAGTCTCTTATTCTTCTTATTGCTGTGGTGGTCACTCACGCTGTCAGCACCAGCGGCCATTTTGGAAAATTGCGGAAAACAAAGCACCGTTTTTTGCTTTAAATTATTGGTCATATAACTCTACATAACAATTACCATGGTTTGAACATTATAAACGAGCTTAAAAAACGTATTTGCTTTTTTCTGCAAGAGCCTTAAAAAGATTCTCATCTTCTTTCATCTGTTATCAAAACTTGTTACAAATTTTAATTGATTATCTATTATAGGTGTATATTTTATAATTTTGTTCAAAACGGTAGCAAGAGATTATTAACACAATTTCAAAGTTTATTAAATAATTTCACAGTGTAAGTAGGATATGATCGTAGATCTCAATTTCCAAAATCTCAAGTCAGTTTACTTTTAATGAGTCCTAAATTGGATAAATGGACTCGGAGATCAAAAGGTTGTTAAAACTATAAAATTTCGGACCTGTGTTAGAATGTTAACAAAATATTTACACACGTTTTTTGTAAAATAGGTTTGTATTTAATCAAGGAACAATCCTAAAAAGAATGCTCACCTATTTCCAAAAAGCCCTGGTTATATAAACCATTAGCCCACTTTTGACAACTAGAAGATATATATTCAAAAACTATAAAATATATTTAAATCAATTCATTTCACGTTCAACATGACTTCTGTTCAGTTTCAGCAAAGACTCATACGCTTGAAAATTTCGTATAATTTCAGTGAAGATGGGTTTGTTTCGTCCCTCTAACGTACCTGGTTATTAGCGAATTTCTTTCTCTTGAGTTGAGTTACTGTGGATAGTGAGTTCTTACGAAATATTTTCAAACCCCTTAATGTCTCTCAATGTCCCTATGTCCTATGCCATAATGTCTTAATGCCCCTAATTAACCTCTCAACGAATTATTGCTAACGAGTATATTCATTTTCAAAATAGTTCGCCTCAAGCTTCAGTGCCTGTAACACTTGCTGCAACACTCTCCCGTGATTATCGTTCGTTCAGACAGTTTTTGGACGACCTGACCAGCCCTTCCGTTGGTCAAAACACTACCCGTTCTTCGAAACGTGTGAAACAGTTAAGCATAATATATTATAATATTAGGTGGGGTTTTGTGGAAATGGTCTTGAAAACGTAATGCAGTGTGTGACAAAACTTGGCACATCCTACATGTCCAACTCCGTATGAGCGAAAACCATGATCTACGATAACAGCTTTCTCTGCAGTAGCTAGCTCCATGTCAGCAAAGATAAATTTAGATATGAATTAAATAATAGTTTTAAAGACTTTGAAACAGTCAAAAGTTGACACGGCTTAGCGACAAGACAGCAACAGTGTATTAAGTTTCATTATTGTTTATTTTGGCGCATACTGTACATTAAAAATTGTTTTTTTATATGATTTGTATTTATCCTAAACCCACAAGTTTACAATAATAGTTGATTTGCTTTTACACACTAAATAAATATATAAATAAAAATTGGCGTCAAAGATTCATCTCGCAGGTTCCAAAAATACTTTCGGACCGACCCTGCAAACAAGTAAAATATTGTTCCTTCACGTCAAAAAAACCAACGGTAGCCAGTGAAAAGTATTACTCATTTAGATGTAGTGTCCCTTCATTAAAACAAATAGGCGAATTAATTCATTCGATTATATAGTTATCTTATATTTTAAAAGTTTACTAAGAGTTTACAGTTTTATAAGATATCTACTACTAACCTCTAGGGTCAGGCTGAGGGTTGAGCACCTCCATGATGTCAAGAAGTGATTCTGTTCACTGCTGAGGCCGGAGTCAGCGCTAATCCGGCGTCAGAAGGCGCGGCGGCAGCAGCAGTAAGCTCCGCCCCTTACCCCCACCCCGCCTACCAACCCCACCCCCCGCGCTCTACCGCCCGCGCTACGAAACGCCGCACCGCATAGCGCTAAATTAATGGTCTGAACAAACGCCGGCGGAAAATTTGATTATGTGGCCGCTCGCCGGGTATTTAATTTGCGCTATTTCCCTAATCCGGCTGTCGTCTGAGTAATTAAATATTCTTCTCTGTTCGTCCGCCATGATTTTGTTTTGTCGCGGATTCGCAGATTTGACGAATAAACTCTGTGTTTGTGACGTTGAAGAGTGGAGGAGGAGGGAAATGTTGTGTGTGAATGACATGACATTTAAATCAAAATAATGTATTTTGTGGAATTAATGTATTATGAGGAGACTTTGGGCAGGTTGTTAGAGCTTGTTTTGTGTTTAATGCTTGTCAAAAGAACTATGCAATAAAAAATAATAACATGACCTCCAAAGTATTAAGCTAAATGAAAAGGCTCTTCAAATTTCGTTACGTAGGAGCATATATACACTTCAAGCACCAACCAAGGAAAATGTTCAATTTTACATATTTATAATGTCTGTAAGTGTAAAAATATCTATGATTCGTTGAGTTTAAGTACTTCTTTTTAGTATGCTTAAAAACTTCACATATGAAAACGTATTTTAGATATAACTACCGAAATAGGAGACACAGAACGGTACTGGGTAGCGCATGCACGTTTGCCATCTCAGACAGGAGGTCAATAATTCCTCAACAGACTTCCAACTTCGATCAAAAGTGCCCCAAAAGAATTTAAAGCTCGTCTAAAATCAATCTTACTCGCGGACATCGCGGAACCTTTCTATAGTTGAACTGTGACACAAAGCACGCTCAGAAGACAGACGTCGTGTGAACAGACGGATCGACTGACAGTAAGGTCATATTAGGCCAATTTTAGTGAATGGGACTAGAACAAATGTATAACGTCGTATGTGTATTTTAATCAAATGTATAGATGTTAGAGAATTGAAAATGTTTGGATATTAACTGACGATAGAGATATGTGTCATGATATATTTGTCTATTCAAAGAAATATTTATTTACTTTGCACTATCTTGAAAAAGATTATCTTAGTGAGCCGGTTGGGCTCTTGTACATTGGGATTAAACTCTTACATTTAACAAATGTTATTACAATAAAACTATACACAATACAGCCCTACAGAATACACTGGTTAGTGAAACATTTGAAGCAAAGTTTAAACTTGATTTTTATGTTTTGTTATAGTTAATGGTGAATAACTGTGTTGATAAAATGACAATCGCTTAGCGTCATGAATACAAACTAATGTACGAGTATAATAAAAACAAATGCATATGAGCTATCATTGAACCAAACTGTGAATAAATTTTAAATAAAATTAGTCTTTACAACGGGTAGACTTTTTTATATTGTAAATTTAATTTTATTGCCGAAACAATGTATTTGTAAGGCTGAAATAAAATATATAAAACTACTAGCTATATAGTGGCCATTCATTCTGATTCAAGATGATAAATACTAATAATTTACTAATAATAAATAATAATAATTGTCCATTTCTAGACATTTAATTATTTTTGATTGAGCTGTATCCAATGTAAGATTAATACTATAAGATTATGAGCAAAATGCTAGATACACAAATTCCTACAAAATAACGACACACTTCGTCACCTCGACACACAATCTTGACTCATAGGAATGGATTTCATGACCTTTTTAAAATTTCACGACTACACATAAATTTCATGGGTTAAAATTAGATTATACTCATTACATTTGACTACACAAGCACAAGCACCTACCACAGCTGCAGCTGGCTAGTTTACGAGTATATTTAAATTTTAAAATAACATAGAATGGACTACGTACCAAACATTCCACAAGCTAAACCCACGGAAGTGCCGTAGTAGTCTGTACTGACAGAGATCTAATCTCATACACTCTACAAGTTGCCACATCTATAGATCAATGATGAAAACGATCATTATTGAAACGATCAAAATGTACAGTATTTGGTTTGAAAACACAAACACAAAGTAAAACAGATATAGTAAAACATTTCAGAAAACTTAACTTTAATGCGTCGCATACAGTGAGTGACATCGTGTACAAAGAACATGTATTAAGTAAACTCGTGTAGTTTTTGTGTATAAATCTTACACAATTTTGTGCTATTTTAATGAAAACCATTATTTCTCACTATCGTAGTACAGGCCTACACGTTTTGGTATAGAAGTCGAGACAATGGTAAAAGAAGATTGCGAGGATTTGTAGTAAAATGGTTAAAATACTAAATGTGTTTTAATGAGATAAACGGATGATTATACTGAGTACTCCTTGAACGTGTGAAGCGCCTTCAATCCTTGAGCGTCTAAACACGCAATACACCTGTGCATCTAGATTGCCGGGTTCACGCCGTCCCAGTTTCGCTCAACTACCATTAGCGCCTTGGAACAATTAAAAGTATAGTGAATGAAATTCAATTGGAAAAATGAGATATCCAAGATATCAGCGTGAAACCCAGGCTCAGGACCGTGAAATAATCCAGAAAGTAAGAAGCTTGCGCATCACACGCCGCACACACCCTCACCTACGAGTACAGCGTGCGTGCAGCTGCTGCTACATTATTCCTCAGTGATTACGCGTCTCGTGTACACAGTGATTTATAATGGCATCGACAGTTGAAAACAAATGTAAGTGTGAATTTAGTCACGGCAAAGGGCTTAAATGTCTAGTTTATGAAGAATGAAAAGACCATGGTGCCGATTATCACTTATTCCCATGTTTTGGGTAAAAACAACTAACGATAGCCCAAAGAAGCTAGAAATTCTGGCTCATGTTTTGGCGGCAAATGAGTAAAACATGGTTATGGAAAACTAGTCTCACGTTAAAACCAGTGTCTTGAAATCCATGGCGTTTGCGAAATGTAGAGAAGGTGCATTTGTAAATAAAGTTTTGTGTTGATATCTTTATTTTTTATTTGACCATGCCAAAGCGTTCTTTACTTTCTGGATAGCCCTCGTAACTATGTAAATAATCTCTACAGGTCGAATTTTTTTCTGATTTTCTACAATTTGGTACATAATATGCTCCTCTTATAAATATATTGGTCAAGTTCGTTCGCCAGAAAAATCGAAATACCGGTAGTCTGCTCTAAGTGGAGAGTTTTACAAAATCGGGTTTACAATGATCTAAAAACAGTAAATTTTTTCTAACTTTGATAAAATATCAAATATGTATTTTAATGTAATCCATCTACACCAAAGTTGTAATAATCCATACAGTCGGTTAAAATTGCGGCCAAAAAGTGATTTTTGCTATAGCTGCTGAATGAGTCCGAAATTAATGAAATTTTAAATGCGATTGTCCCTTATGGTATGTAATTTCAACTTGGATTAAAAGACCACGTAATTCTGAGGCCGAAGGCCGAAGCGAGACTGCATACAAACAGCCTCGTAACGCCCGCGTGAAATTACAGGACGAAAGGCTGTGGTGCTGATGGAAGGTTACGCTCATAGCCTCGTAATAATAAAGGACTGAAGAAGGCAAAGCTGAGGATGTAAGCGAAGCGAACTAGAGTTACAATTAGTGTAACAAATTGCAAAGTCAATTCGGTTCATAATGCCAGTGGCAATGAACAGTTTTCAAGACTTTGCATGCAGTCCTTACGTATGACAACTATTAAAGATAACACTAGTACCATTTTACTTAAGAGCGACTTTCCAAAATACCACTGTGAAACTCATTAGAAAAAGTTCATTCATGAATTATAAATGCAAATGAGATTCTAGGTATACATGGTTATTCAAAAAGAATGTCTTACTTTTAGAGAACTCTATTTCTCTACTCATTACTTCTATTTATATAAAATAAATACCGGTAAAAAAGCATATATCAAAGTTTGTACGCCTTGGTAAATATATATAAATGCTCAATATGTCCTCCCGGCAAAAATCTCGCCAATAATCAAAGTCTTCCCATAGATCACGAAGCAAATATTGGCTTACGGTATTGACTGCAGCTCTGATACGGTTTCGCAGGTCAATTATGATTCTTGACTGAAGGGTGAAAAACTGTTCCTCAAAATAGCCTGAAAAGAAAAATTTACGTTGAAATCCGTTGACGAAACCTTTCGTTGAACTGACCTGGCTGGCTTTTGAAAATTTAAGAACACGGAACATCTTCTTTTCAACCATATATGAACTATTCATAAAACACTTATGCCACAAAAGTTACAGAATAATGAAAGTAGGACATTCTTTTTGAATAACCCTGTACAATGCGGTTACAAACTATTCATTCGTGAAGGTGACAGCCGTAAAGTGAAAGTTTATAATATACTTTGGGTGTTATCTATATACTTGCGGGTTTGTAAAATATTCAATTGATATTTTAAATAAACTCTATTTAAACACGTTTCAAACTAAATTAACCGTGCAATAATTATGCAAGTGACACGACTTTTTGTTTCAAGGATAAAACTTTATGCTCAAGGACGTACTCAAAGTTGTATCTTTTTTTAAGCTGAACTCTTCTATTCAATACCTTTCTGGAATTAACCTAGCAATAAATTAATCAAAACCAACCATGATTAACCTTTCTCTGGGGCAGCAGGAACAGAAAGGGCAGTGCAACCTTGTGTTTCTGTGAAGGAGGTTATTTTGGGAAAACTAAATTCACAACGTTTTCAGCTGTGTATCTAGATGAAGACCCAACTGGAGTGATCATGTTGACAGCATTTGTGCAAAATCAGACCTTTGCTATACGAACATTGGATTCATTCTCTACTACGGAAGTTTTAAAACAGCACATTTCGGGTAATGTACCCTCATTTTGCGTACGGTCTACGCCACTGAGGGGACAGCGAAACATAAGATTTCAACAAATTTTCATTCTTAAAATTTAACACTTCGGATGATTAATAGACTAATTTCTAGAGAGTTGTGTAAACATGTCTTGCAGCAGCTGAGCTACTAACGCTACTTTGCCTGTATATGTCCAAAGTAATTGTTTATTGCTAAGTTATAATTTGATATGTGGCTGGGAAGGAATAATATTCACCAAAATGAAACAAGGAGGGACAATGTAGAGTCCAACAACACATATTAACCTTAACTCGCAATCTGCTGGAACAGGTTGGTGTCAGGTTAATAAATTCACTCTCAGATAATAAAAAGCTATTTAACAATATTAACCTGTTTAAAATTCGCTAAAAACACTTTCTTACGTAAACTCTTATGACTCAGTTCGAGAGTTTATATGATTAGCATAGGGTTAGCAAATCACACCTAAACGTCAATGGATCTAGAGTTACACGTATAAGTAGTGAGTGAATATGCAGAATCTGTATGTTAGGATAGTGACAACTACTACACGACTTAAAATGTCAATACAGAATTTAGCCTGCATTCGTTGTTGTCTTACTATGCCTGCACTTTGCTGTATCGTTGGTGATGTGCTTTCTCGACTCTAGCATGTAGTTTACAGCTTTATATTGCATTGTGTGCCTTTTTCTCATAAACTTATGCATTTGTTGGTCATTATTTGGATGAACCTTTTGATTTGTCAAAGCATCGTTTATCATGTTATCGTCTTATATCTAAAGAATAACGTGCAACAATAAAATCCTCTTGCTGGTTGTTTCTTTGTTGTTTTCTAGTGGATAGGCAATTAATAAAATGTGTACATAACAACAGAAATTGTATCCAGTACTAAACTAATTTTGTCCATTCGTGCAAACTATTTTTTATTATTATAACCGTATATTTGAAGTTTCAGCATATTCCTGTAATTACCGATGCTTATGTACCGCTTGGCATTACCGATACAAATCAAACTGACAAAGACATAATCCGAGTCCGTTGTAAATCGCGTGTTTGTTCATCAATAGTGATAATGGAGGTAATAAACTAGCCCCGGTGGTGATGGGGAGGGGGGAGGGTGGCTGTGAAGCGCAAGCAGGGTCAATCGATACGGCGGCATCAGTTGTTGCTCAATATTCAATTAAAGCCCGGTGTAAATTGCATTATGGCAGCATGACGCGACGTGGCGGCGCGGGAGACGCTGTGATTGGTCCACGCCTCGGCTAATCCCATTGGTCGCCGGCGGTGACGTGTGATCTCATTGGTTGCTGGTGGGGCTTAACTCCGCTCTCCCTCGTGTTCACCCCGCCGCGCGAACAGTTACATCAACCCCTTCCGCAGGGGAGCCCGGGGATAAATAAATGCCGTCAAAGGAAGGAAATTTCGATCTGTGGAAGTGGTGCTATCTGCTCGCGACCCCCCTCACCCCTCACCAACCCCCCGTGAACACGTCAAGCCTGGATTAACCACGAGTGCTCTTACAGCCAGTTTTATATTCTGTAATTCTCCTGCTTGCTCGCAATCGCGGGGTTTTATGGCCGCGGATAAAATAAAGACCCGGTGTAAACTGAGAGCTCCTATTAAAGTTGTAAACATTTATTGGCGAGCAAAAATAAAACTTTGTGCTACGAGTCAGATGTGTAATTTACCCTGACGCTGGACATTAAGTTTTAAATATAAAACTTTAAAAGCAAAACGTTGGTTTTAGTTTTCTTATTAATGTACTATTATTTCGTAGTCGTAAAATAATAAAATAATTAGCCTTACTTTACCTTTTTTGTGTGTGAAATAGTTGCGAAAGCTTTAAGCGCCTAGTAAATCGGAAAAGAGTTTAAATTACTTTCAATTTAAAACTATTTTCACTTATATTTCTGAATAATAATTGTTTAAAGTATAATGCTTAGACTACCTACAATACAAACCTGATAAGTTTATATGGAAGAGTAAACGCATGTCCGCAGTAAAAACGTCAACACAGCAATAATGCCAATTTAATTCAACTAATAAACAATAACACGTTCAAGTTTATTGAAAACCAATTTTGAACATTGTTTATATTCTATTTATATTTATCTTCCAGTAAGTACTCAAGTAAGTCGCAGCAAAAGATTATCATTTGCCTTAATATTGTCTTAATATGTGTTTTTTATTATTCCTTGACTTGAGGTCTATTCCTTAGTATTTTAGCAGTATGCCAGTTGTTTTCTAACAAAACAATGTTCTTTTTATTTATTCGTCTAACAGATACACCATTTTGTAATATTTTACCGATGCAAAATATAGATGACTGATGACAGGTTAGGACTAACAGCTGATGCAACTGTCTATGTCCTTAATTACATAAGATATTTTTGGTATCTAATTGACTTTGACGTGGCATACCGAAATTCTGTTAAAGCTATAAAGTACTGTGGTTCTAAAATTTCAAATGTTAATGTGTTATTTTGCATTGAAATATCTTTTTACTTAGAGTTTCGTCTCGATATAAAATGTTGTTTGAACTATTAATGTTGTAATTTAAACACACGTAAGTTGTGACTAACGTTAGACGTCCACACAGTTGAGGTAGTTGTTTCATTAAAAATATTCTTGAAGATAATTTACTACATGCTGTTCAATAAGTTTATTAAATTTTAAATTGGAATACATTTCATTTTTAACAAGTTATGCAATTGACGTTTTTAATATCTGCATTATTAAAACTTATCTCATGTGATCTCACCCTTTGGCATAAAGTAAACGCATTGTAAAACGTATCTTTACAATCTCTTAATGAAAGAAACAACAAATATATAGTCATTTCAAAATCATTTTGTTATTGTTACAAAGTTTTAACTATGAAATAAATGTACATGTTAATAACATTGACAAACAAGCAATTATGATTATTATTCACAAGGAGACCCAGTTGGAATACGCGAAGTACGTTAAAGCCGTCTTGAAAACTTGGTTTTCCTTTGTGCCTAGTTTTGCTTCATTTTTCGGAAAGCAGTAATAAAACGAAAGTGCATTTAATTGAAATACCGAACAAGCTAATAGGAACTTGGCTCGTGCGCTGCCGCGCTCGCTTATTATATATCCAAATATACAATATTATAGTTTAATATAATTTTAAAAAAGTACAATTGCAAGACTGTGTTTAAGTGAGTCGTGGCTGACCTGTCTTAGTCTATCAAACCATGCTGTACTCGTATGTGTTTTGTGAGGTGTCCCCAGCACGGCGCCTAGAGGCAATGTAGGTACAGGAATGTACTGCGGGTATTGCGTTGCTGGATTGAAGGCACCGTCACTGTACCTTTGCATTGCTTATAGCTGTTGTCCTGTTTCCTACATATTCAATGTTGTTATTCAAAATGTCATTTATGAAGCAATAATAAAGAATTTTTATATTAGCAAATTATATTAATTATGCTGATATAATTGTGAAAGGATATTCCAACTTGGCAATAAAACCATTGATATCGTGATGGGTTTGATTTCTACGGCCACAAATCAGTACATCTTGCAAATGACAATAAATATAGTATGGGTGGTAAATAAACGCATTTTCGGGTGGAACTAAGTAAAGTATTCTTAAACTCAGGACTATGAACGATATGTAAAGGTACTAGTTACTGCGCACTTTTAAAACATGGTTACTGAAAGCAGCTAAATCTATTCGGCTCTGAATCGACTTCTTAAACATAAATTCGGTAAGAACATTGCATTTAATTTTTCTATGTCCAGTAGTTGTGTAGCCAGACAACTGTAGCCAGACAACAGTTGTGTAGCCAGACAACATAACAGTTGTGTAGCCAGACAACAGTTGTGTAGCAGACAACAGTTGTGTAGCAGCAGTTGTGTAGCCAGACAACAGTTTGTATACAACAGTTGTGTAGACAACAGTTGTGTAGCCAGACAACAGTTGTGTAGCCAGACAACAGTTGTGTAGCCAGACAACAGTTGTGTAGCCAGACAACAGTTGTGTAGCCAGACAACAGTTGTGTCAGACAACAGTTGTAGCCAGACAACAGTTGTGTAGCCAGACAACATTTGTGCAGCCAGACAACAGTTGTGCAGCCAGACAACAGTTGTGTAGCCAGACAACAGTTGTGCAGCCAGACAACATTTGTGCAGCCAGACAACAGTTGTGTAGCCAGACAACAGTTGTGTAGCCAGACAACAGTTGTGTAGCCAGACAACAGTTTGTACAGACAACAGTTGTGTAGCCAGACAACAGTTGTGTAGCCAGACAACAGTTGTGTAGCCAGACAACAGTTGTGTAGCCAGACAACAGTTGTGTAGCCAGACAACATTTGTGTAGCCAGACAACATTTGTGCAGCCAGAACAGTTGTGCAGCCAGACAACAGTTGTGTAGCCAGACAACAGTTGTGTAGCCAACAACAGTTGTGTAGCCAGCAACAGACAACAGTTTGTAGCCAGACAACAGTTGTGTAGCCAGACAACAGTTGTGTAGCCAGACAACAGTTGTGTAGCCAGACAACAGTTGTGTAGCCAGACAACAGTTGTGTAGCCAGACAACAGTTGTGTAGCCAGACAACAGTTGTGTAGCCAGACAACAGTTGTGTAGCCAGACAACAGTTGTGTAGCCAGACAACAGTTGTGTAGCCAGACAACAGTTGTGTAGCCAGACAACAGTTGTGTAGCCAGACAACAGTTGTGTAGCCAGACAACAGTTGTGTAGCCAGACAACAGTTGTGTAGCCAGACAACAGTTGTGTAGCCAGACAACAGTTGTGTAGAGACAACAGTTGTGTAGCCAGACAACAGTTGTGTAGCCAGACAACAGTTGTGTAGCCAGACAACAGTTGTGTAGCCAGACAACAGTTGTGTAGCCAGACAACAGTTGTGTAGCCAGACAACAGTTGTGTAGCCAGACAACAGTTGTGTAGCCAGACAACAGTTGTGTAGCCAGACAACAGTTGTGTAGCCAGACAACAGTTGTGTAGCCAGACAACAGTTGGTAGCCAGACAACAGTAGCCAGACAACAGTTGTGTAGCCAGACAACAGTTGTGTAGCCAGACAACAGTTGTGTAGCCAGACAACAGTTGTGTAGCAGCCAGACAACAGTTGTGTAGACAACCAGACAACAGTTGTGTAGCCAGTAGCCAGACAACAGTTGTGTAGCCAGACAACAGTAGTGTGTAGCCAGACAACAGTTGTGTAGCCAGACAACAGTTGTGTAGCCAGACAACAGTTGTGTAGCCAGACAACAGCCAGACAACAGTTGTGTAGCCAGACAACAGTTGTGTAGACAACCAGACAACAGTTGTGTAGCCAGACAACAGTTGTGTAGCCAGACAACAGTTGTGTAGCCAGACAACAGTTGTGTAGCCAGCAGACAACAGTTGTGTAGCCAGACAACAGTTGTGTAGCCAGACAACAGTTGTGTAGCCAGACAACAGTTGTGTAGCCAGACAACAGTTGTGTAGCCAGACAACAGTTGTGTAGCCAGACAACAGTTTGTAGTAGCCAGACAACAGTTGTGTCAGACAACAGTTGTGTAGCCAGACAACAGTTGTGTAGCCAGACAACAGTTGTGTAGCCAGACAACAGTTGTGTAGCCAGACAACAGTTGTGTAGCCAGACAACAGTTGTGTAGCCAGACAACAGTTGTGTAGCCAGACAACAGTTGTGTAGCCAGACAACAGTTGTGTAGCCAGACAACAGTTGTGTAGCCAGACAACAGTTGTGTAGCCAGACAACAGTTGTGTAGCCAGACAACAGTTGTTTAGCCAGAAAACAGTTTTCTCAAAACTCCGTAACGATGTGTTTGAAGTCCGGTGAAAACTGTAGACAAGAGACACTTTGTGTTTAAGAAAATGCACGTTCCGGAAATTGTTCTTATACCACGGAAAACGAAACGGCCAGCCTACTTAAATAACCAACTTGCTGTGAATAATTGAAATGACAGTAGCTGCGTGTCGGCTCTCCTGCCAACGTGAGGATTGGAAACTACAACACCGGGGTAGGTACCGAGTGCTGCACGTTTTGACCGGTCACATGGCCAGGGCAGTTTTGACAAGCCCCTCCTCCCCCGACAAACAGACCCCCGTACCCCTGGTTGCTATGGTGACCTCTCGCTATAAACCAGTCTATAAAGTCCTCCCTCACCTAATCCCTACTTGCCCTCCCCTCATCTCCTTCACTCTCTTGCTCCATTTCTGTTTCGTGTTCACTTTTTATATTTCTTGTTTAACAGCCCCCCTCCCCGCCATCCACCACCAGGGTTGCTGGGAGGAGGGGTATTATGCTGGAGACGTTGTCATTATTCAAATGCGCCCCATCAAAGGGTATTGCCGCTCCCCGGTATGCCGCCGCTTTTCAAATGCGAGATATAAAATCTGATTGCGATATTTTTGTTTGAACCGCTCCGTCGCTCGCCCTTTTATAATATTTCTTCTTCCCTCACTTGTTTATCCCGCTGCGGTTCGAATTAATGCGCCCTCATAAAAGATAAAGTTGGTTACTTTTTCAATATTTCGTTTTCGTTTCCCCAACACTGAAAGCAAAATTTAATCCAGCGGAGTTTACGAGTTTGAAAGGTTTGTTTGTATACGATTCGTGTTCAGTAATATCAAATGTATGCAAACTTTGGACTATTTATAGAGACTAAAATGAACGACTATATATATTTTATGTTTATTTGAATAGTTATGGGGTAAAGAAGTAAGTATATCTTTCCACTCCTAGCAATTCCGGTCCTCCCAGTTTGTCTTTCGTGTGTAGCCACAATTTGCCGAATCGCCATTCTTTTTGGGACCAACCAACGTTTGAACGCCGAATCTTGTCTCACTTTCAATTTTAAGTTTTCTCAATATTGAACATGTTTTGTCACAGTCTTTATATGTAATGACTAATTCACTTATGTGATGATACAACGCAACTTTGGATAACTCAATATCACTCAAGCTGAAAACTCAACATCTATGAAAATACACAACACTGCTTCATTAAATCTTTTTAATAAATATTGTCGTTAGTAAAACTAGAAAAACTAACAGTAATAGAAAACAAAGTATCGTGAAAGTAATATAGTTCCACACAATATTTTTACTTTCGAGTCCATTGAAAGTCCATAGGTAAATAACATTCGGACTACTTATTGGCTCAAGAGGGACTATACCTAAATTCTTAAGTGACATTTGGACAACCTTCAAATTAGAAATTTCAACGATTCAATAAATTCAAATTTCAATAAATTTCTTGCTATTGGAAATTTCAACGATTGCAATTAGATCCAGCATCAAAATTTTAAGAAACCATCTGTATAATTTAGAAAACTCATAATCTCATGCTGTAGGTTCCGTCAGAGTGCCTTGAGCACACCTGATAACAAAGTTGCAACTGAGTTATTACGAAATCAGCGTATTAAGTATTTTGGTTTGAGGATAAAAATGACTCTGTCTCAAAACTCTCCTATTTGCATCCAAATTTAGCAACATTTTCCGAGGGATGTACCCAGGACTTCCTTTTGAGTGTGTGGGGGGAGGGTTTATTGTGTTCTTCCCAGTTAGAATAAACAAGATGACAACGTTAGAAAATTATATAAAGTTGCTTCGTGAGAAGAGAAAGTCTTTCTAGGATTTGAGTGTTCAGAGGTGGTAGCAAGACTATCAACAGTGTCTGCTGTAGCTGGCAAGAGTCGACTCTATGGTGCGACCGGTATCAGATGGCGCATCAGGGCGGCTTAGGTGCTCCAATTTTCCACGCATTAAGTCAAGCCTGGCTTAGCCGCAAGCCCTTGCTACAGTGGCGGGGGTGGAGGGGTTAAGGGTGGTGTTTAGCACTGTGACCCCAAGCACACGCCACATGCTACCCGACATGCTATATTACAGATTACCGATCAATCGAGTGCTGGATTAGTGCACGCATTTCTTATAGCAATGTATCGATTGTTCGATTAGTACTTATGTGGACAGATTGGACATACAGTATTTGTATAAAGAGGCGCCCGGATAGAGCCAGGGCGTTTTTCCTGGATAGGGAAACATGGGGACAAGATAAAGGCTGTTTTAAGTTGGTTAAACAGTACTAAAACGTAGAATGTTTTCTCTGGAAGCATAGAGCCGTTATTATTGCCGCATATGGACACAAAACGTAAAACTGAGTTCCAAAATAATGTATTTGAAATTTTTGAGGTAAAGAAAGGTAAAGGTAAAGTTTGATTTCTTTAAAGAGGCGAAGTTAGGACTACAAAGTCGTATCTACACTCAACCTCGACCTTTACCGAGCGTCACCGTATAGTCACATTACAAATTGTAAGTGGTGACTGCGGGGATCGAACCCGCGCCACCGGAGTGATGAGCTCCGGAGTCGCGCGCGATACCAATCCGCCACGGATCCGCTCAAAGGTCAGTGCTGAGATCTGTGCTTAAAAAACAAATTTGACTATCAAAATAAAAATATTATTCTTTGACAGAAATTCCAGTTTTAGTGTTTATAAGCAGGAGCGTCAGTACATTTATGATTTCAGAGACAAAAATGTCACAGGAAGGTACATTTAACGTAACTAGCTTAAAACGTCGTTTGCAGTTTTTACTACTGTTATAAGCGGGACCCGCAGCCACTTTACCTAGCTGCCTTTTCTGTTAAAACAACTTTGAGAGGGCGTTTTGTTAAAAATTTAATTTTACTGACTTTCAAACAAATATGTAATCACCTTTACGTTGTAGATAATCTCTAAATTTTGTTTGAATTCAACTCATATCTTCAATCGTTTTAAAGCTAAACTAGCTGCGCCAGCTTGGGGCTCGCTTCGCTCGCGAGCCAAGCACCTCGGCTTACGGCCTCGGTGCCCGCTTTGAAAAACTCATTTAATAAAGAAAATTTTAGGTTTTACCCCCTATTTTAACCCCCTTCCTCCCCAAACAATTTGGTAGACAACCAATATATTTTTGAAATCAGCATAATATTTCCTTTTTTGATACCCCACATCGATTTTTATGATTTTCTTTATTTCTTGCCCCTTTAACCCCAATCCATATATTGTGCCCCGAACCCCAAAATCAGTAGGGGTCTTTGGGTTAATGGTATACAACTATGTGTCGAGTTTCAAACAAATCCGTTGATATTTACTAATAAATATTTACTAAAAAAGAAATATAACATGGGGAATTGGGGACCTCAAAACCCCATAAAAATAAAAAATCTATATAATTTTATTCGTTTCCTCCACCCTCCACACACTAAGGACCATTTCTATTCAAAAAATCTGAATTACCCCAGCCAGATTCCGAGATCTCAACACTCCGGACAACCCTAACCAAAATACTAATAGTATAGATATATTTCCTAGTTGGCAACATTAGTTTTGAAATACAGTAACAATGCAGAGTTTCAGAACATACCGGGTGATTACAAATAAATTAGACAACTTCAATAGCCTTTACAAAAGTAAACTGGTGTATTTCAACATAGTAAGTGTTATAGGTTTGTGGGGAATATCTTAAAGTTTATGTTGGTACAAATTATAGTGTACAATTCTGCGGAAACGTTTGAATATGGCACCTTATAAATTACATGTAGTACAAAGTTTAAATGACAATGATAAAGTTGTACGTATTTTTTTGTCAGGAGATGCAACATTGTCTTGAAAATGACGACACATTGTTTAATCGCCTAACTTTCAGTGATGAATGCACTTTCTTTTCACATTAGAGGAAAGGTTAATGGGCATAATGTACGATTATGGGGAACAGAAAACCCAAGAGAGACTGTACAGCATATACGCGATTCTCTTAAAGTGAACGTTTTGCGCTTTATCTTGTAAAAAGGTTTACGGGATGTTCTTCTTCCAAGAACCATCAGTAACCGGATATTTTCAATAAAAACTTAAAGTTCTTCTATATAATCATGTAAGTAATGATATACATTTTAAATAATTAATTTTCTACAAGCTATCCAAACTGTCTAATTCATTTGTAATCACCCGGTATTCTGAAAAACTATTGAGCTAGTGATGATAAATATGAGCATGTTTTATTAAACATGTGGGCCCTAATCCGATTCAAATACTATTTATAAGTTGGGTGGAAAGTAGTGTTTAATGCATTGACACAATTTTGTACAATATTTGTTCTTAGAACTGAGTGACATCTTGCATTCATACCAACTTAAATAAAGTAAATATGCTGCTGGCAGTGTGTCAATGAATGAACGCGTTAAAAATTGCTCAATCCTCTTTCCTCGTCCTCAAAACTCAAACGTATTGTGCCAAAACTTGTTTGGAGTATGGACGCTGGCCAAAATAAATTTTCATTTCATTATGAATATTGACTATACGCCAAATTCATGACAATAAAATAATAGTGCAAACCACTGGGAAACTGGGAAATTAGTATTCATCTGGAAGAACAATTTATTGACCATATTTTCACCATATTACGTCAACCAAGTTACGTCGACCACCTTTTCTCTTAGAACTTCTCAACATTCTTGATAAATGGCATTCATCCTGATATTGTACATTTGTCCGTGCAACGCTTAGCTATATGCTTTCCAAAATAATGAAACTTACAAAAGTAGCAAGTTTAATTAGAGTTTAAAGTTGAAAACTGATTTCACTATACTTTTGTAACACCATGGATGAAATTAAATCGGACTTTTATTTCAATTCAGTTCGTGCACTGGACTTTTCTCAGTGAAAACACTTGCTTACTTTGTGTACAACTGGATAATGTTGTCTTTACTTATGTTACACATTATTTTCGTGTGTTGCTAGACATTCTATCAGCGCAGTTCCAACTAGTCTTTGATTAACTATTAAAGAACATTTAATACGATTTCAAAATTATTTTTCAAGATGATGGCAGGTTTTAAAATTTATATTATTTTGAAAAGTCATAGGGATAATCGTTGCAAGGATAAATGTACAATATTAAAAAACAAACTTATAACTAATTTTTATTTTTGGAATGGTTACACAAAAAACTTATGTTCTCAACATTTTGAACTTTCATGAGAAACTTAACAGTGGGTACTTTCAAATTACTTCAAAATTTCTTTAAAATGACCGTTTATACGACGTACAAATTGAATGTTTTACACAAATGGTCGGTTGTTCGCCGTTTGTCCAACAACTAGCGCTTAAAGGCGGCCGGATAGAATCCGGGTGGCGTTATGAGAGGCCGAGGATTTTACCATTGAGGAAATTTTCAAACGATATGGATTAATGTACTAAATGGGAACAAGTTTATCTATGAAAGCTTATAGTCATTGGAGCTGCAGCATATGAAAACAAAACGTACTATTTCCTTGCGAAATACGATTTTTACAATTTTCAAAAGTTCTAATTCTACGTTTTCGTAAAGGTTTGCTTTTTATTTTATAATTGAACAAAAGTACAACTACGAAAGAGTAAGATTTAGAGCTTGTAGGTAGCAACCTCAATATGCTTCCAGAGAAACCCCTTCCATTATCATATATAACTTGTGCAACAATAAATTACTAATTAAAAGAAGTTTAATAGAGTCTTTGGGGAGGTTTGATATGACGTCCACTCCGCGTGATAACAGTGGACGAGTCCGAGGCTACATTTTGTTGGCTGTTGATCACGTCATCTGGTTGTAGGGCGTTTTCCATAAAGTAGTGACGACGATCATCATACTCTCTCTCTCTGGCATGGCTTTCAAATTTTCTCTGTTTCTCTGTTTTCTGGTACTTACTTGTAAGTACCTTGGTTTATGTAATGGGATCAGATGCTAAAGAAATATTAAATTCGTTTAAACTAATTAAAAATAAGTTTTATGCAAAGTGAAATCTTTTAATACAATTCTTAAGTTGTAAAACATAACAATCAACAACTTGTGTATTTTATTGCCATAGCAATCACTAGGCATTTTAAAACATATGACAATAAATAATTAATAACATAGATTTAACACATAACTCTATGCAACTTCATTAACTAGTTTAAAATCATCGTTTGCAGCTATTACCCCATGTTATAAGCAGTACCCAGAGTTGGAACCACGGCCGTTATATCCGGAGTAAAAGTTACCTTAACCTAGCAAGTGCAACTTGAGCGCACCCCTTGCGTTTGTCACCGTCTCAATGGTTCAATCGGTACTTCGGTACCGCAGTTATTACTTCGACTTGTCAATAGTAAATTCAAACAAATATTTAGGACTTGTAATTGATGACAACCTATCCTGGAACTCTCATGTGGACTTTATCTGCAAGAAACTTAGTTCAATTATATATGTTCCTATACGAATTAAAGCCACCACAGATACAGACAAAGCGTTAAAACTGGCCTATCACACATGATTTGAATCTAGACTTAAATATGGCATCCTGCTTTGGGGAATCTCGTCTAAAAGCAATCTGCAGCGAGTTCTCGTACTACAAAAACGTGCTTTGAAAGTAATGGTTGGTTTAAATCCTCGTGAAAGTTGCAGACTAGTGTTTAAAACCCTCCAATTGTTAACAGTCACTTCAATTTATATACTTGAAGTCATCATGTATGCTTCTTCTAATCAATCTAATCGACTGCAAGATACGCACTCGTATCAAACTAGAAACGCTTTCGATTATTTCTTGCCTGTCCATAGAACGGAACAAAGAAGCCCTATACATGGGATTGAAGCTATTTAATAAACTGCCATGTAGTGTAAAAAAGGGAGATAGTTTTACCCTAAGAAAAAGGCTTCAAGAATGGCTGATTCAAGACCCTATCTACACTAATAAAGAATACGAAGAACGCTGTCAAAGAAAACTGAACAGTAAATAACCAACCTATCTGCCATCTTTAGATTTAACATTTAAATAATTATCATTAGCCATACAACAGTACTTAATAATTATTACATTACTCAAAGTTGTGTAATAAATATTATTCTATTCTATTAAAGGCGTGTTATCTATTCCTCATCCAATATTTGGTTGAAATACAACATGAATTAAGATGTATTATTTCTACTCTAATCAACGAATCACTACAAATACAACTAAGTCACCAGCAACTAAGTGAAATCCGGACAATTCAATCAGGCAACAATCACTGCTGAGTGCAGAGTGCACGGACACGCAGCCTCTAGTAGTTATTTAATTCACTTGGCACTTAATGCTCTGATCGCATCAGTGCATTGAAGCGCGCCCGCGGGCGGGGACACTCAATCTACGCCCTGGGGCGCAGTACGTGAGGCGACTACTATATACGCCCTTAACACTCACCCCTACTCACTGTCTCTAGGTGATGTGTTGATTGTGATTAGCTGTCACCTAACTTGTTGTTGTTTGGGGGTGATTTTTTTATTACTTGAAATTTAACACTATGCTGGTATAAGTAGAAAACTATTACCACCCCTTTTTTCTTTTCCTTACAACCTTTTTCAGTAAACCATTATTTTATTTTACATGTTTATCATCGGGGACGTGGCCGAGGGGCGGGTCTTTACGCAGCAATTTAAAAATTAGTAATAATATTATATTATTTGTTTTATGCTGGTAAACCGAAGAAAGCCTTCTACAACTCCATGATAACTAATTAGTAATATTTTATTTTACGGCTCGCCGAGGGGTCTTAATATTGTAACGCTCAATTCTTGTCCCTAAACTTCAGAATTTCACAGAATTCAGATAAGTTTTACGATGTTTTTATTTGAGTTGTTTATGAACGGAAAGGTATGGCCCACATCTTTTTTCGTAAAACCAAATATGCGCATTTCATTGTGCACCATGAACTATTTCATACAATATTTCATTTCATGAACAGTTTTTCAAATATCAGACACGCTATATATATATAGGTCTCTACCCTCCTCCTTCAGAATTACTATTACCCGATCAAGAGAACAATGGCGTATTTATCCTTGGCCACGGATAATTGACTGCAACACAGCAATACTTCACCGGCAGACCAGGTAGACCGCCTCTGAGGCGTAAAACAACATGACGTGTGTCAGCAGCAGTGACAGGCCGCCCCGACGTGATGTTGTGGGGCGGTGCGGGGCGGTGCGGGGCGGTGCGGGGGCGGCGGCGCCCCGGGGCGCTGTTTGCACATGTCAGTGGCGGAAACAATCATAAAATAAGACAGATTATCAATAAGTGCACTCTAAATTTGAACTTTTGAAATCCGATTGAGTCGACGTTTTCATCATTTTCTACCGGATTTTGCGCAAGTGTTTGGACGGAATTCTCTAGGCCTACTATAGTAAAGACTACAATTGCTAGCTCATGTTCATAACACCGATGTTATGAAAATTACCCATTCGTGTCATCACGTGGTGACGGTGGTGATACCGTAGGGTATAAAATATGGTCAGCTGCTTTACTTGTGTACATAGTGAGCTAATTTTCTACCAAACATAATGAGTTATTATATATGGTGATTCAAAAGTCTTTGGACTAATCTATTAGTATAAAAAATGAGTAAAATTTTAACTGAAATTTAAGCACTAGTTGATTTACCACTGACAAAAGAAGCTCGTGCAGACCAGCCTTTCCAAATTTGAAACTTATGGCATTATTTAAATTGTTTTTTCGAAATCATTAAAATGTTTAGAAAAATCATATTTACGTAAAGAGATACAAACAAAGGAATGGGGAATTTTTAAATACCCTGTATGAACCCACGCGTGTTTCTAATTACATTAGTACCAGCCGACGTACGATTATATGTGTACAGACCAAATACATTAATTCCAGCACCGATCAAGGAAACAATCGGAACTGTTGTTTCCAGCGCTCGGTGGTGTTTTGCTGAGGACGGGGCTGACGCGGACCCCCGCCGTGACGGTCGGACTCGGGTCATCCCCCTGTCAGCTGCACCTGCCCCCCTCAACATCCCCCCACCACACACTAACCCCCTCGGTGCTCATCTGCCGCCAATATTGATCCTCATTGTTTACCGGTTGCACGCTGAAATGTTAAACAACATGCAGGCGTAGCGTAAACACTGATCACAACATGCAGTCTGCACCGGGGCTCGGTATGTGCACAGGGGTGGGAAAATAAGCTTTGGCGTGTTTAAAAACTGGAAATCAAATTATCGTGGTTAGGGAGAGATATTATTTATTTACAAGTACTATTTGATTTGTTAATAGCCATACATGGGCGTCCATACTCGGGGGCAAGGAGGGCCAGGGCCAGGAAGAATTATTTTAAATGTTTCTCATAAAGCAAAATTTAAAAGAATATTTAAAAACAGGGTGGCCCATAAGTCAGTTGATAGGCATGCATTTCATTGAATATATATGTAAATATGTATATATATTAGAACAAAATATTAGTAATGTTATTAATTGTTATCTGAATTTCAAGTAAATGCATTTTTTGCGCTCTCATTGGTATTGTAGGAGGTTGAGTACAAGTAGAAGTTACTATTGTGTTATACAGTGTGATTCAAAAGTCTTTAAAATTTGGCATCTAAACCTTTTGTATTTAAAAATTATAATTAATGGCATACTTTTAAGAACAAAACGACAGATCATCATCGCAAGGAAGAGTGTTATATTGAATAATTACGAGTATCAACCTTCGTATTTTCAAGCTAGGTCTACAAAATAACTGTATAAAATTGCAATCTTTAAGTGTGACGAATTTCTCTTTTTATTTCTGGAAGACCCCCCTCTTGCTGGGGAGTATTCCATACCCCTCAGACCCCCGGTATGTTAGCCCCCTGGAAGATACCATATGAGCACCTTGTAGCCATCTATTAAATAAATACGCAAACGTAGCGATTGACATAACGACCAGTCTTGGTTGGAATATTAAAATGAATAATGAATGAACGATGGGTGGAGTGTTTTTGATGAATGGAGATGTGATGTAGTCTGGTTAAAAACTAGTAGGGCTGAATTTTTCCCAGATTAAGTTATTAAGAATAATAGACTGACGACCAATAGAAATGGACCCACTGTTTATCGCGAAGTTTCCTGTTAGCTTGTCATTCGCTAACGATGTTTATTTAAAGACGCATCAGACGCAGAATGGAATTATCAGTTTAAAACAATAAATCTATTATTAAGTTGCTGTACATAAGTGTTTACTATATTGATTCCTGCGTTCACACTTCACCACAAATCTTATTAAATGAATTACGTGTCGAGTCCCGTGTAATTGTATCTATCACCAATGTGGGGTGAGAGTATGTGCTTTTTAATATGGCCCATTTTCAATAATGTTTGTTGGTTATCTTCGGGTCGTTTTTGTAGGTTTGTATTTTCCTTGTATCTAACTATGCGCATGAAGGGCTATTTGTACATTAAAGCTCTAAACAGTATACGTAGACTGCTATCTACTTAGTTAAGTGACTATCATCAACCATAAGCAAATGTTCAGCTATTAAAGTCTCGGTTATAGGTCTTTGCCTAATCAAACCTCATTTTATGGATTCATAAAATAGCACTAACCTGGTTTCATAAACTATAATATGGTAAATGAACGTAAATTAAAGCCAAGGGGTTTACGTGGTGCTTCATGAATTTGTAGCTTACGGTCAATGATGTTCACGCTAAATAGAAGGGTAAAGTGGTTGACGGTTGGATTCTTGAATATGGCCTTATTAATTGGTTTGGAGATCGAGCGGAAGGACTCAGAGGCAATGGGAAGCTGTACAAGCGATCATTGGTTAGAGGTTCTGCGGGAAGTGTGAGACTACTCGGTAGCGAGTCGGCCGGATAGCTATATCACTATATCACTAAATCACTATTTGAGATGCCGACCACTCTCATGAGGGTATTTTAAGGCAAATATGGGGTGAAGGATGAGTGTGATGAGTGGTAGTAAGTGAGGTGTAGTCTTGTTACAAACTGGTGGACTCTTCCTTAGAACGGGTCATTATTAATAGCCTAAATACCAATGGAAATACAAGCACCAACGGCTTAACGTGACTTCCGAACCACGCAGGTGATGGTCTGATATGAGTTACTCTGGGCACCGCGCTCATAAAATGGAGTAAAGACTGCAAACCTTATTTGAAATTTGTCAACGTACATAAAAATAAAATCTGTTAAATGGAAGCACAAAGACATTGAGACTGATGTATATACAGGGTGAGGCCGGTGAGTCACCTCCTTTCAGTTGAAAGGAAAAATTTTCTTCAACTCGTTTTATAGGATAAGGAATGTTTTATAGGATCCTCAAGTTAGTGTTGACGTACTTTTCCCCCCAAGATTTTTAAAATACAAACCTCCCTCTTGTGGCACCTTTAAAAGAAAGGGAATTCCAACACAAATTCAACGACGCAAAGAAAATTGTTTTATCTCAACTCGTCGGTTTTTGTTATACCATTTTAAAGATGACACAAAATCAGGTTTAAAATGTCAAATTTTACATACAATTTATGTTGAATGACAAAGTTTTCTTCAAAATACTCAGAGTGAAACATCAAACCCTATAACATAATCCCAAAGAGTATTTTAAATTAAATGTTGTAATTTAAATAAATTGTTTGTAAAATGTGGCACTTTAAACCTGATTTTGTGTCATCTTTAAATTGGTATAACAAAAAAACTAGTTGAGATTTTTCTTCATTCTTCATTTCTCTTTGCGTCGTTGAATTTGTTTTGTTTGAATTGAACTTTCGCCTGGCATTCGGCCGTTCCATTACCACGGGCATTACGAGGCTGTGAGTGCCTGATACCACTGTTCAGCCTCAGGCTTAAGTGTTCCATTATCACTGGAGCTACGAGGCTGTTCGCTACACTTACAGCCACGCTTCGACCCTCGGCATCACATTTACTTATTCTTTGACTGCAAGTTTTATTTCATTTACAGCGATAAAAATAGAAACATTCATTCCGCTGTTAAAACGAAAAATCACTTTTTGGCTGTCATTTTGAAACGACTCAATGGATTTTCATAACTTTTGGTATATTGGTAAATTTTGTTAAAATACATATGTATTTTAAACTGCATCAAAATATCGGATGAAATCTACTGTTTTTTAGGCATTAAACCTTCTTTTTTGAGAAAACTCCCCTCGAAAAAAGGGGTATTGCGGTGGTCCGATTTTTCTGGGTAACGAACTCTACCGAAATATTTACAAATGTTGTGCCTAATTTCATGAAAATCGGGCAAAAATGCGACCTGTTGAGAGTACACACATAAATACTGTACATATGTATATAAAGTGTGAAAAATGCTCAAAACGTGTTCTGGGGGTCAGGATCAGAGCTCATTTCATGGTCACGGGTCTTGGTCTCACCACGCTGACGGCATGGATATCTCATTTTTCCAAAGGAAGTTCGATAATAATCAAACCAACCCATCAACCTACATATTACTTTAAATGTCACCAGACTTGTTAGTACATACATTACAAACACGGTCCACGTTCCAGTAATCACAGTGCCATGATTGTTTTTACCACTCAGAGCCTGGACAATCACGCCGATTAAACAATCACAGATGCGAGATTGCACTGTGGTTTGCGTTGCGACTACAAAGACAACAGTGATTACTGATTAGATTACGTGTTGATGAGCACCAAGTGGACAGTACAGTGCTGCTATCTGTGGTGCATACTTTCAACTCAGTGCGGGTAGTGTCCGCAACGAGCGCTAGTGGCAACCATGTGTAAAGTGGCGTCCGAGTGTGAAGACAATTGCAGCTCCGGGTGTATTTGGCCAAAAAACGCGCCCACTGACTCGTCTAATTTCCTCTGAGCTCTTTACGCTTCTGGTTTGGACGTTTGTTTTGCTCGTGAGACTGCGAGAGCTTTTGGTGTCACACTTGTGGAAATGAAATTTACCGAGCGAAGTTAGGACGGGGTTTTTCTGTACAGTACCTTATTTTTTCAACAAAACCATGTTGTTGTAAATCATTTCGGGTTGATTGTGGATATTCGTAAAATATTCATTTTTGATATAATTCGTATAGCCTTTTTCTGTAAAAAAAAAACTAAATAGCACTTTGTCCATTACACTAAAATAGGGTGATAATTTTTTGCTTTTGTTACGAAATACAGCAACCTTTTCTGCCTCCCACTTGTGGGGAAACAACTCTTTGAGGAACAAAACTAATGAAAACGTCCACAATAATATTTCAAGTTTGAAATTCTCCCATCGACAACAACAAACTTCAAACAAAGGAACCAACAAGGTTTATAAACTTCTACTTGTAGCCAAATGGTTACTGGTTTTTCGCTAAAGTTAAAAATGAAATTACTGTATGACTTCGGTAGCAACGGCTTAGATTTGTAACCGTTGCTCTTATAGATTTTGATTATGATCACAGGTCAACAGCTCAGACCGTCAAATTATCTAGAATCAACTTCTTACCATACGAACCATGGTTGTAACATTAATCCAAGTTTCATTAGAACAAAATATATGTGGCTTTATACATTTAACTTTAGATTACAAAAGATATATTATCAAGCGTATTTTATAGCTGTCATACATTCGGGTATTTGAAATAATTACATTAAGGCTGAATCAATTATCGCAATATAATTACACGAGCATGAATCCACTAAACTGTTAAGTCGTTGATGTACAAGTAATTTACCGACAAAGTTTGTTCCAGATCGCTCTCGGGCACGTAATCGTTTGAAGTTAAAGCCTTCTTCGTTAATTTCGCGTTTTATTCCTGCACTGCCTGAAGCACTAATTAGAAGAAACTTGTGAAGCGAGGCTGGAGCTTAAGCAAGAATAATTGACGGAGGAAGGAAAGGGTAAACTTTACGGCGGCTGTGGCGGTGGAAGGGGTAGGTAGGGAGGGGGATAATGGTTGCCAGTCACGACTCACCCTGTACAATGAAATCATCTTTGTAGGACAAGAGAACAATGAGCTGCGACATTGTCAGCGGTAAGTGCTGCTACCTATTGACAGGTCGCGTGCACTAACTGTGGTATTGTAGTACTGCAATCTACCGTCATTAATAGTTCCAACAATTTGTCGTTTTGTCACCAACTTACGTCAGTTTATTATGACAAGTAACATCAATGGTGTAGTTTCAGAGGAGGGGAAGACATCGAACAGAGTTACAGTAATATCCTGTAGCTTATAGTTCATCATTAAAAATAACATAAAATAATTACAAAAATTTATTGAAGTATGAACAGTGTAGAGAGAAAAATCTGAAGCATCCGTCGCGACCAAAAGCATACTTTGATACTTTGAGATACCGACCACTCCTAGAGGATGTTTTAAGAGTGAGTGTTTTGATGGATGATGAGGTGTAGTCTTGTTACAAACAAGGCCCGACTGTTCCCCAGATTTGGTCATTTATTAATAGCCCAACGACCAATGTAATGGTCCAACGGCTTAACGTGACTTCCGAACCACATACGAATAAGTTTACTAATAAAACGTATTTTATTACATTTTTGTTATATTTCTGGTACAGTCTTGTTGGATGTTGAAAGTAATTTCATAATATTGAACCCCATACCCTTCCCCCCTCCCACCGTGTACTGTCCACCCCAATCCCACAAGATTCTAATTAATCCGTTACTAGATTGATCGGCGTCAGTCATAAAAATTCCAACCCATTATGTATCAGCTCTGTTCCTCGTCTTCTAGAGTATTTGTTTCTAGTAATGAAACAGTGAGTGAAAAGACGTAGGCTACTTGAGCACGTTGCAGTAGAACGGATTCCAATTCAGTGTTCGTTCAGCTTTCAGGGTTTCGAACGTTGACGTCTACCGTCATTCAAAGTTGAGACTTCAGACCACCAGGTCTCAGCATTATGAAGGATCTGCAATACCTTGTGCTCTATCTTTTTTCCATTCGAAGTCATTTAGGAAACTGGTGGATAGAGCTCGATCCGCAGTTTGACAGGATAAGGAGTTTAACATGTTTTGCAATCAATGTTTGGAATAGATTAGGTGTCGTGCTACTTGCCACCGTGCTACTTGCCACCAAGGGTTGATTCTAGGAATCATCTACCTGTCTCAGCGCAGGTATACCTGCCCGTTGTGTGGCGGTGATGTACAATGGTCAACATTCCATTCACTGTTCATCCGGAGATTAATTTGTATTTCATATTGATTTTTTCAAAACTTTGTTAATATCATAGTTTTGTAAGTGCAAAAGTAAAACTACAGCGGCTTGAATAATTGCTTGTGGTGATTTGATTTTGCACTTTTACTACCAACTCAATTGATATCCTGTATTAAATTTCTTTGTAGTAAGACAATAAGAAAATGTCTTATGCGTTTTTATTCAAGGAATTATAGAAATTACATCAATGACGGAAAATATTGTTTTAGACTATCTAAGTGCGTTTATTAGAGATGCATCATTACAAGCCTCGGAAGAACAAACCACTGTTTGCATTTCATTTTAGATAACAGCCAATATTGAGATGTTTTAAGTACTTCAAAGTTCAAATAGTAGTGCTAAACGGAATGTAATCCATACAAACAAGTATAATTGTAATTTAATTACAAACAAGTACAAACACAGTTTCAGGTTATATAGTGTAAATAAAATACAAACGAAACGTATTCTAAAATAGTTTTGACGTCTGCGGAAACGGGACCTAAGAGAAAATTGAAGTATGAAAAAAAACACACATATGATTTTAAATATTTAAATATCACGATAATTACGTCCAGGATAGTTTAAGCAGAAGTTCGCAATCCTCAATTGCACCTATAAAGAGTTATCTGTTGGTACAAGGGATAAACATATTTAATCTTTTGCTCAATCATTTTCCCTCAGATCGCTGGACTGTCCACTTCTTATCAACTTTCCTGCATTGTCCGAATACTCCCAAGCGCCTGGCTCCCAGCAAGCTGTAATTAATGTACGGCTTGAATGATACCGGGCACCAAGGATTTAAAGGGAATGAAAAAAGCCGATCTGCTGGCTAGAAAGGGAGCGCTGTCATCCTTTGCCGGTCCGAACCAGCGGTAGAATCAGTCCTTCTGTCAAAACTATGCTAGCCGATAGGCAAATGCGCGACAATATCCGAGCGATGGAAACAGCTACCATGCCAGGAACCGCCAAACTTTTAGTCAAGAATCCATCAAGGATACTACCAAACATCTGACCAGTCTTAGTCGCCAGAACATCGTGACTGGTAATAATATCTTACATCACAGGTCATGGCAATTCAGAAATCACCTAGCGAAGATGGGTTCCTACACAGGAGACAATTAGTTGTATTGGCGTGAGCGTACTCCTGAGTCCGCTAAACACATTCTCATTGAATGCGAGTCCCTGAGGCCAGGAGAAGGGTCTTCTAGGTCTCGGGAGTGGCAGGATGTAATCCATTACAATTGGGTAGCGCAATCCTAATTTTGCAAGCAAACGGGGTGGCAGCCTAATTAGGTAGAACAGGGCTTCTGCAAACAAACCAAAGGGTTGACGTGCGCGGTGGTTTGAACCACAAATTTCATCCAATTTAATTTAATCTAATTACGTCCAGATAGTGGTTAAACTTTGCATGTTGAGTCGGATACAAATAGCCTATTGTCGAATAAAAACATCTCCATTGAAAGCATCAGTTCAAATTTAAATAGTTTGATACTATAAGACCTTATTTATTTTCTTTTTGCTCCTTCATTTTCCCTCAATTTTGTTCTTTACGATCAGGTTTATTACATATCTTTTTGCGAAAGATACTTACACAGATACTTATGAAATGACCCTCCACTCGCGTACATCCCGTGTCAATTTGCGAACAAGGCGCAAATATGCAGAGTTACTGGCCGGTCTGCCATTACCTGGAATCGGGACGTGTCAACCCTCGTCAAAGTTGGTGGCAGAAGCGTGGAATCGTGAGCGTAGGAATCCAAAATTAAATTTTACCTCTTATGAATGAAATCCTGGCCAGAGTCCCAGTAAATAATGTCGGACTACCCTAATAACAAGCTTTCTTCAAATACTAGTAGTGCTAAGTACTTTTAAAATCAAAGAACGCGATCGTTTAAGACAACATAAATTTTATAATGGTAGCCAATCAAAACAATAACTAGCCGAAAACACATTTCAAACTTCAGAGACAAGCCGACTGGATGATGACATGTCCCGAGCAGCACCGAATTTGGAAGGTCCAGACGGGGTAACTGCTGATTTGTAGAGAATGTTCAATGTCCCGGAGCAGCACCGTGAATTTGAAGGTCCAGACGAGGTAACTGGTGATTTGTAGAAAATGTCAATGTCCCGGGAGAGCAGCACCGTGAATTTGAAGGTCCAGACGGGGTAACTGCTGATTTGTAGAAATGTTCAATGTCAGGAGCAGCACCGTGAATTTGGAAGGTCCAGACGAGGTAACTGGTGATTTGTAGAAAATGTTTGTCCCGAGCAGCACCGTGAATTTGAACAGCAGAACTGCTGATTTGTAGAAAATTTCAATGTGGAATGGAAGGTCCAGACAGGGTAACTGGTGATTTGTAGAAAATGTTCAATGTCAGAACAGCACCGTGAATTTGGAAGGTCCAGACGAGGTAACAATTGATTTGTAGAAAATGTTCAATGTCCCGAGCAGCACCGTGAATTTGGAAGGTCCAGACAGAGGTAACTGCTGATTTGTAGAAAATGTTCAATGTCCCGGAGCAGCACCGTGAATTTGGAAGGTGCTGATTTGTAGAAAATGTCAACCCGGAGCCACCGTGAATTTGGAGGTCCGGGGTAACTGCTGATTTGTAGAAAACTCCCGAGCAGCACCGTGAATTGGAAGGTCCAGACGGGGTAACTGCTGATTTGTAGAAAATGTTCAATGTCCCGGAGCAGCACCGTGAATTTGGACGGGGTCTGATTTGTAGAAAATGTTCAATGTCCCGAGCAGCACCGAATTTGGAAGGTCCAGACGGGGACGGTTCAATGTAACTCCAGACGGGTAACTGCTGATTTGTAGAAAATGTTCAATGTCCCGAACAGCACCGTGAATTTGGAAGGTCCAGACGGGTAACTGCTGATTTGTAGAAAATTTCAATGTCCGGAGCAGCACCGTGAATTTGGAAGGTCCAGACGGGTAACTGCTGATTTGTAGAAAATGTGATCAATGTCCCGGGAGCAGCACCGTGAATTTGGAAGGTCCAGACGGGGTAACTGCTGATTTGTAGAAAATGTTCAATGTCCCGGAGCAGCACCGTGAATTTGGAAGGTCCAGACAGGGTAACTGCTGATTTGTAGAATATTTCAATGTCCCGGAGCAGCACCGTGAATTTGGAAGGTCCAGACGAGGTAACTGCTGATTTGTAGAAAATGTTCAATGTCCCGGAGCAGCACCGTGAATGAATTGGAAGGTCCAGACGGGGTAACTGCTGATTTGTAGAAAATGTTCAATGTCCCGGAGCAGCACCGTGAATTTGGAAGGTCAGACGAGGTAACTGCTGATTTGTAGAGAATGATCAATGTCCGGAGCAGCACCGTGAATTTGGAAGGTCCAGACGGGGTAACTGCTGATTTGTAGAGAATGTTCAATGTCCAGCACCGTGAATTTGGAAGGTCCAGACGGGGTAACTGCTGATTTGTAGAGAATGATCAATGTCCCGGGAGCAGCACCGTGAATTTGGAAGGTCCAGACGGGGTAACTGCTGATTTGTAGAAAATGTTCGATGTCCCGGGAGCAGCACAGTACCAGACAGGGTAACTGAAGATTTGAGACCGATTTGACTTTTTTGATTTTATATTAGGCTACATTAAATATCCCTGGTAACAACCGTTGTTTTTTAGTTTTCAATACGTAAATAATACGTTGCTAAGCTTCAAAAAAGTTGTCAGTCTTCAGCCCTTGTCAATTAATTGGATATTTAAGATTCCACTAACTAAAACTTTTTTATCATATTAACTATTTTATCTTTACCAAAGATTTAAAATAGTCAACTTCATCCTATTTTGATGATTTTTTGAATTACAGTATTACTTTTTGTGTTATTTATTATACGTTAATATTTACCGAAGATTATGAAAATCAATCCATTCATTTGAAAATGGCGGGTAAAATAAAATGCTTTCTAGCAATCCTGTAAACATGTACTGTACATACAATTTTGAAAATTGCTCAAAACATGTTCTAAAGGTCATGGATCGGTACTCATTTCACGGTCCCGAGTCTGGATCTTACCATGCTGACAGTATGAATATCTTATTTTCCAAAGGAAATTTGATAACAATAACATAGGTTGCATAGTTATGATCAACCTTTATGGACTTTTTAATAGACCTTGGTACGAGTATACAGTACTAATTTGATTGTGGGGCATAATAGGCAAGAAAATTAGCAAAATGTGTAGCCAGGGCACATCAGCTAGTTACGGAAACATATCGTGGTATTCTCAGCAAAGAGAACTTGCTACTCATAACTTCCCATGAATAAAGACTTTTGTCATCTCACTTCATTGTTTCAACAGCACCATACAGTCGACAACACTAGAGAAGGTCCCTTGACTAGTCAACATCACCTTTGTTCCGTGTCCTCATCGTCCACACAATGCAGGATCGGCTGCATACAGTAGTGAATAGCCTGGGTATATAATACAGACAGTGCATGTCATTAGAATTACTTCATTATGTATAGGAGAAACCTGACGGTGCTCATATTGTGCGTAGTGTTCATGCTCATGATGGTGTAAATTTATTATACTACACTAACAAATCTAATTGTCATAGATGCCTCTAGATAGTTTGAAGTGCATGGGACCTTAAGAAAGTTCCTATGTTTGAAGTTTCTTTTTGACGATAAGAGAATTCGATAGTTCGGACTGCTTTGTTAGCTAACGATCTCGTATCGTTTGAAACCCAGAAAACCCTGAGACAAAGTCACTTAAAACTAAGCAAAGCCAGAAACAGCACGTAGGATTCTAAACACTGCATTTACAGAAGACAACAACTTAGTTGTAGTAGAGAATATGTAGAAGAGACAAAAATACCAATACATTTATAGTCAATTTTGTTCTTTACGGATCAGTTTTATTACATATCTTTTTGCGGAAGATACTTACACAGATACTTGCGAAATGTGACCCTCCACTCGCGTGGCTAATCCCGTGTCGATTTGCGAACAAGGCGCAAATATGCGTAAGAGTTTACTGGCCGGTCTGCCAATTACCTGGAATCGGGACGTGTCAACCCTCGTCAAAGTTGGTGGCAAGTAGCACGGAATCATAGATTAATGTACTAGTACTAGTTCTTACGAACTTTTCCCTGGAAGCATAGAGCCAATAATCTTGCAGCATATAAAAGCAAAAACTTAAAAATTTCCTGGCCAAATAAATTATTAATTATGAACTTTTAAGCTGTTCTTATGGAAAATAAGTAGTAAAAATTCATTGTTTAACGAAAGTACTAGTATTAGAGTTTATATGCAGCAGCTTCACTAGATGTATGGTTTCAGACATTAAGTCCTTATACAGGGTCCGGCAGTCAAACCTGACGGTTTTTAAAATGGGATAAATCAAAAGGTTTTTGAGATATTTTAATAATTATTTTTTATTGTAAAGAGGAGAAATGGAAATTTAGTCATAATAAAAAAAACACACAAAAATAACTTATATAGCAAAAGTTATGTCACTTAAATAATGATCACTATTTACACTGTACGGGTCTCTTGGAGAAGTTAGTCATGACTCTCTCCAATGTTTGGCACGGGATCTCACGAAGTTCTCGCCGAATGACGGTTTTTGAGTGGGGATAGGTAGTGGTGGGGACGTCTGGTCAGTTGGGGATGGTCGCCATTCTGTTCATCTTGAGGGTGTGAAGAAAGGCAGAGCGACGAGGGCTCCGTTCAAAAGCATGTCGAACAGTTTCAATATTAGCAGGTGTTCTAACCGTTCGAGGTAACCTCCTTTCCTTTTTGTTGTTCCAAAAGCAGTGATCTGAAAGTTTCGAACCCAAGAATTGTGTTTAAAAAAGGGATCGCACCAAGAGGAACATTAAACCGTATACGAAAACTCTTTTGTGTTAGAATCACAGAACCATTATTTAAAAAAAAGTCTCGACTACATACTCACGGTGTTTGCGATCCAACGCTCCATCTAGGAACTTTCGCTCAAGGTGGACAGAATGGCGACCATCCTTAACTGACCAGACGTCCCCACCACTACCTATCCCCACTCAATAACCGTCATTCGGCGAGAACTTCGTGAGATCCCGTGCCAAACATTGGAGAGAGTCATGACTAACTCCTCCAAGAGACTCGTACAGTGAAAATAGTGGTAATTATTTAAGTGACATAACTTTTGCTATATAAGTTATTTTTGTGCTTTTTTATTATGAATATTAAATTTCCATTTCTCCTCTTTACAATAAAAAAATAATTTTTAAAATATCTCAACAACTTTTTTATTTATTGCATTTTAAAAACCGTCAGGTTTGACTGCCGGACCCTGTATTTAATACGTACATTTCTACATCAACTAGCAAAAACATCGTTTACAGTTTTTACTCTTGTCATAAGCCGTGCTAAGAGTGGGACCCGCGGCCGCTCTACACGGCCGCCTCTTGAAAATCTATAGTCAGCAACCAGTCAACCACAAGGTGACTTACCAATCATATGTTTTAAAATAAAAAACGAGCCATTCATAAATAATTAACTCTAATAGGTGGGAAGGGTGTTAGCCTTGCGTTAATATGCGGTATGTAGTCAGGCGGATATCACTAATCACTAACTATTTATAATCAAGAAGTTTTATTTGTTATTGATATATATGTATTAAAATATTTTAAAGTTCGCTTGCAAAGGCTGCGGTCAACGTATTTTACAAACAAATTACACACACATTCTTGGTATATAGTATAACAACATTGAACCCTATGTTGACGTGCGGCTGGTGCCAGTTCGTCAAACAAACTGAACGAATAAAAAGAAAATACACCCAAACAAAACAATAGTCACTCCGTCATTGTCAAGGACTCTGTTATCATAATTATAGCTTTATTGCATAATCGTCAAGTTTTTCTGTACCTTTTGTCAGGTAAGAAATTTTACGAAACTTAAGTGAGAAAAAATTATAAACCTTCTATATTCTTATTAATTCTAAGACCTAGCATAACTCATAGAACAGTTTAATTACCAACCATTTGGCCTAGCCTAGCCTCGTTGTTTGACCAAAGTCTTACCATTATTACCGGCTATCAAGTGAGACCTGTTCGACTTTTTTACTAATCCCACTATACACCTCCTATATTATTGAAAAACTCACCCAGGCCATTAGATTAATATTTGTGTACTGCTGAGAGTGTACATTGCAACCCCAAACAGGAAGGTAGCTATAAATTCAATTATTTACTCATATAAATGGCAAACCCCAAAAATACAACAAATTTCCAATATTTATAATTAGCCTACGATCTTTCTCTTCACCATATGAAGTCCCAATTATCTCTACATGATGACATCTTGGCTTTTGTAACATTTATATTAAAATATTTTGGTCATAAGCATCTAGGTTTTGTAAAATAGTTCTAAGCCCTCCTGTCAGTCTCTCTAAATGAGTAGTATCTTTAGGTCCTACCTGTATCGTTTACCACCGAAGTACATCTGTATAGTGAAATAAATTTATATTTTTTATCGTATGTGCAACAATTTTATTTATGGAATACTGCACAGTACTAGTTCACAGTAATTTGAATTAAAAATGTATTTCACACGACCCTAAGTGTACCCTGGAGTGTCCTTCTTGTGATGAATCGAGATATGACATCGTTGCTATGTCATAAGGTCTTTGTGGCAGGGTTTTTAAACCTGCAGACCAAGTTCCCACTGGTGTGGCAGAATTTCTTGCAGCCCACAATTAACAAAGCAAGCCTCCGAAACTACGTCAAAGATAAATATGCCGTAAGGTAACATGAGTACCCCGCCACAAATGTGCAGGGTCAGTCCATTTTGATGAGCCCAATCGCCAAAAACAGGCGGCATTGGTCTGTGGATTGATAGGAACAACTACAAGTCCGCCGTAGTTAGGCAGCTCTGGGCTAAAAATATGCACTTTCTCTTTGAACGGCGGTAGCGAATGTGTTAAAAAATTGTGTGATGAAGTAGTTAGGCAAAATGCTAAATAACTTAATATTATATTTAAAAAAGTGAAAAGAAATTGAGGGTATTCATAAGAAAGGTATTAGAGGAATTTCATTTTGTGAAATATCAAGGTCGAGGGATTTTAAAAAAACAGTGAAACAAACTATACAAATATGTGGTGAAAGATTTGGAAGCAGAGCAAAAGAAGTCAATTAAACAGTATGTCAAATCAAATTGAAAATGACAAGAACAGGTTTTTTTAGTAAACAACTGATTTTTATATGGCCCATCATCATTAAAATACTGATTTAGGCCTCAGCAGATACATATTGCTTGGTAAACATTTTACATTTTGAAACTAATAAACCTATATCATAGCCTACTCGCATGTTAGATTACCAGTAAACCGTATTTACCTGCACCATAATTTATTAAGTCGTCCTTTTTTAGGAGCTATTATCATGACCTTCTTAACAGTTGGCATTGGATTGGTTGCAATTATCATTGGCCTTATTTATTACAAATATCATTTTGTGAGTATTCAAATGATGTTATTTCTATTGTATTGTCCAGGGATGGTTGTGGCGTATATTGGTAGTTTGTACAATTTAGGTGGCCTATCCGTTACTCAAATTAATTTACTAACAAGGATACTCTAAGGTGTTAAAAACAAGCCACGATTAGGTGTGCAAAACTATTCTGCTAGGAGTAGAGTATCCACATATACTCTGGCTGTAGTGCTCACTACTATATATATATATGTGTACAATGAACTCACTAAGCCACACTCTCTTTTATTTATTTATTCTCTTACTGCACTACACTGTGAAGAGGGCAATTAAAGTAAAAATAAAATTTAAGTATACAATAATAATTGGGAGTTTAAGTTTTCACATTTAAAATTTCAAAAAGAAATTTGAAATGAATTTTGATTAGTGTTAGGCATAGTTAAAAAATAACTCAAAAACACTTTTTAGAAATGGTTCTAATGTTTTTGAATATTCAAACATTAAATATGAGTCTCTAATACAGTACAGTCTCTATAATCCGGCCATTCGCCACTCCGACACGTCCAGTAATCCGACGCTGTGACCGTGTCAACTAGCCACTGTTTTCAAGTCTCTACTTGTCCATGAAGCGTGTGACAAATGTCGTCTGTATCGATTACTTCAGTACACTGCAGACAGTCAGAGAAGTGTGCATTGTTTATTGCTAATCTGTGATTCCGTTCAATGCGGGCCGTAAGATATCACAAAAACGTGAACATGTTACTTTGACAATAGATAAGAAGCATGTGATTTTAAAAGTGGTGATAAGTTAGCTATTTATTCTATCCACAAAATTCAACATCAGCATATGACAAGTTTGTGAACATAAGAAATAAAATTAATGAAATGGAATCATTATTTAAGAGTAATGAATCATCCTCCATCGTAAGAAAGATTATTCCCGACAAATTGAGGCTTTTTTAGTGAACCTCCACTAATCTGTATTTCCACTAATCTGGCGCTTCCGATCCGATATAGGACCGAATTAGTGAGATTGTACTGTACTCTCACCTCTGAGTTGCTGCTGAGATTTTCGATAATTACTCTGTCTTTTTAATTGAGTAGTGGCGACTCAAGAGTTTCAAGAAAGCATCGGCGAAAAATCTTAGGTTTCAAAAGAGTAGGTGAAAAATCTTGCACTTAGTTTAGAAAGCATTGATATAAAATCTCAAGTTCCAAAACCTTGGCAAATAGTATGGCAATTTCAAAGTCCTGAAATTATCAGCGGCAAGTGTCAGATTTTAAACACTTTGGCGGCAACTCAAGGCGGGCAGTAGCACAGTGAAGTTTGGTAAGCCAAAGATTGCGTGGTGATTTTCACAAAACTGAATATAAGTTTGATTTCTAATTTTTACTGACAATAGTCGGCTTTCAGATTTGTCCAGGCACCGAGTCCTGCCTGTTAGGTTAGGTTGCAATAGGATTTTCTGCCCTACAGCAGCCTATAATTCCATTCCACAAGGGGTTCCGGGAAAACTTGAAAACAGGGAAAAGCCAGAACATTTTTGGAGAAACTGAATTTCTCAGGAAATGTTTTTAAGCTACAGTCTCACTTATCAGTTATCAGTCCTTTGCTTATCCATCTCTCTGGATTATTTGTCATCCAACCAAAACCAAAACATGAAAGAGTCAAAAGAAAACCACATTTATTTGCTTTCATGGCGAATGTTATGTATACATTACACAATTCTTTTAACTCTTCATCCATATATTTTAATTTTGTTAATCAGTACAAAGTTGTTACAAAATGGAAGATTACATTATTATAACCTATTTAGATGTTTTTTAAGGTTTTCGGGTTCTCCAACATTTTTGGCTCCAAGTTTTACTAATTCGTTTATAGACTTTTCCCAGTAATCACCGTATCATTAGGCTATGAACTGACACATCTTGAAGTTTTTATTAGATAAATAGCTTAAAACAATATATTTTACCACCGTAGAGAATGTTACAAGATGGCTATTTTCCCGACAGGTTTGGAGGAAAGGAGTCGTAACCTAGTTTAAGATATGGGTTTTCTCATGGGATCATTGCGGTTACAAAAGCTTGCAGTCCCCCTGTGTGCCATTAGTTTTGCTACAATAAGAGCTGTAAGTCAACTAAACTTTTGATACCACAAAGCCATCCACATCCATTTAACCTGCATGTGATTGTTTAACTGTAAATAACTAGACAGTCTTGAAATATTTGTAAACCCATTTTAATTATTGGTTTGAATTATGTTGCTTTACATGATACCATTTTTTTTCGTAGGTCATGGTTTGTTGGAGCATTGACATTACTCAAGCTTATTTTCGCCACTTAAATTTGGATTAACAAACTGTTTTTGAGCGCAAACTGTTTTTGAGTGCAGGTGTGCACACAGCAGGTGCATTAGCTCGCTTAAAATATGCAAGATCTTCACGTCATGGTTAACACAAGGAACAGTAGTTAGCTGTTACAGTGGAGTTAAAGATAAACGTTTAGTTTTAATGTTTTTTCAATTTGACCCTGAATCGGTTTATGGTAGCCCCAGTAATATACTACCAAGCAAAGTAGGAAAGCAGTAGAAATGCACACTTGGTGTCGAGACAAAAGTTTTTACGCTACTTTGCTTGAAGATTGTATGGCTTTGCAGTCGGCATTAAGGCTTTGAATAGCCAAAAAAACCGTGCAACCAGTAGGATACTACAATTTTTATATTCTATTTTGAGCGATTTGAGAGCAAACTATTTGTTTGTTTACTATTAATCTGAGTTTGTCTGATCGAATAAAATCAAATAACTTGGTCTATAAAGATTGTTTGTTATAAGTTGTCTATTGCTCAGTATACTTGAAGTTTTTCCTAAAGTTCTTACATATTATATTTTCATCAGTCTTTTTGACTGATTATTCAGAAGTTGAATTTTTATGAGTACTTTTCGGGGAAACTGACTTCAGAAAGCTTCATACCTTGTAAAAGTAAAAACTTTGAATTTTTCTATCGGAGCAGAACCCTCAGACCCCCTACTATTCCATAGCCCCTAAGCCCCTGGCATGTCCGGCACTCATGACCATAACCCCGCACACACCTGTGTTTTTGAGACCAGGGATCAGAAATAAGCTTAGAAGGTGGGATCAGCAGTTCTCAAGTTACTGATAGCCTTGAAACTGATAATTGCCCTGTCATTCTGTTGCGTGACAACTGTAACTTATCTGTGAGTCCGTGTGTTTGTCACTTGTTAAATATTTACCGGCTCTGTTTATTGATCTAGAATACTTTAGTGATATATCCCTCGCCTTGTTAGTACTGTAGTTCCTTCTTATAGAAGTTAGACAAACCTCAGGTTGTGTTGCTGTTTTATTCTCTAAAAGTTATTAACTATTTTGTGAGTTTTTTCATTAATATTTCCTTTAAAATTTCTTTGAGATTCAATGCTGGAAAGTTTTTGCAATTATTGGCGTCATAGTAATCCTAACTTTTGTTTTTACAGGCATCAACGGAAATGGGAAACGAAGATTGGAAAAAAGCCACGTCCGTTTATGACTTTACAGTGAAGGACAACAAAGGCGAAGATGTTTCGCTGGAAAAATACAAGTATGATTGACAATAACTAGGGGTATACTTTGCTATGTCAAGTATCAAAATGACTGAGCAAAAGCAAAGCTAAATAATTTATGATGCAATAGTACTTTTTGTCTTTTTATCAAGATTTGGTTTCACATTTGAATAAAAAATAGGAGAAACCAGTATTTTATTGTTTTTAGTCTCAAGGCCTATATCAATTAATAGATGAAATACCTGTTTGGTGCCTGTAGACCTTGTGAAGAAAATTGGTGAAAGTCCTGATGTACATTACGGCGCGACCAAAAAGTGACTAGTTAAGTGTATATAAAGTGCTCATCCATGTAATCCCCCCAGAAGATGTGACAAACATCGCAAAATGTACATCAAGACTTTCATTAATTTTCTTTACAAGGTCTACAGGCACAAAATAGGTACTTTCATCTATTAATAGAAGAAACCAACAAACATGACAGTGTGGGTTTAAAGTAGACAGTTCCTCACTTGATTTTAAAATTACGAAGGCTTAAATGTTTAATTCGAGGCCACTATTTATATTTTGAGCCTTGGCAATACTGATTGTAATTGGGTATCAGCTGATGTTTTCATTTAAAATGTTTACATTTTTAACCTATAAATCAACAAACATTTTGTCAATAGCGTCGTTTTGCTCCTTAAGCTATGGTTTCCTAAGCGGTGACCGCTACATTCTGACGTAATATGGACGGTGAGTTTTGTTTTCAATACAATCAGATGAGAGTGGTTTCCTAGGAAAAGGTGTGGCTTGTAAAGTTAGCGGTGAAAACTATAAAGGGTTTTCTCACCAGGTGACACATTTTGTTTTGTAAACAAAGTGTAGTTTTGTCAAATTTCGAAACTACTACATAAAGTAAATAAACTTTGACAACTAGAAAAAAAAACAACATGTCAAAAGTTGTTGAGATTGAACACAAACAAGACTGTCGGATCATCCTTCACTACGACAATGCCAGCTCGCACACATCTCGTGATACAATGAGTTTTTTGAAAACTGAAAAAGTCGAATTGATGGATCATCCACCTTACAGCCCTGATTTGGCACCCGACTTCTTTTTGTTCCCAACAATCAAGAATAAGTTGCGAGGACAGCGATTCTTTTCAGCAGAAGAAGCTGTTGATGCATTCAAAACTCATGTTTTGGAGATACCTGAAGAAGGCTGAAAAAAAATGCAGAAAACTCGTTTCGGCGCATGCAAAAGTGTGTAGATCTTCAAGGGGAATATTTTGAAAAGCAACAAAATCATTTTCAATGAAAAAATTTCTATATTTAATGTTAGGCTTAAAATATAAATAGTGGCCCTCGTAGTTATTGCAAAAATGGTCTATCCGTTGGAAGAATAAATAAATAGTTTACAAAATAATTGACATCAGTCTTCCAAACACTATTAAAATGAGTTTATCTAAATGGATTACACTTTGTCTGAAAGATCTGAAGAGGATTGAAAATTCTTTGAGACAATGTAAAAAGTTAAAAAATAGTTTCAAAAATGGTTTCAATAGTTTTTGGAAGACCGATATAATAAATTATTTGAACTTAATTAAGCTTGAAAAGAGTACTCAAAATTGGTTAATGAAAATGTTATCATTTCTATTGAGTTGAGCCTGCAACTCCTTAGTCTGTAAACACATGCTCAAAGTTTTTTACTGCTCGTTAATATCTAAGTAACAAAAGAGTGAGTAAGCCTACCGTTGGATGCAATCCAATAAGGCGAGTAAGTGCTTAGTTACTATAGGCCTGTATGTGATAAAAAATGTAACAAATCTGTCTGTCATGAAAAATTACTAAAAATCATACTGCAAGTATTAATTATCCTTGGTGTTAACCGTTAACAGTCCTTGGAACATATCGCGGGTTATGAATTGTCCTCAAAAGGCAGCGCAGTATTAAAATGTTATTCCTAAATTAATGCTGGTGTTAAACTGTTCTCAAAAACTATTGAGGACTAAAATAATTCTCAGTCACGGGTTGAGTAAATTGATTATCGGGAATGTTTGTGGAAGTAAAACATTACTCAGATGATATTTAGGGATTAATTTCTTTTCTGAAAATGTATTGCAGTTGATTAAAACAATACTTGGGTGTCATCGTGGTGTGAAATTAGTTCTTGGGTGTAAGGGGACCTGTAACTGATGAATCAGCACCGAAAATAGTCATTAACTTGATATTGTCAGCAATACTCTTGAAAGCGGTGGGGCATAACAATTACTATGGGCCGAGGAACCCCTAGGAAATATGCGTAAATGTTATCAAGCTACCCTTGTGGCCACTCTATGAGTATTATTAATTGAAAAAATATACAAACCGAACTTTTGATTTCAGGGGCCACGTCCTCCTGATTGTAAATGTCGCGTCCCAGTGCGGCCTCACCAAAGACAACTACAAAGAACTGGTGGAGCTTGATGAGAAGTACAAAGAGTCCAAGGGACTCAAGATCTTGGCTTTCCCTTGCAACCAGTTTGGTGGTCAGGTGAGCTGTCTGTTTAGTTGTCCAGCTGTTTATTTGCTTTCATGTACTCCCTTTTCTTGGAGATTTTGCAGAGTATTTTTTAGTTAAAAATTTAACATGACTTCACTATGTTAGGGGAAGACTTGTTTTATGCACACACACATTTCCAACTGGGTACTGAAGTTGTTTATATACTCAGGGCCAACACCACAGGTTTGACAATCCAGTGCCTAAAACCAGCCTCAGAGTTCCTCTGTGGGCCAGAGGGAGGGAAAGGGGAAAATTGCCTTCTGAACAAGTATTATTTAACACTTTGAAGCCGAAGCTCCGAGTCCTGCTCGGGCCATCTGGTGAAGTAGTTACTATGATTGCTACTAGATCGCTAGTGTACGGCGCAAGCTTGACCAGATTGTAATGGATTTTCGGTAAATATTTGTCCAGCCGGGACCTTGGGTCCAGAAAAATAAACACTACTGGTCGGAAGATCTCAGTCGAGCCGCCTCGTTCCAGAGTTTTGCACCCTTCTAGCTGGACGAGTACAAAACTCCTGGCGTTTGTGTTAAATTAAATTACCTTAGTGTGCAAGCCGGTGGGATCCTGAAAGCCGGCAATAGGTTCTAACAAGCTGGTTACTTAAGATAGTTCAATTCATCTTAATAATCTATAACTCAAACAAATACATTATCCCTATGGTTTATAATAGTAAAGATGATCAATCTAGACTTATCCTAGGTAGTTACCATACCTTGTAAGAGGATAAGTTAGTTTTAGTGTAGTTCGGCAAGACTTACACAACTGTTCAAGTCGGGAGCAGCGGCAGAAGTGTCCTCGTTAGGTTCTTGTCCAGAGAGCTGTCCTGTAGCGTCTCTGGCGGAGGCCAAGAGTGAAACTTTTATTCTGTAACCAATAAAACTGAAACACAGCCTTCAGCTTTTTGTGTTTATATTTTTGTAAGCTCTTTTTATGGTTACTGTTGAGCTTTACCTAAAGGTTGGAACTGCTTATGCTTTTGATTTTTGTTATTGAAAACATGTTGTGAAGTTAAATTATTCTTGAGTCAAATTTATTGTAATTAAAGTTTGGCCGTTCAATAACCGCTATGTACACAACCTACTTGTCTAGCTCCTTCAATAAAATTCCTGTAAAAACTTGAAATCAATATCTGTATAAGTACTGTACATACAAGTGAAAAAACCAGATATGTATTTCAGGAACCTGGTTCAAACGACGAGATCTGCACTTTTGCTTCTAAACACGGTGCCAAGTTCGATTTCTTTGACAAGATTGATGTGAACGGAGACAAGGCCCATCCCCTGTGGAAGTACCTGAAGCACAAGCAAGGAGGAACTTTGGGAGAGTAAGTACTATGTAGCGTAAAAACACATGAGATGTTTTAGCTAAAAATGATTAAAAACATTAGTGTTCAGAAAACTTAACAACTATTACGTTGTGTAGAATTCTTATTGCTTTAAAACTTCATTAATTATATTAAATAATTAGTTTGGCTCTGAAAATAAATAAAGGTTTGTACATTGCTCTAACAGTATCTCCAGTATACGGAAATTATATGGGAAAAGTCTGGAGTTATGGGGGAATTTTTTCCCAAAACCAAGAAACTTTGTGAAAGGGATCTTGAAAGTGGGGACTATATCATGGACGAGCCAAGATAACGTTGCGAACGGTATCGAAGTCGTTATTCCGCCGCAGGCTCTAGAGGGAGTTCCGAGATCGACGTGAACGGTAACAAAAGTCATGATTTCGTCGCGGGCGTCAAGTGATCGCCGCAAACGATAACCTAAGTTGTGATTTCGCACAAATGCTAGAAAAATTCAAGGTTTTGTCAAAACTGCTGAAATAGGCGGGAGTAACTATGAATACTTTAAAGTAGCTAAATCCGGTAAATCAGCTCAAATTACCCAGGAAAAAATGGGAATTATACAGGAGTTTTGTTTTTCCTGAGCACTGGACGCCATGTCTAATGTTGAATGGCTAAGTTAGTCTATGAGTGAAATTAGAAAACAAAAACTGGACTGGAAATAAAATCTTTGAAAAGTGGATAAGTGTTATTTTCTAGGACAAGACATAACATAATTTTTAGAAAAGGGACCTTACCGTAGGATCTTTTTTTAACCAAAATAGCAACAAACCAAAACTTCTAGCGTTTAACCGGACCCCTGGATCCCCCATGACTACCCCTTATCCATTGTTTTAAAGGGGGAGGGACAAAGTGCCAAAACTATATACCACACTGGGTACTAATAGCTAGCTGTTAATATCTGCGGCCATTGGCACAGAGATCTAGTTACTTGTCTCCTATTGGATGTGACGTGACATGCTGAAGATCACTAACACTTAAACAGCTGGCAGGAATGACAATGATATTCGTAAGGTAGCTTTAGTTCGGTTTGATGGAATTAAAATTCAACTTCATAATTAGGTGAGTATTTGACAGAAAGTGTCAAACAAGAAAATGTTATATACAAGGGTTAAGTAGATGATATTAGTGCCTTTCCCATTTATAGTAGTGCACCAGGTTTTAACACGTTGAAATCTTACTAAGTAGCAAAATTATCTAAGTCAAAATATTTGTTATTGTATAAACCTAGGAGACGTAGCTATTAAACTGTAATAATTCAAATTTTTTATTTTACCTTTCTTTCAGTTCTATTAAGTGGAATTTCACAAAGTTCATTGTCGACAAAAATGGCAAGCCTGTGGAAAGATTTGCACCCACCACCTCTCCAAGTGTAAGTACATTTACAACTTTACGCAATACTCCTATAGTGTGGCTGTATATCTTCAGACATGCACAGATGATTTGTTACATATTGTCACATCACTATTTTCTCTAGATTATTTTATAGAAGTATCCCATCTACATCCTTACAGAACTAGGGGCAAGGAGGGATAACTACCGGACTGAGAGACACAGAATGGTAGTTGAGACACAGAGGGAGATATAGACTGAAAGCACTTGCCTTCTCATGCTGGAGCTCATTTTGTCAACCCCATTCCAAGTTTGATGAAAAATGAGAGAATTTCCAAGGAATGAAAAGCTCGTCTGAAAGCCACTGTAGTAGCTCTCTTCAGACAAGTTCGTGGCACACATCTGGGAGACTTTATGAAAGGCTGATCAACATGAGCTACTCCACCTTTACAAACTTCCTAAACTTTGTATGCAGCATTCCTCCACAAAGCCAGCAACCTCTTTCATCTTGCGCTGCCAACCTTGCTAATCCGCCCTTACTAATCGCTACTTTCACGATTATCTCTGTAGCTGCGATCTAGAGGTGATTTTTACTGAAAAAATATGGATCTAATGTTGTAAGTATAAAATATGTTTACTAATTAATCCAGTAAAAATAATGAAGTTACAATTATAGTTAAATAAATTTTCTATGTTTGTCTGAAGATTGTTATGGGACAAATTTGAAAACTGTTTGGCACCATTAAATCCCGCAGTGTACAATGGATAGACTGGCTATCAGATTTCCTCTTGTGCTGTGTGTGATCTGTACAGTTTTGCTTTCATTTAAGACCAAGTCATTTTAGCTACATATTTCTTGGGCTGAATGAAAGTTGTGTGGTTTTGGCTCTTATTTGTTCTTTACTTTTCAGTAGTGTCTCATTTATGCATCCTTCACTTATCCAACATTCTGTTTTATCCGTGATCCAACCATGACAAAAAAAAAAAAACAATGTAAATGGTGAAAAGAAAATTACCAATTTGCTTTCATGATGTTTTTTTCACTTTTCGTACATTTACTTTCATTGTGTTCAATTCACTGAAAGATACCATAATTATAACCTGTTTAAAATGTGAACGGCTTTTTCTTAAGGTTTCTCTGAAAATCCACCATCCACCATTTTGTGGGGCTTGTTTATGACGGCTAAGCAAGACTCCACCGAACTAACATGTATTAGCATGTCATCGGCATACATTACTATTTGACAAATACAGTCCATGTAAGGAGAGTCATCCTCAGTAGCTGGTTGACTAGCAGAGTCTCAACCAGCTACTGAGGATCACTCTCCATAGCGAGGTCGAAACGTCTAGCAGTAACTTTATTTCAACTGTGACGCGGTGTAAGCCGGAGGCCTTAGATCTTACCGTACATGGACTGTATCTGTCAAATAGTTATGTATGCCGATGACATGATGAAACTGCGAGAGATGAAGAGATAGACATCATACTTTTAACAGAGCCTTACAAGAAGACAAACCAGAAGAATTGGTCCGAAGATAACACATGTAGAGCAGCGATCAATGTTTGTAACCCAGAAATAAACTTGAGGAAAGCGGCAAGCTCGGACAAAGGATATGTCTGGTCCGAGTACCAGACCACCAATAGGGCTACAAATTGCGGAGCGCTCAGAGGTCCATGACGAAATAAAGAACTGTCAGAGAAATTTCCTAGAGCCACAGGAGAGGAAAAGACAGATAACAAGAGCAAAAAAAGAAGCACGGTCCATGCTAGTTGAAAGATGGCAACATACCTGGGACAATGAAAGCAAAGGAAGATGGACTAACCGCCTAGTTCCAGACATCAAGACTTGGATCGAAAGAACGCCCGGGGGACCTTGGCTTCTACCTAACCCAAGCGTTCACAGGGCACGGTGCTTTTAGAAGCTACTTCTAGGATCCACAGAGTCAACTCAGAAGTCTACCCCAGCTGCCCAAACCTGGTGGACAATGCTGAGCACACAATCTTCTATTGCACTAAGTTTACCAGAGAAAGGCAATACCTAGAAGAAGAGATTGGCAACAGGATCAGTGCAGAAAACATTTTGAGCATTATGATGGAAAGTGAGAGTAACTGGAGTAAGGTTGATGTTCTGATCCGCAAGATCATGGACACAAAGGGTGAAGACATGGAGGATGGGTTTTTAGTGGGTCGCCTAGGATGAAGAGTTTTCCATCCAATAAATTATTGAGCTTATGAACACCCCAAGCATACTGTAGGTAACCCCACATAACCTTGTAGTGCGGACCCTTCAAGGTATCTGTAAAGCAGATTTTTCCTCCTCTCGCAAAAAATAAAAGCAGGAGGCCTTAGATCTTAGTGATGACACCAGCTGCGAAAGCTTAAGAGTTAAGATCATGTACGGTAAGTTAGAAGAATTGTATCTTGCAGGTTTTATTTCAATCTTCAAGTCTTTTTCTTCCACTGAAGTAACTTCTGAACCAGTTACTTGATGATTACAAGGGGGCAAAGCTTCTTGAGAAGCAGGTCATGGGAGATGCAATCAAAGGTGTATTAAAATGTAAGGAACAGGCTGGCAACTCCATGTCCACTTTCTGTTTGGTCAATAACCTATTCAACTACTTGGAGTGTAAGTGTAACTGTGATATTTACCTTGAGTTTGCTACGATTGACTTTTTAAGGTACTCTTGTCGATACCAAGATGGGGATCTAAGAAGTCTTTCTTAGCTTTACAATTACGTACATTATTCTTATCGTTATGTTTTTTTTTAGAAACTGGTGAGCAGTCTGGAGAAATATTGGTAAAAATCAAGCATCTAGATTACTTTGAAGACAGAAAATCGTGCAAAAAACATCACTTCACAAAAGCCTTATTAAGGTTCTTTGTTTCTTGACATCTATATTATAAGTCTCTGAAGTTGTATGTTTTGTACGTAGTTATTAGTTATTTTATCAAATATTAACACAAAGATTCACCGTTAAAATCATAACAAGTTATATTACATTTAACTTGTAAAAACTTTGAATTATTCTACTTATATTGTCAGGCTAACTTTACTGTATTGTGTCAATCTTGTAAGAGTGAGGATAAATATGTTCTGGGTTGTACTATTTATTACTTTGCAGGCTATCACAAAAGCTGCAACACACAAAATCCCCATTATTGAAATTGTTTGATTAAGTTACAGTGTTGTAAAAGTCATGACTGATTATTGTACAGAATGTACATTTGTGTATTTTGCAAAAATAAAATAAATTATATTTGATTTGAGCTTTTTTATCTTAATTCCACTTGTAACAAATTTTATATGAACATCACCTAACTCGATATGTAATATTTGTATCTCTTGATGTACAATGATGAAGTAATGTAATTAATCTCTTAGCAAGAAGATCTTAAACTTTGAAGATAAACTTTTGATACAGTCTCTATAAGTAATGTACATTTGGATGAAGCGTGCATTCTTTAATCTATGTTACTTTCACATAGATTAAAAGCTTTGAGCAAGTTAACATCCCCAGATCAAAATTCACGAACATTCAATCTTAGAAATATTAAATCTTTTTTAGTAGCTAAGCTTCAACGATATATGGTGACAACTCGTCACAGGAGGCAACAGAGGCTTGGTCTCAAATGTCTCAATGTTTCAAAGAAAAACATTGAAGCAAAGGGGAAACATTGATAACCAAATGTAAAATTTACGAGGGCTGTTTTTAAATCAAGTTCCGTTCTAAAATTCTAAAACGCACACTATTTGTGGAGACGTTATAATGTATTCACATTAAAGAGCATTCTTCCACTTTTATTTGGCATATTGGCGATGAAGATCGTAGTTGTTATCAAACCAAGGTTTAAGGTTTTCTACGCTATTGCATGATAATCCGCCGCCAGTGTTCATAACAAGAAGTAGATGTAATTCACTCTTGAACAGGCTTAACTTCGCAAAATGCTAGATAATCAAAATTCATCATTGTTTGGCAAAACAAGGGTTCTAGAGCATTATTTTTTGTAAGTCAATAGGGCTATTATGTTACCGGCATGAGGATTACAAGTAGAGACCATTTTGTTTCACAAATATAGAGCTTCTAAACTTTCTTCTCTCCAAAGAAAGTTGGAGCGTTCTAAATGTCAATGATCCTGTTGAGTCGCAATTTCAAAATTTCGAAACTGTTTTCAATTTGCATTTAAATGAGAGCTGCCCTGTAATTCAACAAAACCAAAAGTAAAGGTGCAATAAATTCAACAAAACCAGTATTAAAAAAGAAAAAGGTGCACATGGATTACAAGTTGAATTACAAAGCCATACTAATGAATTATTATTCAAAAATATCCTGGATCATTTCATTAGCCACTTTGCACATTGCTAAAATTATTTGGTTTAGTTTACAAAGCAACTCTAGCAACATAAAAAGCGGACTTTCGGCCTTAGTTAAAAATCGGTAATTGTTTTGTTTATAAGCAAAGGTTGATTGCAGTGGTCAGCAACCCTATGAGTCGGCAGGTCCAAGAAGGACCGATGCTTTTCATCGACCAGTACCGACAATGGCTTATCAAATTTGTCGAAAACCATACCGTTATTTTGTTACAAGCGTTAGTCAGTTATGTTTAAAAGCTAAAATTATAGCAGTGGTCATCAACCCTTATGAGTCGGCAAGTCCAAGAAGGACCAATGTTTTTGGAACTGTCCTTTCCGCCTCTCCACCCTCCCCTCGCCATACAACTCTTCTTGGGCCGAATGCCCCAGTGCCAACTAAGGAAATTTCATCTGTTATAGCATTAACTATAAGTATTTGAAGTCAGTGGTAGTAGAAAACAGATGCATGGGGTTAATAATGTCTATAGTTTGACTTGTTTTTCTCATACTTACTTCCTTCATGTCCTATTTCTTTATTTCTCAAAGACGGCATAAACAGTTGGCCATAACTAAGTATGAAATAGTGATCGCTTTGAGCAAGGTTCCGTGAGGCTGCCCAGCCATCTCCACACCTCGCCCAAGAAACATCAAGCGTCAACTTACAAGATTAACGGTGCCCTCTCTTATATTTTTGGCCGTTAAGAAGATGAATGTAAATAAATATAAATGTCGCCACACATTACTAAAATAAATTTACGCTCCTTTCCGTGGGAGGGGGCATTCCAATTAGCCTGAAGTTGCTAGCTCTAAATCATCCAGTGCATCTGCCTCTAGCCCTGGCTGCCAAGTGCTCACGCAACACTGGTTAGTGAATGGAATTTCAAATATTTCTAATGTAAACTTTAACCATGTTGACCGATAAGCCAACTTTGAATAGGAGCCCCTTTGGGACTTAGGTACTGTACAAATTGAACTTTTGGATAATTGGCTGACAATTTATTTTGTATCGATCAGGGCCATTGCCAGTATCTTCAAATAAAATATAATTATAACCGTTTATTACTGTTAAGGCCTGGTGGAAAATAATTCTAAGGTGCCTTCTAATTATAGAGCCCCACATTTCTGCCAGATGAATCAAAAGACATAAACACACTCTGTATTATAGATACCATTATACAACACCTATCAAGTTATTTATATCCACTTTATCTGAAAATTAAATATGAGCCAGCAAGACCCTTCCCAAAAATCTTTTTCAGCGATGGTCAACTCATGTATGAGTCTTCGGATCCTCTCCTGGGGCAATTGGCTTGGATTTGTATTGTTTAGGCAAAATAGGACAATTTAAAAGGAATTTAGTTGCCATTGAACATATTTGTTCAAATTATGTTGTCTCCAAGATCAGCACTGTTATTTATTTGAATATAATTTTTTAGTTATTCTTGTGCGCCTCTTCTATTGGCAAAATGTGCGCAGTCCGTCAAAGAACTGTTTTTCTTTATTTTTTACTCTTTGTGACAACTGTTCTTGACTTCTTAAAACCAGATCTTAAAGAACTCCATTATACAATACAGCAGACTTGTCTGAGCTAGATGGTCCAGAAATCTGAAAATCCAGCTGAAAAGGTTAAAAAAAACGTTACTCTTTACCACTGTTTAAGTTGTGTGAGTTTTATTTGAACCTGTCTTACTAACAAGTTCAGGAACCTTTTCTGTAACCAATGGAAGCCAGTCGTGTTGCAAGTGTAGTTTATTTTAGTACTTTTCTTTAGGATAACAATAGTTTTCCACTAAATGACTATTTTGTAGTTTGGACATGCTGTGGACTGAGTTGGCAGAACTATACTGAATGCAAGTAACACCTGTTTCTTAAGTGTCAAATATTGGTTGGGTTTTCTAGGTAACCTTAACCATGATGAAGGGTTTTCAATCAAAATGCGGAATAGATTAACTACCAAGATTTATTACATAATGTCAGTCTCTATTTCGGCTCAAATAAGTTTAGTTACAGAGATAAGATACAGATAACCAGTCGGACAGAACAATCACTCGACATAAGAACAACCATCAATTCACATTCAAGGGAAACTGAAACGGCTAGGATCTACACAGTTCTACTAACTAGGTCTAAGGTACTTATTGGGATTACTGATTAGATTTATGGATCAATATCACCTTGAGTACTTCACCATGCGATGTGTGGTATGAACACAAATCTTTCCTTGTTCAAAAATATTGCATAAATATACTCTTAAAGATTACACCTGTCTTACAACAGTGTTTAAAACTTAGGCCAAATGACTTCAAAAGGTTGACTGTAATAACGACAAAACCTTCATATAACACTGCAAGAGTTTCTGAAAAATAAATATCTGTTGACAATTAACAGCGTACTTCCTTAGAAACGCCCCTTTTTTGCAGAACATGTAAGAGTGAGTTTTAGAGCAATTTTTACACCTAGTGGTAAAGTACTCAATACAGATTTAGCAGTGTTGTATAATTGAAAGAAAATGTGTAGATTTATTAAAACTACACTTTCTACGAGTAGAAAAAACAAAACTGTATATTAATTGGTTTAATGTTTGAACAAAACTGTTAGGTGAAAGGATCCAGAATGTTACAAATTTAAAAGTGTACACTTAATTAAAGTTAGATAATTAAATATCTGCGTCTACTATGCAACAGCGCGTAAAGTTTAATATCAACAACGCTATATTACTTTTTATGTTGAGTGGCTAAAGATTTGGTCATCTAATACAACATATTAAACTTTGTGTATACTTATTGTATCTAAGTTATAGAATATCTTACAAAGTGCCAATAACAAGTGAATACTGTTTGTTGTAAATCTACGAGCGGGGACAGAGAATGTGAGAGTAGGAAAATAGCGGAGGCACGAAATACAAGGCGATTTAGCTGAGCAGTTAGCATGAATTCATAGCATTTCTAAATTTATATAGAATAAAGATTTAGTACTCTTTAAAACTAGTATTTCAAAACTGTTTCTCGATTGGGTTTAACATAATGTTATCTTTTCTATCATTTAAAAGATTTTATATTTTTAAAGAGCTTTGAATACCCAGTATAAAACTAATAAATTAATTTTTATGTTAAATATTTTTTAAACCCTGGTTTTGCTAAGTATGTTTATGAAATGAAATTAGCCATCTGAATAAGCAGATGAAAGGCAAAAACGTTGTCCTAAATATGAAATCAAGGTGGATCTTTGTAAATTTATTTTTAACTTTATATTTAGCTTGTAAAAACAATTAAAATTTAGAACAGGCAGAAGCACTCTTACATCAGAAAAATTGTTCCTAAAGTGTGTAAAATTGTTTAATACAAATGAGTTTTTCAAATTCAAATATTTATTTTATTTAGGCACATGACAATTTATTTTAAGAGATCACAGAATGTTTAAATAGAGGCAAGTTAAAAGCATGTATTTTTTAAAATTTGTCCCACATATTTACATTCTACATAGGCATTGCCAACTTCCGAAATTGAGACTAATGATTCTGGGTTAAACTTATAGTAAATTACTTTTCATTCAGTCTTAAAAAGTTATTGTAATAGTGGTTAGACTTGACGGAAGTTCCCAATAACCCCCACATACACTAGACTCTCTATACAGACATAAATACAATCGTACATCTATATACATTTATACATATTGAACTTATATAACTAAAAACAAATGTACACAAAAATTAAAGCTACACACCAAAGTTTTCAATCCTCTTGTAAAGAAAATTACTTGAGAATAACAAAATTAGTAACAAAAAATATTTTCAACATAGGAAAAATAAACTTAATTAAAACAAGTTAATAAACTGTTTAGTTAAGAAAATAATTATAATACAATATGATACAATGCTTATAAATAATGTAAATACTTTGGTTATACTACAAAACTATAATACATCGGTATAATACACGAAAACTTACGAACATTTACAAATATCACAATGTCTAGGTTGTCATAGGTGTCTCTAATCTACCACAATCTAAAGAGTTAACTCTACTTGTGACAAAGACACAACAACGTTTTGTACTAAAAACTGTTAATGTTATTATATTGTTGTTAAAGTATAATTTATATACATCTAGTAGAACTTCTCTTGGATTTATAATTTTCAACTTGAAATAAAGACAAATTATCCAATAAAAAACTTTTATAGCTGGTGAGGCCTTTCGAGAACCATGTTCTCATCTACAGACCACAACAACAACTGAAGGTTAAATTTACATAACAATATTATCTGGGATATACTGTCGTTTATTTGGATTCCCTAGATGAAGTTCATTTATGGCTTTTTTAGAACGAAAGCTCTGGTTGAGCTCTGGATTTGAGAACACCTGGTTCGCTCTGTATGGTCAGGCGAGGTGGACAGTAGGAGGTAGTCCTCAAGGTCGGAACTCAACCGTTGCCTCATTCAGAATATAAATAAACAGTGTTACATTGTTTACTTGACATACTTAAAATTTTTCCAAATTAAAACAAACTTTGTATGTTTCAGTTGTCTAAAAGTTTTGGACTCTATTAGCATTAGTTACTAACCAAATTTTTCATGTCTTTGTTACAGTCAATTTTAAAATTCTCTATACTTCCACATGAGAAATATTCACAACTTGAGACTTGAATTGCAACCTAACTAACCTATTCTTACAATCTATAAAGCTTTGATAACAGCACGGACTACGTGACGAGCCTATGCAGGACTACAACTAAGCACGTGACGAGCAATGACAACCTCTGCACGACAGCGGCTGAGGTCAACTCACTCACTGGCGAGTGTATGGGGTATGTCCGGTTCTGCAGCGAGGCAGGATCCATCTTGAGCACGTCAGCTTGCGCACTGTGCGCGGCGGCGGTGAACTCAAACCCCGAGCCCGCGGTCATCGCGTCGAACACACACCAGTCAAGGTAGTAGTCTGTGAGGTTGTTGACGATGTCGTTGCTCAACTCTGCTGTGGAGCGGCAGCGCTCTATCGCTGTCTCCCAGGACACCAGGTGGCCGCGTGCGCGCACTAGGTCTAACCTCTCTGTGGCCGGACACCCGCGCCCACACAGCTGGAGATTGTCCACGTCCTGCATGGAGTTCTCGACCAGTTCGGCCGGCAGTCGCGCTGAGAACGCCAGATACTTCCCCACTCTGCAACACACAACACAAATTAGTTTGAGTCGGTTTTATTCTCATTTAGGAAAGTATTCATACCCTCAGCTCATACCTAGAGCTTACAATTTGCAACATTAGTCTGCTTTTGTCGGGGACTAAAAAATAATGGTGTATCAAATTTTTAAAATGTTGATGTAATTTCTGAATTATTTCATCTGGAGGTACTGGTAGGTACATTTAACCAAAATCAGATGTACCTCGGAGCTGGGAGGTCTGAGAGGTCAGCAGACACCTCTGCCAAAACCCAAAAGGGTCAGAAAAAACTCTTAAAAGGTATCTTAAAAATCCAAGTATATCAAGTAAATTATCAGACAAAATAAACCACATTACAAGCGTTACTAGCTTAGCCAAACACAATTGCTAGGAGAATTTGTCCTACTTTGTTGTCTGGTTAATAATTGATCCACTATAGTAATTCAATGTACAACAACATACTATTGGTGAAGATTATAAAACAATGTCTTAACAAAAGTTAGAACCCCATTTCTTAATTTGGCGGGTGGGAGGGATAGAAGGAGGAGTGTTTGATCCAAAAAAACAGGATAACTCCTAAAACTTGACTCCATGCTAAAACTACGCTCGGCTGTCCTTATAGCAGAAGCGTAGGTCTTAATAAAGGCACAACGGCAAATATGCTTTGGTTCTCTGGTGGCACGGATTGAAACTACGTCAGTGACACAAAACCCACTGAAAGGGTTAGAAGATGGGCTGTAGAAGACTATATTCCATGGGAGCTGTAAAATGTTTCTAAGAAGCTTGGAAAGCTTTGGAGTTTTTATCATACTGCAAAGAAAGCTACTTTCTAAGGTACATATCCAGTGTACAGACCTGCGCACTAGCAGCGTGGTCTCAATGTAGCGCAGGTAGATCTCCACTCTCTCGTGGCCCCCAGGCTGTGCAGCCTCGCTGTACGACACTGTCACACTGCCCTCGGGTCCGGAGCGGTAGCTGCCGTCGATGAAGGTGGCCGGCAGCGGTGCGTCAGCCGTCGCCTCGTACGTCTTCTCCGACGTGCACGGCGTGCTGCGCCCCTTGATGATTATTGTCACCTGCACACAGGAACGTGGCTTGTTAAATTACAGTCAAAACACTTAAGTTTTAAAAAGTCAGAATGTATTTTGAAAAATAAAAGTGTGGGAGATAACTCAATCAATGTTTCAGTCATGTTGTATTTTTTCACGGAAAAATCACTAAAGTAACAATTTTAAGAGCTTTAATTGATAAATAAAAATAATTTTAAATATCAAAACCAATATTTATAACTTTTATTTCGGACGAGGCCTTTCAAAGGCAATGCCTTCATCGTCAAATCTGTTCAAAATCAGTTTTTTTATTACTCTTTCCAATGTTGAGCACCTTCTGCCTTTAATTGATAACTAAACACCGGTCATAGACATGCTCTTGTGCATTTGTAACTTCTGACAGTTCTGAAGTCACTCTTGTGCAAACAACACATGCTGAGTGCTGATACATAAGTACTTGCTGCTTCAGCAGTTAGTTACACCACCTGCTTCATCAGCACGATCATTGTAACCTAATGCTGAGTCTTGTAACTGTAGATCACAGAACCACAGACAATAGAAACTCTCTACAGACGGCCATTGCTTTGATAACTGCAAGTTAAATCACCGTGCACGTAAATAAAAGGACACATGAATGTTTCTGGATAAATCTATGAATTATAGGTTACGTTGAATTTGCACTAAAGTTACATATCTTAATTATTCCCTTTAACAGTTCCCACCAGAATCTGCTATCGAAAAAAGTGAATGAAAAAAACAGTTCTAAGAAAGCGTCTTTCTTCAAAAACTGGATGGCTGGATAAGAAAACGTGATAAAAGCTAAGAAAAGCCGCTCTTTGATGAAATGGCTGGCACTATTTTAACCGAGAATTGAGTGAGGGTCTGTGTAATAGCTAAAAATAATATCCAGATGCGCACAAATATCAGATATACGAACAAACAGCTCAGCATCTACTGCGTCAACACGTGTTTTTCAGAAATCTAGAAATCTGGAGAAATCTTATATCTGTTACTGGCACAGGTTTCCTTTTCCTCGAAGCTTGAACATCGCAAGACACCTTTCAAGCCAGATTCAATAACACTGACATCATTTTCATTTCTACTAACTGTAATAACCAATCTCATATCTGGCCACCTAAGTGCGTACTATCTCACGATCTGTGTTCTTTGTTACCCCTCGGTTTCTAGGAAATGAAAATGGTCATGTTAATGTGCCTAACATAATAAAAGTTAGCTAGTCTTTCTTCAATCTAAACCATAGTTGTCACAAATCACAATGTTATTTTTATTACTGTATATGACGAATAAACGATTTTGACTTGATATTGCTAATGCTCAAAGAAGGCTAAACACTATGTTTATTATTAAATCCACAGTACTGTAGGCTGTAGGCCTATTTGCAGTTTGAATAGTCTTGTACCATATTGTTACTTAGATACTGTATAGAATTTCAAAGATTTATAAATTATAACCCTTAAATAGATAATAAGTTGTCTTAAAACCAAAATATTAAAAATACACATACAGTTTTAAGAGTCTCTGTAAAGGTCAACAGAAGGCACAAGAGTGCGTTCAGAAAGAGATGGGTAGGGAATGTGAGTTATCTAATTCGAGAATTTAAATGGCAGCTGCATTCCATTTGACATTGAGTTTGTTTACGTAATTACAGCTGGCATTGGCAGTTGTTGGCTAGCAGACAGCGCGACTACGGCGGACTCGGCAATCTCCGGAACCGCTCGACATTGCTCGGCGGTGCTCGGGAGTAACCGGTCGTATCCGTCGATGTTCGACTCTAGAGTCACCCATTTCATTTACGGCGTCTCTGGGCTCGGTTATTTATTTTCGTATTTCGATTTTTTTAGCCTAATCATAATTTATATTAGTGGCTTTGTAATCCTGGTTCTGACATCCGCAACCCTAACAAAATAAGTCAAGCGAGAAATTATACCGTTATGAGCTAATAAAGATTTCGGGAACAAACTCGCATAAAATACGATTAGTTCCTGTTTAGTTAATTTATCCAAAAAATATAGGATTATCCAAAAGTTCCTCTTGAAAATAAAACATTTGCATTTTGGCCTGTGATCGTCAAAATCCATTTCGAAGTGTCAAAACCTGTAACACTTAGGAACAGTATGACACCAAAAGAATCGGATTTGTTGTGATATCAGAATGGGGTTACTGCAACGCCATCATCAACCGACGATCAAGAAACTGACTTTAACACCACCTCCGACCATTAATAACCGTGCGCGTGTTCCATATTCATGGGAAGGGAAGGGCAGGGTTGATGATGGAACAATACAAGATGTGGGCTGGGCAGTCGTGGCGACGTAGGAGGTGGCTGACCTTTATATGCTTCATAGCGTACTTTCACCAGCATACGAGTATACTGCGGTATCATTCACAATCAACAACACATTCGCGGCGGACAGAGAAATCTTCTTCGTGAGTTGGGTGAAGGTTGTTAAAGTTGACAAAACGACAGAAGAAGTATGCTCAAAACCTCTCGCGTTTAAAGCTGGGAGGAGTTGTGAAGTCATTAGCCAAGAACGCCCGAATTCACCTACTCCTAAACACCTCTTTGTCTTTAATTCAACGATACAAATTACTAGATCACGGGCCAGGAAGTAAATGCCGATCTATCATTCGATGTAGGAAGCAATCACTAAAAAACTGCTGTAGGGAATGATTGGACCCAATTCGTCTTCTGAAGTTCTTTCCCGAATCCAAAGGTCTCTTTAGGTGACAAGACCCGAGTGCATTGTGTCATGTATAACTCCCGTGTTTGGCCGAAGCCTCGTCTACACAAGGCAAGACAGAGACACAGTACGGCCGTGTTTACACGGTTCTGTACTGTCTCCCAGTTGTAGGCAGTTGCCGGGCAAGTGTCCAGCTCCGCTAATTCCGTACATCCGGAACATTGGCATTCGCCACTACCTACAGTACCAGCTATCACTGCCTAGCAAGCAGGTGGGGCACCACTGCGGAAATCTGGAGTTCATTCAGAAAACTGTGGTAGATTCGGAGCAAGAACAAGCAAAAACTAGAGCGACACAAAGCAAACACAACTGATAAATCCTTCAAACCGTGCACAAACAGGTAATGTTACATGTTTCTAGCTGTACATTCAAGTGTTAAACTATTATTGGCACCAATCTCTGTTATGATCTAGTATTAAGTGTTTATATGATCTATTATTGACACCAATGCGGATACATTCTACAGATGGTACGTTTACTTATAAACAGGTAACCCTCTGTCCACGCTCTCTCCCTAACGTGACACAAGTCCTACAACAATAGAGTCCTACAACTGTTTGTTACAAAGAACTTTGTAACAGTCCAAACACATTGTTTAATTATCGAGGCAATTTCACTGACTGGCGGGAGGGCTAGACGACTAATAGCAGCCAAAATCATGTTATTGTAAAAACTACTCGTATCATCCATAACAGGATCTTTAATAGCAGTAATTTAAAGATTTTTTAGATAGCCCGCAGAAAATTATAATGTATCTCTACCCTATACTGGTTTAAAATGTATAAATCCACCACGTTTACTAATCAGAATTTCAGAACAAAAATCAGCTTGGAAATTGTCCAATAACATTTTCTAATTCTAAAGTTAACTAAATGTGTTCAGTTTTCTGTCAGACATGAGACATGGACTGGAAGCATTCAGCCACGTGAGGACCAACGCTCTCTCATTACTGTACCAGTGTACAGAACACAGATTATTGCTGGACTAGAAGCGGGAGCAATGGCAGCAATCAACATTTTCAATCTCAGCAGCTGCGGGTGGCCCCGAGCTACACAACTGGTTCCTTGGTTCCTCTTCTCTAACTCTTGCTAATATTCCCTAGTTTCTCCTCAATCAAGGGATGTCCAAGTTCGTTCTTTGGGTAAAACTTTATAAAGCGAAGACATTAAAACTCACACTACTGCACTGGTGATGACAAGACGGGAAAAATACAAAGTAAAGCATGCATGAGGCTAAAAAAAAGATAAAATTCAATTCATTTACAAAGAAGAAGTAAAGGAAAACAACCCATGAACGCAAGACACATAAAAAGAAACGTATTGCTACAAACTGTGAATTATTTAATTTATTATTATGAAAACGCCAATTGAAACACATTTATGGTGTCATCGTCAATAGAGTAACACAACTCAGCTCAGAGCACGAGTTAGTCTAATTTAAGGAAATCTCATGAAAATATAATCCACAAAGGAAAAATACCAGAATGGCATATACAGTACAGCTATAGACGCATTTCAGTCTAATTTCGTGATAATTATTGCCACTTCAAAGTCTGAGCCGCAAGCTATTAGTCGAGGTCCATTGCCCCCCACTGCCTTCTGATGACGGGCCACACTGAAATAATTATGATTTGTGATCTCCAGTGGCATTTCAACCAAGCTCTGTCTATCTCGAGCGAGTCAGTGTCTATCTCGAGCGAGTCAGTTTAGTTTACGCTCAAAACAATATTATATCAACCCTTCAAATTCCAGGTTTTCCAGGACGCGTATGAATCCTGATCAAAACGGCGATACCCAGCTTTAAATTATTCCACCCAAAATATGTCCGCTGCGTTCAAATCCGGCCGTACCGAGAGGCAATATGTAGTTCCGTGGTCAGCGCCAATCACGCCTCGCATCTACCCCGGGGCCGGGTTTCGTGCGGCTTATTTCTGTTTTCGATCTCGAACTGTTGCGCGTAGCTTGTCATTACAGAGGCGAGGAGAGATGAGAGGAATCGATATGGAAGCGTAAAACCCGTTCTGTATCGATAGGTTTAATTTGAGCGCAGCGAGCTGGGAGCGAGGCATCTGTAATGGCGGGTTCGCTGCGTATCTGCTGTCTGGATCACGCGCAACGCCTCCAGCCTCAGCGCAGTGCGCACAGTGCCAGTACTGGTCAGGTACAACACTACACTTACACGTCACACATGAGTAAACTTACTTTTGCCATTCCGTTTCCTAACTCAGAGTTTCAGTTTATTTTGCCTTGGAACGCTTGACTAACTGTTAACCAAGCTAAGCGCTAAAGCGCCGCTGACGTGAGTGAAGCGGATTTCCCTAGCAAGTGTGATTCGTCAATCGTAACTATAACGCTCACAGCCCCGAGTATAAGTTCTTTTAATGCAAATTTTAATAATACACATAATGAATAAATGAATGAAAATAATTTATTCCATAAATAATTCGTGCTACAAATAATTTACAACATATAATGGAATCACTCCTCCATAAAAGAAATCATGGAGGGAAAACTCATTTCAAATTCCATTAAATCGGACTTCTCAGTCCACTGTTATAGCGAACAGTAGGCCTAAGGGTTTTCAACCATTTTGAAACGATTCAGCGGATTTTCAAATAATTTGGTATATTAATGAGTAACATTAGCGTAAATATTTATTAACTTCAAATTTAAAAGAAATTTACTGTTTTAAGACGTTTTACTACCCTTAAAAAGTTAGAAAACTTTGGAGGAAACTAGCGTCCAATGACGATACTACAAGGTTATTTTAGAAACATTTAAAAACAAAGACTACTTTCCCAACAAATATTATCCTTTGCCAGTTAAATGTTAAAAACATCACTGTCGATGTGTTTGTTGAATTGTATGTAGAGAAGGATGTTGGACGAGATGGGTCGCGGATACAGGCTAGGCGGCCGCTCCTCTACTCCCACCTCCACACACACTATCAGCGTGGCTCATCTCAGGTATAAATTGTGCCAATGGCCGAGGTTGGCAGGTGTTGGGTTACATGCTACAATTTATACCCAGCTCGAGGTGGCTGTGGCTTGCCTGCAATGTTCATTGTCCTACACACTGCATGCAGTCTGCAAGAGGTGAACGTACTCAGCCGGTCCTCTGATCAGATCAGTTTTGCGAACCCTCACGCGCCTTGCCGTGCACTGCAGACTGCAATAGCCAATAGTCGATACGATTGCTGGGATACATTTTGCAACAAATGGCGAGTTTGCCTATTATGGTTCAGTATAAACGTTCATAAATTTCATTTATAGGCTAGTAATAAAAATCGTATGTATTCAAATACAAATTAGTACTTTTTTTAAGGACCAGCGGGATCGCTCCAGGAAAATTCTAAATTCGTCATCAAAAAGAACACACGTCACCGCGAACTAAACAACGTGCCCTCTTCCAACTGATGCGGCTTAACTGTCAAATCGAGCTCTAGCAAGGGTTTACGGGAGGACGTTTTTCACCTGTCAAAGCAATTTTCAAACGAACAAACTTGATACTTTCTAAAACTATCAACTTCTATTCGACTTTTGAATGGAGCTCGATTTTTGATAATCATTATACTATTTCAACAAATTGGCTTTAAACTAGTTCAATTTTTCGAGTTTTGAACGCCGGAATGTAGTATTCATAGGAAAATTATCGAAAAAACTCTTAATTTGCGTGTAGATAACTTCCTTGGCTCTATGTTCGGTGCAAATAGTCAATATCTTTGAAAGTGTTGGCGTATTTGGATCCTTATGCAGACCCTTGCGTAAATCAATAAAAGAGTTTCCTTAGTCTGTGACCCCATGCAACGGGCATCACTGCGGCACTAAGGCCCTGCTCCTAAGAAAGCTCATCTATCCTGGTCAGCTCGCAAACAAAAGCACCTACCAAGCGTAGCTACCTACAGCGTTGAGTGTACTGTAGTATAGATGCGTTTCAACATTGTCACTATGAGCTCTGGGCTCTGGCCCGCGCTCTATACTGGCACACACGTCTCTTGGCACTTCGCTGCGAATTTGTCATCATTTCGGCGTCGCGTATCGCGTGTTTTATAGCCTCCGATAAATACTAAGTGGATATTAAACGCGCGCGGACACGCTGGTGATGATCAACGACCAATATCACAAGTGCACGCATGTCTCGTTTGCACGAGATTTATTTTATTGCAGTCATTTTTTGGCAGTTTAGCTCCCGGATTTGTGTGATTTGTAAGGAAACACAACTGGCTTATTGCGTTTACCGACCAAAAGTAGTGTAAATACGACACAATGGAAAAGTGTGTAAACTAGGCTTAGCTTTTACTTCGAAGATGATTACAAATGTGGTTGCTGACGTAAATCAGGGCGACATCCACGGATCTGCCTCATAACTGGTGTGTAATTAAGTGTGATTCTTTTAATCTTGCTTTTTAATCCCGTTATTTGAAATATAATTAGAAAATAATGTTACCAATTAGGCTCGAATAGGTCGAGACTAAGCAGCCGCTCTACATTGACCGCAACATGCAAGTTAGTAACTAAGAACCCTAAGAATACAGATACATAAAGAATAAACTGTTCGGCACTGTACCTTGGTGGTGGCGGTCGCAGGAGAGCCGTCATGGACCGGGTCGTTGGTGACCTGCACGGCCAGGTAGGGGTTGTCGATGAGTGGCCACGCACCACGCACCCGGCAGGTCTGGTACTCGTTGTGGAACGTCTTGAGGTGAGGGTCGCCGAAGAGGCCGCAGTGCCTGAAGTGATGCCTGCCGTGGAAGGTGCAGGCAGGAGGCGGCTGCGTAGGCTCGGGGGGTGCAGTGGGCAGATGCAGAGAGGGTCTCAGACCGGCTTGCTTGTGCGTACAGTTGTACCGCTGCTTGAGAGGAGGCACTATGCTGGACGTGGTGTGGAACTTGAGGTTGCCTCTGCAACTGCGTGTGGTGTCGTGCAGACAGTGGCCGAAGGTGCTGAGTACCTTGCAGTAGCCTGGGGAGGCCTCGGGTCCTGGCAGACCCTCCTCTTGCATCTTCGTCTGGTACAGCCGCACACACTGGTCCAGCTTGCAGCCGGCACACCTCGCTGCAACACACATCACACACTCACTACACGCTACAAGCTCACTACCAACCGACATTTGTCACTTCTTAAAATATACCATATGTATTCCTCTTATCGTATTGTAGAATGTTTGACGCCCGCTCGGATAAAACATGAGGCGAAACTTTACATCAACTCTTTATTTTACCGGGGTTGTTTTCTCAACCATTTGAGAGAATTAAGCCCTGAGCACACCGGAGTGATACTTGATCTGCGGGAGCGACATGTTGCCTTTCTAGAATGTTATCAGCGATTATTGGGCGGAAGTATCGTGGCGGGTTACTCAAATACTATTGTGGCATATGGTGGGAAGTCCTCCATAGAAAACATCTCCAGACTAGTTCCTCTATGGAGGCTGGCAGATTACACAAAGGCAAGCTTTCGGAAATACCCACTCTTCAACACCGACAACTGTAATGACTGTAATAGAGAATTTTCCGAAACGGTTAACTCCTTCACCTCTTCAATTCTGGAAACATAAAGTTCTTCCAGCTTCAAATGATTCCTCACATACCAGTTACATAATAGCGTAGACATTACATATAAGTATTCCAACTGTCACACTTGTACACAACTGCTCTGCAACCAAACTGCATGGAGATGATAAGTTGATAGCCATGTGTCGATGCAGATAACTTTATGTAAATAGATAGAAACGCTTGGTGAAAGCAAACAAACCCCATCCGCGTATCACACGCATCCCTTACTCAGCGAGATAACTGAGCCATGTTATCAGCATACTGTATGTGCAGAGTGTGCAGAATCCTGATAACTCCTTGTTTATGTCGGATGTTGACATTCATTGCCACTCTTTGGACTGTTTACGAATCAGATGCACACCAGCACCAGGATAACTACATACAAGATAAGACCATGTGAAATCCAAGCAAAATCAGTAGTGATAACAACAACAATTTTACGAATTAGTTGTGTTGAAAGAAAATACAAATCCAACTTGAAAGTAAATGAACTGATATGCTACAAAAATACAAAGTCACTGGCATAAAATATAAGAGCTAAATTAAATATGACAACATTGCAAAGGATGGTACAGTTTGGAAAAAACAAGCCCGCATCTGCAAATTGTACTTTAAAATTACACGTGGTACGTTTTTTCATTATCAGTTAAAGCTTTCAGTTAAGTATTAACAGATAATAAAGAAAAGAATATTAATCAATAGAAACGTTAAGATTGCGCGGTAGTGGCTATGACCCTCAGTTTTGTCCCATAAGAACAATGTAAAAACAATCATATTTTGGGGACACCTCACGCCTACAGCTTTCATCTGATTTTTATGAAATAAACTTTTAAAGTGTTTAAAATGTTTTTTTAGTGGCTCCGTTGAATTTCCATTTTCCCACTCATAAAACCGAGAAATCCTAACATTGAAGACATTTTGTATTTGATTTTCTTGTTTTACCATGAGGTTTTGATAAAGTAGTCAGAAGACACTCACAATTTCGTTATATTTCTAATAAAACTTACTTTTTTTGAGGTGTCTCGAAAAATTCTTTTTTACATTGTTCTTATGGGACGAAAAACAAAATGGGCAACAGGCACTGCGCACTGTACATCAGCCGATACATCAAAATGAATTGAATCGCGGGATTAAAATGTGCATGAGACATTATGTAACACGTATGCAACTGTCATTTCAAGTTTACAACACTTAACTCACGACTTTATCTGGTTTGACCTTGAGTTTATCTTATCAACCGTGCGAACTTGGCAACACTTCGCTCGCGATTCCTTAGCTCTTTGAGGGATTATGAAAAGTACTGTACTACATACTGTACGATGTGACCACGCATTGGCTGCAAAATTCCACACAATGGAACTTGGTTTTGAATTTACAATTGACGAAGGCAAGATGGATTTGATCGCAGCTCAAAGGTCAACTGCACACGAGGCGTAGGTGGTAGGGGGCCAAAACAGTTTTTCAATTCAATTGTTCGACTTCCGGGCCCTAATCTAAGCCAATTGCTGCCCACATCGTCTACTTCTAGATCCCATCTCTTCAATGACCACCGATTACGGTTACTAACTGATACATCCGCTAGCGTTGCTGATAGAATCCAAATAGAAATTGTACTTGATAAAACGTGTTATGTAACAGGCTTACGTCAAGGGTCCTTCCAAATAAAAAGGACGTGATGAAAATACATTGTCATTCGAACATCGTGATAACATTTGCATAACTTCATTGTCTTGACCTGAAACCATTTAACATTGTGTTAATAACCACCTGCAGGTTGTTGTTTGTTGATCGTCTCGCGTTCTTAGAATTCCTGCGAAGCCCAACACATCGGGAACGACCTTGAGAGTTGTGAAACAATGGAAAGGCGATTGCGATTAAACTTACGAGAAGGCAAAGTTCTTTGAAAGAAATATTCCAGTAAGAAGAATCAATATCCTCGTAACCAACTCTTTGGTGCCTTTGTCCTCGTAATTAAGCAACTATCTCAGGACCTTTCGACTTTTTCAAGTCGATGGAGATTAGTCATTTACGATCTAGAACTCGATAGTTCAAGAGAAGAATTCGACTTACAAAGAGAAACTATAGAACATACAATATACACAGGTTTCCCGAAACACGATTTAGTTTGTTGAGTAGTCACACGAAATTAGTCATCAAGGGAGTTGAATATCAATTTGCCAATCAAGTCTAACCACAGTCCGACAACTAATGAACTCTAGGTAGTTTTTTAGTGTGTGGTCCAGCCAATATACATAGCCGACTGCCGTGAAGCCACAAGCGTTACCGTGAAACCTAGCGAACTTCCTGAAACGGGGAGATAATTTACACCGGAAATTACCTGTGGGATACCGTTTACCTCCCAAAAAATGAGGTTTCATGTTATAAACACTGTATTTATGGTGCAATTTCGATGAAACTTGGTGTAAACATCCATGTTGTCATACCAAACAATAAAGAAAATCCAATCAGCCACACCAAGATGACAGCGGAAAATCTTTTTTTCAGTGTAAACACATAAAGTTTTGCCATCAGAATTATGAGGAGCTGGGAAGCCAAACAGTTTTGTTCTACGAAAGGACTTTCTTTCTCTCTGGCGATACAAACGAAGAGCTCTACTTCCTAAGGAAATACACCAGTAATATGAATATGATGTTGCAACGGCACTTAGGATCAAGAAGTTGCAGGTGAATTGCGAACTGACGTGGGCGACACACCTGTTCACCTTCGCCTACCCGAGTGTATAACAGATGCAGACGTGGGCTCAACCCCGGCGCGCCCATCCGCTGTCATTCACGTCAGCATCATCATCATCATATCTGCAATCTGCATCCTGGATCCTGGTCACATTAGACTTGCAGACTAGACCATGTAACTTCACACATAGTTTACAAAACCGATACTGTACTTCATTCTCGAGTGGTAAATTCTGGGATTTTAACTGCTGAAGTGTGATTGATGGATGGAAGAGGAACATTACGTATCAAGTTATTGTTATTTAAGATTGCAATAATTCCCCACAACAATCAATCAACCATATGAATTTCTCTGAATTCTTGTATGTTTCCTGGTTTCTTCGAGGTATTCTAGGTATTGCCATTACATTTTCAGTTTTGATGGATTGAATCGCTGATCTAACTAAATCGATAATCTAGTTCAGGAAGCTCGTGTCGAGATTTATAAATTTCTCTGAATTCTTGTATTTTTTCTGGTTTCTTCGAGGTATTCTAGATATTGCCATTATATTTTCAGTTTTGATGGGATGAATCGATGATCTAACTAAATCGATAATCTAGTCCAGGAAGCTCGTGTCGAGATTTCTCAACTTTGCTTATTAATTTGTGGCATTACACTTTCAGATGGAAGAAATTCGTAATATTTCGGTTTGGATCGTGGGAAATTGTTATATAGAAGGTCAGAGTTCTAGAATTTTGTTATATTACGGTTTGTGGTCCTTGGGGTGAAACTATTCGTTACATCAAGGATTCAAAGTATTATTTCGCTATATAGAGATGTAATTTCCATTGAGTGTTATGTCGAAAACAAATACATTATATCGAGATGACAGCCGATACTTCGAACAATATGTTTACAAAACCTATCAGCTTACAGTTTTTGTCAAAAAACTATTGATCGATTTGTACTTTTTCAGGTTAGTAGTTTGATCAGATAATCGATTCATTCCATCAAAACTTAGGAAGCAATGTCAATAATTGGAATACCTTGAAGAACCCAGAAAGGTATTGATAAAAGTTTGAAACCCCGATAGCAAAACTATTAGTCGATAGTACTATTAAGAAAATTATCATCCGATTTGTATTTGGTCGTCGGCGTAACTCTACTCGGGCGTGCAGTGCAGTGTACCGACAAAGGTCGCTTATCTGAGATACATTGTGGTTATTATTACTGTATATTGAGTTTATTGCTGTACTTACAGATAGAGAACAAGGCGAGGCAAAGGGCGAGGCACAACGCCCGGGCCATCACAACACAACTCGCGCCTCTTCTCTCATGCTGCCATGCTTTCCTGCAACAAACACACACAACATTAGCACATGTAAACATGTTGATAAATCATTCCCTAGGTCATGATCTTTTTGTGATTCGCTAGAATATATTCTTGCCATAAACTGCTTTGGGCTATGGCCAATCTCGCGAACACAAAATTCCACTGCCTTTAGCCATAGAATAAGCACAATAGTTAGGCTTATTCCATGATTTAGAAAATGTACGTCTAAAGTTATCCTTTTCGGATTTAATAGCGAGTTGGGAAACTCATATGAAAACTTTGGTGAGGAATCATTTAAACATTTTGGAAAACAAGGGAATATTGAATACGTTTTATTCCTCTCGGGGACAGAACAAGACGTGAAACTGCACAGTCCTACACAAACAAGGCCTTTGCTCAGCATCACACTTCTTAAACACAATGAGCTACAAAACATCATCCTCAGTCTTGCTACAAAGCAATCACGAAATGAATCCCACGGAACTGCATTTTCCCGCCGGATTGTTAATACATCTAACCGACACATCAGTAACATTTAATCACAGGAACAATAACCTCGTGCCTCCGAGAGATCACATCGCGGCAGAAATCATAGCATCGGCACGAAACACTTGTTACAGTACAGCCTATAATTCCTCCGCTATTTATTCGCCCACAGTTGGCAATGGCCGAACAGCTGATCAGATAGTCTGCGGCGCGGCATGATTTACCTCGCGGCCGATTCTATCTGGCGACAGCACAATGGTCGAGTTATTGCCGACGCAGCAGAAGAGAGGTCCGCGGACGGAGCGGTTTCGGGAACGCTGGAATAGCAACGAGGCACATCCGTCACTGTCGTGTCGCGACAGCGCGTCAGCGGCGATCCTCCGGTAATTGGCTGACAGAGGAGTGAGGGGGCCGGGGGAGTCCGCAGCACGTACGTGTAAACAGAGGTGCGGAGTATTGTCAATTGTCGCAGCCTCCATTCGTCTCCTCCTCGGAATAATTGGTTCGTCTCATTAGAGTGTCAGCTTCCCTAACTACCCAACTAATTCCAGATTTTTCTTTGCAACCAGGCAACCCTTTGGCCGGATTTGGCTCATTTGTGGCAAATACCAATAGGCAAAAAAGCGAAAATGCAAAGGTTAGTTTGTACATAAATGTTTGCCGTCTACCCCAGCGAAACTTAGTACCAGTAATGTCAGATATTTAGAAACCGTAGCAAATACATTCATTAGCAATAGTATAGTAGTCGAAAAATGAAACGGTGAACTCATTTTAGCAAACCGTTTCGTTTGGCTCTTCGTAAACTTAATTTTTGCGTTTGTTAAGATTCAGCAGGATAACATCAAACTTGATAGCTCATTAAAAGGGTTTAAAGGAACTCCAATATGGCCGACAACAGTTTGTAGGTTCAGACTATTTGGTTTGGTAACGTAATTCGAATATGCATTTTTGACAAAATTGTAAACAAATGTAGTAGAAAACTCTAATGAAACAGTGACCTATCTTAATAAACATTCGAATTATACTTATTCTGATTTGATAATTTTTACATCGTTCTTATAGGAGTTCATTCAGTATATGGCCGCCATCTCTTGCGAGGAGTTAAAACTGTATACAGAGCTTTTTTTAGGTGCGGTAGGCAAGAATGAATTACTTTCAAAATAATTGGCCAAAGAACTCTATAGCTTATGCGTGGAATATTATTATTTCTAATTTGTTGCTGGGAAAGAAAACTCAGGTGTTTTCACCTTTGCGACGTCGACGACACGAGTAACTCCAATTATTCAGCAGACAAGACCCTGACGAATGCAGACCAGCACAGCGACAACGCCGCGGCAATGTAAATTGTAAACAATAATTTGTCCCGATCAAAGCGGGCGTGTCGGCGCGGCGCTGTGGCGACAAAACGACAACAATTAACCTGCGTAATGAGCGAGTGTTAGTACGCATGCGCAGTGCATACTTCGCGCCTGCGCAGTACCTCGGGTGCGAGGGGGCGATACAATCCGGGGAATCTGCACCACCGCGCCGCCGCACTAACAAAACACATCCGAAACGGAGCTTAAATAAAATGAACAAAATAAAGACTGCATTCTCGTGTTCGAGAACCGGTCTCGGGCGCCAGGCGCGCACACACACGCGCCAGATCATTAGTAGAACACACACTCACACAGAGACACGAGAGTGAGGGCGATATATCATAGCAACGTGCGAATGTCCGAGGTGCGCACACCTTGGCTCCTTTGTGAGGCGGCTTGTCAGCCATCGCCCATCAGGGATGCTGAGAGATGTAAAACAGGATTACAGTGCAAAAGGAAGATTATCTCGCCTAACGAGACGAAGCTAGGACACCAAAGTCCTCTCTACCTAGCGTTACCGCAAAGTTACTCAACAAATTGTTAGTGGTGTCTGCGGGGATCGAACCCGCACCACCGGAGTGATTAGCTCCGGAGTTGCGCGCGATACCAGCCCGCCACGGCGTCACTGAATGGAAATAACGTACATGGAGAACGTTTGAAACCCTACAGATGTTGGAGCGGACTTGAAACAAGAATATACTTGGAGATATACTATAGGAAAATTCTTGATATGTGCTTTTCTATGTAAACTCGTGAATTATACTCGTAGAACCTAGTGACGAGGGTATATATCTAGTGACAAAGGCCGGTCAGTGATAAGCATTAAAAGGAAGTACTTTTACACAAGCGGAAAAAAGTATTTCATCCCCCTCAGAACGCACAATTGTAATTGTTCAGTCTATGAGCAGTGTCATTTGCCAACACATGTTAGCATTTACTCCACCAGTAGCTTCAACAATAAGCCCGTTTACAACTTAGAATACCCTATCATCTCACATTATGTCGTGTATGTTTTGATTTACGGGTTGCGGGGTTAGCATCGCCGGCACATAGAGTGGGTTTCCGGTGACCTTGCCTGGTGTCAGTCAGCTGTTTGTCTCATGTAGACGTAATGTCGGCCTTGTCCGCTCCAGTAACAGCTGATCAAACTATCTACACCCAGAGCCATGTCTCTGCTCTCGCAAGTGTGACCTCACCCAGTCACCCATGTCATCGTCAATGCAGTCGTCTGGTCGTTGATGCCAGGTACAGGAGTCTCAAGTCGCGGTCATCTGGTAGTTGGGGAAAACTAGGTTCACATGTTTATAAGAATTTCAATTACCTAAACTTGATTACCGGTTTCGCTTTTTTAAGTGATACGTTCAATTTTTCTTGTGATGTCCAATAAACTGAATAAACCTTCTTATTTTTCCTGAATTTTTGCATTTAGCTGTGAACCCCATGTATAATTTTCTCTGGCCGCCTCTGAATGCCCAGAATTTCCTTAATTCTCTTTAACTATCCAAAACAAACTTACTAGGTAACCCGTGAAGGAACTTCACCCAAGATATCTATGACCATTCTAATTAATGACCCATTCTAAGGAAGAGTCAGCCTTAGTCTGTAACAAGACTACACCTCATAACTCATTACTACCACTCATCACACTCATTCTTCACCACATATTTGTCTTAAAATACCCTCATGAGAGTGGTCGGCATCTCAAGTAGTGATATACAGTAGTGATATGTGCGTTGAAACCGTAAATAGAAAGGAGTAATCAAGCAACTAAAATTAAATAAATTAACATCTATATGAATAAAACTATCCATAGTGTATGAAACGTTGTACCTCACAAACTCAACATAATACTCCTAAAATCTGCGAGCACGAAACGCCGCATCATGTACGAATAATTTAGCAACAACACGTCTTATGCTAATGTTACCAGCCCTGCAGTACCGGAACGCAGTGTCCTACAATTAAAATTCATGGTATGTAAAATTAACAAATATGGCGATTTGCATGGAAATCTGTAGAGGATATGATTAAAGCATCTTTCCAGCCGGGATTTGCATCTACTAACGGTTATTAAGGCTAATTTATACATTAACAACGTCCAATGACGCCTCTTTATTCAATTTAGCGTGTTACTTCTTAACTGACTGACATCATCGCAGAGCTTGGTTCGTGAAATTAATTTTAACGAAACAAAAATCTGTAACGATACATATAACTAGAATATCTACCTATGTAGACATTGATAAAGACTAATCCTCTATCATAAGAACGGGTTAAAGCAGAGTTCGTCTTTCGTATATAATTTTAATCGAAATTACGAGATATATAGGACCGGAATGGGAACCAAGATTCCTTGTTAACGATCTTGATGTCACATAATTTTTACGCCATGGAAGAGCAAGTGTCACTCTTCAATTTGTGAGCCTCGTAAGCAAAGCAATGCGAAATAATGAGTGAGGACGGAAAAATACAAAACAAGAACTGGCAGTTCCGTTAGGTTCTAAATAAATTAGTTTCGCAAAAGGAAGTTAGGACACGAAAGTATAATGAGTTTACACCATGAGTGGTGCATTATTGTACTAAAGACTAACATAACACATTTCTTAACTCTTTCAGGGGAACTGAAGCCCAATTAAAACTGGATACTTAAAACTAAATTACCTCAACGGAAAAACACCATCGTAAGAAGCAGAACAAATTGAAAAACTTCTTTTCCACCGATACTGCCACTGACAAACACGAAACCACACGGAGGAAAAAACTGAAATTGATGCGAGCGAGGGCCGCGAAGTCACGATTTGTCGAGAAGCGGGTCTGAAGAAAACTGACGGCCGGGAGCAGAGCGATTCGCCACGGCCAGCCGACATGATACGCATGATATTGAATTCCTTTCTGCTTTCCAGGAAAGCGTGTTGGGGGACACAAAGGGATTCCCAGGTGCTGGGAACGTGATGACGTGGACGTCACAAATCTGAAATCTGGAAACGTGCCGTGGAAATGACCTGCCACTCAACTTGTGTGAAATCCTGTCATCTCGTGGAAGTACTAACCGGTTGTAACCGTTCTTGACCGGAATGCAGCGTGATCGGTATGAGTGTAGTTGCCGCGTCCGAACAATCATGAAGAAAATCACAACAGTTTTCGAAAAGATGCGTCTTCTTGTGGTAGTGAAGTTAAAGCTACAGTAGTGTTCTCAAGATCTCACCTGTGATTAAAACTTGAAAGGATTCGGCCAACTGAGCTGGACTTTTAGCTCACTTAGATTTATTTGAAGGGTATCAAAAAAGAAATCCAACCTGTAAAAGTGTAAAACGTCACGATGAGCTTTGGTCAAATTCGCGTCAAAGAAAGTTTTCTTGCTTAATGCTAATTCGATATGAGGGTTCTCAAGCACCCTACCTTCACAACAATTGACAAAAGACAATCCAACAGCAGGTTGTCTTTGAAGTCATTGACATCACAAAACACGAGTTGAAAGTGAGAGAAAAACAAGAGCTTTGTCGCCAGCAGCCTAGCAGGTAACACGGAGAGACAAGCACGGGATTGATATAATGGCAGAGGCTGGAGTGGATGCGAATACATCAGACATGACGAGCCCCAGGGAGAGATTACCATAGAGCATTAGCACACAATGTGCATTAACATAGAATACAGCAGACAGCACTCCCTGGGCCGGCCCTAATCATGGAGATCAGCTCCTGAGGGAGGCTGTGTCAGTCCTTCTGCAAGGCAATTCTCCAGCAAATGTGCATCCCTTATAGAACAGTTTTGGGAAATATCTTTCGGCAATTGCAAAATGATGTCATATAAATCAAAAAAGATTTATGATGGATACAAGGTGACTGTGGGAAGCACTGGCAAAAAACTAAATTTTTAAAGGGTCTCCAAACTAAAATGATGGTTTTGACTGCTTTGTCAAAGCTGGCCAAAACTAATATCAGGTATAACCACAAATTCGTAGATCAACACTGGACTGGCAATTGTATTTGTTTGACAAACTGAATCTTCTAATTACACCCACAGTGACCCACACCACGACAATATCTAATGTGAGATTCTTGAATTTGATGCGAAGGATTTCTAGACTGTCTTTCTGTAATGTTTTTTCCATAAAGCCTCTCTCCAAAGAGGTAACTACAGTTCGTTAGGTATAGCATGGCCGGTGGCCTTGAGATTTCCTGCTGGTCGCCTATAGCCCATCTCACCGGCCATGCTAAACCTGACGAACTGTAAACTTGCTTTAGTCCACTTTATGGATGATTAATGAAAGACGAGGCCTTTCAACTGCTAATCAATTTAAACCCCCAGAAAGGTCTCTTGCCATACTTTAAAATCTCACTGGAGTAAAATAAGTGTCATCAAAATTACAGGTTGTCCACCGTTGCTGATTGCTGCAGACCGGTCCACAGAGAAACTGCTACCTCGCATGATCTGCGAGTGAGAAGCAGAAGAGGAAGTGTTTCTCCCAGCCAGCTGACTGAGGCTGGACGACCTTGACTTCAGTGCTGCCAATTACTCCTAGTCTAACCGGTAATTTCCCACAACTACCCGCAATTGAAGAACGATTTCCGCACACGACCCGGCTACACCGTGCCGCGGGCAGAGCTCACGTCACGTGCGTTTCTGCCATTTCCATACCACTCTGTGATTAGACAATTTAGACGTTTAGATTGCACCGTGGCGTTCACTAACATCGACGGTTTAAATTCTAAAACACATTATATACATACAGGTAATGATTTCGGAAGCCCCAAGCCGGAATCGAATTTGGAATCATATAACTTAAGAGTCGAGAGTCGTGGGCGCTGTATTGGGCGGATTTTTAAATGAAAAATATAATTAGCAGCAAAAGCAGAAACCATATAACACAGCCCTTCATTTGGATAGAATAAAGCTTGATATTTCATTTGAAAGGCAATTGTATTGTTCAACAGCTTTGCTTGCTTGATGTGTTCTGAGTTTTCAATGTTCTTATGGGAGTATATCCAAGATGACCTCCCATTCCTGCCGACCCCCAACACATCTTTTGGCTTTGCAAGTCAAAATCCAACTTTCAAACTACATACGTTAAAGGGACACTATATAAAATGGAACATTTGGCGATGTTACAGATTTTTGGAATGACGTCACCCTCCTGAACCCATCTGCGGGAGTTAACCACCCAGAGGTGTTAAACTTAGGCCAACTCTATTAAGCCCACTTGTATTTTGACATCCCACAAGTTGGATTCATGGTCGGAGGCCAATTTGTAGAGTCTCGGCCGGTTCGACTATAAAGCTGCCACTATATAATGAGTATGCATGAGATTGGTTCCTGTAGCAGCGTGGGTTTCTTGTATGATTTGTTACGGCCACGCACAAAAACTGGCTCTCGGTCTCGCTACGCTCTCCAGCCGGTCGGAAATATGGCCGCCGCGCCGGTCCACGCAGCGTCCTTCACACCTCGGACAAATCCTCAGTCCACAGTCGGGGGTCGTGTAGGAAGATGTAGTAGAGGCTGCAGGGCGATACAGGACAAATTCCAACCGTCCTAGGTACTAGATAGATCGCTCCACTGAGGTCTGCGGGATGGATGGGCAAGAAGGAAAATCGAGTTTCTACCTGAAAATATTGAACGGAAGGGTGAAGAAAGGGGCGCGCTTCTTACATGCCGAAGGCGTTTCCGGAACGGTCGCTAGCAAAGGGGACATTGGGCAGAAACCCAGAAAACTAGGCCTATCTTTACATGACTGTGTCAACTATGACTATGTAACCTACCAAATATATTTTAAAAGCCCCAATTAATCCATGAGCCACTACAGTCAAACCCTGATTACGAACGTTCCTGTACCCAACCCATTAGGGATGACGCGAAAAACAGATGACAAGTCAAAAATACACGCGTCACTCTTCAACCTGACAACGGCAGTAAAACTCGGCGAAACGTCAGATGATTGAGATAACAAGTGAAGGAAAGAAACAAAGGCGAGTTTGGCTAGACTAGACAGCAAACTTGTAGTGGTCTATTTCTGTAGGCTGACATTTTGTCAGGAGGGGCGACCCGACACTGATCCAAGCTTTTGGCTTCCAACTTGTTTAGAGAACAGATAGAACAGTGTTGACTTTTCGTGTGGATATTTAACCTATTGTGATCCGGATTTAGGAGTCATCTCACGGTTTCCAAAGCAAACAACTTGTAACTTTGTCGTGGTCGGTTGCGAGATGGAGATGTGATGCTGTAATTGATGTTTGTGGCAGTATACGATTTCTCCGCACAGAATTACCTCACTTTTTCAATACGAAATTTCCTGACTATTTCCTCAGGGTTTCCAGAACATTGTCAAAACTGGCTAGTAACTTAATCAATTTGCAGTAACATAATCACGATCATTCGTTTTAGCGAATTTCTGGCGAGAAGGAAAATAAGGAATACAACGTGACTCACTGATTTGGAATATTTTGGGACGTGCATATTACACGGTCTTATCATTTTGGATTTTTGTCCGGAATTCGTATACATTTAGTCTAAACCTTGAAGAAGACAAAATTTCTACTAAAAAATCCCTATAGACAAATGATCCCTGATTTTTGTTTTCGCTCTGACAGTTTTCGTTTTCCCATTAGAACTGATTCCCACTTCTTAATCCCTTTCCAAACGTCGTAAGATGTATTTACCTAGAACTTATTCAGTACCAACTCACAAGAAATCTCGCTAACACCTTTTCGTAAATAACCCCTAAAACAAACTAATCATGCCATCGAAATCATTACATGTTTTCTGCCTACTATACAAACTACCTGTCATGTTTAAACCCCAAATGTACAGGGGCAATTTAATGGCTATCGAAAACCGAATCGCTATCGAAGAAACACCCCCGACCAGCACACGAGGACAACGAGGCGATAGTGAATGATTGTCACCTCGAGGGATCAAGCCCTACAATACAGACTGAGCATGTGTGTGCGCGCGTAACTCAGCAGCCACTGTCTACTCTGTTGAACAGGTTTCTCATTCATATCTGTTGTGTATAATTGCTGGCTGGCAAGCGAGCGAGGCCGTGCCGGGCCCCGGGCCCACCACTAGCCTACACGAGATCCAATCTCATCTCGGGCCCACCGTTCCTGGACCGACCGAGGCCCCAGCTGCCGCTCCGTCAGCGCTTCTACGCGCAATACAAATATGTTATCGCGTGATTAAAACTTTTCTAGCGCATTTTGGTGGTAGATAATGGTTCAAAACTTTTAAAGGTACTTCGAAAATTCCTCCGCCTGATTAATGCTAGCGTTATGGGGGGGACAGCCAAATTTGTTGAAGAGGACCACGTTGATGAAGTTGAACTTGAGTAGAAGGGTTTCATTAATTTATGCATGCATATTAATTATTGAACGTTAGGAGATCCACGAATCCACTTCTCTTGACACTTTGATTTGAGACACAGACGACTAATGGTACGATTAATGGTATTTTAAGGTATAACCATAGTAATAAAATAGGACATAAATATGCCCCATTTACCTTTCACATTACTCCGCAGTTCATCACCAAGTGAATACTCACCTGAAACATAAGAATAAAGAAATTAGCATACTAAAACATATTGAATACACAATAATTATAACTTTTTAGCCAGATACTAGTGAATTATACACCAAATACACGATATTTATCTTTAATAGACAAGACGAGAAGTACATAATTTATTTTTTACCTTATACGTAGATGTAAACTAAGAACTAAAAATTATAAGATTAATTAAAATTAAAACGAAAATCTAAATCCATACTTGTAACCATACCTACGGTTCCGCATATCCAATTGATTGATCAACTTCCGATCCTTCCCCCCCAAATACGAGTATATCACATAGTGTGTAAAATGTAAACAGAAGCGACTTGGCAACCGCGCGTAGCGGAGATGTGGCAACCCCGCAGCCAGGTAGACGTAGTAGCCGTAAGCCGCTCCACAATACCTGTTATTGGGCGGCTAAACAAGGACTATTCCGCTCCTTTACCTGGTCCCTAGTTATAATTAATACCCAGCAATCATCCAAACTGAGTCTTTGACAACAAACGGGGGGTCGGGACGGTGACAATAATCACGCGAGTCTTTTAGTGTAACGACTCAGCACTTAGAGGGCCCAGGTTACTGTGGGGTTGACCGAACTGCTCCAATCACCGGAAACATTGGCGTCCTCATTCTGCAAATGGCAAGTGTTCGGCGATTCGTATGTTGTTGAACCAAACTGCACATAATTTTGAACCTCGCGAACAGTTTTAATTTTAGTCTTCTGTTTGTGGCGCTGGAAAGAGCGCATGAAAGTGTCTTCGCTGAGGCAAGACACTTTACGACAGGAGGAGAGATAAGACGGTGTTATCTTTATAGCATAATTGTTGGAGTTAAAACAAGTGATAATTTCTGTTGTTTGGAGGAAGGTGTGTTCACTCGGTAGCTTCAACCTCGAAGAATACTTCTAAATAACAAAACAATCAGACAATGTACGTAACAGTATTGTTGCGGCCAATTATGCTCTTCATCAGAGAGAAACGCTTTGGTAGGAACAATATGCCGTAACTATTTACTAACTACATGAGTTTTAAACCTTATACCGTGACATGTTTTTCGAACGGTCCTTACGCCAATTGAGTAAAGTTTTGACAAGACTAGTAGCAAGGGCCTCCTAATATAAACCGAGAAGCCAGGGATGCGGGAATGGAACCAAACCATCTGTTGTAAACATACATGTGTCCGGAAGTGCAGTATCACCTTCCGCTATCCCAGACAACATCGGAATCATTGCCCGCCTTGTTGACACCCAACAGCTGATTACAGCAGGTCATCGAGATACCACGGATTAATCGACCGCCAGTGGCGAGGGATTAAGAGCAAATCAAGCCACCATTGCCAAAAACAATAAGAAGACCTTGGAGTTTTAGAACTCTACCGTCTGCGAATATTAACTTGAAAACGAAGATAATTTAATTAATTAAATGTGGTAGTTCCCCCTCAGAAAGTGATTGTAATAATCGCAAAGGAATCAACGCAATTAGCATAACAACTCAATTATCTTACAAACATGTAGCAAATTTGATGAGATAAGAGAACGCACGCGAAGAAAACAGCTGGTGTGTGACATGTTTTCGGCCAGAATATTGTACAATTATTATGAGCAGCTACGGATTGTGTTAACCCTATCAATGGGACAGTTAAAACGAGTTCAATTTTAGTATTATTCGTCTAGGTGTATGGTAAATGGAACATCCAAGGCTTTTAGGACCTTCAAGGTAAAATGGACCTTCGTGTTAGGGTTTCATGTTTATGTACGGAATAATCGAAGACGTATGAAAACCGTTGGTTTTAAGAGCTTTCCGCAGAACTTAGGAATAAGCAATCTTCAGTCGATGTTTAAAATTATTCCCTTATATCAGGAGGCACACTGTGATCGTCATGACCCGTCGACCGGGAGGTAAAAACGACATCATAGCGTTACGACCAACATTCTCTACTCAGACACCTCCTCGGGTCGTTGTCGTGGTCCGCTGCCTATACCGTCTGTTGGTCCTGGCCGAGGCTGCTACAAGATGCGGCCCGAGATATGATCCCGCTCCAGCAAACCGGTTCTTCTGATTTACAACTGGCAGCCAACTCATCCGACACCCCACTGCCTCGCCTCGCACTCTGCCTGCTTCCACCAACTAGAATTTCATTAATTTTATGCCCTCTTCTCCTCCCTCCTCTCCTGCCCCCGGCGTCTGGACCGTGAGGTTCTTAATTGCTCAAGGCAACCTTCTGGAAGTCGTGGATCAAGGGAAGTCATAAGCTATAAGGGAGTCGCTATGGTTTGCGAGTCGTAATGCGTTGGTAGAAATTGTGAAAGTTAGAAATCCATTGTTGACTTGATTTACATAGGGACACTACCTTATCGTTATCAATTGGAACTTCGGCAAAATCATGCCACCCAACGAGAAACCTAAAAGAACCTTATGATCATCTATTAAATCAAGGTCTAACTTCGTCTATTCAGCAGCTAACCTACCAGTTCTGTCGTTCCGAAATTAAAGAAAATTTACATAAAACACCTCAAAACTTCCTTGCCGATGAAGCAATTGCTCGTCGAACGAACAACGAAAAACACCTCAAATTCGCAGTTGTTCTTACACGATTTAATCCGATTATTTACGCACGCAGAAATTACCAGAACATTTCGCAACTTCGAACATGAAGGATAGAAGCCTACCTTCGCCAAGTCATGCATACAATTAGCCATATGAACGAAAATTATAGAAAACCACATACAATTACAAGCATCTAGTGTACGGTATAATCACATCATTTACCAATAAGGGCAATTACTGGCCAGTACGGGAAACTCCATCAAGGAAAACCTCATTCCTGAGCCTGTGACAATAGTTAGCTGTGATTATACAGAACCGGACTTGTGCCCTACAAGGTAGATGCTGTTCTTGCAGACTACAGTACATGGGAAGCGACACAACTAGCGAGGATAGAGGACTCACATGCAGTAACAACACGGACAGAATACACAAGTAGGAGAGAAACAGATCTGACTCTGGTTGATCCACTGATGGTAGGTCATCTTAGGATGCTGAGCTCAACGTGAACTAAATACAACATGGGAAGCTACATCGTGTGTTTAACATTTACATGGATACCAACTTTACTTCATAGGCAATATCTAGAGAGGTTCTTTTTTAGCAAAGGCACAAGGTCTTTTTTACACTTCTTTAGGACTTTTCACGAACAAGTGACTGCTATTGGGTTTTGGATTATGCACTTCCATAGTAGATCCATAAGTTGATCATATTTAAACTCGAGAATCCTTTTAAAATTATTGTAAACCAGAAACGTATCTCTGCTCACGGCCCTGTCAAGGGTTTAAAGTTGAACCCTACAATGTAATGCTTGGTAAATTTACTTTAAATCAAATTGGCGTCTTTCCGGAGCGCTCTATGGACGTTGAAACTTTCTAGCCCACCTTGTACGACATCCCTAGTCGAGTGTTGAGGTTAAAGCGCAAGAAAGTGAAAAGCGTCTAGAATTCACTCGACATCTCCGGTGTCTAACCTTATCTGGGACTGGGCGGGACGGGAACTCACCTCGGCGGTTGAATGGTTGAATGCTGGAGAGATCAGAGCGGGTCCAGTCATTGTGCGGGATGACGGTGCAGGCGCCGAGCAGCGGGTCCGTCTGGCTCACCGGCTCAAAAACACGGGCTCAGCTTGACCAGTGCTTAACCCTGGTGTAATACACGTTCATCCAGCCAGCAATCATCGCATCACCGCACACACACGCCACACTACACATGGTCACGCTAATTGCCGGTGTCGGCCCTCGCGAAAGTTCTGGTGGACGTGTGACCCCGGAGTCGCCTTTAGCCTTGGGTGAAGGAAAGGTAATTGAGAACTTGATAAAAGGATCCATCGATAGTCTTGCAGAGATGGTCTGATAAGTTACCCGAAGGTGACCGGACGGGGACGGCTACGTATGATTGGCAGAGGGCGCGAGACAAGACACGAGGGAGAGGGTACAGAAATAGCCGTGTGTCGCGGCCAGACCAGACTGCACGGCAGCTCACATTCCCCGCCTTTGACTTGGCTCTGTACAGTACAGCTGTGAGCTTGTCGTCTGCCGGGCTAGACACTAGAGTACACCCGAACAAAGTTGACTGCACGACAAACTAGGCACGAGATGGTTGTGCTGCTTTCTTCACGACCTAGCGCCAGGCAACATCAAACTGATTCAATGTTACTCAAACCTACAGTCATAGTTTGAATGGTCTTGTACATAAATACTTTGTCACATAGCCCCATAGTTCTCACGAATCACGTGGGGAAAGGCAACGATGGCACGTTCTTTCGACGCACCATCACTGACGAGTTCTTTCACCAAAGTGTGGCGAGTTCTTTCGACGCACTAACTGTATGAGTGTTTTCACACGGACCTTCCTTTACAAAGAGCAATAATTATTGCTTAGTCCTCTTAACTTCTTTCAAGAACGTCTAACTCCAGTATTCATCTGGAATTTGCAGACGACACAAATCAACACCACCAGTAACTTTCAACTAAAGCTAGCCAATGACCCAAAAATACCAAGGCAGTCCCAAGCACAGAGAAGATTACCGAGAAATTCAAAACAACGTCAATTATTAATTAGCACGCCACTGGATAAATGTCTCAACGGCTAATGTAATGTGCACAAACTGGCTAAGCACAGCCATAAACCGCTCAGAATAGTGCAGCAAAGGTGAGTCATGTCCACAGGTGTACAAAGGGAACGGCTCGGTTCCAACTTGGTGCATGTCCAGAGTCAGAGTAGTGGTTGACACACCTGTGTTATAAGTGGACATGTCCAACAGAGGCGTAATCTCAATCCCACACTGCAATCCCAGTGCAACCAGGTGACAGAGTTGCATCATGGTGCATTCGATACTTTCAGCAAGTCACGTGATGCCGAGGATGTAGAACATCTGCGCATGTGCAGAAGCAGCAGCCAAGGTGGAGGTCGAGGTCGTGTCGGCAAGAGTGCTGCAGAGCTCCGAGCAACTGTTTAGCATGGAGGCCGCCTCGTCTAGTCGGTAATTGGGAATAATTAGTCAAAACAAGCTTCGCTCGGTCGCCTTCAGCACACAACGGGTCAACAAAGTTGCCGGGCCATTGGCTTAGCCCAATATGTGGCGTAGGCGCGACCTGAAATCCGGAAATGTAGGATTTTAAACCATGACTCTTTGAAGAACATTTCTGCCCTCTCGCGTGTTTAGGCCAATTTAAATATCGCATTCAATAGAACATTCAAAGATAAATACCAAAACAGAAACCTTTAGCGAGGAGTTCCATTCCACTACGAACTCGAAAAATCCCTAGACTCCACAAGGAAAACCAACCAGAAAATAAATCTATAAATAATAGAAGCTATAAATAAAAATGTGTCTATAAATAAGAGTACACTTGTACAACAGACCAGAAAGTTAATCTGGCGGGTGAAAGTAAGATAGTGCAGAGATTGAGCATGTTCTGATCAGACAAGACAGCTGACTTCTTGCTACATTCTTGACTAACAGTAACGGTACTGCAAGTATAGCGACCAGGTGGTGCTTGCTATACGACCACAACCGCGCTCCGCTCAGGTCACGTGACCTGACTGTGTCACATGCAGCATGCGGATGACATAATGCAAGCTAAGACCGTGTTCAAACAAAGAACGGATAGTCAACATTAACGCACACGTAGAAAGGTCATGCACAAGCCAAAATAAATTTAAATCAGTAGAGTAAAATTTTACGTTGTTTGTTGGTTTCAAAATAATTGTCACGCAAGACTACAGAAAGCGTTTGTGAAGATTGCGTATACAACCTCAAGACAACCATTATTATGAGACAACAATGCAGGTGGAACGCATCCAACAGAAATCTGTTCACAAAGGAAAGATCTGCCATGGATTAAAATAGTTGATTCCGTACATTAAACCAGAAAGATCAAAGTAAAATTGTTGAAACTATCCTCACAACTGGCTATGTTTGAGTTAACCCTTAATCTGGAAAGTACGCAACTTCAAAGATCAGATGAATTCGATCACAAGAAGAGAAGTGTTAGAAGTGTCACAAGTGGAAAGAACAGCTATTTCATTTTCATAAATCCTTGTTGGCGACTTAGTTAATCTTACCATTAGCTTTTACAGGCGCTTCAAGTCCCTCTTTATAATAGAGGGTTCTAACAGCACCTCAAATAAAATATAGTCACTGTACTCCTAAATTAAAGTAACAGAAGCCAGAACTGACTACAGCTAGCTTGAAATTTGTCGATATGAACAATGATTACTAATCTACTTAATTGATATGAAACTATAATTTATTTGCATGGCGACTAGCTCAAAGTCTCGCTTGTTTCATTTTATCTGTCAATTTCCGAACATATATTTGGCGTGAAAATTATTTTTAGCGACCTATATGATTTTTTGTAGGCAGCTACTGTAGTTGGAAGTCCAGTGATTACGATTTGAAGATAAGTATTCCATGTCTACTCAGACTTTAGCGACCGGAAATGCCCAAAGCCCCGCTGTCTGGCACATGTTGTGATAGGACAGACGGCGGCGCGGGGTGAGCTACTCTGTAGTCCATAGGCTAATATGAATTTCACCTTTAGTTCCCTCACTAAATGATTCTCCCCACTTGAATCTCTTCTAAAATATAATATTCGGAGGCGAAGGTATCTCCCAACTTTAGCTTTGGTAACAAGAACCCTATATGCACCTCGGGTCTCTGTCTAGAATGTTACCTGCAAGTCCACAACTGAACTTGAAAACTACTGTATTGCGGTTGATACGTAAACACGAACAGAACGTTTGTCACTTGTTGTCACCAGAGGCAGCTCAGTGATGTAACACCCTCTCGCTATTTATAAAGCGTTTCCGGACCAGACCCCAAATCCGTTCTAGAGTTCTACAATATCTACACACTTTCAAAATCGTTGCTAGGGTCCAACGTAGGTAAATGCAGATATGGGAATTTCGATTACATGGTCAAAAGCTGGCTTTGAAGAATCTTATAGTCTCAACTAGCTTCCCAAATCCAATGTTTTGGTCTTCCAAACTTCAATTACACTGTACGTAGCCCTGCGATTATACTTAGTTTCTCACAACTCTCAACCCCTGAGGAGCGAACACATTTTACACCCTATTGTTCAACTAAACGCAAAAATACAAAACTTCACCAACATTCTACAACAGAACCCTCGTTATCACGCAGACGACCCAAAGGGTGGGATTATTTTCCAATTACCGGCTAAAAGGCTAGTTAGGCGACGTAGGCGTGGGGTAGATACGTGTAATTGGAGCTATAGATCTGTGGAGTGTGGAGGACATCTGGTCTACCCTCGTCAGTCGCCATGACAGCTCCTGCCTCCCAGTGAGGGCTGCGACGTTGCCACTTGGTGCAAGGACACCTGTGGCACTGGCACCCCTGAGCACAGCTCCTTTCTTCTAGTCACGTTCGCTTTTCAAGCCCGGGTGTATTGTTTGAGCACACGTGTTGCTCAGGGTTGGGTTTCACAGGAGCAAGTGTCGAGTTGCTTGCTTGCTGTTGTAGGGTTTATTCAGGATCGAATTTCTCGGTTTGAGATCTGCGGTGAGGTTTCTCATTTTTCAAAGTTCGTGACGATCATTTGGACATGGTTTCTTGGTTTTTTGTTTACTTTGAACAATCCCAGCAAATTAGTTTATAGTTCCCGAAACCCGAACCTAGGTGTATCAGATCGAAGTACAAGTTTGTTGAAATTTGTAGAGCATTAGATACAGAATCATGATGTTTTATCCGGAAATCATTCATTTCTACGAAGAAAATCCTAAGATCCTCCCACCAATATTTCACACGCGCATACCGTGCACAGTGACATACGATCTCCAGCCGTTAAATTTACACAAACTCCACCAGCTGCTAGCGCCAAGACCACACAAGACCGGAAAGTTCCCACTGCGACCGCGACATCTAGTTGATTGAGAGGGACTCTGCAGATAGTGTATTCTGCGCGGGTACAGCAGGCTTTCTCTACTAGGACAACGTCAACGACCGCCAGTCCATGTATGGAAGCTGACTGCTCCGTACATCCAGTACCAGGACAATACAACAGGGTCTAGCACTGCTTACCGCTACCGACCGTGTAAAAACCGGAGATTTACGATCTCGCTAGTAGCGAGCTCTGCTGGGAATGCTGAACTATACGTGAGCCATGCAGAGGTCGCCATATGGTGCTGCTCTCTCCGTATGGAGAAATTGATCAGGAGCAGGTACGTGGATGACTGGTAATCAACCTTGCTCTGGTTGGGGGTTTACATGATTTTATAATGGTCAGAGATTACATTTGTAACGGTTGAAGATGGAAAGAGAGAGGTTTCTACCGTCAAACAACGTTGTCCGGGATCATCGTTGTTCAAGTTTATGTAACGTTGACATATCGGTAAAACGTAGAACAAATAGTAACACACTGAAATGGCCAAATCTGTGATCTCATTTGAGACCGTACTTGTCAATCGTACAAGATAAAAAGCTGACTAAAAGAAGGTCGTCACATACCACATCTACGAAAATCTATGACGGTAATAAAAATACCAATCCTATCCTAAGCTCTTGCACGTATAGGTATCTACAAAAAACACCTCGACACATCGGCGCATTTCGTTTACAGATCGACAGTTAAAACCTAATTCGAAATTCAACTAAAGATCCTTACAAATCGCTGGCCATGGTGGACTGATGGATGGACAATCATTAGTCCTGAGCCGGCCTAATCTCACATCAGGAACACATTAGCTGCATCTATCAGACCACGGATATGATCCCAGACTCTTCACTCCTCGCTGCGCTGCTGCATTCCCACAGAACACACATTTATCCGGGGGTTAATGATGCCAAGCTTCTGTGGAATCCTTACTTTCACACAAACCGTTTATTGTGTTTGAGAATCTGACTTGTTCCTGTATGTCGATAGTTTACGAACCCCATTAACCTGGATTTTACCTGTAAAACGTTAACGTCAGCGAAATCAATCTAGAAAGGAGCTAAGGTCAGCGAGTGTAGAAAGCTGAGCAAGTTTGGCTATATTTGGTAACGTGTCGCGCCAAAGGCAAGCTGCTACTATGACTGCATGTTTAGCAATGAGTACAGCTTTGAACATGTGGTGTGGAGACTGGAGAGGAATGTTCTTTGATGCAGTTGCTACACCTGCCGCTGTCAACAATCAACTCTTCCACCTGACACATCAACAATCCTCAGCTGAGTACATAAAGCTTTTCTCACAGGATTTAAATTTATCAGATATGTACGTTTTTAAACGAGGCCTTTCTAGAGATTTTGCTTTCAAATATTTTGAAACCCAGGCTTAGAGTGTTGTAATATACATCCATATTATATACATATAATATACATATTGAATTACTTTCTGTACGGTACTTTGTTTTGAGCATGTATCAATTGATTACGATTGTTCAATGACGGACGACGGTTCATCGGAATCATGAGCATTGTTGCAATAACAATAATAATTTGTTTTAAACTATCAAGTACTCGTTACTTTTGTAAAATTACGAACTCTTCGGTACAGTGATGCATGTAATATACAATGACGGACATGACGATTGGACGACGGGTTCAGGCTGAACAATGAACTTTGCAGGCCTTTAGTGATCAAGATGAAATTTGGATTCTACGAAATTAACAATTGTTGCAATAACAATAATAATTTGCGTTTTAAACTATCACATACTCGTTACTTTTCGGTAAAATTACGAACTCTTCGGCAAAGAAAAACATCAACAGTTTGAACTAAAATTCTAAACGGACTGAGTAATACTATACCAAAGTTAATACGGCTCTGCGACAGCGTTGATTACATTTTGATTAAACTCAAGGAATTCGCATATGGTTGGAAAAAAGGGGCGGAGCGCAATATATTAGATTTTACGAGTCCCTGGCTGACAAGGGTTGCCGGGGAGCACTGGAGCGGATAGGAAATTCCATCCCTCGCCTAGAACGAGCCCAAGCTGTGAGGCAGATGAAAAGGTGGCAACTCCGGGCTGGGTTTTGTTCGCAACAAAGCTGAAAGGCCTCGCAGGGAGTTTTCCTTCGCTTCATTCTACAAAGGATAGTAGAGTCCAGCGACACTCACTGCATTGTGTGACATCCGGTCGCGGCACAGCTGACTGTGGTTAATCACAGCTGGATTAAGCGTGTTTCCGGTCGGCTAGGTGTGAAATATTGTAAACACATGGTAAACTAGCGATGTGCTCTGCGCTTTTGGTGCATGATTCTCGTAAACAACTGCTTTTCTGGTGGTAATGCTAGTCGTACAGGTTAAATGACTGTTGTTTTCTTTGCCTACTACAGAACCAAAATATCGAACCTACCGGAATTTATTTTAACTACACACTTAAGGCGCTTCGCTTGAAAAAAAGCCGGTTGCTTCTGGAGATTAAATTGAAAGCAAACACACAAATGTATAGAAAAGGACTATTCAGTAATTTAGCATCGATTCAAAGCAATAATACCGTTTGAACAAGTATTTTTAATCATATTATTATCTTAATATTCCGTAGTACTTCGTTGGTTATTGAATTATAACTGCAACAACTCCTTAACACAGTACATTAAGTATTAATCATAATATATTGTATGTTTTAAACAATATAAATTCAATAAACCATAACATTTAGGTATACCTAAGTACAAGTATAATTATTGGTATATTAAAGTTTGATTAGTTAATATAAATTATATTATTCTAAATAGCTAAATTGGGGCTTATTACATATTATTGAAACTATGGTCAGTAAAAGTATGGTTGATTTAATTTTTTTAAATTATTCATAAAGTGAATACTCAGACCACACACAAACCATCCATTATTCCATAGCAATATTCAGAAGAGTTAACGCTAAAAACAATCTAAATTAAAAGTTTTGTAAGTTGGAAAATGCAATGTATTTTCGACGTATTGACATCATGCGATTGCAGTTTTCATGTCTTAAGTTATGGTTTTCTAGGATACTGAATATACTTTTGTTTTCTATGTAATCATATGGGAGTGTTTCTTCTAGAGAAGGTTGCCGCTCCTCTATGATTGCATTGAACACTAAATCCATCGTAATATAACGTCTGTAAAAAAGCTGTCAGTTTTTCTAGGAAACCATAGCTTAACTGTTTCAGGAATAACCGATACTTCGCGTTAAGTCCTATTAGTATGACAGGTAAACATGAAATACTGTCTTGACCAAATAACTAAAGCTAAACCCAAACAATGCATGCAGTTTTAAACTAACCATTGTACAATGTAAAACCATGTCAACGCCAAACAAAACTTTAAAAAGATTCAAATCACAAACTTACAGGAATGTCAGGATGAAAAATCCTCTGAAGAATGGGCAGAAGGAAGAAAACACCTTGTTTTGTCGGCATAAAACTGCTGTCACTAAAGAACGTTTGTCGAATTACTAGGCCACATGTAATGTCGTGTTACCGAACACAATATCGAACTCATTTTACAAACTTACACCGTAAATAATGAAAACACAATTTTCGCCGGACGAAACATAACCTCCCAACTCAACTTTCTAACCTCAACTGGCGGGATTTGATTTGACCGGAGAAATGCGAGATCTGGCGGAGGCGGCGAGAACTTCTCCCTCCACTAGCTCCTCTCTTCCCCTTCCACTCACTCGCGCCTCTACCTATAGTTTCTATCCTTCTCTTTGCATCTCCGTGTGCATCTTCCCTCCTCTTCTGGCCGGTGTCGGGTCTAGTAGTTTGGACCGGTTTCTTGGTGTGAACGTTCGACGTTCATTAGTTCACACCTTTGTTGTCATGTTTCAAAGATACCGGTACTGACCAATCGTGGGCATGGAAGGATGATTAGAGGGTTGTAAACGGCCACACAGTGTAAATATTATCATACTGCATATAGTTGTATAGTTATCATTAGATTTGTTAATTCTGGCACATTTTAAAGCTCAGTAGAATAATTGCGATTGATTCAGTTATCCACACAAGGTGATATAGGCTAGCTTATAGAAAACTCGAGATCCTGATTATCATCATGGTCTTTTTTATATACTATTAGCATCGACTAACGGAGACTCAGAGAGTTCGTTTGTCTGTGCTATTAGTAAATGTCACCGCTTTCATCCACTATTTTGGGTTGATTCCAATTGTTTCGATTGAAGTTGTGATGACTAACAGTTTATCGCGACTGCAACGTTTGCAAACAAACCCAACAACATAATTACGAGATGTGTAACAATTTTATAAAACTGAAGTTAACCATATGTGGTTGTTGATTTTTACAAAGGTTTTGGTAGCGATTAGTTTATCATAACCGCGCATATTATTCGCTTTTTTGTTGTAAGTAAACCCGCTTCTTGAGGTTGTTATAGACAATATACATTAACAGTCTAACACGCACCCACAACAAATCAACATTTAATCCGTATCAATTGCGCGAATAAGTTATTCTCACAATGTAGCGGCGGGATTTATAGACAGCAGTTTAATCTGTGACAAATCTAAGACCACGTGACCTTTAGCTTTAACAGCTGGTCAGTCAAGCATGGCTGCATGCTGCGGGCCCCGCTATCATACTCCTCATCTATGCTCCTTGCACGAT